>CM040122.1:455799407-456399407 GCA_022559845.1 Amorphophallus konjac | reverse complement strand
CTTTCCGAGGTACTTTCCTACCGCTAGAGTAGTGATTTCTCGTTTTACGAGGTAGGGTTCGGGTGATCCCTACTGAGTCTTGTTCTGAGACTCATTCCCTGCGTGTTTTCACCGTGTTTCAGGTGAGACGCCACCTTCGGGGAGCGCGTCAGGAGCGCAGCGTGGTGCGGGTGCCCAGAGGTAGTGCCAGAGGTCAGAGCCGGGGTATGCCCCGTGTAGCTGTACTTTTCTTTCTTGTCACTGTACTAGTCGTGGACTGCTGTTATTATTGTTCTTTATTGTGGACCATGTAAATTGTTAATTTATTTCCTGCTAAATATTATAACTGTTTAATTTCTGCAATTATCTGTGATGCTTATGTAGTTTCCACACCATCCTTTTAACCCTTCCGAGTCTTCGGACTCGTGGGTGGCGGTACGAATCTCGGGTTATCGGGCCTTCCCGGTAATCGGATTCTCGGGTCGTTACAGCTGGTATCAGAGCGCGGTTGTGGAATTACATGAGAATCATAGGTAATTGTAGTGGTCCACTAGTCCACAACGATGATGTACATGTGACGCTGGCATTGGGCACCGCGTGTTTTATTCTGACATTGCCGTTTTCGTGTTTTCTGTCTTGTGCTTCAGGAGCGAGGATGGCGCCGAGGAGGAGTTCTCGCTCTCAGCAGGGGCAGTCGGCTGGAGGTCAGGAGATCCAGCAGGGGGTCCAGAGGGACCAGGAGGAGCATAGCAGAGTTCCGGGAGCTACCGAGGCCGCGGATGCTGCGAGAGCTCCGGGGGCCGAGGATTTCTTCCGTGGCATGTACCATCTCATGTCTCAGCAGTTCGGCGGAGAGGCTGCTGAGGGCTTGTCAGTCAGGGGTGGGCCGGGCCGAGCGGTGAGGGACTTCATGCAGTTCCATCCACCTTACTTTAGCGGCCAGGCAGACCCTGATGCGGCTCGTGATTGGCTTGATGAGATGGAGCGGGTGTTCAGTTCTGCGAAGAGTACTGCCGAGGACAGAGTGGTGTTGGCCTAAAACCAATTGCAGGGTACGGCTCGGAGGTGGTGGTCTTCCGAGTGGAAGACGTCCTTTCAGCTTCGTCCACTTGAGCAGGTCGAGTGGGGTGACTTTGTCAGTGCTTTCGAGCGTACGTATTGTCCAGATGTTGTTGCCACGCAGCGGATGCGGGAGTTTCTGGAGCTGGTGCAGGGTGACATGTCCGTGTTGCAGTATAGGGCCCGATTTGTCGAGCTGGGTCGGTACGCACCTCATATCATGGAGCATGAGAGGGTGAGGATGACGCAGTTTGTGCAGGGCTTGAGGCTGGAGCTGAGGCACCATTTGATCGCGAATGGGGCCACTGATCTAGAGACGACGTCTCGTGTTGCGATTTCCTTGGAGATGGATATGCAGAGGACTCGAGGACCGATCAGCCAGGGGCAGTCTTTGTCAGGTCGCAGCCAGCAGTCGGCTACCCAGCAGCAGGGTTTCTTCTAGCATGCGTCGGGTGGTTCAGGAGTACCGGCACTGACAGCGTCAGTGGCAGGATCTGCGTCCTTCGGCTCGAAGATCAAGAAGTTCTTGAAGAAGAGTCTCCGGAAGAAGCACAAGGATCAGGGGCAGGCTTCATCGGGCAGTGTACAGCAGCCGATTCCTTTGCAGCGTCAGGGATCAGTGGGTGGATCGCGAGGACCTTGTCCACGGTGTGGTGGGACCCACCCAGGCAGGCAGTGCACGGCGCCGATCATCTGTTTTCGGTGTGACCAGCCAGGGCACATGGCGCGTGACTGTCCTCAGAGACCGCCGCAGCAGCAGTTTCCTCAGCAGCAACAGGTTCCCCAGTAGCAGAGGCAGCAGCAGCAGCAGCAGGGACAGTATCCGCCGCTACCCAGGTAAGCTAGTGTGGGAGGCAGGCAGAGAGCTCGTAGCCAGATCATGCACATGACCAGGGCAGAGGCAGTGGCGTCGCAGCTCGTGGAAGGTACCGTTCAGATTTTGGGTTGTGCGGCTCGGGTTTTATTTGATTCTGGCGCGTCTCATTCGTTTATTTCGGAGGATTTCACGTCAAGCGTCGAGGAGCTGGTGACCCAGTTGTCCTGTGATTTGGCAGTGGAGTTGCCTTCGGGTGACTTTATGGTCACTCCGTATTGCTTCGACCAGGTTCCGGTGTGGATCGATGGGCGGAGTATGCCAGGCAGGTTGTATGCCTTGCAGCTTCGGGATTACGACGTAATTCTAGGCATGGATTGGCTCGAGACTCATGGAGCGGTGGTGGATTGTGGAATGAAGAGGGTCTACTTCCAGCATCCGAGCAAGAGGACCTTCTATTTCCAAGGTATCCGTTCCACCTCTTCTCGATTCCTAATCTCTGCTATTCGAGCCCGTCGATTGCTTGATTCAGGTTGTCAGGGTTTTCTCGCGTCAGTGGTTGTGTCTGACCGGATGGAGCCGGATGTCGAGGACATTGCGGTGGTGTGCGAGTTTCCCGATGTTTTTCCTGAGAAGTTGCCTGGATTACCTCCCCAGCGGGAGATCGATTTCGTGATCGAGGTTGTACCTGGTACGGGACCTTTGGCGAAGGCTCCCTACCGTATGGCCCCCGCTGAGTTGAGGGAGTTGAGGGCGCAGTTGCAGGAACTGTTGGCCAAGGGGTACATTCGTCCGAGCTTTTCCCCTTGGGGTGCGCCCGTGTTGTTCGTGAAGAAGAAGGACGGTAGTCTGCGGCTATGCATTGACTATCGGCAGCTGAATGAAGTGACCATTAAGAACAAGTATCCGTTGCCGCGGATTGATGATTTGTTCGACCAGCTTCAGTCTGCGCGAGTGTTCTCACGGATTGATTTGCGGTCCGGTTACTATCAGCTGAGAATTCGCGAGTCCGATGTGGAGAAGACTGCATTCAGTACGAGGTACGGGCATTATGAGTTTCTGGTGATGCCGTTTGGGCTCACCAATGCCCCAGCAGCCTTCATGGACTTGATGCAGAGGGTGTTTCATCCGTATTTGGACCAGTTCGTGGTCATCTTTGTGGATGACATCCTTGTTTATTCGCGGTCTGCTGAGGAGCATGCGTACCATTTGGGTGTGGTGCTGCAGACGTTGCGAGATCACCAGTTGTATGCGAAGCTCAGTAAGTGCGAGTTTTGGCTCAGCGAGGTGCACTTTCTGGGGCACGTGATTTCTGGTGATGGCATTTCCGTGGATCCCGCCAAGGTCGAGGCTGTGATGCAATGGCCGAGGCCGAGGTCGGTGACGGAGATCCGGAGTTTCTTGGGGCTTGCGGGGTATTATCGCCGGTTTATCCAAGATTTTTCTCGCATGGCGACCCCGATGACGAGGCTCACGCGGAAGGATGTGCCTTTCGTTTGGCCCGAGGAGTGTGAGCAGAGCTTCAGGGAACTGAAGAGGTTGCTCACCTCGGCTCCGGTGTTGGTTTTACCTTCTGGATCGGGAGGTTTCGTGGTGTGTACAGATGCTTCCGGCGTTGGACTGGGTGTTGTTTTGATGCAGCATGGTAGAGTGGTGGCTTATGCATCTCGGCAGCTAAAGCCCCATGAGGAGAACTACCCTACCCATGACCTTGAGCTGGCGGCGGTGATCTTCGCGCTGAAGATCTGGAGGCATTATCTGTACGGTGAGAAGTTCGAGGTGTTCACTGACCATCAGAGTTTGAGGTATGTGTTCTCGCAGAGAGATCTGAACCTCGGACAAAGGCGTTGGATGGAGTTCATGAAGGACTATGACTTCACCCTGTCTTATCAGCCGGGCAGGATGAATGTCGTCGCCGATGCCTTGAGTCGGAAGGTGGCGGTCAGTACCTTGATGCTGAGGAAGTGGAGGCTCTGGGAACAAGTGCCCAAAGTATCCTTCAGGCTCAAGATTCCCCAGGAGCGAGGGTTGGCAGTGCTTGCGAGTCTAACTGTCACTCCTGCTATCCGTCGTCAGGTGACAGAGGCTCAGCATGCGGACCCTGAGTTACCCCGGATTCTTGCGATGGCTGATGTGGAACTTGGCGAGGACGGCGCTGCGAGGTTTCGTGGCAGGTTGTACGTCCCAGCGGAGGAGCAGGTTCGTCGTGCGGTGTTACGCGAGGCTCATGGGAGCAGGTACAGTGTGCACCCGGGTGCGACGAAGATGTATCGGAACTTGCGGAGGCAGTTCTGGTGGCCTGGCATGAAGAGAGATGTCGCCGAATTTGTGGCCAGGTGCCTGATCTGTCAGCAGGTGAAGGCGGAGCATCAGCGACCAGGAGGTACTCTCCAGCCCTTGGATGTTCCTGCTTAAAAGTGGGACCATGTGACCACGGATTTTGTGGTGGGGTTGCCCAGGACCCCGAGTGGGCAGGACAGTATTTGGTTGCTGGTGGATCGGCTGACGAAGGTGACGCGGTTGTTACCGGTCAAGGTCAGCTGGAGCGTGTCTAAGTTGGCTCGTTTGTATGTGGAGCGGATCGTGCCGTTGCATGGGGTTCCCATTTCGATCGTATCGGATCGGGATCCGCGCTTCACTTCTGGATTCTGGAGGAGTTTCCAACGAGCTCTTGGCACGGAGTTGGCGTTTAGCTCGGCGTATCATCCTCAGTCAGATGGTCAGTCTGAGAGGACCATTCAGACTTTGGAGGACATGCTGAGATCCTGGTGCCTGGAGTGGCAGGGGAGTTGGATTCATCACCTACCGTTGGTGGAGTTTGCCTATAACAACAGCTATCATTCGAGCATCGGCATGGCTCCTTATGAGGCATTGTATGGGCGTCCTTGTCGGACTCCACTTGATTGGTTTGAGGTGGGTGAGCGTGTTTTGACGGGACCGGAGTTGGTGCAGCAATGTGTGGACGTTGTGCACCTGGTTCGTCAGAACATGTTGGCGGCCCAGAGTCGGCAGAAGAGCTATGCTGACCGTAGGAGGCAACCCCTCGAGTTCGCCGTGGGCGATCATGTGTTCTTGAGAGTTTCTCCGATGAAGGGGGTGATGCGTTTTGGACGGCGTGGGAAGCTGAGTCCCCGCTATATTGGTCCTTTCGCGATTGTGGAACGCATCGGTGAGGTTGCTTACCAGTTGCAGTTACCTCCTGAGTTGGCGTCGGTGCATGACGTGTTCCACGTCTCGATGTTGCGGAAGTATATGCCCGATGACTCTCATGTGCTCGAGTTTTTTGTTTGGCCTGAGGTGACTCCAGATCTTTCTCTCCCAGAGTTTCCGATCCGCGTGGAGGATAGGCGAGAGCAGCGCCTGCGAAACAAGGTCATTCCCTTGGTGAAGGTCGTGTGGCAACGACACTCTGGTGGTGAGGCTTCGTGGGAACGTGAGGACGAGATGCGTCAGCAGTTCCCGTATCTGTTTGAGTGAGTCTTCCTCTTCTTTCCCCTTTGGTTGTTCTCAATTTCGAGGATGAAATTCCTTAAGGGGGGAGGGCTGTAATATCCCGGACCTTTCGGATCCTTCTTCGTGGGTTCCGGATCTGGTTTTCGGAGCGTCCGACTCTATTGTGTCCGAAATTTCATTTCGGACATCTTTCGTGTTCGGATCGGCGCGATCCGGAGTCGTTTCGGAGGCCCGGAGGCGTTCCGCGGCTTTTCCGCGTGTGTTTTCCGATTCCCGGTGTGTGTTTCGGCTTTTCCTTCGGAAGCTCGCTGCGGGCGAACCGGGCAGTTCCCCCAGGCACGAGTGGTACCGTTGCGATCGGTGCGTTCCGAGGATTCCGAAAATGTATTTTTCTATTTTTCGGTATTTTTCCGAAAATTCAGATTTTCTATAAAGCCTAATCCTTTTTCTTTTCTTTTTCCCTTTTCTCTTTCTTCTTCCTCTTCCTCTCTCTCGCGACCGTGAGCCTCCTCTCTCTCCCTCTCTCCCATTCGGACGCGGCGAGCCCCTCTCGGGCTACGGACGGCGGCGGGGCGACGGCGCGGACGCGTGGGCGGCGGTGAGACGATCTCGTGGGCGTGCGGCAAGCATGGGGAGCGTGGGGAGTTCGTGAAGCTTCGAGCATTCTTCGTGATTCGTGATCGATTCGGCGGAGCATTCGCTCCATTGAGGTAGGGTGACGTTCCTTAGCCTCATGCCGATCTTTTCCGTGATTTATAGGCCGCGGGGAGGCCGAGAGGGGATCGTTTGAGCGTTTTTGGGTTTTTCCATGATTTGGGGAGAGCTCGCTCGATCTATGGATTCAATGCATGGATTCATGTTTTGAGGGCCTAGAATCATGCTAGGGGTCCCCAGGGGTATTCCCCTTTGTTTTCCCCCTCTCCTATGGAGGTATGGGGGCGTGGTTAGAATTTTTGGGTGTTTCTACCGTTTTCGGCCGCGGACTGAGGACGCGCTATACTCCAGTAACGCGTTCTTGGAGGTCGCGCTGCCCCGACCGAGCACGTTCATCGGAGAAGATGAACAGTTTGGCGGTTCGTGTCGCGCTATGGGGTCCTAGCGCGATCATCATTATCGTGCTAGGAGGACCTAGCGCGATGGTCCTTGTCGCGCTAGGGTTCCCTAGCGCGATAGTCCGTGTCGCGCTATGGGGCCATAGCGCGACAACCCTTGTTGCGCTAGGGGACCCTAGCGCGACATGCCCTGTCGCGCTAGGTATCCCTAACGCGATTTGGTTCGTTGTTGGGTGTTCCCCTTGGGCCGTGTGTGCGTCCCGGGCACCCCGTGGAGTTCCTTGACCGTGTCTTTGGTGTCCGGAAGTCCCGTTTGCCTCGGTCAGGCGTTTGACCGTGGGCAGTGCGTCTGTTTCTCTTCCGACCGTGGTTACCGTGCGACGGAGCTAGTACGTGGGGTGATTCCCACCCGTTGTCGGTTCGGACGTTGTTTTCCGTTGACTCGAGAGTCTACTCCTTCAGTGACCCTCCACTAGTCGTAGCCCACCAGTACGAGGTGCTGGTCTCACCTGGGAGTGGTGTACGGGCACCCACCTTTCGAGACGGTTTGTGGATCGGTTACCGTAGGGCCCTCGTCGGTAGCCAGAGTCCGGCTACGGGGGAAAACCGGTCAGAGGACCAGACCTAGTGATGCATGGTCTGTGTGTGCACACGTGGTTGGGGGCGGTTGGACCCACGTCGACGGGCGTGACCCCAGCTAGTTACTTGTTTGTGGTTACTTGTACGGTGTTTGCGCCTCGGGTAGGACCTACCATGTCAGGCGGTTCACCTGCGGTGCGGTGTAAGACGTCAGGGGACGCTACCGGCTGTGCTTCTAGTGGGTGGTACTCCTGTCGAGTACGGAGTGTCAGACTGTCAGTCGTGTGTTTCCGACCTTCGGGTTTTACGGTTCGACCGTTGATTTCGGTCTTCTCGTACCGTGGCACGTGTGTCGGTTTGCGTGCCGTAGGGTCTAGTTCTGTAGAGTGCAGGGCTTTTCTTTCCGAGGTACTTTCCTACCGCTAGAGTAGTGGTTTCTCGTTTTACGAGGTAGGGTTCGGGTGATCCCTACTGAGTCTTGTTCCGAGACTCATTCCCTGCGTGTTTTCACCGTGTTTCAGGTGAGACGCCACCTTCGGGGAGCGCGTCAGGAGCGCAGCGTGGTGCGGGTGCCCAGAGGTAGTGCCAGAGGTCAGAGCCGGGGTATGCCCCGTGTAGCTGTACTTTTCTTTCTTGTCATTGTACTAGTCGTGGACTGCTGTTATTATTGTTCTTTATTGTGGACCATGTAAATTGTTAATTTATTTCTTGCTTAATATTATAACTGTTTAATTTCTGCAATTATCTGTGATGCTAATGTAGTTTCCACACCATCCTTTTAACCCTTACGAGTCTTCGGACTCGTGGGTGGCGGTACGAGTCTCGGGTTATCGGGCCTTCCCGGTAATCGGATTCTCGGGTCGTTACAGAAGAGATTGCTCACCTCGGCTCCGGTGTTGGTTTTACCTTCTGGATCGGGAGGTTTTGTGGTGTGTACAGATGCTTCCGGGGTCGGATTGGGTGCTGTTCTGATGCAGCATGGTAGAGTGGTGGCTTATGCATCTCGGCAGCTAAAGCCCCATGAGGAGAACTATCCTACCCATGACCTTGAGTTGGCGGCAGTGATCTTCGCGCTGAAGATCTGGAGGCATTAACTGTACGGCGAGAAGTTCGAGGTGTTCACTGACCATCAGAGTTTGAGGTATGTGTTCTCGCAGAGAGATCTGAACCTCAGACAAAGGCGTTGGATGGAGTTCATGAAGGACTATGACTTCACCCTGTCTTATCAGCCGGGTAGGATGAATGTCGTCGCCGATGCCTTGAGTCGGAAGGTGGCGGTCAGTACCTTGATGTTGAGGAAGTGGAGGCTCTGGGAACAAGTGCCTGAGGTATCTTTTAGGCTCAAGATTCCCCAGGAGCCAGGGTTGGCGGTGCTTGCGAGTCTGACTGTCACTCCTGCTATCCGTCGTCAGGTGACAGAGGCTCAGCATGCGGACCCTGAGTTACCCCGGATTCTTGCGATGGCTGATGTGGAACTTGGCGAGGACGGTGCTGCGAGGTTTCGTGGCAGGCTGTACATCCCAGCGGAGGAGCAGGTTCGTTGTGCGGTGTTACGTGCGGCTCATGGGAGCAGGTACACTGTGCACCCGGGTGCGACGAAGATGTATCGGAACTTGCGGAGGCAGTTCTGGTGGCCTGGCATGAAGAGAGATGTCGCGGAGTTTGTGGCCAGGTGCCTGATCTGTCAGCAGGTGAAGGCGGAGCATCAGCGACCAGGAGGTACTCTCCAGCCCTTGGATGTTCCTGCTTGGAAGTGGGACCATGTGACCACGGATTTCGTGGTGGGATTGCCGAGGACCCCGAGTGGGCAGGACAGTATTTGGTTGCTGGTGGATCGGCTGACGAAGGTGATGCGGTCGTTACCGGTCAAGGTCAGCTGGAGCGTGTCTAAGTTGACTCGCCTTTATGTGGAGCGGATTGTGCCGTTGCATGGGATTCCCATTTCGATCATGTCGGATCGGGATCCGCGCTTCACTTCTGGATTCTGGAGGAGTTTCTAGCGAGCTCTTGGCACGGAGTTGGCGTTTAGCTCGGCGTATCATCCTCAGTCAGATGGTCAGTCTGAGAGGACCATTCAGACCTTGGAGGACATGCTGAGATCTTGCTGCCTGGAGTGGCAGGGGGGTTAGATTCATCACCTATCGTTGGTGGAGTTTGCCTATAACAACAGCTATCATTCGAGCATCGGCATGGCTCCTTATGAGGCATTGTATGAGCGTCCTTGTCGGACTCCACTTGATTGGTTTGAGGTGGGTGAACGTATTTTGACGGGACCGGAATTGGTGCAGCAATGTGTGGATGTTGTGCACCTGGTTCGTCAGAACATGTTGGCGGCCCAGAGTCGGCAGAAGAGCTATGCTGACCGTAGGAGGCAGCCCCTCGAGTTCGCCGTGGGCGATCATGTGTTCTTGAGAGTTTCTCCGATGAAGGGGGTGATGCGTTTTGGACGGCGTGGGAAGCTGAGTCCCCGCTATATTGGTCCTTTCGCGATTGTGGAACGCATCGGTGAGGTTGCTTACCGGTTGCAGTTACCTCCTGAGTTGGCGTCGGTGCATGACGTGTTCCACGTCTCGATGTTGCGGAAGTATATGCCCGATGACTCTCATGTGCTCGAGTTTTCCGTTTGGCATGAGGTGACTCCAGATCTTTCTCTCCCAGAGTTTCCGATCCGCGTGGAGGATAGGCGAGAGCAGCGCCTGCGGAATAAGGTCATTCCCTTGGTAAAGGTCGTGTGGCAGCGACACTCTGGTGGGGAGGCTTCTTGGGAACGTGAGGACGAGATGCGTCAGCTGTTCCCGTACTTGTTTGAGTGAGTCTTCCTCTTCTTTCCCCTTTGGTTGTTCTCAATTTCGAGGATGAAATTCCTTAAGGGGGGAGGGCTGTAATATCCCGGACCTTTCGGATCCTTCTTCGTGGGTCCCGAATCTGGTTTTCGGAGCGTCCGGCTCTGTTGTGTCCGAAATTTCGTTTCGGACATCTTTCGTGTTCGGATCGGCGTGATCCGGAGTCGTTTCGGAGGCCCGGAGGCGTTCCGCGGCTTTTCCGCGTGTGTTTTCCGATTCCCGGTGTGTGTTTCGGCTTTTTCTTCGGAAGCTCGCTGCAGGCGAACCGGGCGGTTCACCCGGGCACAAGTGGTACCGTCGCGATCGGTGCGTTCCGAGGATTCCGGAAATGTATTTTTCTATTTTTCGGTATTTTTCTAAAAATTCGGATTTTCTATAAAGCCCTAATTCTTTTTCTTTTTCTTTTGTCCTTTCTCTTTCTTCTTCTTCCTCTTCCTCCGTTTCTTCCCACCGTGACACCCTCCTCTCTCCCTCTCTCCCATTCGGGCGCGGCGAACCCCTCTCCGGCTACGGACGGCGGCGGGGCGACGGCGCTGACGCGTGGGTGACGGCGAGACGATCTCGTGGGCGTGCGGCGTGCGTGGGAAGCGTGGGGAGTTCGTGAAGTTTGAAGCGTTCTTCATGATTCGTGATTGATTCGGCGGAGCATTTGCTCCATTGAGGTAGGGTGACGTTCCTTAGCCTCATGCCGATCTTTTACGCGATTTATAGGCCGCGGGGAGGCCGAGAGGGGATCGTTTGAGCGTTTTTGGGTTTTTTCATGATTTGGGGAGAGCTCGCCCGATCTATGGATTTGATGCATGATTTCGTGTTTTGATGGCCTAGAATCATGCTAGGGGTCCCCAGGGGTCTTCCCTTTTATTTTCCCCCTCTCCTATGGAGGCATGGGGGCGTGGTTAGAATTTTTGGGCGTTTCTACCGTTTTTGGCCGCGGACTGAGAACGCGCTATACTCCAGTAGCGCGTTCTTGGAGGTCGCGCTGCCCCGATCGAGCGCGTTCATCGGAGAAGATGAACAGTAGGGCGGTTCGTGTCGCGCTATGGGGTCCTAGCGCGATTATCCTTGTCGCGCTAGGAGGACCTAGCGCGATGGTCCTTGTCGCGCTAGGGTTCCCTAGCGCGATGGTCCCTGTCGCGCTAGGCAGTCCTAGTGCGATCTTCTCTGTTGCGCTAGGGTTCCTGTGGACACCGAAAATTGCACATCCAGATGCCACGCTCGGCCCAGCATCAACAACGGCCCCGAGTGAAGAAACCCCGGAGAAATCAAGCACAAGAGGCCCCACGGCCCATGGGCCTCGAAGAGAATCAAATGGGCCACGACTCATGCTCACAATGGGCTCAAAATCGCCCTGGCAGAACCCTCCAGACGGTCGCTCCCTTCAGCGGCACACCCTGCCGCGGCCCTCGCCGGCACACCCCCAAGGGGGTTCACCGGCACACCCCCATGGGGGGGGTCTTCACCGGCACACCCCCATAGGGGGGGTCTTCACCGGCACACCCCTTGGGGCCTCAGCGGCACGCCCTCAGCAGGCCTCAGCGGCACGCCCTCAGCAGCTTCAGCGGCACGCCCTCAGCAGGCTTCAGCGGCACGGCCCTTTGGGGCTTCAGCGGCACGGCCCTTTGGGGTCTTCAGCGGCACGCCCTTCAGGCCGTTCAGCGGCACGCCCATCCGGGGCTCCAGCGGTACGCTCTTTTGGCACCACAGCGGCACGCTTGTTCAGCCCTTCAACGGCACAGCGGTGAAGCTCTTTCAACGGGCGACGTGAGGCCCATGCCCTACACATCCTTGGCGCGCAGTGGAGCCGTCTGAGGTGGCAGCCGATCGTTGGGCCACGTGGCCTAGTCCACTGACAGCCAGGACAGGCAGGTCAAACCTCATGATCACGGGCCACTTCCCGCTTCGACGCCCCTGCACGAAGACTCCCGCCGTCCGGGGTATAAAAACCCCTCCCCTTCGTTTCGAGAAAAGAAGAGAAGAGAGGGAGAAGACAAGAGGCAGACGGATAGACACATAGACGCGAAAGAAAAGAGAAGAAGAGAGAAGAAGAAGAAGAGGCTCCCTCCCTGCCGGGAGCTTCCTTCGACGACCACCACCACCGGAAGAGAGCAAGAGTAAGGGAGGGAGGGTTCGATGTAATGGGGAGAGAGTTAGGGGCGGCTGACCTCCCTCCTGCCCTCCGTTCCCCCCCCTTTCCTTTTATGTATTCTTTCTTTTCTGGGGCCTTCTTCCCTTTCTCGGCCATGGCATTATCTTTGGCATTCTTTTTGCTATGATATGTATATAGGGCCGTGCCCTCTCGATTCCCATGAATGAAAGTTGTTCCTCTTGGGTTTTCTCTTTGATTTCGTTGGCTTATGCTAGTCCTCGCGGTTTCCAACGGGTTGTCCGTTCTTCCCTCCGTCTCCCCATTTCTCTGGTGTTCTTGGGGCCTCCGCGTCTATATGACCGTCCTCCCACGATCCTTAGCCGTATAGGCCCTTCGATTCCTTCCGTGGCCCTCTGCTATGACCACTGGTTTAGGAAGGAGGGAGACCCTCACCCTCTCTCCCAGTGCACCACAGCTAAGTGGCTTCTCCCCCGGCCTTCAATCCCTCTCCCATGCTCCTGGATGGCCCACAGATCTCCCAGCCCACATACTTAACCCCCTTTGACTCTCCAGCGATGCACCCCTCCGGCCCCTGGCAGGCACATCAGTTTTGGCCCTTAGAAGCACACACCTCTAACCTTGGCCGGCACACCTCCTTTGGCCTTCAGCGGCACACCTCCCATTTAGCCACTGGCCGACACACCTTTGGCTCCCTTGGCCGGTACACATGCTATTTGACCCTCGCCGGCACACCCAGTCGCCCCTTGGCCGGTACACCCCAATAGCCCTCAGCGGTACACCCCTATTTGCCCCCAGCGGCACACTCCTTTCTGCCCTCAGCGGTACACCCACACTCTGTTACCCCTTGGCCGGTACACGCACCTTATGGCCTTCAGCGGCACACCCTTCAGCCTCTCAGCAGCCCACTCCTTGGCCTCGCCTCCGAGCCCCTTTCTTCACGTTTTCCGAGGTTCTATAAAGGTGTTGCTCCCCCGGGGGCCCACCTCCAGTTGTCGGGTTCCGCCACTCCATGTGGGCGCGCTCCCTTTATCTCCCTTACGCCCCGGGTTAAGGGGAGATGCTGCCGAATTTTTTTGTGAGATATTAATAAACAATTAAAAGAGGCAAAAGGAGGCAACAAACGAGCAGAATAACTAATGAAACCTTCCAACTCATCAAATTACTGCCGGCACCCCGACGGGAATTGAACTAAGCTAATTAACCACCTGGCCGCCCGAAAACCCGACCCGCAAGAAAAGAGACCGAACCGAACCAAGAGAACAAACACGGGAGGAATTTTATATGAAACTACACAAGGGTTAAGACAAGAAGAAAAGAAAAGCCTTAAAATAAATAATCGAAAACTGATCGAACCTCCACCACCACGTTCCGATTGGCCCTTCAACGGTGCATTTTAATCAACCGGACCGCTCGCCAAATCCCTTCCCCAGCGGCACGCCTCTTGAACCCTCAGCGGTACACCCCAATTCCTTTGGCCGGCACACCTTGATGCCCCCCAGCGGTACACCCTATCCCCCACCTTCAGCGGTACGCTCCCCTCAGCGGCACACCCTTGCTTTCATAACCTTCACCGGCACCCCTTTTTGTGCCCTCAGCGGTACACCCTTTTTTGTCCTTCGCCGGCACGCTCCCCTCTGGGCCTCTCAGCGGTACACTCTTACCTTCCCTTCGCCGACACACCACACTTATGCATATATACAACATGATAATGGCCTTAACAAATGGCAAATAAATCAAAAGAAAATGTGCTCATTAAAGGACTCCGAATGTGCAACATTAATCATAATAAAAGAGGCGGGAGGGGCAATAAGAAGATAAAAAAAATATAATAAATAAATAATAATGATAATGATAACAATGAGTAAAAGAAGAAGAATCATCCGGGACAAACACCTAAGGAAATAATAAACCGTAGGCCAGAAATTGGAGTACATAACCAAGAGAATTCCAGATAAAAGATGCCGGGGCCCACACCGCAGCCCTATCTCCCCCGGGGACCCGGGGTAAAAGGAACAATAATGCCGCCCTCTCAGGCCGGGCTTGGATCTTGGGAGTCATCCCGACATGGTCCGGTCCCGACCTAGTCTCGGGCCGACATCTCAATCAGACCGGGTTTGTTCCTCGTTCCGGACGCCCTCCGAGTCATCACAAAAAATTGCCGGGTGCTCGACAGACATTTGAATGGATTCATCCCGGTTTTCTCGTTGTGTTTCACCTCACGGACCCATGTCCGAACATGAAAAGGCCCACGAGTGGCCGACATGACCGACGGTTTGTGGTCTGAATACAGCCCTCAGTGTGATCCTTCCTTATCTCTCTTGCACAACTAGTATTATTCTTTTCGGCCGCGGGGCCCCTAATTTCGGCAATTAATCAAGGGTATTCCCTCGTATGGGGGATGTAAATGACGTCGTGACCTTCATGGCGCGACGGGATTCGGTCCTGACACGAACCACACAATCGTCTGACGAAGTCAGATCGAGCGCACCATGGGCTCTTCGGAGCCCGAATAAATTGTCACTCCGGTGACTGGCACGCCCACGCACTTAATAATCCAACAAACGAACAAAATAATTGTTAAACGAAAAGTGCGTCCACAAGTCTGGCACGCCCGGTGGGACCGATCCACCCTTCATCTCTTTGCCGAAATTAGGGGCCCCGCGGCCCCCTTCTTGTAATACTAATTATGTTACTTTCTTAAATGCAGAAAAAAGAGAAAGGCATCATGGAGCCGACAATGGCTGTTCTCTGCAGCCCCGAGGTTGTGAAGAATCATGTGCGAGGCGGCTACCTGGCGGTGCCCCTCACTTTCGGGAGCTTCCCTCCCACCGTGGGCTTCCCCAACTTCTTGGGGGTGGCCTTCGTTGACATCCTCGACGCACGAGCGCCCGAGGAGCCTCAAACCAACGCCCCCGCTCCGAGAGCCGTCGAAGCTGCCGCCGGCCGAGCGGTGGCCGAAGGCAACAATAGCGTCCCCACAACGACGCTCAGCTGCAACGTGCACCACGTGCACCAGACCACCGGCCCGTTCCACCAAGGGTCGGCATCCCACCGAAGGAGGCTTCGGAGAGGCAACACCGGCGCCGGCTCAGGGCGTCGCCTGTCCAACTCCGGAAAGTCCATGACGGTTGGGGCCCTCCGAGTCCGCCTAGACGGCCAGAGGTCCCAGGTGACGCCAGACCGCGTCGTCCCGACCGTCCCAGTCCGCAACTCCTTTCAAGGGCTGGAGAAACTAAAAGGGAAGGTGACGCCCGCTGTTGTGGCCACCCCACCAAAGATTGCACCGGCTCGCAAGCTGGCCAAACTGAAGCAAGTCTGGGTACCCAGGGAGGCCCAGCCCACTGCACCCGCCCAGGCGGGGCCCAGCACTTTCCGCCCGAGGAGGTCCCGAAGAGATGACGGGGTCGAGGCAGTGACCCCCACTCTCCGACCGGCACCCGTCACCCCGGTGCCGCCCGAGAATGCTCATCGCCGTCGCCGAGGGCGCCGACACAATGCCGCCCGCCCGGCACTCAGGGCCTACGCTCCTCCTGCTGCCGTCATCGACGCGCAACCACAGGCCGCTCTCCCTGACCAAGAGTGGGAAGGGATCGAGCAGGCTATGAGAAACTACCTCCGAGGCCCTGGTAGCACCCCCGCTGGCCGCCAAAGACTACTGGGGGCAATGACCTCCGCCTTCTAGGAAGAAAGGGGGGAACCTGCACCTAGTATGGAGTCGAGGACCCGCCCGGAAGAGCCGCGCCAGTCCCCTGTACGGGAGGAGGCGCCGTCCCGACGGTCGGTCTTCGACAGGCTAACATTCCCAGGAGGACCGTCCCGGAGGGCGTCAAGAAGAAACAAGAATAAGAGATGGCAGACATTCACCTGCAATATGGCAGGGGTCCATGGTCGGTATGGGGCCCTACCCGCCGACCCGGAAGAATTGGCCAGAATAGCCGCCAGGCCGGGACCCCTTACCAGAAGAAGGAGAGCGGCAGGCGGCGCGACACCCACGGGGCCCCTCACGGCCCTCACGGCCAATGTGGTCACCACCGGCGACACGAGTGGCGGACCCTCGACATCATCCGAGGACGCCCCGGCCGAAGAGACAGGGGGCACGCCCAGTCTTCCCACAGCTGATCCAGCAATGCTGCTCATGATGCAACGATTCCAGCAGGAAATCGAATCACTTAAAAAGCAGTTGAATGAGCGAAACACACCACCCCCAATGTCCTGGCAGACCGAGACCATACCCGAGGTACCCAGGGACAGGGGGCAGTCTTCCGAGGCAGCTCTTCCGGCAACCCTCGATCCCCCGGGGGCACGCCCCCGCAGCAAGCACATTGCACAGCGGTGACCCCGCCACAGGCTCCGCTTTCACAAGGGTCCCCCATGGCCCCCCGAGCGACCGTGGTAGTCACCCCGAGCGCACAGCCCGCTCATTTCTACCCGAACCCGGTCGACCCGGCGGCAGTCAGCCGGTTGATGCTTGAGCAGATGATAGACATGAAGTTGGCCGAAAGGGGCGATGGGGATCAGACGCCTTTCGACGTCTACCGAGTACCCTACCCGGCTCAGTATGCTGCCAGGAAGTTGCCGGCTGGCGTCACCAAGCCGCCGAAATTTGAAAAGTTCAATGGGCAAGGATCTCCCAGAGAGCATATTGCCTATTACGTGAACGTCATGGGAGACCTGGCTGCTGATGAGGCCTACCTCCTGAAGTTCTTCGGTTCAACACTCACCGGGCTTGCCTTTGAATGGTACTCCGGCTTGTCGCCCGGGTCGGTGGCCGATTGGCCCGACATGCAGAAGAAGTTCAAGGAAAGATTCTACGTGGCCGAGAGAGAAGTTACTATGACTGAACTCTACGCCACAAGACAGAAGAATGATGAGTCGGCCCTCGACTACATCAAAAGATGGAGGAACCTTAGTATGAGGTGCAAACGCCCCCCGCATCAGGAGGACGCAGTTCAGATCTGCAAGCAAAACTTAAAGAAAGAAATCCTAGAAAGAATGATCGGCACTGAGGTCAAGACATTTGACCGTCTGAACAATGTGGTAGCGGAGATCGAGGCATTCTTGGCCCGATACTCCTCCACCCCGGCCATGTCAAGCCAGAGGGCCAGGCAGGCGGAGAAGAAGCCGGCTCCCCCGGAGGTGCATGCACTAGACTTCCAGGCTTTTGAAAAGCAGAAGGAGAAAGCCAAGGGAGCGGCTAACCCTCCGCCGCCCAGAACCACAGAACGGCGGGAAGGCCCCTCACTAAGAGAGAAGATGAGAAACAAGTTGTATTCCTTCTCCCGGGACAAGTCCAAGCTCCTGTTTGAGTGGGCAACCAGCTACAATAAGATCACATTGCCAGAGCCGAAAAGGCCTGGCGACTCAAAGAAGAAGGATGACCCGCGCTTCTGCATGTACCACCGGGTGCTCGGGCATACTATTGAAGATTGCTACGTCTTCAAGGATGTTATTGAGTCCTTAATCAGGGACGGGGAGCTGGACATGGGGGAGCATAAAGTAGACCCCCCGCAGCCACACGAGCTGCCCAGCATAGCCTCCTCCGTCAATATGATCTCACTATATCAGGAGCTGCCAGAAGAATGGGCGAAGGCCTGTGCCCGTGCCACTTATGAAACCTTTATCATGGCCCCAGCTCAAGACCAAGAAGGGTGGCAGACTGCACCCAGAAAAACCAGAAAGGCGCGCGCCTCTCGACCTACCCCAGGAATTCACTCGAGGGTAGCAGCGCCCCTGCCTGCACCGCCCCCGGTAAACCCTGTTTGCCACGACACGGCCCCCCGGCTGGTCATGAGGCGGCCCACTCACAACAAGAAGAGCTCTGCCCCGCTGCGGATGTACAAGAAGACTAGCCCGGCGGTTGAAAAACTCCAGGCTATTATCGACGGGCTTGAAGATTATAAGCAGCCCAAAATCCAGCCCGTCGAGCTAAAACAATATGTCCCCTGGGAGCAGTTCGAGTCACTCGAGCTGGCTCCAGGAACAGAAGCTGATGCAGACAAAGAGCCTCCCCTGTCGGGTGAACCCATTCGAGAGCAGCCGTCCGCTGCAGCGGGCAAGAAGAAGAAAAAGAGAAGACCCAGGGGCAAGAAGAAGAAGGAGGTCGTCTTCGCCTGCAACACCCTCTCGGCGTTGTTCGATACCTCTCTCTCCCTGGAAGAGAAAGAAGAAGAGCCACCCCATGAGCCGGCGGAAGTGAGTCAAGCTGAAGCATCCACCTCCCAGCACGCCACCAGGTCAGGGAGGAAGTGGGGGCGCTCTCCTCAGGGCAGCCTCAACATCATGCTCAGGGGGGAACAACCATACCAGATTCCCGAGCCCGAGGTCCGAGGCACCGAGATCCCTCCTCCATCAGGCCTCTACCCCGGAGGCACCAAGAGTCAAGGCGCCCCGTCGTTCGCCGAGTTCCTGTCAGCTCGAGCAGGAAGGCGGGCGCACCCCCAGGGGCCCGCTGCGACCAGTAAAGCAAGCATTCCCCAAGCTCTGCCAGCTGCAACTCCTGCCCAGCCAGAGGAAGGATTCAGCGGCACCCCAAACCTCGCCGAATTCATGCGAACAGCGGAGGAGGCCCAACAGGCCCCGCCTGCTCAACGGGCTACAACAGATCCCGCAAAGGAGGCGTCCCCTAATCCGGCGCTCCAATCCCAGGATGAGGGCAGGCGCAGCAAGCCCGAAGAGATGAAACTGCTCAAGGTGCGGGCGGCCGAGCGAATAGTCAGACACCTCAAGAAAATCCCGACCCGGTTCACGGTGTGGGAGATGCTGTCCTTGAATGAAGAAACACGGCAAGCCATCATCGCCGCACTCCAGACGCCAGCACACCTTGAAGCCTGTTTGGCAGAATTATCACCTGAAGTAGCAGTGGCTTTCACAGAAGATGACATGCTCCTACCGACTTGCAGCCATAACAGGCCCCTCTACATGAAAGGGCAGCTGAACGGCCAGCCTATCAACAGGGTCTTGATCGACCCAGGGGCAGCAGTGAATATACTCCCGTACCGGGTATACCAGAAGCACTACTTTGACGTACACCTGGTCGAAGTTAAAAATGTCAAGATTGCCGGCTTTAACCAGAAATGTGAGGTTCCCATGGGGGTCGCAGAGTTCGACTTGACCTTTGACGACTTCACCTCCAGAGTCCAGTTCCACGTCATCAACTCCAGCACGTCCTACAAGGCGTTGCTCGGCCGGCCTTGGCTACACCAAAATAGGGTGGTGCCCTCCACCTTGCATCAGTGTATCAAGTACCCCTGCGAGGGAAAGGAAGTCAGAATCTTCGCCGACCTCCACCCGTTTGAGGTGTTTGAGTGTCACTTGTCAGATGCTAATCTGTACTTGGGAGAGGCGAAGCAAGCTCCTCAAGCTGCCCGAGACAAGGGAAAGAAGAAAATGGAATCGGGAGGCTGGTTTCCTCCGCCGCCCCCAGGCTATGTGGCTCCCCCACATGTACCATGTATTGCACAAGAGGAAGGGGTATTTAGGGCAGCCCCTCTCGCCATCTACCCCACACCGGGGGCACCCTGCCTCGAAGACCTGCTAGAAGATGTCAGGGTCCCGCCAGGGATCGTCAAGCCGATAGCGGAAATTGAATGCCAAGCGGCTGAGCAATTGAGAACCTTCGAGGTGCCTAACCCCGAGGGGCCGTCCACTATCTTCTATGTGGCCGGGGAGAAGCCGGTCAGGGAAGACGACGATTGCCGGTTCCCTGACGAGTTGCATGACCCGCACGTCCCCATTACGGGACTTCCCCACATGACTGACCGGGCAGCCAGAATGGTCAGGAAGCAGAAGATTCCTCCCTACCAGCCCTCCAGCCGGAGGGAAATGTTTGAAAGAATGTGGAACCCACCAAACCTGGATCGACGGTTGCTGAAAGTCACCAAGCACCCCGGTCTGGGCTTTTCACTAGAAAATTACTACGAGACTGATGTCATATCGGTCTCAACATGGCCCGGCAACGATCCCGTAGAAGCTACAGATTTGCGGAAAGCCTGTCAAGATGCGCATCCTGCGCCCTCAGTTCAGGAGGCACAAGACGAGGAGATCTTCCTTTGGAAACCTCCCCGCCGCCGTTGCATAGAGAAGACCCCCTCCTTCCCCGAAGTGTCGACCTCGAAAGGGCACACTGGCGAAACACCTTCGCCCCGGCCGGCCGGCGAAGCAAGGAGCAGCAGCATGGGCCATGCTCCGAATTCCCCTCGATACGACCCCGTCATGTACGCCTTGTACCACAGGCAGCAACGGGAGATCGAGATGCTGAAGAGGCGGCTAGCCGAGCTAACCTCGCTAGTCGCCGACCTGATCCAGGGCTCCCTCCCCCCATGGGGTGGCCGGATGCCTCGGCCCCGAGGCGCCAGTCCCAGCACCCCCGCTTTGTCAAGGCAGGAAATGAGAGACATGGCAAGCTCGCTGACCGAGCGGCCGACCAGGCAAGGGCTGACACTCCAAGAGAAGCTACAGAAGCCTTATTCCTTTCCGAGAGAGAAGACCCGGGGCATCTTCGACTGGGCATGCCACTACGGCAAAGTCTCCCTTCCACGGTCCAAGAGGCCGCAAGACACCCGAAGAAGCAGGGACCCGCTATTTTGCCCTTACCACCAGATGCTGGGCCACGCCATTGAAGACTGCTATGTCTTCAAAGACATTGCCCAAGACCTCATTGACAGGGACGAGCTCAGGATGGGGGATTATGTGATAGCCCCGCCACGCCCCCATGTAGCGGACAGCCCCAGAGCGGGAGCCTACACCGTGTCCATCCACTACCAGGCCCCTGAAGATGCGGCTGCCCCGGCCCCCGTCCAAGCTATCTATGATGAATACACAGAAGAGCCTGAGATGGACCTACGCCCCTCTGAGCCAGCGGGCCTCGCACACCCGGCGGCCACGGCCCAGGAGGAGAGCGAGGTGAATGCAGCCTCCATGCCCAGTCATGATGAACAAGAAGAGGGAGATGGCATTCTCGAACCCGAGGACAATGAAGACCAAGACTTCGTCGATTTGTCGCCAGCCCCGCCGGAAATTGAAAATGGCGGCCAGGCCACAGTCGACGAATTGGTTGAAATCAACCTTGGCACAGAAGACAATCCCAGGCCGACTTTTCTGAGTGCTCTCATGCCTCTACAGGAGAGAGAACAATACACAAAGTTGCTGCAAGAATTCCGGGATTGCTTTGCCTGGAACTATAAAGAAATGCCCGGACTTAGCCCCGAGGTGACTCAACACATCCTGTCCATTGATCCCAAAGTGGAACCAGTGAAGCAACCTCCCCGGCGCATGAGGCCGGAGCTAACCAGCCAGATCTGCAAAGAGGTCGACAAGCTCATAAACGTCGGCTTCGTGGCGGAGAATCAATACACCACATGGCTGGCCAATATTGTACCGGTGAAAAAGAAGAATGGACAGATCAGGATTTGCGTGGATTTCCGCGACCTGAATAAAGCCTGCCCAAAAGACGACTTCCCGGTGCCTATCACCGAAGTGATGATCGATGCAACTACTGGCCACGAGGCCTTGTCCTTTATGGATGGGTCGTCCGGCTATAACCAAATCTGGATAGCCGACCACGACCGGATTCACACCGCCTTTAGGTCACCTAAAGGGATATTTCACTACAAGAGGATGCCCTTCGGCCTCAAGAATGCTGGTGCCACATATCAGCGGGCGATGACCAAGATCTTCGACGAGCTGCTATACAGCAAGGTCGAATGCTACATCGACGACCTGGTCGTCAAGACTAAAAAGAGGGATGAGCATCTGAATGACCTCAGGGTCGTCTTCCAAAGGCTCCGTCTGTACGGGCTGAAAATGAATCCCATGAAGTGCGCCTTTGGCGTGTCCAGTGGAAAGTTCCTCGGCTTTATTGTCCGGCACAGAGGGATCGAGATCGACCCCTTGAAGATAAAGGCCATCCAGGAGCTGCCTCCTCCAAGAGTCTGGGAGAGCTGAGATCCCTACAGGGGCGTCTAGCTTACATCCGCAGGTTCATTTCCAACCTGTCGGGGCGCTGCCAGCCATTCCACAGACTAATGATGAAGAATGCACCTTTCAGCTGGGGTCATGAGTGCCAGCACGCGTTTGACCAGTTAAAGGAGTATCTGGAGACCCCGCCTGTCCTGGGGGCACCTGTCAAAGGCAGACCGCTGATTCTATACATAGCGGCCACCGAATACTCACTGGGGGCAATGCTCGCCCAAAACAATGATGAGGGAAAAGAGCAGGCTCTCTACTACCTCAGTCGAAGATTGGTGGGTGCAGAGCTAAGTACACCCCGATCGAAAAGATCTGCCTTGCCTTGGTCTTTGCAGTCAAGAAGATGAGGCACTATATGCTGTCCCATGAAGTCAGCTTGATATCCAGGGCCGACCCCATTAAGCACATCCTCTTCAGCCCGTCCCAAAGGGGCGCCTTGGCAAGTGGGCCGTGCTGCTCATGGAGTTCGATATCACCTACGTGCCGCAAAGGGCCGTTAAGGGACAAGCCGTCGCGGATTTCTTCGCAGCACATCCCGTGCCCGAAGACTCCCCGTTGGCCACCGAGCTACCTGAAGATGAAACACTAGAGGTAGACCAAATACAACAAGCCATCTGGCAGCTTTACTTTGATGGAGCCTCAAGGACAGAAGCGACCCCGTCCGGGCGCACCAAGGTACGAGCCGGAGCAGGCATCGTCCTCAAGTCGCCGGACGGAGAGGTGATGCACACTTCCTGCTGCATCAGCAAACCCTGCACCAATAATGAAGCAGAGTATGAAGCCCTGATCATCGGCCTCCAGGTCGCCCTCCAAATGGAGATCAAAATGCTCCAGGTGTTCGGCGATTCGCTGCTGGTCGTCAAGCAAGTCCAGGGGCAGTTTGATGTCCGAAAACCTGAGCTGCTCCCGTATCACACTAAAGCAAAAGGGCTCATGGAGCGGTTCTACCTCCTCGAGATAGGCCATGTCGCCAGAGGGGAGAACGCACAAGCCGACGCATTGGCAAAATTGGCAAGCTCACTGGCGGTGCCCCCAGATGGATATCTCCATATCCAAGTAATAAACCAACGCCAGATGCCCAGCATGATAGAAGAAGAGCCGGAAGAGGAGGACCTACAGGTCGCTACAGCAGAAGCCGTCAGCCTGCCTGACTGGAGGGACCCCCTAATGCAGTGGTTCAGGCACCAGCAACTACCCGACCGAAGAGAAGAAAAGATCAAGCTGGTCAGAACCAAGGACTCCTATGAGCTCCGAAGCGGAATATTATTCCGGATTGTGGCCGATGCCAAACGGAAGCTACTCCTCCGATGCTTGTCCATTGAAGAAGCTTGGAGGGTTATGAAGGAGGTCCATGCCGGCATAGCTGGCGCGCACCAGGCGGGGCCGAAAATGAAAATTGAAATCAAGAAACTTGGCTATTATTGGCCTGCAATGTTCAACGACTGTTGCGAGTATGCTAAGTCGTGTCAGAGATGTCAGGAGCATGCCACCATTCCCAGAAGACCTCCTGCACCACTACACCCAACAGTGCCCAGTTGGCCGTTCGCCCAATGGGGAACGGACGTCGTGGGCCCCTTTCCTGCATCTTCCACAGGCTGCAAATATATTCTGGCGGCGACCGACTACTTCTCCCGCTGGGCAGAGGCTGTTGCCTTACGGGAGGTCACCGGAGAAATCGTGGTCAGGTTTGTCCGCCGCAACATTATATTCCGGTTCGGCGTGCCCGACCGGATTGTGTCGGACAACGGCAGCCACTTCCGCAACCAGAAAGTTTACCGGCTAGCAGAAAAATACAAAATTGACTGGAGGACATCGACTCCTTACAATCCACAAGCCAATGGGCTGGCCGAAGCTTTCAATAAGACACTTTGCACTCTCCTGGCCAAGACTGTTAGCTCTAACAAAAGGGACTGGGAAGAAAGAATGTATGAAGCGCTTTGGGCGTACCGAACCGTATACAAGACCCCAACGGGCTGCTCGCCCTTCTCTCTTGTATATGGCTCGGAAGCAATCATCCCCGTCGAACTGGAGATACCGTCCCTCAGGGTCGCCATTCAGCATGGGCTTGTCCCCGAAGGGCAGACCAACACCGAGCGAAGGCTCGATGAACTCTCCAGTCTGGAAGGAAAGCGGCTTCAAGCCCAACAGAATATCCAGGTCTATCAGGCCCGGATTGCACGCGCCTTTGACAAGCTCGTCAAGGAACGCGAATTCAAGAAGGGTGACCTTGTCATGGTCAAGAGAAGAGATCTCATGGCGGCCAACCCCAAAGGTAAGCTAAACGAGAACTGGCTCGGACCCTACGTAGTCCAGAAAGTCTACGAAGGCGGAGCCTATGTAATTGTCAACCACCGCGGGGAGGTTCAATTCCCGCCTCTTAATGGAAGGCACTTGAGGCTGTACCACGCCCCAGCGCCCCCATTCAGGTAATAATATTACTCTTCGCCCCATTTTGGGGCGGATTTGCGTGATTAATGTCCGAATGATTTGGCCACCAGCCGGGGGGTCCCGAAAAAGGGAAGAAAGGAATAGAAAGAGAAAGAAAGAAGAAGCAAAAAAAAAGAGAAAGACAAAAAAGAAGAAGCAAAAAATGGAAAGAGGAAGAGAGAAGAAAGACAAAAAGGAAGAAGCCAAAAATGAAAGAGAAAGAAAGAAGAAGCAAAAAAAAAAGAGAAAGACAAAAAAGAAGAAGCAAAAAAAAATGGAAAGAGAAAGAAGGAAAGAAGCAAAAAAAAAGAAGAGAAAAAAAAAAGAGAAAAAAAAAAGAGAGAAAAAAAAAAGAGAAGCCAGAAAGGGGGACGCCCCCCATTTCCAGTCACCGCCCGCATCAGCGGGGGTACCAAAATTGATTTAAAAGAAAAAGACAAACTCTTCTCTCTCTATCCGTCCTTCCCAGGCGGTGAGTACCCCTTTGGCTCGGACCTCACGTCCGGGTCATTGACTAAACAAACTCTTCTCTCCGTCCTTCCCGGGCGGTGAGTACCCCTTTGGCTCGGACCTCACGTCCGGGTCATTGACTAGACAAACTCTTCTCTCCATCCTTCCCGGGCGGTGAGTACCCCTTTGGCTCGGACCTCACGTCCGGGTCATTGACTGACGAACTCTTCTCTCTTTGGCTCGGACCTCACGTCCGGGTCATTGACTAGACGAACTCTTCTCTCCATCCTCCCCGGGGGGGCGAGCACCCCTTTGGATCAGACCTCCCGTCTAAGTCACTGACTAAACGGACCTTTCTATCCGCCACCTCTGAACGGCAAAAGGGGTCTCTGGCCAAGTACCCCTCACTCAAGACCAGCACGCGCTTCCAATATTGCGGCAAAACCAGGGAGTTGCCCGTTCGGTATGGTGGAGTGGTCCCCTCGTCCTCCCCCTGGGAAGGCGAGCACTCTCCTGTACCCTGACATGGGTCCCTGCCTGGTCCTTCCAAAGTGAATCCCCGCAAAGACTCATACCCTGCCAATGGGCCCCTACACGAAAAGGGGGGAAAGATACAAGAGCGAGGGAAGAGGAAGGAGAAAACAATATGCACGGAAGAGAAAGAGGGGTGGGAAAGCTCCCTCCGGGATAAATGCATACACCAGGAACGCGTGAAATCATAAATGCTTTGCTCTATTCAAAAGAGGATCAAACTACATGTGCTGCGGGGCATACCCCTGTGTTACATTCAAAAAAAAGAAAGAGAAATTAAGGGATGCAACGCTCAGTCGATGTCCCTGAAGATGTCCTCGAGGGGGAGGATCCCGACGCAAGGGAAGTTCGTCATATCGCGCAGTCGGCCCCTCAGTCCCTCAAGACGGGCGAGCTCCGCTTCGACGGACGCCATTTCAACGTCGGCAACGGCAAGAGCTTCCCTCTCCTCTGCCACCGCCCCTTCCGCCTCGGCGAGGCCAAGTTTAGCCGCAGCAAGATAGCCCTCCAGCTTCTCGATCCGGTTCTTGAAGGAACGAACGCTGCCTTCGCCTTCCTCTAGGGCCTTTCCGTGGCGTTCTCTACTGTCGCGTCGGGCCTTTAGGGCCTGCAGATATTCGTCTGCCTGAGCATCAAGGGCGGCGCGTTCGTCAGGAGCCTGGGTCTCCAGGAACTCGCGGCGCTTGACATATTTCAATAATAGCAAGACCCGCCGTGACCATTCCCCCAGCGGACAGCCAAGCACTTGCAGCGCCCCCGTTAATTGCGTCACGATGGTATGCACCTCCCGATACGACAGAGAAGCATCGGCGAGAAGCATCGTCCGTAAAGTGATCAGCATCTGACGGACTGGCGCTTCTGAGGACGTGTGACTAACTGAGGGCACGACCGGAGGGGTGAATTCCACGGTGCTGTCCACCTCTGCCCACAGGTCGGTATCTGCCGCCACTGAAGATGAAGGAAGGGCGAGGGTCAAGTCGCCCGGCCGGTGCAGCTCGACGAGAGACCCTTGGCCGACCATTGCCTGGGGAAAGGAAAAGACCATTGCCGAAGCCTCCGGTGCCCCCATCGTTTGGAGGTCACCTGCCCCCTCTGCCTCCGTCTGGCCCGACTCTGCCACTCCTCCAAGGGGCAGGGGTGCAGGGGCCGTTACCTCGGCTAGAGGAGGAGCTTCGAGTAAGGCCAGGCCCGAAGCCGTCACCCATGAACTCCTCGCTCGCGGCTGAGATCCCTCCAGATGCGCACGGAGCCCCGCAAATATCTGCTGCAAGAGCGGGTCCTCCATCTGAGCCGGGAGTTTCGGGAAGGGCGGAAGCGGAACCACCAGCTGGGGTAAACGTCCCGCTTCCACGAGCGCAGCCAGTCTCTCTCTCTCCAAGCCCAAGACTGGAGCCGGCCCCTTCACCGCTATCGGGCCAATGCTCGGTCTCGCTTGGCCACTGCCTTCCGGATACGACCAGGCGCCTTCCCCGATATCGGCATCGCCTGACCATGGGAATGGGAGTCAGCTATTCGCCATCTAAAATAAACCATGCAAAAGGGAGACCGTGGAGCCCGCATACTCACCTTGGCCGCTGGGATGATGCTACCTTCAGGCGCGATCTCCCCCTCCTCCAGAGGCTCGCCCGCCGCTCTGGTAGTACCGGAGGGCTCCGCGGGCATTTCCTCTCGAAGGGCGTCGAGTAAAAGAGCCAATTTGCCCATGACGGCATCGGCTCCCGTTGGGCGGTCGATCAGCGCAGCCGGGGCAGCCTCCTCTGTGATCTCAAGTTCGGCCGGTTCTCGAAAATCCTAAAGAAAAAGGGGGGGGGATAAGGTCGTCAGTCAATCACAAAAAAGGAAAGGGAGAGCCGGCCCAAACAAGCTCACACTCACAGCGGTCTTCCCCACGAGGCTCGGGGAGCCAGCAAGTAAGGGGGCCCCGAAGGCCGGCTCGGGCGGCTCCGATGCCCCGGACACGCCCTCGTCAGGAGCTACTTCGTCGGAAGAGTAGTTGTAATCTACCTCTTCCCCAGACGGAGACTCGACCGCCGTCGGCTCGGCCTGGACCGGCAGAGGAGCTTCCACCTCAGAGTCTCTGCCCAGCACGTCCTCCCTCGGGCTAGGCGAGGCTCGCGCTCCGATCTTCTTCCTCCTCACATATATCAACGTCGTCGGGAGGTCGGGATCAGGCCCCAATGACTCGGTGGCCACCGCGGCAACGCCTGTCATGCAAAGGAAGATAAGCCATGCTGAATCTACTGGCCCCCAGGACACAAAAAAAGGGAGTTAACCGTATAGTCGAAAATATTTACCCCCTTCAGTTCCTGCGACACGAGATGACCCGCGGGCTTCCTCAACAGGCAACGCCTTCTCGGGAGTCCCGACCGTACCCTCGCCCGTGAGATAGAAGCGCATCGTCGCCATGCGCGAAGCCGAGGCCAACTCGGGAGGCCGGTCGACCGCAGACGACACGGGCGGCCGATGAATCTCACCAGCTTCGTGGCTCGGTTCGGTCCGCGTGGCTTCGAATTCTTCGAAGGACAAGACGGGGGCCATCGGCAGGGCTGTCGTCGGAGCCGGGGATGCCTCGGTTCGCCGCCGTTTTACCGTCTCTCGCCCGGCCATCTTGGCAGCAGCCAGTGCCTTCTTAACGGGCGACTGTGCCCGGGGCCTTCCCGTTGCCTGCGGCAAGGGAGCTGGAGCCGCCGCCGGGGTCGCCTCCGCCGGGACCGCAACTTCGCCCATGTCAGGCGTGGGCATGGGCTCTTCCATAGAAGCTGAAACAAAAGAAGTACCCAGGTGTCAGGGCTCCACTCCAAAATAAAAAGGAGGAGGGAGATTCAAAAGGCACACTAAAGAGCGGGGACGCGGACCGGCAGGTTGGCCTGGCTCGGGACGGGCAGCTTCGAATTCCTCGAAAGACGGGACTAGTGGTACCGGAGGGACAGCCGTCGGAGCCTTAGCCGATTCTGTCTTCCTCCGCTTTGTGTCCCGCTGCTTAGCTGCCTTGGCGGCGTCCACCGCCTTCTTCACAGGCGATTTAGCCCGGGGCCTCTTCGCAGCCTTAGGCAAAGGAGCCGTGGTCGGGGCCAGCGGCGCGGCTTCAAAATACGCAGGCTTCTTCACCAGCCGGAGGAGGTTCCGGTACGTGGCCATCTGCGTGCTGTCGGGATGGTCTGCAAAGAAAAGAGGGGAAAGAACGAACATGCATATACCATTAGTACCTAACTCACCGCGAAAGCCGCAGCGCTGAGGGACAAAACCGAAGAGCAAGAGGGAACTGAATACCATGAGGGCCAGTGTACAGCCGCAGCGTGATCGGCCAGTAGCTCAGGGATATCTCCTTGTCCCGACGTGCCGCCTCCCGGACTAGCCAACAAACGTCCTCAATAGTTTGACACCGGTCCGTGAGGTTGGCCAGATCCGCATGTTTCTTGGAAGAAAGGTGACAGAAAAGATTGAAGTGGTCCATGCCCCACCCATCAGCATAATAATAAGGGATGTGCAGGCGCTTGCCCAGGATGGAGGCCGTCACATCTTCAATCTTCATCCCATTCACCCGGAGGAGGATATATAGCCACGTGGTATCCTTGTAATTCTCGGGCTTCCTCTCCTCCCGCCTCATGAACGTGCGATACAGGCAGGCCAAGTCTCTCTCCGGACGCCAGCTCTTGGCGGGAGTCCCCTCTTCCTCTATGGGGAATGGATAATTGATGAGGTCCAGACGGTCGCTCCCTACCCGGCACAGATCCCTCAGCGTCTTCTGATAGCTGTCCTTCGCCACTGGAGGCAGCTCCACTTTCGGCGTCGGCCTCCTATCCCGGGCTTCCCGACGAGCTATCATATATGTCGCCACCTCCTTCTCTTGCCTGTTCTTGAGCCGAAGAAGATGATCTGGCTCAATGTCAAGTACTGGCACCGGTTGCCGGCTAAGGAATCTCCTTTCGGCGCCATCCCAACAGTCGGTCTTGTGCAACCGATAGAAAGCCGTCCGGGCATTCCACCACTTTATATAGTCTTCGGTCACTCGGGGCACGCGACCC
Organism: Amorphophallus konjac; assembly: GCA_022559845.1. Lineage (NCBI taxonomy): Eukaryota > Viridiplantae > Streptophyta > Magnoliopsida > Alismatales > Araceae > Amorphophallus > Amorphophallus konjac. The sequence continues at coordinate 456,370,122 of CM040122.1, read as the reverse complement.
GGGGCTGGCACCCTGAAGGAGGCAGAGTCCGCCCGGTGGAAGAAGTCCCACCAGCTTCTAGCGTGCTCGGCGACCGCACTTCCCCGGACGTTCCGCGAAGGCAAGCCGAATTGCGCATGATAAGCAGGGATATGCTGGTCATACCCGAAGTTGCGGCCAAATCGGAAGGGGTAATACGGCTCCAGCAGTACGTTGTCTCCCTTCCGGAACACCAACACGCTCGGGCGGATAGCCAGCGCCCAATCCCTCAGCTCGGGCTCCAGCAACGGGCGCACCACGTTTTCCTGGCTGATAGGGTGGACATACCTCTCCACCTGGTCATCCTTGCATTCCCTCTTATTATTCACGAGGGGGCTTGAATGTGCGGCCAGTGTCCAGAAATGAATGGTACCGGCTGCATCCCGGGGAACCGTGGTCAACCGGCCCCGAATATCATACATCCGCATGGAAGTGGAAGCCGGCTCTGCACTCGCGAACTCCAGCATCCTCGGCACCAGCCCCCAATCCTGAAGGACTCGCGGGGCGAACTCCGGAAACAGTGAACAAACCCACGCGTTGAAGAAATGCAGTGGGCACACGTACCGGGCCTGCCTCGGGAATTGGTGCGTGCTGATGTCTCCCAGGGCCTTATAAATCAAACAGAGCGCCGCCGGGCACAGAGAAAGTTTGACACCCCACGCCATCTGGCACGCCGGGTAGATGGCATCTGGCCGGATCACGGTCTCGTCCCCGTACGGCATGGCAAATGAACACAGCCAGTACGTCAGATAGGCGGCACAGTGAGTTTGTGGGTCGACCCCCATCGGATTGGCCCCGCTCCGACGCCCCCTGGAGGGGATCTTCACATCATGCTTGGGCTTCGCACGTTTCTTGCGAGCAACAGCGGTGCCAACGCAAGGAAAATCTTCATACTGCTTCAGCCCATCATAGAAATATTCCAGCCATACCGCCATACGCACCCGTTTCCTATCCCCACGGGCGGGCTGCTTCCCCTTGTGCGACAGCTGGTACAGCTCCCGGTACGCCTTCATCAGGTACCGGTATGAATACCCCAGAGAATAATAGCCGTCCCCGTTAGTCTCGTCTTTGATCAAGTCCGGGAGGCATACTTCTTCATAAGGCTCCCCGTCAATGGGCAAGCCGCTCAGCTGGCTTAGGCTCCACAAATCAAGTGAAGTCTCTCCCTCTGCCGTGTAGAAGGTATTGGTCTCCGCACTAAATACTTCTATCATACCGCAACAGAGACCCTTGGAGATGGGATAACCATACCGGGAAGCGTACACGCTGTGATAGATGCCAACTCGGACCAGCAACGGGGCGTAGTTGAACAGTACATATTCCGTGAACTCCACCGCCCCTTCTCGGAAGCTGTGGGCGTCTTGAAGCTTCAGCTCCCCGAACCAGCCCAGTGATAGTTCGTACTTGAACCTGATGGCCAAACAGTCCAATATGAACGGCTCCTCCCTATAACCCCATTTCAGGGGAGCCAGGAATAAACCAAATCGGGGCGACTCGCCATGCACCTTCCCCGCAGACATGTCCCACCTTGCTGGCGTGAACTGAGGGGCTCGCACCAATTTATCTTCAGCCGGCAGCACCCCTTCGATCCCCAGGACCGGCTTCCATTCCCGGGCTTCTCCCACCAGATACATCGGAATGCTCCTGGGGACGCTGTACAATAGACTGTCCCGGGCATGCAGGATGGCCCGCTCGACGGCTTTTATAGTGCGAAAGTCTCGCCCCTCTCGGGAGCGCAGGTGCTTCAGGAATCGAACAAGGTGCCTATCCTTCGGGAAGTCTTTCCTGTACTCCCCGGTGGCCCGGTCAAAAGTGAAGCCGTTGTCAACTCTGGTGAGCCGGCCGAAGTCCATGCTCTCCCGGTCGGACCCCGACGACTCAGCCAAGGCAGCTATCTCCCCATGTTCACGGTCCAGGTCTTCTACGTTCAGCCAGGTGACCGCCGGCACGGGACCCCGCGGGATGAGGTCGGCACCGATAGCAGCAGCGGGAGCAGAGGAACCACTTGGGGCAGCCATTTGTCTGCAAAGATATGCAAATAAGAAGGTCAGAACAAATCACAAGCAAAAGGACTGCAAAGAAGCTTTACTACAAGTCAAATGAACAAAATATTGCCAATTTCTGACGAAATTTCGGCAGAGTTTCCCCTAGGCCAGAGGCGTAAGGGAAAACACGGGTGGGCGTCCACAAGGAGTGACGGCCCCAACAAAGCATGGTGGGCCCCGAGAGGCAACACCAGAAGTCCACCGGTCAAAAGAGTCTTCTCCCCTAAAACTAAAAGTCCCCACATACCGCCTAAAGCCCCTCGGCCGGCACGCCCCTGCTAGTGCCTTCGCCGGCACGCCCCCAGGTGCCTTCCCCGGCACGCCCCTGCTGGTGGCCTCGCCGGCACACCCTCCAGGTGCCTTCCCCGGCACGCCCCTGCTAGTGCCTTCGCCGGCACGCCCTGCAGCGGCCCTCACCGGCACGCCCCCCGAGGGCTTCGCCGGTACACCTCTCGGCCTTCCCCGGCACGCTCGCCAGGTTTGTTCCCCGGTACGCCCACAACTGCCTTCCCCGGCACGCTCGCCAGGTTTGTTCCCCGGTACGCCCACAACTGCCTTCCCCGGCACGGTGGGCGACACCTTCCCCGGCACGCTCCCCATGCCCTCACCGACACGGCCTAAGGCCTCCTCCCCGGCACGCTTGGTGCCTGCTTCCTCGACACGGCCTAAGGCCTCCTCACCGGCACGCTTCCAACGTCATTTCCCCGACACGCCACTGCCTAAGGCCCTCGCCGGTACGCCCTCCTGCCCGTTCCCCGGCACACCCTGGGGAATCCTTCCCCGATGCGCCCTAACCGGCCCTCGCCGACACGCTCTCAAGCGCCTTCCCCGATGCGCCCTAACCGGCCCTCGCCGGCACGCGCAGGACCTCCCCCGCCAGTGCTATCGGTGGTGGCCGACGGCAGGGAAAAGAGGGGAGGGGAAGGGGAAGAGGAGAGGAGAAGAATAGAGGGGAAGAAGAGGAGGAACGAGGAGCCTAGGGCTCCACCGTCCGCCGGACGTGGAGAAGGAGAAGGGAGAAAGAAAGAGGAAGAGGAAGAGGGAGCCCTCTCGTGGCAGCCTCCCTACCCCGGCGAGAGGAAGACGACGACGGCGCTGGCCGCGGTGGCTCCCGGTGATGAAGGAGATGAAGAGAGGGAGGGGGAGGCAGACGGTCGCCTGCTGAAGAAAGAGAAGAGGGAGGGGGAGTTTGAACGGGGGGCGGTTCGAATAAACCGCCCCGCCCCTTTTATATGGCAAAGAGGACAAAAGAGAAAGAGAAAAGAAAGAAAAAGAGAAAAGAAAAAAGGGAGAAAAAAGAGAGAGGAAAAAAAGTAAAAGAAATAAAAGGAAAAAAAATACAAAAAAAAGAAGAAAAAGAAGAAGAAGGAATGAAAAATAGAGGGAGAGACAAAGGGAATAAAAAAGGGGGAGAGAAAGGAGGGAAATAAAAGGAGAAAATAAAAGAAGAAAATGAAGGGAGGGAAAGCAAAAAAATAAATATATGTAATATCTATTAAATAAATACATATATATGTACATATATATATATATACCCATATCTGTATACACATTTACATATCCATCCGCTCACATACGCGGAGGAGTAAGTCGACAACACACAATAATAAATGCCCCCGGGGAAGACATTCCATCCCCACGATCCCAGTCAGACGAACGTCCACACCAGCAAAGACGACTCTACCCCTGTGGCTCTATCCTTGTCATAGGGTCACTACCCTACCACCAAAACAAGCCCGTCTCTGGCACATCGCCTCGGGCCTCAGCTACCACCCACGCCATACAATATCGCCATCACGGGCCTTACGCCTGGATTGGCAGAATCTCTACCTTTGCGTTGGCATTAGCCCCTTGCCAACGAATAAGTCCCTTTCCGGCGCAAGGCCCCGTGCCCTAGCCACCCACTCCGCACAATATTGCCATTACGAACCTTACGTCCGAATCGGCACAGATTCTCCCGTTGCGCTGGCATTCTATTCTTGCCAACGAGTGAACCTTACCTTCCGGCGCAAGGCTTCGTGCCCCAGCCGACACTTGCATATCACTCGTCAAAAAAATATATAATAAAATAAAATGGGGTTAAAAAAATAGAGATACCCCGCCGGACTTGTCCCTACACCGGGACAAGGGTAAAAATGGCAATAACCCGGCTGTGGCGAAAACCCGAAAGGGCGCTACGGGAAAAATTGGGTACCCCGCCACGTGAAAACCCGAAAGGGCGCGTGGGCAAAAGCAAGAGGGGGCCGGTACCGGCGAAAACCCGAAAGGGCGCTTGTATCGGTAATATGGTACAAAAAGAAAGAGACCAAGAGACCAAGAGATCAATAAAGCATGTCAGTTCCCGACATCCTGTCGGCACTGGCAAAGAGACTAAGAGATCAACAAAGCAGGTCAGTTCCCGACGTCATGTCGGCACTGACAAAGAGACCAAGAGTCCAAGAGATCAATAAAGCATGTCAGTTCCCGGTATCCTGTCGGCACTGGCGAAGAGACTAAGAGACAACAAAGCATGTCAGTTCCCGGCATCCTGTCAGCACTGACAAAGAGACCAAGAGACCAAGAGACTAAGAGATCAATCAAGCATGTCAGTTCTCGGCACCCTGTCGACACTGACGAAGAGACTAAGAGACAACAAAGCATGTCAGTTCTCGGCACCCTGTCGACACTGACGAAGAGACTAAGAGATCAACAAAGCATGTCAGTTCCCGGCATCCTGTCGGCACTGACGAAGAGACCAGGAAACAACAAGCCAGGTCAGCTCCCGGCACCCTGTCGGCTCTGACGAAGAGATCAAGAGACTAAGAGACAAAAAACATGTCAGTTCTCGGCATCCTGTCGGCACTGACGAAGAAACAAAGAGACCAAGAGACCAAGAGACCAAGAGGCCAGGTCGGTTCCCGGCGCCCCGTCGGCACTGACGAAGAGACAACACACTGCTTCAGCTCCCGGCATTCCGTCGGCACTGATGAAGAGACTAAGAGACAACAAACCAGGTCAGCTCCCGACATCCTGTCGGCACTGGCGAAGAGACTAAGAGACCGACAAAGCTTCAGTCCCCGACACCTCGTCGGCACTGATGAAGAGACTAAGAGACAACAAACCAGGTCAGCTCCCGACATCTCGTCGACACTGGCGAAGAGACCAAGAGATCAATAAAACATGCCAGCCGGTTCCCGGCATCTCGTCGGCTCTGGCGAAGAGACCGAGAGATCAACAAAACATGCCAGCCGGTTCCCGGCATCTCGTCGGCACTGGCGAAGAGACCAAGAGATCAACAAAACATGCCAGCCGGTTCCCGGCATCTCGTCGGCTCAGGCGAAGAGACCGAGAGATCAACAAAACATGCCAGCCGGTTCCCGGCATCTCGTCGGCTCTGGCGAAGAGACCGAGAGATCAACAAAGCATGTCAGTTCCCGGCGCCCCATCGGCACTGACGAAGAGACAACACACTGCTTCAGCTCCCGGCATTCCGTCGGCACTGATGAAGAGACTAAGAGACAACAAACCAGGTCAGCTCCCGACATCCTGTCGGCACTGATGAAGAGACAAAGAGACAACAAACTGCTTCGGTTCCCGGCACACTGTCGGCACTGATGAGGAGACCAAGAGACCAACATACTACTTTAGTTCCCGACGCTCCGTCGGCACTAACAAAGAGACCAACAAACAACAAACCAGGTCAGCTCTCGACGCATCGTCGGCATCGACAAAGAGAGAAGAGACGAAGACACCCACGGGCACCGCCCAGCTCATCCTTCGCCTGCGCTACCCGTGGGTGGGGGGCATTTGTGGACACCAAAAATTGCACATCCAGATGCCACGCTCGGCCCAGCATCAACAACGGCCCCGAGTGAAGAAACCCCGGAGAAATCAAGCACAAGAGGCCCCACGGCCCATGGGCCTCGAAGAGAATCAAATGGGCCACGACTCATGCTCACAATGGGCTCAAAATCGCCCTGGCAGAACCCTCCAGACGGTCGCTCCCTTCAGCGGCACACCCTGCCGCGGCCCTCGCCGGCACACCCCCAAGGGGGTTCACCGGCACACCCCCATGGGGGGGGGGTCTTCACCGGCACACCCCCATGGGGGGGGGTCTTCACCGGCACACCCCCCATGGGGGGGGTGTTCACCGGCACACCCCTTGGGGCCTCAGCGGCACGCCCTCAGCAGGCCTCAGCGGCACGCCCTCAGCAGCCTCAGCGGCACGCCCTCAGCAGCTTCAGCGGCACGCCCTCAGCAGGCTTCAGCGGCACGGCCCTTTGGGGCTTCAGCGGCACGGCCCTTTGGGGTCTTCAGCGGCACGCCCTTCAGGCCGTTCAGCGGCACGCCCATCCGGGGCTCCAGCGGTACGCTCTTTTGGCACCACAGCGGCACGCTTGTTCAGCCCTTCAACGGCACAGCGGTGAAGCTCTTTCAACGGGCGACGTGAGGCCCATGCCCTACACATCCTTGGCGCGCAGTGGAGCCGTCTGAGGTGGCAGCCGATCGTTGGGCCACGTGGCCTAGTCCACTGATAGCCAGGACAGGCAGGTCAAACCTCATGATCACGGGCCACTTCCCGCTTCGACGCCCCTGCACGAAGACTCCCGCCGTCCGGGGTATAAAAACCCCTCCCCTTCGTTTCGAGAAAAGAAGAGAAGAGAGGGAGAAGATAAGAGGCAGACGGATAGACACATACACGCGAAAGAAAAGAGAAGAAGAGAGAAGAAGAAGAAGAGGCTCCCTCCCTGCCGGGAGCTTCCTTCGACGACCACCACCACCGGAAGAGAGCAAGAGTAAGGGAGGGAGGGTTCGATGTAATGGGGAGAGAGTTAGGGGCGGCTGACCTCCCTCCTGCCCTCGTTCCCCCCCCTTTCCTTTTATGTATTCTTTCTTTTCTGGGGCCTTCTTCCCTTTCTCGGCCATGGCATTATCTTGGCATTCTTTTTGCTATGATATGTATATAGGGCCGTGCCCTCTCGATTCCCATGAATGAAAGTTGTTCCTCTTGGTTTTCTCTTTGATTTCGTTGGCTTATGCTAGTCCTCGCGGTTTCCAACGGGTTGTCCGTTCTTCCCTCCGTCTCCCCATTTCTCTGGTGTTCTTGGGGCCTCCGCGTCTATATGACCGTCCTCCCACGATCCTTAGCCGTATAGGCTCTTCGATTCCTTCCGTGGCCCTCTGCTATGACCACTGGTTTAGGAAGGAGGGAGACCCTCACCCTCTCTCCCAGTGCACCACAGCTAAGTGGCTTCTCCCCCGGCCTTCAATCCCTCTCCCATGCTCCTGGATGGCCCACAGATCTCCCAGCCCACATACTTAACCCCCTTTGACTCTCCAGCGATGCACCCCTCCGGCCCCTGGCAGGCACATCAGTTTTGGCCCTTAGAAGCACACACCTCTAACCTTGGCCGGCACACCTCCTTTGGCCTTCAGCGGCACACCTCCCATTTAGCCACTGGCCGACACACCTTTGGCTCCCTTGGCCGGTACACATGCTATTTGACCCTCGCCGGCACACCCAATCGCCCCTTGGCCGGTACACCTCAATAGCCCTCAGCGGTACACCCCTATTTGCCCCCAGCGGCACACTCCTTTCTGCCCTCAGCGGTACACCCACACTCTGTTACCCCTTGGCCGATACACGCACCTTATGGCCTTCAGCGGCACACCCTTCAGCCTCTCAGCAGCCCACTCCTTGGCCTCGCCTCCGAGCCCCTTTCTTCACGTTTTCCGAGGTTCTATAAAGGTGTTGCTCCCCCGGGGGCCCACCTCCAGTTGTCGGGTTCCGCCACTCCATGTGGACGCGCTCCCTTTATCTCCCTTACGCCCCGGGTTAAGGGGAGATGCTGCCGAATTTTTTTGTGAGATATTAATAAACAATTAAAAGAGGCAAAAGGAGGCAACAAACGAGCAGAATAACTAATGAAACCTTCCAACTCATCAAATTACTGCCGGCACCCCGACGGGAATTGAACTAAGCTAATTAACCACCTGGCCGCCCGAAAACCCGACCCGCAAGAAAAGAGACCGAACCGAACCAAGAGAACAAACACGGGAGGAATTTTATATGAAACTACACAAGGGTTAAGACAAGAAGAAAAGAAAAGCCTTAAAATAAATAATCGAAAACTGATCGAACCTCCACCACCACGTTCCGATTGGCCCTTCAACGGTGCATTTTAATCAACCGGACCGCTCGCCAAATCCCTTCCCCAGCGGCACGCCTCTTGAACCCTCAGCGGTACACCCCAATTCCTTTGGCCGGCACACCTTGATGCCCCCCAACGGTACACCCTATCCCCCACCTTCAGCGGTACGCTCCCCTCAGCGGCACACCCTTGCTTTCATAACCTTCACCGGCACCCCTTTTTGTGCCCTCAGCGGTACACCCTTTTTTGTCCTTCGCCGGCACGCTCCCCTCTGGGCCTCTCAGCGGTACACTCTTACCTTCCCTTCGCCGACACACCACACTTATGCATATATACAACATGATAATGGCCTTAACAAATGGCAAATAAATCAAAAGAAAATGTGCTCATTAAAGGACTCCGAATGTGCAACATTAATCATAATAAAAGAGGCGGGAGGGGCAATAAGAAGATAAAAAAAATATAATAAATAAATAATAATGATAATGATAACAATGAGTAAAAGAAGAAGAATCATCCGGGACAAACACCTAAGGAAATAATAAACCGTAGGCCAGAAATTGGAGTACATAACCAAGAGAATTCCAGATAAAAGATGCCGGGGCCCACACCGCAGCCCTATCTCCCCCGGGGACCCGGGGTAAAAGGAACAATAATGCCGCCCTCTCAGACCGGGCTTGGATCTTGGGAGTCATCCCGACATGGTCCGGTCCCGACCTAGTCTCGGGCCGACATCTCAATCAGACCGGGTTTGTTCCTCGTTCCGGACGCCCTCCGAGTCATCACAAAAAATTGTCGGGTGCTCGACAGACATTTGAATGGATTCATCCTGATTTTCTCGTTGTGTTTCACCTCACGGACCCATGTCCGAACATGAAAAGGCCCACGAGTGGCCGACATGACCGACGGTTTGTGGTCTGAATACAGCCCTCAGTGTGATCCTTCCTTATCTCTCTTGCACAACTAGTATTATTCTTTTCGGCCGCGAGGCCCCTAATTTCGGCAATTAATCAAGGGTATTCCCTCGTATGGGGGATGTAAATGACGTCGTGACCTTCATGGCGCGACGGGATTCGGTCCTGACACGAACCACACAATCGTTTGACGAAGTCAGATCGAGCGCACCATGGGCTCTTCGGAGCCCGAATAAATTGTCACTCCGGTGACTGGCACGCCCACGCACTTAATAATCCAACAAACGAACAAAATAATTGTTAAACGAAAAGTGCGTCCACAGTTCCCTAGTGCGTTCTTCCGTGTCGCGCTAGGTATCCCTAGCGCGACCTGGCTGTTGTTGGGTGTTTCCCTTGGGCCGTGTGTGCGTCCCGGGCACCCCGTGGAGTTCCGTGACCGTGTCTTTGGTGTCCGGAGGTTCCGTTTGCCTTGGTTATGAGTTTGGCTGTGGGCGGTCAGTCCGTTTTTCTCCGACCGTGGCCCCGTTGACGGAGCTAGTGCGTGGGGTGATTCCCACACGTTGTCGGACTCGGACGTCGTTTTCTGTTGACTCGAGAGTCTACTCCTTCAGTGACCCTCCACTAGTCGTAGCCCACCAGTACTAGGTGCTGGTCTCACCTGGGAGTGGTGTACGGGCACCCACCTTTCGAGACGGTTTGTGGACCGGTTACCGTAGACCCCTCGTCGGTAGCCAGAGTCCGGCTACGGGGGAAAACCGGTCAGAGGACCAGACCTAGTGACGCAAGGTCTGTGTGTGCACACGTGGTTGGGGGCGGTTGGACCCACGTCGACGGGTGTGACCCCAGCTAGTTACTTGTTTGTGGTTACTTGTACGGTGTCTGCGCCTCGGGTAGGACCTACCACGTCAGGCGGTTCACCTGCGGTGCGGTATAAGACGTCAGGGGACCCTACCGGCTGTGCTTCTAGTGGGTGGTACTCCTGTCGAGTACGGAGTGTCAGACTGTCAGTCGTGTGTTTCCGACCTTCGGGTTTTACGGTTCGACCGTTGATTTCGGTCTTCTCGTACCGTGGCACGTGTGTCGGTTTGCGTGCCGTAGGGTCTAGTTCTGTAGAGTACAGGGCTTTCCTTTCCGAGGTACTTTCCTACTGCTAGAGTAGTGGTTTCTCGTTTTACGAGGTAGGGTTCGAGTGATCCCTACTGAGTCTTGTTCCGAGACTCATTCCCTGCGTGTTTTCACCGTGTTTCAGATGAGACGCCACCTTCGGGGAGCGCGTCAGGAGCGCAGCGTGGTGCGGGTGCCCAGAGGTAGTGCCAGAGGTCAGAGCCGGGGTATGCCCCGTGTAGCTGTACTTTTCTTTGTTGTCACTGTACTAGTCGTGGACTACTGTTGCTGTTGTTATTTTCTTATTGTGGACCATGTAAAATGTTAATTTATTTCTTGCTTAATATTATAACTGTTTAATTTCTGTAATTATTTGTGCTACTTGTGTAGTCTCCACACCATCCTTTTAACCCTTCCGAGTCTTCGGAATCGTGGGTGGCGGTACGAGTCTCGGGTTATCGGGCCTTCCCGGTAATCGGATTCTCGGGTCGTTACAGATTCACTTCCAAGCCACATCCTAATAAGGTATGTAAACTTCAAAGGTCCATTTATGGATTAAAGCAGGCATCTAGAAGCTGGAACTTAAGATTTGACGAGGCTGTCAAATCTTTCAACTTCATTCGGAATGAAGATGAACCCTGTGTTTACAAGAAGGTCAGTGGGAGCTCAGTGACATTCTTGGTCCTTTATGTTGATAACATCTTACTCATTGGGAATGATGTAGGGATGTTGACATCAATTAAGTCTTGGTTGTCCAAGACTTTCTCCATGAAGGATTTGGGAGAAGCATCATATGTGCTGGGCATGAGAATCTATCGAGATAGATCTAAAAGGATGCTAGGATTATCCCAATCCATGTACATAGACACTATCCTCAACAGGTTTAGGATGGAAAATTCCAAGAGATGTCTCATTCCCATGAGACATGGAATTTGCCTGTCCAAGGGGATGAGTCCTAAAACTTCTGAGGAGGTGGCACACATGATCAAGGTACCCTATGCTTCGGCGATAGGGTCAATCATGTATGCAATGCTATGTACACGGCCTGATGTTGCCAATGCTTTGAGCATTGTCAGTAGATATCAGGTAAATCCAGGCTAAGAGCACTGGAAGGCAGTAAAGGGTATCCTTAAGTACCTGCGAAGGGCTAAGGATCTTTTTCTGCTTTATGGAGGAGAGGATCTACAGCTTAGAGCTTACACAGATTCTAGTTTCCAGTCAGATCCAGATAACTGTAAATCCATGTCTGAATTTGTATTCATGTTGAATGGAGGGACAGTTAGTTGGAGAAGCCGTCTGGATGAAGAAATTCATCTTGGAACTTGGCGTAGTTCCCGAGATAACAGCTCCCATCCCATTATTTTGTGATAATAATGGGGCCATCGCCCAGGCGAAGGAACCGAGATCTCACCAAAGGTCAAAGCATATTCTCAGGCGCTTTCACCTTATTCGGGAGATTGTTGATCGTGGAGATGTGATGGTAGAGCGTGTACCGTCAGAAGATAACATAGCAGATCCACTGACTAAGCCTTTGACACAGACTGTATTTGAGCATCATCGGGATAAGATGGGCCTCAAAGTTGTGGGCAATTGGCTGTAGTTCAAGTGGGAGATTGTTAGTGTTGGTGTGCTACAGGCCAATTTCGGGTCGGGTAGGCCCAATAGTTGTACGATCTTGTTCATTAATAAAGTGGTGTTTGAGCGTAAATATGCGATTGTGTTACTTTACGTTGTCCCTAGGATATGTGATTGTAAAGTCAGCTCGAGATGGGATCTCGAACATGAGACTTACTTTACATGAACACATACCTTAAATTGTTCCTGGTTGGAGGGTAATCACTCGGGGACTTTGATTACCTATTAAACTAGTACACATGATGTGTCAGTGACCAGTCTCATGGTCATTGGTGCGGGGCACCAACACATATGTGTAGGTGTATGTCCTTGGAGGATGTGCACTGAACTGATCCGCTATTGGATCTTCAGATGGTTGATTATACCTAATATCAACTGAAGATCCAACGGTCACAGTAGCATCGTTGGTCCTTTGACCTGAGACATTGATCGGATCTTGCACGAGAACTGGAATGGTTTAATTACTTAGCTAAGTGACTTTAACCATAAGTCATGAGTTGCCGAGTCATTAACCACTCCAGGATACGTGTGAAGATCATCAATGGTCAAGATGGGATTGCTCACTGTCGGGTATATATCAGACAGTTAATGGGTCATGACATTGACGCTCCGTTAAATCCCTGGCCAGGGTCGTATGAGTTCGTTTAGAACGAACGTCATACACTTTAAGGAGGTCATAGTCAAATGGCACGATCATGGGGTTTGACAGAAACCGTACCCTCGATCGTACCAGACTCATAGAAGGAGCGAGGGATTATATCGATGCGGTAATTGTGGACTTACAGGTACCAGACAGGTTGGTTTAAACCCAGGGTCATCTAGGATCACGCGGATTTGCTTGACCCAACGTGATCAAAGGTTCGGAATAAATTAAACTATTGTTCGGCTCTAGTAGAAGCGAAGAATACGTTTAATTTACTTCTAATTGGGAATTAGAAGTTAATGGACCTTAAACTAGAGTGACTGTGGGCCTAGAGGATCACACACAATGGATTCTTGGGTGACGGATTATTATTATACGAGTGTATGTATTATTTCCATTTAATTCCTTTTGGAAAGGAGTGTAAACGGAGTTTAATACATATGTATAATATGAGATAGGACATATATACAGTTTTGGTCTTTTAGAACCCTTTTCTAATAAACCTAAACTCTATATATAGCCACCTACGTGAGTTCATTCGAACTCTTAGCTTTTCCTTTCCTTCCCTTAAGCTAACCAAGTATTAAGCTTAAGGGAGAGGTTAAGCCTCCCCCCTTTCTCCCCCTTGCTCTCTCTCTCTCCAGAAGGTGTTAGAGCCCGGGAAAGTTGTGCCGGGGAGGTATCGTCGCTGCGCAAGGGTCCGTGTGGATCTGCTCTAGAGGCTGTACAGCTGTGCGGCTCGGTTTCTCTGCATCGGGCTTAGCGGACAGCGTCGTTCCGCGCAAGGTGAAACACGCAACCCGTAATTAGGGTCTTAGAAACACCGATTAGAGCACAAATTAAGCTTTCATTTTAGGGTCTTAGAAAGACATAACTCCGGAATCGGGCAAATTAAATTTTGTTATCCGCTGCATCGCCCGTAGGTGCTGTGCGAAACCTTACATTTTAGACTTCAAGATCTCATTCGATTAAGGCAAGCCCTCGTTGATGGGTCGACCTAACATCTCCTTTAGACAAGCTAAAAGGAATAGAGAGAGGAGGAGGGCCGGGATGCCCTCTCCTCACCTCCTCCTGTTAAGAGGAGGGAGGAGGGATTGTGGTGGACTCCATCCCCTCTCTCACCTCCTATGGTTAAAAGAGGAGGGAGAGAGTGTGTGGTGGTCTCGTGACCCCTCACTCGGTTCAACTAAGCATAAAGAAAGAGGAGAGAGAGGCAGGATGGGCCTCACACCTTATGACCCTATCTGACTAAGAAAGGAGAGAGGAGAGAGGGTGTACAGGTGGATTGACCTCCTTTGATTAAGAGAGGAGGGAGGGGGGACTACCGATGGGTCCCGCACCACTCTCACCTCCTCTAGTTAATAGAGGAGGGAGAGGGGTGTTCCCTGCCCCCCCCCCCTCTCCTCACCTCCTCCAATTAAGAAGAGGGAGGAGTGAAAGGACGCGCCCATGTGAGAACACATTTTTTCTATTTATTTATTTCATTCATTTATTTTATTTTAATTTATTATTACGCAGGCGTGCCAGTCACAAGGTGACAATTTATTTAGACTCCAAAGACCGAGGAGGCCTAGAGTCCCTAGTGCACATCGTCTGACTGACCAGACGATAGTGGGTAGTGGGTCAGGACTGAAATTCACCGTGCCATAAAGGTCACGCCGTTAATTATATCTCCCCAAATGAGAGAAAACCCTTGATTAGTCGCTAGGAAAAAGGGCCCTATAGCTTGAAATTGAAATTATTAAAAGAAAAGAAATAACTAAAAATGAAGTGCGGCGGGGCATCCCATGCCGATGACAGGGATGCTCAGACCGATTCACTTTTTCATTATTATTATTATTATTATTATTATTATTACTATTATTATTTTATTCGGAGATCACTTCGAGTCGAAAGTACGACGAAGTCGTGAATTATTCTTCGAGTAAATGTTTGCCGGAGAGATGACATAATTTAATGTTTGATGGTGGGAAAGCTAGACAGAGCTCCAGAAGGTTGTCAGCCTCGGGCAAGGTCAGATTCCTACCATGGCGGGACGATCCCAGGGGTACAGATTCGACCTACAATAGGCGTCGTTTATATTCCCTTTATTCGTGTTGTTACTCGAGCGACGAGGAATCAGAATTTTGGCACCATCCCCCCTTATCCCGGAGTATGTCGGGAGATGTAGTGGGGACAGAAGTATGAGACGGTCTCTTAATCGTCTAGGTGTGCATGGAGCGACAACACCCCGGCCCATACCGAATGCAGTACCTCCGAGGGCCAACCTACCAGGAGGTTCAAATCATTCGAGGGGCTTCTCGATCATGTTTGTGCGAATCTTTCGACTCACCGTTGACATTGTCGCATACGCATGAAGGTTCAAAGGTGAATCGGCGTAGCCCCGGGCCATCGAGTCTGGGACTAAAAGCGTCATAGAAAACTTATTCGGACATCGATCCGAAACTGATTTATGCTGACGATGTAGTAACGTCACGGGGAATCCTGTGGACATATGTTCGCCTATGATCTGGTGTGATTTAACATTAAGAAGGGGGGGGGGGGAACCCAGCAGGGGTAGGTCCGACTCAAAGGGCTATCGGCCCCGAAGTGAGATCAGGTCATGGATATGGCAGGGCAAACCTACAGGCCCAAACCGCGCTCACAATAGGTTTGTTTATATTCGCTTTACTCATGATTCAAGGGTACCCGATCAGGCTAAACAACCGTAAAAGGGTTTACTCGAGAGTTACGGTCGGGGCAGTACAACACAAAGTGAAGTCTGGTGATCGAGTGACGCGTGAGCGATGAAAATAACTCGTTCTAGGATGTAGAATCACAACGGCAACAAAAATAATGGACTTTAAATCTTAATGGGCCCAAAATGAATAGTAAAGTTTACTATTCATTAACGCTCTATTTTTTACCGATATTCGACAGTTCGGAGGGTCTCCTTTTTGGACAGGGCGTAAGGGATCACTAGTTCTACCTCATGAGACGAATGTGACGACAATGCGAGATCAAATGGATGCCCGGTGAATCAATTAGTGTAAAATGTGAAAATAAATAAAAAGGGTTAAAATGGATAAGAATGCACCATGCCCATTCACTTGTTTTGTGTGTGTGACGACAATGCGAGATCAAATGGATGCCCGGTGAAGCAATTAGTGTAAAATGTGAATAGTAATCAGAATAATAATAAAAAAAGGTTAAAATGGATAAGAATGCACCATGCCCATTCACTTGTTCTCTCTGTGTGTGTGTTTTTTTTTTTTAAAAAAAGGGAGAATGATGGTGGCGTATTAAATAAGGGAGAACGTGGGTGGCGTATCATGGCACCCCAATGGGGTGCCTTGATCTAGCGCCCCACATCGGATCAAGTGCCTAATCATGCTTATTTTTTTTAATTTTTTAATTGAGAAGGGGGTGCCGGATCATGCACCCCATGGGGTGCCATGATTCGACGCACACCCACGTCGGATCTTTTTTTTTTTTACATTACAGGAACTTAGTCGACAGAAGGCATAGGGCCCTGTCAACCGACCTCATTCTTCTTCTTTTTAAAGAAAAGGAGGGGGTGCCGGATCATGGCACCCCATGAGGTGCCACGATCCGGCGCAGCCCACGCCGAATCAGCGTCATGTTTTTTTTTAAATACATGTATCTCCTTTTTTTCCTCTCTCTTCTCTCTTTTCTTTTCTTTTTGTTTTGCCTTGATTTTGATCACAAATATTTTATTAGGATCTCTTAAACATGTATTACATATGTTTACTTTTATTTTATTCATTCATTTATTCATTTTTTTATTTTATTATATTTTTACTATGCATTTTTTATGAGTTATTTTGTCATTTCATCATTTTCAAATTTATTATTACTATTATTATTTTCTTTTGTTTCTTCCCTTTATTTGGCGGTCTAAAGTCTCTGTGAGATTTCGATAGCACCTCCCCTAGACCCGGGTATTTTGGGTGGTAAGAAGCGGGTGCTCATCCACGGGGAGTCCGTGATGGTCCCTTAAACGGTCGAATGTGCATGAGCAGCGACATCCGGAGTCATCCCCGACATCGTGTCCCCAAGGGCGAGCCTACTAGGGGATCAAAATTGCCTGGATGCTATGACGGGGATAAAGGGGCATCAAGTTAAGAAAACAGAAATTAATTCTTATTGGGCCTAAAGTGAATGGTTAAAAGTTATTGTTCACAAATGTCTGCTTTTTCACCAATATCTGGTCATCCGGAGGCCAGAACGACCCCTCCTCGTGGCAAGGTGTCGGAGACCATTGACTTTAGCCCTGGGACGGGTGGAACGACATTACGAGGCCAAACAGTGGCCCGACGTAGGCAATTAGCGCGTTTAGTGAATAGTAACCGCAAATAAAGTGGGTCTAACTCTTTAGTTACTAATTGGGCCTTTAAATTAAAGGCTTTAACCTATTAATCCCTTTATTGGCCCATTTAAGTCTTTTAGCCTAATAAATATTAAAGTAAATATATTTAATTTCTAAAAATTTAATAATTTTCAGATAATTACCAGTCGTGCTACATTGTAGTACATAGAAGGTGGTGTATGACTGAATACATATACCGCCATAACTCGTGTCATTTGATTTTTTACAAGTTGGACTTGTAGATCCCATTGACTAGAGCAACGTGTGATTTTCTGTTTTATATCGTGCATGCGCATACTGAGTTTACACTTCGGGTATAGTACAATGGAATCAAATATTTCTAAAGATTTTTTTAACATTATATTATATTATACGTATGTATGATTTCAAAGAAAAATTTTGATATGATAATGATAAGATAAGTCAAGTGGGAGAATGTTAGATTTTACCTAATATTAGTGGTCCACTTATCATTATTATTGGGCGCACAATGTACTTTAAGTCTAGTCGACGGGATATGGTTAATGTGCCTGACCCATATGTGGCCCATGGATTCCGATTATAGGTAAGAACCTAATTAGGTCAAAGCCCTAGACCGATCCCTCCTCTATATAAATATTAACATATGTCTATCACGTAGAGGACACGAGCATTCAAAGACTCTATAGATAGAGGAAATAAGGGATGCTCTAATAAAGTTAGGTGCATCTCTATCCGGAATCAGCTCAATTTCATAGCCGATCTTTTATGAATCACCTTTCTCATGTGCACGTGGATACAGCTTTCGATTTAGATACGTACTCCAACAAACCCAACAAGACTTTAGGGGTTGCTTGATTATTATATCAAGTATCTCTCTATCAATATCAGCTTTGATATTGATATTGATATTGATCAGAGATTTTTAATTGCACAATAATAATTATAATCCTACTATGTTAAGAGATTACAGTACTACACTAAATTTAATGCACGTCCAAATTTGTATTAGAAATGATATAAACTTAATTATAAGCATCCAAAAATATCATTACTTCTTCTCCATTTAAAAAATTTTCCGTTAATGATCATCTTTGATACTCTTTTTTTATCAAAATTCATGTTGATATTTTATATTCTAAGAATATTGATGTTAAAACTAATGCTATATGAAATATAATACCCATATATGGTAGTTTTTCCAATATCACGTGCAAGTGACCAAATGGGAAAGAACAAGGGTTACGTTTTGAATTGGCTTACTTGTCTTGTCAAACTCTCCCGATGTACCTATCTTCCTACGAATACCATAACTTTCAATCGTCTATGAAAAGCTTCTGCCAACTTCCTTGTACAATATCAACGATATTGAAGCCAAAAAAAACTATAAATTTAATGTGTTGTCTTTAGTGATTTTTAATGCTAATTTGTCGTTAGTGTGATGGCATGCTTTCTTCGTGCCAGCTCATTAATATGCAAAAAAGGAAAAAAAAACCATCTTGAGCAATTTCCTTGCTTTATAATGCAGGTATAAATAGAAAAAAAATCTATTGTTGTCATTTACAGGACCTTTTAATACGTTATCGATTTGTGGCCTTTTTATTGTTTTTAGTTTGTAAGTTGTAACTTGAACTGTTATTAAATATTTTGACACCCTTAGCATATGAATATTTTCAATCGTTGTAGACCTCAATGAAAGGTAGGTTTCTTATGTATCATGCCTTTTTGTAGGCTATGAATCTGGTAATTATTATTATTTCCTTCTAGCATTGATTTCAGAAGATGCTATTATTAATTACCTTATATTACATCGGTACCAAAACTCATCAAGAAATAAAGAATATATCATATTACTTATGGTCGATGATAACATGTGACTAACACATGAATACTCACTATTACATGATTTGAATTTGATGCATTTTATTCCTCATATTGCAAATGCGTGCGCATTTATGAGTCACCTCTGCGAGCCAGCCATGCGCTAACTGAAAAAAGAACAAATAATGCGATATATACCTCGAGAGCAATCATAATTGTATGGCCAGCAACATTGCAGGGGAAGGGCGTGTTGTTTGGTGGGACTTGGTGATAAGTCGTTGACTCATTTTTTTTATTTTCATTTTCAATATGGAAAACATAAGTAAATAATATACAATTAGTTTTAAATAGTTTATGGAGAGAGAGAAAATTACGGTCCACTAGTTATTCTGATTCAAAAGCCCACGAGACACATTCGGCCCAGTAGATGATAGCCCGTTAAGACATCAGGACCCATTTACCGAAAGTATGAATAATAGGGCCTAAGAATCGCTACCTAGTGTCGGGACGGACACCCACGCGGAGGGCTCCCCAAACTCGGGAAAGACTTCTCGCATGGCAGTTCCGAGCGACCGAAAAGTTATTAAGGGAATCCCCTCAGAAGAGTGTTAGAGTAGGAGCGATGCTCGACAACTTTGACTCTCTAAATGGGATAATCTTATCCAAAGGAAAACATCCCTACGTCAGGGATTTCTTCTGGGTCCAATGGAAGACCTATATTAGCCAGACTCTTATCCGATATAATTGCCGGTGAACTCCCTGCAAACGGATTTGACCAAATAACGAGGAAAGATTAAGATAAGGGGGAAGAGTCTCACATCGATAAGAGTCTTTACTCAGGGAACAAGACTCCCAATTTATCTCCCTCTCGCCATCCTCTGCGAAACTAGAAAGGGAGTTCGTGACTATTGAATCCTAAGGATTCCCTCTAGAGAATATCATCATATATTACCCATCTCAAACCCTTAAGTGACGAGGAACGATTCTATATCCTCAAACCCCTCATTTCCTTTTACTTTCAACTCTTGTCCCTCGCTGATTTAAGCAACTTTTTCTTTGGATCCTCATCCCAGACTCTCCTAATCTTTGGTCTTCCTTGCAGACGTATTCTAGAGGAGACTTTGACGTGATCATATTATCAATTTTTCCCTCAACATCCGATGATCTACTTCTAAGCAAGGGATCGAGTCTCTTCAGTTTAAGAAATCAAAGTTTTCATAATATCTTATTCTCATCTTTATCTAAAAAGTTAATATTCTAAGTTTTTATTTAGAAGTAAAAGAATAGATATAAAACTAAGTTTGGCGTGACTTCCAATTTAGAGTGGTTTTGAGTTCTTATAAGCTCTCGGGCAAGTTATTTTGAGAAGGGATAGCACGTCTCAAAATCCATTTATACGGTTTGGGGATTCCAACCAAAGACTCTAAATTGTGTGTTTTCTAGGTGAGGAAAAACACGAGATTATTTGAGAAGAATTGACCTTTTGAAACTAACCAAAGCTAATTATAACTATTCTTAACTTATATTTTTCACTCTTTTGCAAAAAACGCATCCTAAAATTGTGTAAATTAGTTTCTCAGCCTTGTCATCCTCTCCTCGATACTTCAAACGAAAGGCTATACCAAACGCACCCTAAACTGTATGAACTGTTTGGTAATTGGTGCAGCATGCCAATTTGTTTGGTTTTATGATGAATAGCAGATGAGGAAGGGTTAGGTTAACAGGTTGTCCCTCTGCCCCGCAACCTACTTCAGCCCCACCTCTCTTTCTTCCTTCGAAGCAGTTGGCCAAGGTTGAGGTGTTGTTCCCAAACGCTGTCTTGGTTCTTTTTAGTACATAGCGGTAGGCTCCCTCTAAGTAGGAACGAGAGGTGATAGTGCCCCTTAAGGCCCCTACGCATGTCTTCATGTTAGAGCCTGGAGACCAGACGTTGAAAAGTAGAGGAGAAGAAGAGAGGAGATGAGCTGGCCAAGACAAATGGATGGGTTAACGGGGCGTCAATCAAGAAGGTTGACCACAAAGTGCAAAGTTTGCTATCATGGTACCAGCAACGGCTCTGTGTACTTGGGAGGAAAAGGTGGGCTCAGTGGAGGTGGAGAGGGAAACCGGGATTCCACTAGGGTTGTACATTGACTGGGCTCAGGTCGGACTCGGTATAACTCGGACTAGGTCCAATGTTTTGATTTATAAGTTTGACTCAAGTTCGATCGATAATTTATCAGACTCTATTAGATCTAATTATCACATTAAATTTTAACACATAATTTGACTCAACAAAATTTTAAAATGTAATTTAAATTTAAATTTTTATTATATTTCTTCTCGTAAACCTTATTTATATTCGTCGTATGCAATCCATTTCTCAATTTTCATTAGTTTTGTATAAGGGTTTATTGGATTTGTGAACTTATTATACTTCGAGGCTTTCTTTGTTTGTCGATTAAGATAAGGCGTTCGACCTAAAAGAGTCGAACAAAGCTTGTCGGCCCGAATAAACAGGACTGTGTGTGAGTGCAGTAGGTGGGCCCCATATATTTTCTCTCTCACCGTTTTGTTAACCCGGCCGACAATTCGATAAACAAACTGACCCCGAGTGATTTCATTCCCCGAAAAGAGCAAGCAAAAGTGGGTGGTACCACAATTTCGTTGTCCCCATATAATAACTTAAAGGCCAATGCGAACAAATTCTAAAAATTCGAGTCTGACTCAATTCTTTAGAAGGTCAAATTTTTAAGCTCAATAATAAGTCCGTTGGCTCGAGCCTAACGTTGGGTTAGACTCACGAGTCCATCAGGATGCCCTAGTTTCCACCTTTGAGTTTGACTCTTTCTAGGTGGTGGGATAGATATAGGAAATTAAGTATCATTCTCTGAAGAAATTATTTTTTTGTGAGAGGATTGTACCCCATGTTACCATAAAATAACTTGTTCTCAGCAAGCTTGGTTACCGTCGGGCCATCACTTTTGGACCTACTATTGATTAGGGGATAAGATTATCCTAGAAAAATTCGGAGACACAGTTTATTCTAGGATAAATAAGATTTTACTTTGGGGTAGATTCATTCCTGGAGGTCTCACGGAACACGGAACTCAGATATCATCTGGGTTAATCCTAATCCAACACAGATTACCTCTCGAACTAATCAGAGTAACAAGGGTCACTTTGATAATATAATAAGAGTGAAATAAAAGATCTTAACTCCGAGAATAAATAAAAATATAGTTTGATAAAGTCGGTAAGTTTTTCTACCCCTAATTTAAATTTTTATGGAATAATTCATTTTAGTCAAAAGATAGAATTAATTATTTCACCTTAATTTGAATATGTTTTAAAATAAAATAATAAAATAATAAAAATAACTTACTTAGGTTTAAATTAATTAAAAATTTTCTATTTCGTTATCAAAGAGAGCCCAAGTGAAATAAGGTCCAGTTTGGTAACCGGGTAGGACAACGTATTCGCCGGTGATCTTACGGTCCTTATCTTGTTCGTCGATTTTCATAAAAAGTGACTTTGGCAAGTGTAGATTAAATCCAGGATCACATGAAAGTAATTGACTGTCTTAGTCGAATAACTCATTCGACCCATCTGAGTCAAAAGATGGGCGGCGATATTCTGATGCTAACCGATTATCAATGACCCCCTAAAATAGAATCTCTCAGTCAAAGTGAGGTTAACAGCTATGACAAAGTTGAGTTCAAACTTTGGATCAGCCCCACCAAGACTTGGCTTCTCCAAACCCAGATAGACACCCCATTATTATCCTCACATTAGACTTGATGATTTTGCATTCCATAGGTCCAAATATTCATCCCACCATGCATTGACGTAATTTTCCCCTCACCTTAGCTCTTATACATTGAACCAACTACCCAAACATTTCCCTTCTTACTTATCAACACCGACAATGTCAAAATCACAATTAATCTGACCAATTTCTTTATCACGATACACAATTAATTGTTGAAATAGAACCATTAATATAAATTTGTTGGGTTAGTTTCATATATGCTCTCCTATATGTAAAATATCAAATTATCATTTAGTTGTCAAATATCATATATATACTATAGTTATTAATCAAAAGATTTAAAACTACTATTAAATGTCGAAAATACCTCTAACATCCATATCCAAAATGTTTCAACACAAACATTGGGGGTGTTTTCTTCATTTAGTATTATTTTTAAAACTTATGATTCATAGTGATGGTATAGATAATATTAGACAATTTAATATCATAATTTTAATAATTTACATATAAAGAGGATATATATGAGAACTAACTCAACTTTATTTACATGTCGTTGATCAGAGACATAATTAATTCTTGAAATAATTTCACTATCGTCAACATCCTGAAGGCAAAGAAGAAAAGAACAGATAGGCATTTACGTTCGCCTGAAATTAAAACACCCAGATGAGGCGACCTGCCGGTGAAATCGACCAGAGGGCGGCACCCCGCACGTTACTTCCGCGCAGGCGCAGCGGGACCCCCGCCCCCCCCCCCCCCCCCCCCCGCACCCTGACGCTGCGTGAAAGGGACGTCTGAGCTGGACGGCCAAGACCAAATATTAACCGTCAAATTCTTCACACCCGGGTCCACAATCTGGAATGAGCGGCCAGGATCCGCTCCCCGTCCTAAACCTCCATCTCGTGGTCTACGGCGGCGAACCGTAAACCCAAGTTTCTCACGACACGATTTATACAAATTCGATATTTTACTTATAATATTCCCTTTTCTGAATTTATCATTTTCCCCATTTTTCTTCTTCCTTTTATATTTCTGTTCCAACCCAGCCACGGCGAACCCATTCTTCACACGAGAGAGAGAGAGAGAGAGAGAGAGAGAGAAGCGCCTCAGCAGAGGACGCTGCTTCCATGGCGCGTCCCTCTTTCCCCTCGATCTCATCGAAACCCTAGTTTTCTCCACCACTTTGATTCACGGTGGTGCGTCTCCTCTGCATTGTACCGGACTCCGGCGAGCCGTAGCTATCTGGACATGCGACGCTGGTTCTGCTGCCTCGGTGAGAGAGGACTCCCCAGTTCATACGCAAATTACGGCGGAGTTCTGCTGTCTCGGCTCGGATTGCTACGATGGCGGTGCAGGCACACGCCCCTAGTTCCAGGGACCACCTATGCAATGCCGGCGCCGGTGCCGCAGCGGGTACGTGAAGGGATTTTATTTTTTCTTTTTGATTGTTAGTCTTCCTGGATCGACTGATCGGGAGTTTTGAGATGTAAGCAACTCATGATTGGGGTGCTGTTGGTTCCTGGATAGGTGCGATCGCTGCCAGTTTCGTGTGCCCTTTGGATGTGATTAAGACGAGGTTTCAAGTCCATGGCTTGCCCAAGCTCGGCCAGGGCAAGTTTAGAGGCATGCTTCTCTTTCTCACATTCACTATGTTTTTTTTTTTAATTCTCAACCATTCTTCCGCCTGGTTGAAGTGTCTGGATTTTGCATTATGCTGTTGTTCCACGATTGTATCCTCTGGTGTTCTCGTAATTCTGCCCTACTACCTTGCTGCTCTCGCAGTACTAATGATGAGGTGTTTCTTTAAAATTCTGCTCAAATTTACCAGAAAATAACTAGAATCTTATCATCTGTAATCTTCTATTAGTTCTCTCCTACTCCTTTCTCACTGAAAAACAGAATTTTTGTGACGGGTTTTTTCAAAATTAATTTCGTTGGGGTACTCGGCCCGGAAATGGCAACAATCATTTTGGTTATCTCATACTTGTCTGAGTCATACTACTGTTTGATTAAGTTAGAAGATATCAAGACTTTTTTTTTTCTTTTTCAAGGCCAACTGCACAATCTGAAGACCATACAAAATGCCTAGGCAAGACCAATAGCCTGATATGTAGACCTTTCTTTTTCCTCGCCCCCCTCAAGGGGAGCAAGATATCCAGAGTGTTCTGTATATGAGACATCTGGAGAAGAACAATCTATAGATATGGGCTGGATGAAGTGTATGTGGGAGTGGGGGCAAGATAACAGTTGTGGAGCACTGGCTTTGGTGTTTAGGAGCTTAGTGGGTGAGGGACAAACAAAAAATAAATTAACCAATTGGGTAATTCCAGGCTCCTTGGACCAGAGGTTAAACACCATCTGAAGGTGATGAAGAGCCATTGTATCCTCTTCACTAGTATAGGTCATAGTTTAATACCAAATATGAAACAGTTGTGCCTCTTCCTTTTGACACCTGTCCCATGTGAAAAGGCTCATAGAGGAGGATAAAGAAGAGAATTAAGGATAGCTAAGACGTTAAGCAAGTGATGGTGAGATATTATACAGGGTGGGGTTTGGGTGGGGGAAGATGGTCATGAGTGTCAATTAGGGCCTCTGCATTATGGGATTGCTTACTTGTTTCAGTTAATACAGCTACACGTATTTTACAACAGTTCGGCCTATGGAAAATGTGATTAGGGGTAAAACACCATCATAGTGAAGAACATGTTTGCAGTGGAAATGGGGCTACAATAAAGGTGCCATTATGAGGCAAAATTATCTGGATTTAAATGTGTGCTCTTTTCGATGTATGGATGGTGCTTAAGCATAAAATGCTGGAGGCATAGGAAATGTGAAAAGTGGCATACAAGCTTTTTTAATGATTGAAGGTGGAAATGGACTAGCCTACTGAAAGTATGATTAAAAGGGAAAGACTACTACTAATCAGAACATTTTTGTGGTGGAAAGGGAGCTCAACAAAGGAGGCAGTTGTGAGACGAAAGTTGGTAAGATTGGAATATGTGCTACTTGGTGTATTTGAGTGATTTTGAATCAGAAAAATTGTGAAGCAGAGCGATTCCTAAAAAATGCATGCATGCTTTTGAAGAAAAAATTGAAGATAATGGTAAAGGACCTTGCTTCATGGTCCCGAGTTCTACTCCGGGGGGGGGGGGGGGGGCTAACTTGGCTCACATTTAATCCTCGAGGGATGTGAGCCCGGGGTTTGCTAGCCTTCCCTGTCATAAAAAAAAAAACTTTTGAAGATAATTGTGGACCTTGGACTTTGCAATGATTTTGAAAACTTCATTCTGAGATCACCAAACAGAATGAGGCTTTACCATTCCAATGCACCAATTTTTCATTGCAATCTTCCGAGTGGCATAGAATTTGGGATGCTTTTTGTCAGATTGTCTCCATAGTCACTTGTGTTCTTCATACTTGGATGTAGGAGTTTGCACTTCACCAGAGCATCTCTTTCTTTTTCCCTTTTGATGTGTCCTGAATCAATTTCTTTCCCTATTTTTTTTGGAGCATATTCTGTCACCATATTGGCAACATGAGATGTACAAGTTTCAATTTCCACATTGAAAAGTAAGTACAGAGGGGAGCCCTGAAGATGAAGCAGTAAGTAGCATAGGAACTCCATGAAGTAGATTGAATATTGTAAGGTGCATTTGACTGATCTTGCTGACAGTAAATTCAGTCATGATCATTTTGGATAATCTGAAGGTACATTTTTATTTGAGATGACAGATGAACTTCGTATTGAACTGCTCTGATTATGCATTGTCAATTGTTCCCATTGGGTTGAGAAGTAGAGTGCATGACGACCACAAGTATATCTAAGTTGTCCGATGGCTGAACATCCTCTCTTATATCAGAATTTGGCCGAAGCAATAGTGGGACTCCATTCTTGCTGCAGTACTATCACGAGAATAATTGTGGTCTCACTTTAACCTTGTTTGGAATTGCACGGGATTTAGCACTTTGATAAATGATACTGTGCCACTTATTCACACTAGCACATCTGGTCCATTGTGGTGCTGCAAAAATGGTGAATCAGCTTATTTTTTTCCTTTAAAGTTGTGCAGCCATGTGTTCACTTAAATGTGAATTTCTTTAAGGACAAAGGATCTATTTTATTGCCATATCTGTTCTTTGTGTGATTAATTCCTCTGACTTCCATTTATGTAGAAGTAGCACATCTTACGGTCATGCACATTGACCATCTTTTATACAAACCCTTTTTTGGGGGGTGGGAAGGTGAAGTACAATCTTGTCTTTATGGAACAGATTCTACCTGGTCACATGGGACGAAGAGATGACATGTTATAACTAGGTGAATCTTTAAGAGTAAATTAAATGACAATGAATGGCAAACAAATGAAATACTAAACCTAAACTTGCTTGACCAGTCTGATAAAATCACCACATTGATGTCTGGATGATGAAAATTTATCCATGTGTATGTACATTACTTGTACAAAACAAAGATCTCAAGATACTTTGAACCAGCTAAAAGTACTCTTAATGGCCACGAGATTCTCATTCTCTTTTCACAAGAGTAAAAACCAATATAATTTATTGTGTAATTAGGCCATCGGACAGAGTCATTGTGAGAACATAGAAATGGGGAAATAGACAACAAATTGAAGTTTTCCTTTGGGGGGGGGGAATAGGGTATAAGAGGTTGGAATTAAAAGGAACAATGTTTATAGGATTTTGACCAAGATAAATGTTTTTTTTAGAGTAGTTGGTACCACTATTGTATTAAAAGTAAGAGGAGGGATATACGAGTATAATCAATGTGCTCTCTAAAGATCCCTGTACAAAATGAGTCCTTGCAGCGAGACGGAGTGATCCACACTAACCCCCAAAGAAAACAAAAACAGAGGAGTTGTGTGAATCCACTTTACAAAGATGCTCATCCCACTCTCTCACTCTCTCACACATGAATGAAACAATCTTGTCCACCTCTCTTGCTTCTCCTCTGGAAATTATGTTGTTTCTTTCTCCCCATAATGCCCAATGGCTGGCATGTAGGATTAGCCACTAGACAATTATGTCCTCGTTATGAGTCCACTTTCTATGCCAATTCTCAATCAACTACTACACACTTCCTTAAGATCCGAGAGTACACCGAATCCTCCCAGCGACCTTCAGCCATATCTCATGTGAGTGAGAACATTTTGCAAAAAGATGATTCAAGGTCTTCTCCTCATCTCCACACAAGCAACAAAGGCCAGGTATGCCTTGTAGAAAAGAAATATGCCTATCACAAGTCAGTAGACGCCCATGCGAAATTCTCCAGATTAGAAGTTTCATTCTCAAGGGGCTCTTGGGAACCCAAATGTGCAATGCAAAGTGGTGGTCCAATCCTCCATCAGAAATAAAGGTGTATGCTGACCTAATTGTAAATCTTTCCTCTTTCTCCCACCTTCACCACCGCCGATCTACTTTGTCAAGCTCTGGAGCAAAAGTCTAGGAGAAATAGGAGACCCTTTAGTTGGTCCATCTCCTCTGGCCTAAGATTCCTCTTGAAGGATGGAGTCCATATTTCCCCTGATAGTTGTGAGTCAAAACTCTAGGATACCGAGGCCAAAGGAGCAGTTGAAATCGCATAAAGCCTCAGCAATTAGGCCTCCATGGTGATGTTTTCATACCATCTATCGATGGTTGTCAAGGCGTCCAAGGCAGTGGCCCATCACCTTATTGCATAGGCAACAAGGAAAGGCGCCTAGGCAAAGCCTAGTTTATATAACTAAGTACATGGCAAGAGAACTACTGTTATGTATTTTTTGCATATAAGTTCTATGTTTAGTTAATAAAAAATTTGATATCTACAAATTTTCTACATATACCTATATTTTAAAAAGTAAAAATAGAATAAATGACAAACAATAACAAATTAATAAGGAGAAAACTAATAAGAATTTGTGAATACCTGTCAATTGATATAAAAATTTTAAACTAAAATTTGGTATTCAAATAGTTATCCTCCATATTAAAAGGAAGCATTAATATGACACATTTCTGGATAAATTATAAGCACATGAACATAATAAGTTCATAATTTTTCACTTGTGAATTATCAAAAAGAGACACAAAAATGGTATTAGCTTTAAAAAGTGCACCATGCAAATATGAATCAACGTCCTTAAGAGGAGGGGAGAGGAACCGACATGGAGAAGAATCCGAGAGAAAGGGGAAAGTGAAATGGAAGTCTTATCTCCTCTTCCCAATCTGGACATATCATTTGTCAATTTTTCAAAATTACTCCTGAATTTTTGCCCAAATACTAAAATAAACCTCAAATCAAGGAGTGGATGTCCTACCAACTGTCAAGGCAGGCTAGGTGGGTCCAAGGTGGCCTATGTGCACCAAGGCAATAAGGTGAGTAATGGGGTGCTCCCTAGGTGCCTGGTCGCCTTGGAGCGCCTTGTCGCCTAGGCAATGTCTTGAAAACAACGCATCTATCTTCCCAAAATTAACATCTTTGTCCACTACCTAGCCGGACTCGGACACTAGAAATCATGATGTCCCTACACCGCAAAATGCCTGTCCATATGGGTGAATATCATGCTGAGAAGCTGGATTAGATCCTAGTCCTTAGTTATGTCATAATACCTTTGTCTGATGCCTTGTGGCCACAATCCTTGCTCCTCAGTCCCAAGCTTCTATAGCCACTCACACAAAAGAGCTAGATCGAAATATCTAATGTTCTTGATGCATCTCTTTGCTTTTGTAGATTCTGTCTCAAGAGATGTCATGCCAGCCCCTGCACCTGTCTCCACTACCATGACAAAAGAATCTAGTTTGGATAGACTTCAACTTTTTAGCAATCGTCTATGGAATGTGGAAGATGGAAAAAAAATAGATCGGCAAACTCTTAAGCATTGATTTGCATAGTACCATTCTTCTCCCATAGAAGAGGAGCTTGGCCCTTCCATCCTGTCATTCTCGACTCATATCTTTGCACCACCATCTGCCAGTCACTGCAGTGTAAAGCCCTTTGAGACAGTGGGAGACTCAATAGAAGAGAGGAAATTCTCCTATCTGGCATCCTAAGATGACAATTGCTTTCTTGAGAGCCACATTTTTCATATTCACCCCCACTAAGAGACTTTTGCTGGAATTCACCTTGAGACTATTGACTTCGTCTAGGAGCTCTAGCATCAGCCTAATAACAAACATCGGACTCCCATCCTCTTAAAGAAACAAGATGGTGTCATTGGCATGCTGTAGATGTGTGATGGTGACTCCTTCTGTCCCAGCCTAGAAACCTCTCATCATTCCAAATGACTAAGCTCTCAGCCTCTCAGTCACATCCTTCTCAAAATGTGAGCTACTAGAACAAAAAGGAGTGGGTACATGGGATCTTGACCAAGATAAATGTAATAGCTTATTGTTGCACCCACTATTTGTCTCGGATAAATTGAGACCTTTTCCTCGAGTTGGTCGGGGTTCAATATTCGCCGTATTGCCACCCCGTGAAATATTTCCACACATTGGGACTCTGTGGCCCGTATATCTCTACAATTATAGGCCCCTCGCAGCAAGCAAGGTGGTCAAGAGCCGAGTTAAATTCACCACGATTGTCAGGATCGCGTGGTTCTGGGCAAAACCCTGAGGGCGAGTTTGACAAAGGGGTTGTCCCCCGGTTAGCCGACACCGGTTAACCGGTGGGCCCCGCCTCCTCTCGCCCTCCCCCTCACACAACTCGGCTAACCGGGGGCGAGTATCTCACTCGACCCTTCGGGGTCGGTTAGCCGCCCCCCCTTACCCCAATGTCAAATACGCCCTGAAGGAGTGGAGTGTACCTCCCTTGGATGTTCAGTATAAACAAAGAAAACCTCGTATGCAAGAAGAGGGAGATGCAAAGGATTGGTGTAGACACCGCCGAAGAAGTCTCACACACGCGTACCACACTGCTCGAACAAGAACAAATCCCCTCTTCGTGGCCTACGGCGTGGGGAAGACGACAAACGAACAAGGAGAGCGCTCCCTCCTCTCTCCACGCGGTGTGCTGCGAGAACGAGGCTGAGAAAATCCCAAAACCAAGGGTTTATACAGAGGAATCGGCGCGGGAGACCCGACCGGGGTCGCTTGACCCCAGTGGGCCTTGCCTGGGGTCATTCAACCCTGAGTGGGCCCCTCGGCGTCATTCGACCCCGCCCCCTTTCTCTCTTGCCAAAAAAAAAAAGAAAAAAGAAAAAAAAGGGAAGAAAAAGACCCTCCTGAGGTCACTGTTATCCCATTCACCCCGTACGGGTTCAAACACCTCCGGGTAGCCCTCCACCTTTTATAAATAGACCCCCGGGAGTCCATAATCAAGCATCGAGTACGAGCTACGAACAAGGACACTTGCACACGGACGAGAGGAGCATTGTTCGTTGTTTTGACCCTCGAGGGGTAGGTTATCCCCGGGTCTTGTATTTATGCCCCTAAGGGTTATGTTTGTAATTATACCCCTTTGCGGGTCATGTTTGTAAGTTTCTACGTCTCCCAGGACGGCTAAATTAGGTACTTCTACCCCTGTAATGGGAGAATTATAAAAACGTCCTCCCCAGGACTGCGAGAAACATAAGTTTTGTTGTTTGCAGTTTTACCCTGCAATATTTTGTAATCGGGGCTACGCCCCTACTTCCCGCGTTAGTGCGGATCTCTTTGATGTACAATCAACAATTCACTGACAACCCTTGTACTCACTTGGACCATAAATATATTCAATGTACCTTACAGATCTTTTTTGGTGCACACCGGTCAAGAAAAATTATAAGAGAATCCCCCACTTCTAGAAAACTGTATACATACCCCTCCCTTTGCAAATCAACTCACGTGCGCCTTCTATGAAGTCCCTCGTTGTTCCTTCCGCTTAGGGACATTGTCAGCTCAGTCTTATACTCAAGTACGACCTCAGACCTAGGTCTGTGTGGGGTTTGGTAAAATTACTAAAATACCCCTATGACCTAGAAACGGCCTAGGAGCCTTCAGAACCCTCCGGAAATGGCCTCAGCATCTCGAAGAGTCAGGGATTCTATTCTACCCTCTATACTCGGAAATTCCATAAATGCCCTCTTGTTGTAAAATTACTAGAATACCCCTAGAAACCCCAAATCACCAAAATACCCCCGGAGTCTAGAAAACCTCCCGACACTTCAAAATGCCTATGGCTTCTGCAGAATTGCATCCATGCTCCAAAATTATAGGGCTTTTGCCAAAACTTAAGAGGCCTTTGATAAAGCCTTAGTTCTATCAATCTGCCCGTGGTGAATGAGTGGTAACTGCGAGCCGCCCAAGCGAGCAGGCCCTCAACAACAGAACCTATGGAAGGGATTTTAAGGTTTCTTTGACAAATAAATAAAGGTGTTCGGATGTTAGGTCGATATAAATCAACACTGAATACGGTCAGTGGGGAAAGGTCTAGCACCTGAACCTGAAACGTCTGATACGATGCGTACCAACAGAATAAACCCTTATATAAAATATTTATTTTAAAAAAGAATACCATAAATATATTCCGTGACCAACACTTGTCCATGGGATTTCTTGACTCGAGAGACTAAAACGCCTCCTTGGGCATTGTACACCCAAAGAGGGTGTGGCAGCAAGGAGATCAGAAGAAGAAAAATAGTGACAGTAGCAGATTCGGAGGAAGAGGTTAGGAAGAGAAAAATAGGAAAAACATCCTTTTAGAAAATCATTATTTCATATAACATGAAAAAAGAATATATAAAAGGAAAAAGTATATTTTTAGAAGATTGTGAAGCATTCCACCAATTTTATTGCAAATACAAGAACCGAAATAAGTACTTCAATTGAAAGAGAAAATTGGAGGTGGGGGTTGGAGATGCAAGCATAGTCTGCAGTACCACCCGGTGGTTCGGGCCATTTGATTCCGGTACCGGTCAGTACAGGAAAACAAATAAACAACAACAACAAAAAACCTCCTCTGGGCTCTCATCTCACTATTTTGAGAGAGAGAGAGTAGGGGTGGGACTGTGAGCTTGGCAGTGTGACGATCGTTGGCAGCGAAGGGGGCCGCGGATGATGGCCACGGTGGCTGAAGATGACGGCAAGGGGGAAGGGGTTGTATTGTGC
Organism: Amorphophallus konjac; assembly: GCA_022559845.1. NCBI lineage: Eukaryota > Viridiplantae > Streptophyta > Magnoliopsida > Alismatales > Araceae > Amorphophallus > Amorphophallus konjac. Next base: position 456,337,629 of record CM040122.1, on the reverse strand, counting down.
TGGACCAGTTGCCAGCGGACCTCTTGCAGACACATCTCCACTGGTTTGACAGATGTGTGGGAGTGGCTCCGATGAAGGGGAGGGTGTCGGCGGAGGTTATAAAAGTCATGCTGGAGGGCTGAGTGGAAACGGGGAACGATTGGGCGGTCTCTTAGGTGAACAAGGGAAGCTTTCTCGCTATTGGCCCGACGTAGGAAGTTGTTTAAGCAACTGTGAACAACGGATTCCTCATCGCCAATGGGATCCTCCTCCGGTTGTCTAGGTGGTCAGTTCGGAGAGGACCCTATCTGGAGATTAAACAACCACGTATCACGATCTGGATGACTGGGGTCCCGATCCTCCTCTTTGATGAGGTCTGAGCGTCGTTGCTAGTCGGTCGCTTTGTCGCTGCAGAGCCCATATCGGTGAAATTAGAACCGGTGGGGGATCTAAATGTCCTTGTAGTCGAAGCAAGGGTCAACAACATGAAGGATGTCCTAGCAGTGATCGTCACCGACGTCGGCAGCCACCGTTTCCCGGTCGGCGTTCAAGTCTGACCGGCGGTGGGCAACGAGAGGTTCGGCAGGCCAGAGGTTGAATAAGGGTGCTGTTGGACCCACTATTTTTCTCGAATTAGTCGAGACAAATAAAAATCAAATTAGTCCAATGATGGTCGGAAAATGGCATGAAGCCTACGCCGTCATGACAATGGGTCGTCTACAATACCCGAGAACCCCGGTTGGATATGCGACATCTATAAAAATGTGCCCTTACAACAAGCAAACAACCAAGAGAATATTCCACCGCACTTACTCAGTGTCAGAGCTCGGTTGGGAAGCCATCCTCGATGAACGAAGCCCCCTCCAGAGCAAGTGGCACGGAAAAAGCAAAGAAACGAAGGCACAAAGCACGAGGAATGCTGCTTTCTCTGCTCCACATGGCCAAGGCATAAAGAAATCTGAAAAAAACAATAAAGTGGAGGTTTTATAGGCCCTAGGGTGGGGGCCGCCCTCTCTCTCCAGCCTCTAAGCCTACTTGGACCGAGTGGGGTCTCCAAGAGACCTACCCGGGCCAGGGGAGGTCCCACAGGCCCGTTGGCCTAGCTTAGACCGGGCAGTGGGTTGGCAGGTTCGATGGGTCTGTTACCTCCAGAAGAGCCAAGTCGGCCCACGTACAAGGTGTGGGCTATAGCTGCGGGTAGTAGTCTGGGTCCCGAGCTGGCCTGCAACTTACTTGTATCCAAATACGTCGCTCGTCAGGCACGTGCGTACCATTACTATGGATTTTCGCCGCCCCGTAACTGCCCCAAACCCTTCTCATCTATAGTTGAGTCCCGAACTGTGCTCAAGCCGTTGACGACTCCTTGGCTTGCCTACGTACGATGGAGTTGACAAGTCGGCCTACACAGTCGCCGAAAGATTTATCGACGGCCCTCTCTTGTCAGCAATAGGAGGCCTCTCCGGTGACGGGGTTGGAGCTGTGCAACATGTGGAGGGTGATGAGGTGGAAGCTGGGGGGTGGGGGGCTTATCGGCTTTGACCTAGCTGCCTGGCTCCTTCGGCCAGGTAGCGATGAGGTTCTGGTGCATTGTTGGCAGGTGGGCGCTGAAGGCCCGTTGACCCCTCCCTCCAGTAGCAGCCGTAGTCGCAGCATACGGTGATAGAGGGCACACACCCTCGGGCCTTATGGTATATGACCAGACCTAGTTAGGAGACTGTGCACCTACCCAAGATACAATGGTTAAGCAGCCTGATGGGTCATACCATGAAGGGACCCAGCAGGGATGAGTCCGATTGTGCTAACAGCCCGAGGGAATACCTCTGGATCAAGGAAGAGATGATGAGGTCAGAGATGATGAAGGCCCGGAAGAAGGTGAGAAGTTGATCTCTGAAGGTGAGGAAGTCATCTCGGAGACACTGAGAGGACAACCGGAGGGAGAAGAGGATTTGAGTGGGAAGGGAGGAGATGGAGGAGTTTGTGGGGGCTGTAGAGAGACTGACGGCGGCTCAAGTGAGGGAGTTGGCGGAGAGGTTGCGTATCTCTTTTGTTGTGGTAGAGAAGGATTGGAAAGGGGTGTTCACAAGAATCCAAAAGGAATGGATCATGAGTATGATAAGGGAGGCCGGGGGGGGGGGGGAGTCGCATGTGAGGGGGGATAGGGAGTGTGTGGGTGGAAGGGAGGAGAGAGGTGTCCTATTACCCATATCAGGATCGTCTTGTAGAATGTGAGAGGGATATGTGGGGGAGTGAAGAGAAGGGTTGTGAAGGAGTTGGTAAGACATTGTAAGATGGACATCTTGTGTATTCAAGAATCCGAATGTGAAGGGGATGAGGAAACTATCATGAGGGATATTGGGGGAGCTAGGCTAGCTAAGGGAGTAGCTTCTTTGGTTGAGGGGAGATCCAGAGGAATTATTATCCTTTAGAATCAGTTTGAAGTTGAAGAGGTGGAGCAAGACAGATAGGTCAGTGGAGGGGCTATCTCCTTACATCTCCAGAATGTAAGGGATGGCTTCGAGTCGGACTTCACGGGGTCTATGGCCCTCAAAGCAAAGAGGAGAAGAGGCTACTTTGGAAGAGCTGGCACGATACCATCACAGTTCCGATTGGCCCTAGTGGTGGATGGTGACTTTAATGCTGTTACAGCACCATGGGAGAGGACGGGGTTTCTCATCCATACGGGGACATGGAAGACTTCGCGGACTTCATTGAGGAAGCTGCATTGGTTGACCTTGGCATGGCTATTGCACAGTTCACTTGGTCTAACCTGAGTGTATCTCCCACTTCCTCTATGTTCGACTAGTTTTTGGTTTCAGTTGACTGGGAGGACCACTATCCACATGTGTAGGTGTCGCCCCTAGTGAGATCGGTGTTTGACCACAAACCTCTCCTATTGAAGACCAGCCGCACACATGAGATGAGGAGAACCTTCAGATCAAAGAGGCTTTGGCTCAGGCAGACAGACTTATTGGAGACTGTCAGGAGAGTTTGGAATGAACAGAGCAATGACAGGTCCGCCATGGCTAGTTTGGTTAGAAAATTGAAGCATGAGACTCATGTTCTTATGGTATGGGGCGCAGAGAAAACCTTCTTGGCAAAGCAGCTAAAAATAGGATACTTTAGCAGATTGAGAGATTGGACTTTGGAGAAGGTAGGACTTCTGGAATATGGATAACTCAAATAGAAGGCTTACGGATACTCTTAAGGTAGATTTTGATGAAATCTTCACAAGAGAAAGAGATATATTGGAAACAAAGGTTGAGGGACAGATTGATTAAAGAAGGGTTCAGGACACTGCGTACTTCCAACGCATGGCTTCGGGGAGGAGAGTGTTGGTAGCCGGGCACACCCTAGAGGGGGGGAGTGAATAGGTGTCTTTGAAAATAATCACGTATTAAAATTATACTAATTAACATGACGGAAAATAAAAAACTAGAATTACAAACACACCACAAGAACACCAAATTTTTATACTAGTTCGGTCAGCCCTCTTAGACTTCCCTATGTCCAGTCCCCTGCAACTCGCCTGGTGTTTCACTAACCTTACTAACCGAGGTTCACCAGTTGTTTTCCAGGGTCAACTTCCCAACTGATCTTAAGGTCTCTACAATCCTATCCCACTGGTTTTCCAGGAACTAGTACCTAGTTGATTTACAAGATATCAGTAGACCGTCTTAGCAAGGAAGGCAGTATTGGTTTCGGTACCGGTTTCGGCCGGTTCTGAAATCGATACGTACCGGTTTCGGTATCGGTTTCAGTTTCGGCCGAAACCGGATGAAACCAGTTAAAAAATTAAAAAAAGTAATAATCCTGTCTGGTTTCGGCCGAAACTGACCGGTTTCGGACCGAAACAAGTCGGTTTCGGACCGAAATAGGTCGGTTTCGGACCGAAACAGGTCAGTTTCGGTCGAAATTCTTAATGGTTTCGTCCGAAATCATTTAAATAATATTTTTTTAATTGTTTCGGACCTGCTACAGTGTTTGGGTGTGGTTTCGGATCGGTATCGGCCGAAACCGATACGTTTCGGCCGAAACTGCCAACAAGGCGTCTTTGCACACCCAGTGCTAGTTCCCCCGAGCAACAAATATTTCGATAACTAATCTATAAAGAGTTTTACAAAACCACCACAGAATGTTCCTGAGTGAGCAATGCGTTCAAAACAGAAAATAATGAACATGAGACGAGAGTCAAGAAGAAGAATAGAATGATCGCGGTAGACGCAAGGCCTTCTTCTTCTTCTCAGTGGCTTCTCAGAGTAAGAGACTTTGAGGGTGATGCAGGAAGTTCATTGAAGTCTCTCTTGAGCGCGAGTATGCAGGAAGCTTGTGGATCGCTTGTGAGTAGGAGGAAGAAGATTGTGGAGTGCTCTCACTGGTCGGTTGGCTCGTTCTCCTTTCTTATTCGACTCCCTGGGATATTTATAGACCCTAGGGCTCCCTTGTATCCGTTAGATACAAGACCCTTCGACGGTGTGATCTTCTAATACGTTCGGTTGCTGGGATTCTATTTCCATCTCCCCTTGAGTGTGTACGTCGTTATCTGGGTAGCAGGTGAATTGGAATTCTGACCAGCTGAAGATATTGCCTTGTTTGATATCTTTCCTTATATTGTTAAACTTTGCGTGTCCACGTCGCATGTATACCCTGCAGACTTACAATACTTTGTCTTTGCTGTACAGACACGGTTAGTAAAGAATAAAACTGTAGTATTTTAAATTTGATGTGTGGAGAGAGTTTTCGGCTCACAAGAACAACTAATTTTTATCAACAAAGGGATTTACAACATGATTAGCACTTAAGATGCGTTCAAGAAAAAGAAATAGTCTAACAACTATATTTTGTTTTTTCTTAAAACGATTTATACATTGTTTAGGCAAAAATTTGTCTCATAAGCTTTATCATTTAGAGTGTTATAAAAAGTTAGGGTTTCTTTCCATTTTGCAGGAGTGTTTACGTATGTGAGGGCTCAGTTATTTCAAGTTTCCTTTGTCATTTAGCTGAGCAAATTCTAGGATCATCTATGTTGTCAAAGAGGGCGCTGCATCATTCATCTTCTATTTGAATTGTGTGGACTGTTGACTTTCACGTCTTGGACTATGTATCGTCCAGGTTATAAGAAAGGAGACGAAGTGACGTTAGTGCGATGCCATCGTCTTCTTTTAGTTTGGTTCGTCTTTGTTCCTGAAATAAAGATAGAGTGGCGTTAGCATGACATTATCATCTTGGTTTTACTCCAGGATCATCTTGATTTAATCTAGGATCATCTTCGTTTTCATCCTGGATCGTCTTCGTTTTCTTAAACAAAAACGAAGTGACGTCATTGTCTTGTTTTAACTCATGTTCGTCTTCCTTTCTCAAACGAAGATGTAGTGATGTCATCGTCTTGTTTTAATACTGGATCGTCTTCATTCTTTTAAATGAAGATGGAGTGTCATCATTGTCTTGTTTTGATTTTAGGGCGAAACCTTTTAGGAGCATCTTCTTTCTTTTTTAAGCTGATGACTTTAGGATCATCTTCCTTCTTGTTTTAGGACGATGACTTTGGGATCGTTATCCTTTTCATTTTGAGACGATGGCATCGTCTTCTTTTTCATTTTGAGAAGATGGCTTTCAGAATCGTCCCTGTTTTGGTTTTAGGACAATGACTCTTAGGATCATCCTATTTTTCATTTTAGGACGATGGCTTTTAGGGTTGTCCTCTTTTCAATTTTAGGACGATGACTTTTAGGATCATCCTTGTTTTCATTTTAGGACGATGACTTCTAGTATCCTCCTAGTTTTGTTTCACTTGATTTTGGAAGTCTTTGGGAGACATGACTTGTGGTTAAATATGTACAAATACTTAGCCATTTAATCTATTAGTATGAAACTGAGATTTTATATGATTATTGTTTTGTCACCAAAAAGATACTTATTTTGTCATAATCCGAAATAATTAAGGTATGGGAAAAGAATTTTTCCCAACAGTGGGTCAACAACATTACCTGCATCTGTGTATGTGACCACTCTCTCTCTAGGGATGAGGACATCAGAGGGCAGGCGGGGGACTTTTACTCAGATTGTTTACACGGGATGATTTTTGCAGACTAAAGATTGCAGACGACCTCTTTGCATGCCTCTCTCTTGATGAAGCCATCTCTCAAGGCTTTTTTAAGGAGAACGTCCACCAGACAATCTTTTCTCTTGCAGGGGACAAAGGTCCAGGGCAGGACAAATTCTTGTTGCCTTTCTTCCAAAAGTGTTGGGATATTATCAAGGGCAATTTTATGGCAGTGGTGAGGGAGTTTCAAGAGGGAATGGCTCACTTGGGAGGCATCAATAAAGTCCTCTTAATCCTTATTCTTAAAAAACAAGGAGCACAATGTTTTCGCAATTTTAGGCCCATTAGTCTGCTGAATGATACTTACAAGAATATAACCTAGTTGCTAACGGGAAGATTTGATAAAGTAATGGACAGGATAGTTAGTAGCTTTCAGAGAGATTTTATTAGGGGGAGGCACATTTAAAAAATAATTTTGGTGGCTCATGAGTGGCTCTTTGCAATGAAATCACAGAGGAAGAAAGGAGTGATTTTGAAGCTAGATTTTGAGAGGACATATAACAGGTTCAACTGGCAGTCCTTATTTGATGTGCTGGAGAAGATGGGCTTTGAGGAGAAATAGATAGGTTGGGTATGTGCTTGCATTTTTTCTATCACCTTTGAAGCCTTGGTGAATGGGAAGCATACATCATTCTTTCATAGTGGTAAGGGGCTCCGACAGGGAGGCCCTATGCCCCCCATTCTTTTTTGTGCTAGTGGCGCATATTTTAAGCAGGATGTGGCTGAGAGCGGAGTCTGTAGGATTGATAAGGGGTTTTCAGGTCGAGAGAGGCAGCCTCTCTATTACACACTTGCAATATGCGGATAACACTATTATGTTCCTTGTAGAGGATGAGCCCCAACTTTATGTGGCCAGGCTGATGTTGGAGATGTTAGAGGAAGTAAGTGGTCTCAAGGTTAACTTTGAAAAGAGTCTCTTGGTAGGTGTGAAAGGGTAGGACTCTTGAGAGGGCAGCCTTCGCATTGGGTTGTCAAATAGGAGCCTTCTCTATCTCCTATTTGGGCCTCCCGCTGTCCCCAAGAACCTTACGTTGTAATGATTGGCAGTCTATAGTGCAAATGAATGAGTCTAGACTAGCAGGATGGGAGGCAAGACTATTTTCCTATTGGGGGAGATTGGTTTTATGCAAGTCAGTGCTAGACAGTCTACCTATATACTTTCTGTCGATGAATCAGATTTCGAAGACGGTAGTTAAGAAGATTGAATCTATTCAGGTGAGATGCTTTTGGCATGGTAGTGGGGGAGGTGCAAGGGCTGGCGTGATATCTCTTGGGGTAGAGTGACTAGAAGCAAGGATAAAGGAAGTATGGGCATCAATCAGAGACTTTAATATGGCTCTTCTGTGTAAGTGGTTGTGGAAGTTAGCGGTGGGAGAGGATGGACTGTGGGCACAAGTCATTAGGTAATGGTACTATGGCTATGAGAGAGTCTGGGATATGGCACTAACATCACAACACAACATTTCTCCCATTTGGTGGGGTATTTTGTTGTGCAGAGACATTATTATCGTTAGTGTCTAGGTCCGACTGTGAAGAAGCGATAAGTGCCTTTTTTGGAAAGACAGATGGTGCGGCGACTTCACCTTGGAGGCATCATTTCTGAGACTTTTTGCAGGTTCAACAACTTCATTGGCGTATGTCTCTCCGACCTTTGATCTTCAACTGTCGGGAGGTACCTGGACCCGACATTCAGGAGGAATCTTAGGCTCAAGGAGATAAAGCAGCTATAGGACCTCCTCCGCTTCCTCCTGGGTTACGCTCCATAGTCAGACAAAGAGGACGAGTGGACTTGGAGGTGGGGGAAGGAGGGTACCTTCTTAGTTAGGTCATCCTACCCTTATCATATCCTATGGAGGGGTGCCAGGAGTCCACTGAAGGTGAAGTTCCTTACCTGGGGGATTTCTCACGGGAGGCTTTCCACCCGTGATAGGCTGGCTTCTTTCCTTCAGAGTTTATCATCTACTTGCTGACTGTGTGGAGAGGAGGATGAGACCTTGGACCACTTGTTTGTAGGATGTATCTACTCATAGAGGGTGTGGGGGGAGATCGCTAGTAGGACACAATGTGTTGTCGGCTGACAAAGGAAGGTACACCACCTCATTGGGAAGTGGGGTAGAAGATGGAGCCTAAAAGAGGATAGAATCGTCTTGTGGATGATTCTTCACGCTACATTGTGGGCCCAGTGGGGAGAAAGGAATAGCAAAAGTTTTAGAGGGGAGGCTAGAGCAGTGGAGTTGTTTTTATTTGTGAGAGAGTGAGAGTGTGGGTGGAGCTCCTTTATAATGTGAAGTGTGAACTCTCACAACTCCTCCATTTTTATTTTGTTGGGGGGTTAGTGTGAGTCACACTGTCTTGTTGTGGGCCTTTTGATGTATAGGGGATTTTTTGGGAACTTATTGACAATACTTGTACATCCCTCTTCTACTTTTAATACAATGGTGGTACCACTGACTTTCAAAAAAGAAAAAAGCGTCATTTGTTGCACAGTTTATGTTCACTACGTGTGCATTGTTGGATGTGATATGAGTTTGATGATAGTTTTACTATCTTCCACAATGGTTTTCTGTTATAGGGATGTATAGTTATTAAACTAAAAAGCATCTTTTCTTAGGGGGTGTTTGGTTTCTGTGCTCCATCAATGGTAATCTTGATATTGCTATTCACAGTGGGTGTTTGGATATGCTCTACCGATTTTAATATTTTTATGTTAGAGGAGCTCAATAATGCCAAATTTAATACAGGTCTAAACCTGTGTTAAAAATGATAGAGTTCAGATTTTGAGAGTTCAAAAACTCCCTCCACTCTCCTTCCTCCACCCCTAACTCTATTCATCTCTTTAGTTTCCACCTCAATATTCCTTCTATATTAATATGCATAATGTATTATATACATAAAAATATAAATATCAAAACTAATACTCTAACCAAATAGGGCATTACACATGTAACATCTCTCATCACCTATTCTTATTGAACTTATTGAGATCCTGATCCTTAGTTATTGATACAAATCACTTAGGTCAATTAAATTTTCAAGTATGCCTTACGTTTTTCTCACACTCTGCTTTTAGGACTCACGACTTCTGGACAACCAAATTTTGCAACTTGCTTATACTTGTTCTGCATTCATAGTAATTTCAGAAAATTCAAAATATATGTTTTTTATGATTATCCCTTAACCCTTCTTCTTTAGATTCTGAAAGTGCCTGGTTGATTGTTATAACAGGTAGTCTTATTGTTGGTAGTTTGGAGCAGATAATTCAAAAAGAAGGCATGCGAGGCATGTACCGTGGTCTGGCACCTACTGTGCTTGCATTACTCCCAAACTGGGCGGTGAGGTTCCAACCTTCACAAGATCATGCGTCCCAATGATATTGCTTTCTTTTCTTAATCAGTTGACCAATTTTAAAAGCAGAAAGTTTCAGTAGTAATGTTACATGTTGAGCATCCAATGCATTCTTGTGGTTTTGTGAGAAGGATGTAATCTTGTTGCAAAGTCATATGGGAAGAATCCTAGAACCACAAGTCCACTAACCTGTTTGGACCCCATTTTGGTACCATTAACATAAAGTGAATCTTAACGTCCGAGAATATCGGCATGATGCTCCAATCTCCGACTTGGAGTAACATCTGAGAGAGCACCGGGTTATTGTCAAACAGGGAATGAATCTACCACAAAAAGTGAGTTACTAGCCATATTTGTGGCAGTTTAACCGTGTATACCTGATAAATTAATTTCTGGCAGATTTCTGTGGCATTACATATAGTCAGATCATGTCCTTTATGGTTTGTCCTGCATTAACCAGCTCCGGTTCCTGTATCAGGGAACAGATGGTTCTGGTCTTTGCTACAGGGAAGAGAAGAAGCTTATATGGGAAGAAGATGCAACAGTGGGCTTTGCCATCTTCTTTTTATCTTTCTTCATTGGCTGTTGGTGGTTGGTGCACTTTTAGAGGCAAGAGGTTGGGTTTTTTTGGAGGAAATATGATGAAAATGATAAATAAGGATCAAAGTTATATAACAATCATCAAATACTTGCATGTTAGCTAGTAGAAATTATTAATGACTCAGAACTCTGTTTTTGACAAAATTGGTTGATTACTTTTAAGAAATGAGATAAAATGGCCAATTCAATTTCGGAACTAGCTGAATTGGGCCTGTCCCTGCTGACGTGAGACTGGTTACTGGTTTTGCCAGTACACATCTTCACTGACCTGTTTATTAAACCATGAACCAAAAAGGGAATGTGGGATGTGATAAACATGTTTGGAGGACAGTTTTCCTTGTTGTATTGCATAGGACGTGCAGTTCTTTTGTGGAAAAATTGAGTGCCACGTTCATGAGCGGCTGGGAGCATGACCAGAAAGACTGAACTCTTCTGTTAGATATGCAGATGTTAGCAGCTGGTCTAATTCTACGATATAACAGATCTGTCTGTTAGGTAATGATTGAAAATTCTCTCTCTAGCCAGTTTCTAGAGAGAGAAGCTCTGGGTTTTGGGGCATGTCATGGTCGCCGGCATTCACGTCATGGCCAAACCGCATCCCTCTGGGGAGCGGCAGGGGTGTTCCCCAGCAGGCCACCCACAACGACCGACAGGGTGGCTTTTCGTTGGAGCGTCTTCTCGCTGCCGGTCGGTCGCCGACCTGCTTCAGCTGCAGGAAAAGGAGGCACATCAGGGGGTTCTGCACGAAGGGAGTTCCACCTCCCGCTGGGTCTCGAGTAGCTCGGGTTTGCTCCGGTCGCTACCGGTCCTTTGCTGAGGTGGTGAAGGGGAAACCGGCTTCGGACCAGAAGGGGTCGGTGTACAAGCGATGGCTGGACACGGGCCTTCCTGGCGGAGCTCCTGCAACATCAGATTGCTTGGCTGAGACGTTGCCTGTGTGTGTCTCGGTTGGAAGGGACTGAGGTAGTCTGGAGGAGGCTTGAGGAGTGCACCGGAGGATGCTGGGAGGTCACTCAGTTTCCATGATGAGCTTCTTGGCGGCTGGGCAGGAAGAAGAGGTGGTGGGTAGTCTGGCTGACACGGGCTTCCTTAAGGCAGGTGATACCCTTCTCAAGCTCCAGAGGTGGTCGAACTTCAAGGGGACCTTCCCCAATCCGACGATGGGGAGGGTTCGTGTTATTCTGGAAGGCGTCCCGTTGACCCTCTATGATGAGGAGGGAGTCTCCTTCCTGGTATGCAGCTTCGGGCGTGTGGAAGGAGGAAACTTGGGGTTCTCTCCGATGGGATTACGGATGGCAGTCAGGCATCATCCAGGTGGCCAGTCTGGCGGGATTCCGTCTGTCATCACCGTCGATCTATCCGGGGAGACTTTCGTTGTCCGGCAGTGGGTGAAGGAGTTGATGACTGAGCCGCCGGCGGCCTTAGGGCAATAGGGCGTGTCGCGAGGAAGAAGACGTACGGACAAGCCGGTCTCAGGCAGGCTTTTCAAATTTGAACCGCAGACAACCCTGCAGCGGACTGGTTTCGTCGTGAGAGCCGCTTCGCCGAGTCGGGGCTTCTAGGCCGGGCACTACTTTGAGCGGGCTAGGAGGTAATCTAGTCGACGCTCTCGGTTCGGATATCAGCCATAGGGTAGCGGGTAGCCTTCGCGGGTCTGTCCCGGAGACCCAGAAATTACCCGCTTTCGCTAAGAGCCCGCTTAGCGGTCTTCATGGCCCGAACAAGGGCTTCATCCCTACCCACTTCTGCCCTCGCTTCTCAGGTTTTTGAGCCTCGGTCTCCGCCAATGAAGGGGCTTGTTTTGGCCCTTATTCGTCGCCAGTCGGAAGGCTTCTTATGTCGCAGGCCTCGCCTATGGCCTTGCCTTGGCGGCGAGCTGCAGTTTCAGGCGGAGTTATTCACCGTTAGTTCTCTGGACTGCAAGGTCTCTGTGCTCCGGCAGCTATCGGGGACTGCAAGGGCAAGACGAAGGTGTCCGAGGCTCTGCCGGATGTTGAGGATGCTACACGAGAGGCTCGACCTGAGCTGCATTCGCCTGCGGCTCTGGGGTGCCTTCAACAGGGGAGGTCGGTCTCCTTGCTCGACTTCAAGAGATCCATCCCAGCTCTAGTTTCTCAGGTCTTGGGCTCTCCCCAGGAGGTCAGAAAGTAGGCACCTCCGGCGACAAGCATGGCTGAAGCTGCAGGACGGATGGTGGACTCGTTTGAGGAGAAGCAGACCTCCCCTATGCTAGTGCCTTGGGAAATAGTGGATGCAAGCCAGGAGGCTCAGATTGATGCGATAGAGCTTCTACTGGAGGATGAGGAGTTGTTTCCGGTATCACAAGGAGGGGGAGAAGGGCTGCAACATCAAGGGGAGGAGCGGAGAGAGGAGATCAGGGAACTGGTTGGGGTGGTTGAAAAAATCACAGAGGATGAGGTGAGGGAGATAGCAGGCCAGGTGGGCATCGTGTTTTTTGGTGTGGAGAAGGACTTAAGAGGGGCATTCTCTAAAATAAAAAAGAGGTTGTGTAGGAGAATTCTGTAGGGGGAGGGAGCTCAGAAGAGGGAGGAGAGGGAGGGTGAGGAAGAGAAGAGAGGGATGTCCAACCTTCATTATGAGGATAGTCTCTTGGAATTTCAGGCGATTAGAAGGGGAGATAAGAAGAGGGCTGTGAAAGAGCTGATCAGGAGGTGTAAGATAGATATTACATGTGTTCAAGAATTCAAGTGTTGAGGAGACGGGTAGTTAGTTATGAGGGAGATTGGCGGTGGTAGACTTGCTAAGAGGGTGGCTGCCCTGGCGGAAGGTAGGTCTGGCGCTATCATGATCCTCTAGAATCCTTTTGTAAGTTGAAGAGGTGGAGCAAGACAGGCTAGTCTGCAGGTGGGCTATCTCCCTATATTTCTTTAATGTAAGGGATGACTTCACGTGGGATTTCACCGGGGTATACGGCCCTCAAAATAGGGAGGAGAAGCGGCTTTTGTGGGAAGACTTGGTGCTACGCCATCACACTTCTGGACATCATTGGTGTGTGGGAGGGAATTTCAATGTGGTGACAGCCCCCTGGGAGAGGACGGGGGATTATGCTCATATAGGGGAATGGAGGATTTCACCAATTTCATTGAGAAACCAGCTATAGTAGATATTGGCATGGCTTATGGATAGTACACTTGGTCTAATCTGAGAGTAAATCCCTCTTGCTATAGGTTGGACGGGTTTCTACTTTCTGTTGACTTGGAGGATCACTATCCTCATGTGCAGGTGCAGTCTTTGGCTAGAGCTATCTCGGACCACAAACACTTCCTTTCGAAGACTAGCCATTCTTACAGCAGGAGATTTAGCTTCAGACTTGAGTGCTTTTGGTTCAGGGATGCAGATTTTATGGAGACAGTCAAGAGAGCATGGAATGTTCAGTGTATGGATAGGTCAGCTATGGCGACTCTGGTTCAGAAGGTGAGGAACACGTCTCTGACTATCAAGACTTGGGGGCAGACAACCCTCCCGGGTAGGGCAACTAAGGATAGAATTCTATAATAGATTAAGGGCCTTGATAGCTTGGAGGAGGCAAGATTGATGGAAGATACAGGAGGCTTAGGGACTCTCTCAAGATAGAAATTGAGGAGATTCTTACCAGGGAGGAGATCTACTGGAGGCAGAGGTCGAGGGACATATAGATCCAAAAAGGTGATAGGAACACTACTTATTTTTAGCGCGTTGCTTCAAGGAGGAGAGTCAACACCCTGTCTTGCATACGGGTGGAAGACCACTCCTACACTGATGAGGACATCAGGGGGCAGGCCAGATATTTTTATTCTAGACTATTTACAGAGGACGAGCAGAGCAGATCGAGGATAGTCTACACCCTCCTCCCCCGCTTCCTTCTTGAGGAGAGGGAAGCAATCTCTCATAGCATCTCAGAGCTGGAGGTCTATCAGGCTGTGTTTTCTCTTGCAGGGGATAGAGCTTCGAGCCCAGATAACTTTCTATTGGCTTTCTATCAGAAATGTTGGGACATTATTAAGGGAGACCTTATGTAGCAGTGAGGGAGTTTCTAGAGGGAAGGGCTCCTCCTAGTTCTTATCCTTAAGAAACAAGGAGCTCAGGACTTCAGAGATTTCAGGACCATCAATCTTCTGAATGGTACATACAAGATTATTTCCAAAGTGCTAGTAGAGAGATTAGATAGGGTGCTGGATAAGCTGATCAGTAGATTCCAGTGTGCTTTCATCAGAGGGAGACACATTCAGGATAACTTTTTGGTGGCTCATGAGTGCCTCTTTGGTATGAAGTATCAGAGGAAGAAATGGGTGGTCTTGAAGTTGAACTTTGAAAAGGATTATGACAGGGTCAATTGACAGTGCCTTCTTGATGTTTTAGAGAAGATGGACTTTGGGGAGAAATGGGTAGGCTGTGTTCGTGCTTGTATTTCTTCAGCCTCCTTTGTTGTTCTTGTCAATGGGAGGCCAACTCCTTTCTTCCACAGTGGTAGGGGTCTTGACGCGGCGGCGACGTGGAAGACGGATCGTCGGCAGCTCCAGGACACGGACGGGACGGATAGGTTGCTACCTCACGCAGCTCGGCCTCACGCCGGACGGTCTCACACCGGGCGACACTCGAATCTCACAAAAATGAGAAATGAGGGAAGGGAGAAGAACAAAGGGGCAAAAGCTCCTTAAACTCAATCTTTCATTCATATGGTTCATTCTACGTAAGAAGCATTGCCTTCCTTTATATAGGAGGAAAGCTATAACAACAAGACCCTCTAACTTCTACTAATTTTATTTATGCCCTTAGCCTAACAAGACAACCCACCAACCAATATTTGACTTGTGGGTTTTAACCAAATAAAATATAAAAATTACACATGTGTTTATTTGACTTAGACTAGCCTAATAAAACGAAAAGAAAAATACATGTAGAGATACATGTATACATACACACATACTCGATTCGTAGTATAACACCATAGCCGTAGGCCGAGTCTTCAAGAAGGATCTCCTCCGAGCCATAAGCTCGGTGTCGGGGCAATGCGGCGTCGGCTCCGAGTAGTGGGCCCAGTAGTGGACCCGGTGTCCCCACCAACCCTCCCGGGGCGGCTGGAACTCGACTCCGTCGAGTAAGGGGGGACACTGCTGTGGTAGTGCTCCAGCAGATCTGGATCGAGGCGCTGGAGATCTTCCCGGCTGATCCAGGAATCATCAGAAGGTGGACGGTCCCGCCAGCGGACAAGGTAGCGCTGGTACATCCTGCTCCGTGTAGTGGTCACCTGCTCATCCAGTATCCTCTCAATGTGTTCGCGCGGTACTCTCGAGGCTGTGGGACGCACAGGGGTGGGCTCACTCTCAATGGGAGGAGAAGGCTTGAAAGGGTCACTAGGAATCGCTGTGGGTTCCTTGTAGGCCACTAGGTCTGCCACATTAAAAGTCGAGCTAATCCCATATTCGGGAGGTAAGTCCACAACATAAGCATTGGAGCCAATCTTCCGCAGAATTGGGAAGGGTCCATCACTACGGGCTTGTAACTTTTTAACGGCTCCCGAGGGGAGTCGTTCGGGTCGGACCCGTACCATAACCAAGTCACCTTCTTGAAATTCATGGTGACGCTTATGCGAATCAGCCAATTTTTTATAAGTCTCATTACTGAGGTTTATTTGCTTGCTAATTGACTCATGCAGACTTTGGACATGCTGTGCAAACTCCTCAGCTGACTTGGACGATCTAGACTCGAGGGGAAGGGGAATGAGATCCACAGGTTTCCTAGGTTTGTATCCATGCACAACCTCAAATGGACTCATGCCGATGGACCTATTGACCGAGCTATTATATGCAAACTCGGCCCTGGGCAAAAGAAGGTCCCAAGTGCCAGAATGATCCCCTACGAGACACCTCAAGAGATTCCCTAAACTTCTATTGACGACCTCGGTTTGCCCATCAGTTTGAGGGTGATAGGCAGTGGAAAATTTCAGCTTAGTGCCAACGAGGTGCCAAAGTGTCTTCCAGAAATAACTAGTGAACCGGACATCCCGGTCAGACACTATGGTTTGGGGAAGACCATGCAGACGGACGACTTCATCGAAGAATAAGTGGGCTACTCTAGATGCATCAGATGTTTTGGAACATGCAATGAAGTGGGCCATCTTAGAGAACCGATCAACTACCACAAAGATGGAGTCATGTTTATGAGCGGTACGAGGTAGACCAAGGATGAAGTCCATGCTGATGTCAACCCAAGGTCTATCAGGAATGGGGAGAGGAGTGTAGAGACCAGTGTTTTGTTTGACCTGTTTGGCCATAGTGCATGTCCGACACTGGGCTACAATCTTGGCCACATCCTTCTTCAGGCCAGGCCAATAAAAATGCTCCTCCACAGAATGGATGGTCTTGTTGCGGCCAAAGTGACCAGCAAGACCTCCAGCATGTATTTCCCAAATCAAAAAGTCCCGAACAGAAGTCCTCGGGACACAGAGTTGCTGCCCTCGAAATAGAAAACCATCCTGGAGTAGATAGTCAGAAAAGGCTGCCGAGGGTCCAGCAGATAAGGCAGAGTGGGCAGGGCCAAAATCAGGACACTCTCCATAGAGCTCCTTCATGCGGTCGAATCCAGTGACCTCTACCCGAACAGTGGAAAGAAGGGAGACCCTTCGACTCAAGGCGTCGGCCACCTTATTTTCTTTTCCAGCCTTATGTTTTAGGACAAATGTGAAAGACTGGAGAAATTCTACCCACCGACCATGCCTTGGGTTTAAGCTCTTCTGAGAGCTAAGGAATTTCAGAGCCTCGTGGTCCGAATATAAGACAAACTCTTGAGGTAAGAGATAGTGTCTCCAGTGTTTGAGGGCTTGGACCACGGCATAGAACTCCTTATCATATGTGGAGTATCGAAGCTTTGCATCAGAAAGCTTCTCACTGAAATAAGCCACAGGGTGGCTTTCCTGGCTAAGTACTCTCCTATTCCTACGCCCGATGCATCACAGGATATCTCGAAGACTTTGGAAAAGTCTGGCAGGCGGAGGACAGGGGCTTTGGTCATAAGCTCCTTTATGGCAAGAAAAGCATGTGAGGCGGCTTGGGTCCACTCAAAATTCCCTTTACAGATGCAGTCTGTAATGGGTGCCATAATGGTGCTAAAACTCTTTATGAAGCGTCTGTAAAAGGTGGCTAGCCCATGAAAACTTCGAACGTCGTGGACGTTTTGGGGCTCAGGCCAGTCGACCATAGCTTGGACCTTGGATTGGTCCACAGATACTCCGTGACTCGAAACCACAAATCCGAGGAAACTAACCCGGTCGGTCATGAATTCACATTTCCCAAGGTTGACATACAGGGTTTCTCTCCTCAAAGTTTGGCAGACTTCCCTCAAATGATGGATGTGGTCCTGAGGGTTGTGGCTATAGATGAGAATGTCGTCAAAGTAGACGACAACAAAGCGACCAATAAGGGGACGAAGGGCTTCTGTCATAAGTCTCATGAACGTGCTGGGGGCATTGGATAGCCCGAACGGCATGACGAGCCATTCATACAGACCTTCTTTTGTTTTGAAGGCCGTCTTCCACTCATCCCCTGGTCGGATTCGGACCTGGTGGTAGCCACTTTTCAAGTCAATCTTGGAAAAGATGGTGGCCCCACTCATCATGTCAAGCATGTCATCTAGGCGAGGAATGGGAAACCTATACTTGACAGTGATCTTGTTGATGGCGCGGCTGTCAACACACATTCGCCAGGTACCATCTTTCTTGGGTGTGAGCAAAGCAGGGACAGCACACGGGCTCTTGCTCACCCTGAGGAAACCCTTTTGGATAAGGTCTTCGACAATCCTTTGGAGCTCAGCATGCTCCCTGGGGTTCAACCGGTAATGGGGGAGGTTGGGGAGGGTGGACCCGGGGACAAGGTCGATAGCGTGTTGTACATCACGCATGGGTGGGAGTTTAGAGGGCAAGTCCTCGGGGAAAATATCTTCGAAGTCCTGCAAGACTGTCTGGACTTCGGGTGGAACTGAGACTCGGGACTCCTCAGGTGTGATGGTGATGACAACAGCCCAAACAGGGGCACCCTCGGCAACCTCTCTAGTCAGCTCACGGACACCTATGAAGCTAAGGCGCCTAACAGGGTCATGACTAACCTTGGGGGCCTTAGGAACGGGCGTGATAGGTGTAGGGGAATAGGGAATGAGAAGTTTCCCTTCATTGGGAGTTTGGGGACTCTCCGGAACCTTGGGAGTCCCGGTGGGGGTGGAGGAGGTGGAGCTCTTACCCGGAGTAGAAGTGGGACTCTTACCCGAGGTCACCTTTGGGGGTGTCGGGTACAACTGGATCTTCTTCCCATTGTGGGAGAAGGAACATTGGTTGGATCGACCGAAAGTTGTGAGGTCTACATCATAGATCCACGGTCGTCCTAGGATGATGCTTCCGACCTTCATAGGCACTACATCGCACAAAATCTGTCCTTGGTAGGACTGAAATTGTATGGGAATGACACATGTAGTGGTGACTGGGATCGAAGTGTCGTCAACCCACGCCACGTTGTAGGGCCTAGGATGAGAGTGTGTAGGTAGACCTAGACGGGAGACAAAGTCTGAAGAGACCGCATTGATACAACTCCCATTGTCAAAGATCACCTTGCAGGGTTGGGTTTTCACCATGATGTAGGTTTGGAAGATGGAGCTTCGACGCCAGTCGTCCTCCTGGGGGTGTGTTAGGATGCAGCGAACTACACCTAATCTACCCTGGCTAGAGCTCTCGGCAATATCTCCCACTTGCATGTATTCGACATGCGTTTCATCAAACCCTGCATCCATTTCCTCAAACTGGGCTATGAGGTCAGGATCGGCCATATATCTCTCAGTGTCTTCTCCTTCCTGAGGTGGAGGCTCCATAGGCTGAGGGTCGGCGATGACCAAGGCTCGGGTGGGGCAGTTGGTGGCAATGTGCCCTAGGTTGTGGCACCTAAAGCAACGGACTCCTGAGATGGGGGCTGGTTGGGAAGTGCCAGGGGCGGGTCCCTTTCCTTTGTCATCCCTTTTATCAATCGGTGGAGTATACTCCAGCCTGGGCAATGCAGCGGGTGCAGGTAAGGGGTTCCTTGTGAAAGGAACGGTAGGGGCAACGACCCGTAGCGGGGTAGCCGCAGGGGCATAAGAAGTGGAGGGGCCAACTCTCTCGGTGTAACGGACCATGGGGTTCCGAGACTCAGGTTGGCGGTAGGTGGGAACCCGAGGTGGGGCCACTCTTTGAAATCGCTCAACATCTCGGGCAACCTGGTAGGCGTGCTCGAGGGTGTTGACCTCTCGCAAGAAAAGCTCCCGTTGGATGCTCTCGTGTAGGCCAGCCCTAAATCGAGAGAGAGTTACAGAGGCGTCTTCCATGACTTGGCTCCGAAGGAAGAAGTCATCGAATTTGGCGATGTACTCGTCCACGGACTTTCCATCTTGGGTGAGTTTCTGCCACTGGTCTAAAAGACGCTGATGGTAGGAGGGTGGCAGGTATTTCTCCCTCAGTTTCTCCTTCATTTCTTCCCATGTGTTTATAGGTTCCTCTCGTCTCCTGGCTAGGAGATTCTCCACATTACACCAGTAGGTCTTGGCTTGACCCAAGAGTTTCATTTTGGCAAACCTCACCCTAGTGGCAGGGGCCATGCGGTGATGCCAATCAAAATATTGATCCATCCCGGCCTCCCACTCAAGGTATTTGGCTGGTGTGAGGGACCCATCGAAACTGGGAGCGTCAATTTTGACGTTCCGTAGGATGATCTCCTCATCATCGTAGTCCCTCCTTCGAGGTGTACGATCCTCTTGTTCTCTACCTTGGGGAGCCTGATTCGGGCGGGCTTGCTCTCTATCCTCCCTAGAATTGGCTACGGGATTGCCGTGGCCATTCACTCGTCCTTCCTCTCCCTTTAGTCGATCCTCTAAGGCTCGGATCCTCTCATCTAGCTCTGCTCGTAGTTGGCCTATGGATTCTTCAAAATGGGTCAGAAGGTTATGCTCGAGCTGAGCCAACATAGCACTCACGCTCTTCTGATCCATCGTTGGTTGTAGTGTTGAAGGGCGCTCTAGACGGCCAGATGAATTCCTAGACCAACGTGGCATGCACGACCTTGGACCTAGATGATGCAGTCCTGGGACCGATAATTAGCAAGCTATGACCCAAATTTTGTTGGCTAATTGGCAAAGGGCCAATTTGAAGGGACCGGTCAGGGGAAGTTGCTCGCCCGTAGGCGAAGTAGTTGTGGAACTACCTCCTGACAGTTAGGGTGCCCTAATGTGACAGTCTAGGGCCTAAAGGATAGGTGCAAGCAAGCACTCTCTCACCGTCCACAGCGATGCACTCAGAAGACTGGCTGCATGGATCGGGCCCTCTCTTACTTCGTCGCGCGGCAATTGAAAAGATACTAAATGAGCAAGTTTGGAGCACGTACCTAGCTGACTGAAAAGTCTAGCTCCGATCGGAGACGAGGGCGAGCGGGGACGTGCGGGCCCGCACGGCGTCGACGAAGCTTGAGCGGTTACAAAGCATTCACTCCACGCAGGGAGGATTGAATTATTACAAATCGCTTAAATTTCCCGCGCAGGGGAACAAATCAGTCTAAATTCTCCGCGCAGGGAGACTCTTGGGCACTGACACTCCGTAAATTACGGACTGTGTGTCGGCGACCGGACGACTTAGACGCCGATCGATCCGCAGTTGTGGACTCGGATGCCACAATTACCAATTTAATCAAGGGGTATAGATATAGATATAAGTATATATATAATATAATATATCTAATATATATTAATCAACTTTTTTTTTTAATATCTCTCTTCTTCTTTTTTTTTTTTTGACCTTACCCCAATCTTCTTCTGCGTGTGTCTCTCGCCTGTGACTAAAAGTCACCAAAGGAGGCGGTCAACACGGGGGAAGGGGGGGGGAGAAGCCAGCACCGGCGGGCGTTGGTCGTACGCGGGGGCGAACCGGTGGCAGCTTGGCCGGGCGGGCGCGGGGGTGCCTGCGGGCGCAAGCGGCGAGGCGGCAGCGGCCGTGGGCGCAGGTGCAGGGCCCGATGGCGCGGGCTCTGTGCGGCCGGGTGCGCGGCGGGCACGGGGCCGGGCGCGTGGCCGGCGCGCAGGGTCGGGCGCGCAGGGCGCGTGCCGGACGGCGGCGGGGCGCGCGCAGGCGCGGGCGGGCCGGTGCGGGCGCGGCCTGGCGAGCCGTGCGGTGCGGGCGGGCGCGCTCGCGGGTGCGCGGGCTCGGGCGGGCCCTGGCTGGGCGCGGGGCGCCGGGGCGGGCCCGGCGGCGTCGCGCGGTGGCGGAGGGCGGAGGGGGCCCTGGCCGTTGCGGCCAGGGGAGTTTTTGAAAGGGGCACGGGCGACGATGCCCGGCCCCTGCGAACAGAGAAGGAAAAAAATTTTTTTTTTCTTTTAAACTTTTCTTCGAACCGAGAGAGAGAGAACAGAACGCAGGGGGGTTTCCTTTTTTTTTTTCAAAATTTTTTTTTTCACCTCTTTCTTCTGCTTTGCGTTGAGAGAGACAACTGAGAGGGAGAGAAAGATGAACAGAGAGAGAACCGAGAGAGAAAAAAGGAGTGAGAGAATATGATTTTTTTTTTTCAAAATTTTTTTTCCACTCCTTTCTCTCAACCGTGAGTTTCTCTCTTTTTTCTTTTCTTTTCTTTTCTTTTTGTTTCTTTTTTTTTCACTTCTAACGATCTAGAGAGAGAAAGAGAGAGAGACGTCGGAGACGTCGGGTTGACGGAGGCGCCGTTTGTTGGGCTCTGATACCAATTTGACGCGGCGGCGACGTGGAAGACGGATCGTCGGCAGCTCCAGGACACGGACGGGACGGATAGGTTGCTACCTCACGCAGCTCGGCCTCACGCCGGACGGTCTCACACCGGGCGACACTCGAATCTCACAAAAATGAGAAATGAGGGAAGGGAGAAGAACAAAGGGGCAAAAGCTCCTTAAACTCAATCTTTCATTCATATGGTTCATTCTACGTAAGAAGCATTGCCTTCCTTTATATAGGAGGAAAGCTATAACAACAAGACCCTCTAACTTCTACTAATTTTATTTATGCCCTTAGCCTAACAAGACAACCCACCAACCAATATTTGACTTGTGGGTTTTAACCAAATAAAATATAAAAATTACACGTGTTTATTTGACTTAGACTAGCCTAATAAAACGAAAAGAAAAATACATGTAGAGATACATGTATACATACACACATACTCGATTCGTAGTATAACACCATAGCCGTAGGCCGAGTCTTCAAGAAGGATCTCCTCCGAGCCATAAGCTCGGTGTCGGGGCAATGCGGCGTCGGCTCCGAGTAGTGGGCCCAGTAGTGGACCCGGTGTCCCCACCAGGTCTTCGATAGGGGGGTCCTTTATTCCCTCTCCTCTTTGTACTCGTGGCCCATATCTTAAGTCGGGATCGGCTGATCCGATCGGTTTTAGGCCCAATCGATTCGATCCTGAGCCCTCTGATCCCGATTCTTTTTTAGGATTTGGTGGGAGTAGAGAGATTGGACAAAGATCGGACTGGATCAATTGATCTCATCAGATTTGGACTGATCCCAGGGTTTGTAAAAAAAAAACAGAGAGGGGAGAAGAAGAACAATCGGATCGTCGGAGGAGGAAGAGGAGGAAGAAGAGAAAAAATCAAGAAAAGTACTTACTTGCTTATGACAGCAGCAGTGACTCCACTTGCCACCGTCGTCGACCTCCTCCTCCTCCTCTGCTAACGCCGTGCCGCCGTCGACCCCCTGCTGCCGCTGCCACTGAAGCTTCGGAAGAAGGGAGGCTGCTTCGGACTCCCTTGCCATTGCTGCTCTGGAACAAGGGGGAGCTCTGCAATCGATGCCACCATCGCGACCCCCTGTCGCTACTTCTTCCTCCTCTCCCACCTCCTCCGCCTTTGTTCTCTTGGAAAAGGTAAAGTGTAGAAAAAGAGGAACTCTCGAGTCTCAACTATCGAGTATTGAATGTAGACTGGAGAGAAAAAGATAAATAGTAAAGTGAAATATATTACATTTATATAAAATCCTCTACAAACTGCAGACATAGAATTAACCTCAACTGTTGGGTTTGCCAGGATCGCTTCGGGGTCACTTCGGATTGGGTGGGATCGACTGACTCCATCGATCTTGATCGGGTTTGGGTATGCTGATCTGATCCCAATACTTGAGTTTGCCTTCCTTGTTTTAAGCAGGGTCTGGCTAAGAGTGGAGGGTTCAGGTTTGATCAGGTGTTTTCAGACTAGGAGAGGTGGCCCACTGGTTACACACCTTCAGTATGCCGATGATACTATTCTTTTCTTGCAGAGGAGGAGAACCAATTTTTTGTGGTCGGGTTTTTGTTGGAGCTGTTGGAAGCGATTAGTGATCTCAAAGTTAACTTCCATAAAAGTGTTATTGTAGGGGTGAATATGGAGGACATAGCCCCACAAATGGCGGCTCGTATCTTGGGCTGTCAGTAGGAGTTTTTCCCATATTCTATTTGGGTCTACATTGTGCAGATTGACAGTCGTTAGTGAAGAGATATGAGACTAGACTGGCAGGTTGGAAGGCTAAGCTTTTATCCTTTGGTGGTAGACTTGTAAGTCAATGTTGGACAACATTCCCATTTACTTCTTATCTATGCTGCGGATCCCGAAGACAGTGGCGAGAAAGGTGGAAATTGTTCAGGAGAGATTCTTTTGTCATTGGAGCAGAGGTAGGTGTGGGAGATGGCATGATATTAGGTGGAGTAGAGTGGCATCTAGCAAGGAGGCGGGAGTTGTGGGGCTTAAGAATACAAGGGACTTGAATTTGGCTCACTTGTGCATGTAGATGTGGAGGTTGTAGTTGGGTGAGGAGGGGTTGTGGGCCGAAGTGATCAGATAGAGGTTCTATAGTAGGAGGAGGGTCTGGGACCTGACTCTCTCTTCTCAGTATCATATTTCCCCCAATTGGCAAGATATCTTGACTTGCAGGGACATTATCTCTTCCAACATCCGGATTCGACTAGGGAAAGGCGATCAGTGCCTCTTTTGGAAAGACAGATGGTGTGACGATTTCACCCCAGATGCCTCTTTGCAGCTTTAGCAGTCCCTATGGGGTTGGTTTCCCAAGCTTTTGATGCTTACTTGTCAGGTGGTACGTGGGCACCGACTTTTAGTAGGGGCCTCACGCTCGAGGAGATGGAGCAATTTTAGGCACTCCTTCACCTCCTCATGGATTTTGCCCCTCTGCCCGACAGAGAGGATGGCTGGTCATGAAGATGGGGGAGGGATGTTTCCTTCTCAGTTCGTTCAGCCTACTCTTTTATTTTTGATGCAAGGATCTGACACAGTCTGACTCCGCAGATTTGGCGGCCCAGGAGCCCGTTGAAGGTGAAGATTCTCATCTGGAGAATCTCCCATGGGAGGCTGTCCGCTCAGAACAGGCTGTTACCTTTCCTCCATGGCATCTCTCCGACTTGATGTTTGTGTGGAGAGGAGGACGAGACCTTGGATCACCTATTCGTGGGCTATTCTTACTCTTAGAGAGTGGGAGGAGCTGGCCAGGAGGACATAGTGTGCTATCGACCGCCATAGAGAGGTGCTTCGCCTCATAGAGACTTGGAGTAGATGATGGACCGCTTGGACCCCCAGAGGTGATAGAGTTATCTGGTGGATGATTTTTCATACTACTTTGTGGTCTTTGTGGGGAGAGTGGAATAGCAGGACTATCAGAAGAGAAGCTAAGGCGGAGGAATCTTTGATTTTGTTTATTTGTGACAGGGTGAGAGAATGGGCCGATCTACTTTGTAACGTGAATTCCTATAGTTCATCCCTTTTTGCTTTGTTGGGGGGTTAGAGGGGCTACACTAGCTTGGTGAGCTCCATGTTTTTGTACAGGGATCTTTTGGGCATTTAATGACTATACTTGTACACCCCTTTTTCTTTTAATACAACGGTGGTACCACCCACTTAAAAAAAAAGGATCTGTCTGTTAACATTAACAGCCAATGCTAACAGATGGACAAATCTGTTTCCTGTTATGGAGATCACTTTGGGTGGTGTCTCTGTATGTGCAACATTGGATTTATCTTTTCTTTCGGGGAAAGATGGTTGGTATTCTGTTTCAGAAGCACTATCATGTTGTGATACTTGTTGGTTTTTTAAGAATATACCCATGTCAATTATGAAATTATACCTCTTTCTATTGCATCCATTTAGCTATCCTTACTATGCAAACATAGCTTCAGAATTATCCTTTGAGTTGGGTGATATTCTTCTCCACTAGACTATTCTATGCATATTCTGTTCATCTACTAGTTAACCTTCTAACTTATTGAACTACCCCTCCTGAGAGAGAGAAAAGAGAAGAGGGTAGGAAATTGACCAAAGAAACCCGATGTTGTCGTTTTCAACCATAGTTAAGGGTTAATCCAAATGCTTTCTCTTTTTAGAAGATGTAACCCAAACATGTTTAAGTTAGCAAAGCATTTCTATTATGGCAAGGGCTAATTTAAACCTATTTTCATGTATCGTTGTTATATGAACAAATGCATTAGAGAGGTGTAATTTCACAATTTACTTTTTAACAGGGTATATTTGTATAAAAACCAAATTTAAGTTTGAACCCTCTAGTTTTCTGCTTATAACTTGTTGAAGAGTAAAGCTTATCATCAATCACATGGAGATGGTTTATTAGAGTTAGAGGCATGCACATATAGATGCATGCTAGTAAATAGTTGTATTTCCTGTGCAATTATGTTTGGACCTTGCCAAATTTGACAAGTGTTCTTGGTGACAGTAGGTCCACATGATGTTGTTAGCAATACGTATAAAATGTTTTCTTATTTCCTTGTCTTTTGGGGATTTTGTCTCACTCGGGACATCTATTCTCACTCTCATTTCAAATTAATACAATCATGGTACTACCCACCCTCAACGGGTTTTAGAACCATAGGCATTGTTCTCCACACAAGAAATGCCTACATAGTAGCATGAAAATTTCTTCACTTGTACCTTCATTGTAAAAGTCAATTCTTTTGACGCATGTCTTCATTCTTTTTCCAGGTCTACTTCACTGTCTATGATCAACTAAAGAGTTTGTTATATACAGGTGGTTTGTCTAGTAAACTTGAGAGATCATTACCTTGTCGTTTCTATTCATTTTATCCGTGACTGTGTGACTTGGCTTTTCCCGTTTCTTAGTAAAAATTTCAATATTTGAGCAGATGGGAGCCAACAGCTATCTGTTGGTTCTAACATGATGGCTGCATCTGGTGCTGGTGCTGCAACAACGATTGTGACTAATCCATTATGGGTTGTCAAGACACGGTTTCAAGTATGCTTTCTGTAAAGTCTATTGCAAATGCTTGATCCTGGCATGCCTTAGCCTTTTCTTATTCTTTTTGCCTCAGCTGTGGATTGTGAACATATTGCATGTAACAACTGAAACCAAGAATTATTATGTACAATTACTTTCGTTCTTGTCTTCCAGTTGATATCACTCTACTTTGCAGGAATCCCTTGTCAGGGAAAATTTAAAGACCACACATTTTTTATGTTGTAGCAGTCCTTGTAGTACCTTTCTTCTTCTGTTATGTTTTGTTTTGAAACCATGCATAGAGTATGAAGTGCACGGACTGAAGTAAACATAGAAATGACTGTCAAACCCTGCTACTTCATTATACAGTTATTTCCTTTATGTCCTATCCGTCTTTTTCTCAACTCTTTCCAAAGTTTCATGAATCAACTGTTTCCTTAAAGAAATAAACACAATTGACTGCCACCCCATCTTGGATCCAATTTTGGGAAATAAGCACAATTCCTTTAGAGAAAATTATGAATAATAGAGAAGTCCTAATCAGGCCAGAATCACATAATCCATGTGAATCCTATCTTGATCACTGCAATGTAATCCTGATCCAATTCCTGTTTAAAATTCTTTCGGGTGTTTATCACTTTTTTCTGGGTCTTGGACCTGTATCACTGCCTATTTTATCTGGAACCACTTGTATCTTTATTTGTGCATATTCTATACCCTATCTACAGGATTAAGCATTCCTCTCCCTCACTTCTCTCTGTGGTAGAGGGTAGCATATGCAATCCAATGCACTTGTCTCTTGTTCTTTTCCCTTGTCATCTCAGTCATCCACTTTTCCTGGAATCATTCTATGAAGATGATGCCTCTTTAAGGATTATCTCAAAGGCTTCTACATTTACAATGTGAGATGTAACTTTGTCAGTCAATTGATGGTTGATTCTCCTTTAAGCTAGATGTCACTATTTTATATTTCAGAAAAGAAAAATACTGCATGTATCATGCCATATAAAGCACCCTATAAAGTTCAATCAGGGGCAGCATAAGCAGTCAAACATGCTCCAAAATGAATAAATCGCACACACGTGTTCCCAAAGAATCCTTCATCCCGGCAGAAAACCAATCGCTTGCACTCTTAGTCCAAATACTTGGTCAAGCTGGAGAATATATTAGCACTTTCCAGATGAGTACATGCTTATGTGTATCAGTTGGCTTTTTACTTAGTATAAATGCACTCTTCTTGATCAACAGCAAAATAATTTGGTTAACATCATTGTATGGCATCTCTAACAAGAGAATGCTGGCTGATGAAGATCCAATGAACCTGTGCAAAGGCATCTCAGGAAAAAGAGTTTTCCTATTTTAGTTGTTCACAGTTCTAACCTCTTTGGAGCCATAAACCACTTCTCATTTTGTTGTTCCTTCTTGTGGCTTGCTGCAGTCACATCATTTTCCAATTGCTGTTAGTCAGTTACTTGTTGTGCGTAATGCCATGGGCTGCTTTGCATCCATACTACCCCCCCCCCCCCCAACCTGTGGTGGCACTGGCAATTAGCCAGCCAATGGAGTGGGATCTCCTATGCACCTTGGTCTTCACTGATATCTACACCAACACTTGGGTGGTGACAAGACCCCCTTTTATAAAGAATTCCAGAATTACTCTTGTGGAAGGGTCTTGTCACTCCCAGTGGTGTAGATATTTGTGAAGACCAAAGGTACATAGGAGATCCCATAGCATCTGGCCATGCATATTGCACTTATGAAGGGACACAAGGGTTTCCGAGTTCTGTTAAATATCTTGTATTCATGGTCTGTAGCATGTTTGCATATATTTTGTGCACACGTGCACAGACAGTAGATATATTTTTCCCATAATTAGGTCTTTTATGAGAACTTGCTTCTGTCTTTAATTGTAACTTTACAGACTAAAAAATTAAGAAGAACTCTAGTTGCTTAATTAAGTCATTATGGAATAGGGGGTTAGAGAGATGGAGAGATGCATGCAAAAGTTATCACTTGCCAAGGGGAGGGGAGCTCAGGAAACCTTACTCTCTGGCATTAATAGGACTTTGTTTTGGAAGTGCCATGACACCAATGGTCTACTGGAGATTGGAGGTCCATGACCATCATTGGGGCTTCTCCTGCAGTTTTTTTCTTTTTTGGTTTTGGGGGTGAGGGGTTTCAGTGTTTCAGGTGCTTGAGAAGGAGACACCTCCAGGAAAAACTGTGAGGTCAGGAAGCGGATATGATGTTTGCCCGTGGACAAGAAGGGTATATGGGGGAAGGCTGCACCATATCTAGGAGGGTTTCCACCAACCAGAGGCTAGCTGGCAGGACTTATGCTGATGTAGTTTCATCGGGAGAAGAAAGGAGGTAGGGGAAGGGACTTGGGGCAGGCAGGTGCAGATGGAAGAGCTAAACTGGGAATGACAGCTTTTCAGATGATGTGAGTGAAAATCCTTGGCAGGATACCATGGGAAGAGACACATAGTTGTCTGGACGGATGCCTGCAGACCCTGTGGCTTGCAGGGAAATGCAGAGAGGAAGAGATCCAATTGGGGTTGGAAGATGGCGAGGGATGGGCGGATGTAAGGCCTTTCTACCCTACAGTTCAGATGGACGAGATACCAGTGGAAGAAGGTACCTCCGGCTGTGAAGGGGGCTGCTTTTGGTGTCCCCTGTGGAGCCTTCTGACGGTGACCACCTGGATCATAGGGTGGTATCCTGTCCGATCTTGATAATTAGGGCACAATTAGGGCTCTTTGATGGCAAAGGCTGTATCCTGTCGTATCATCCTCATTAGGTTACCATTAGGGCTCTATGATGATGAAGGCTTGAAGGCATTGGTGGATACTATTGCATCCTCATAGGGTTTATGAGATGATTCAAGAGAACTGGTTCTCATTGCATAGCTAGCAGTGAGGATGATGAGTATCCTTAATGTGCCAATGGTCCTGGAAGTCCCAGTGGAGGGGTTGACTTTCCTCATGAGGGTGGTGGTTTTATAGGACTCTTCCTTGAAGGTGGCCACCAGCAACTTAGGGTTGTAGGTATACTCATCAGAAGTAGGAGATAGAGGATGTCACGTCCACACCCCATTTCAGTCACATCAACTCACATCAGTGATGGAGCACAGCAGTAGGATATCCCAACACATAAATGATTGAGTTAGAATAATTCGTAATGGCAATATAAACCACTAATGAAATCATAAAAATGTGAGTATGAAGGCAATTTTTAAAATAATTGGGTATAACTAGAAATGTGCAGAAAAAATGTGATGCAGTTGCCTATTCAGAATGTCCGGGGCTCTGGGCCATAGAAAGAAACGGGTGTAGATGTAAATTTCCCGAGAGCAAGAATAAATATGCAAGAGCAGGGACATAAAGACAAATTCTAGAGAAAGGAGGACAAAATATTCTCAAATCCCTTGCCTTGAAATTACTCATGTGAGAAGAAAGAGGGACTTGGTCCCTGTTGTAAAAATTTAAGGTTGTGTTTTAACCCCACCTTAAGAGTTCTCCCCCCTTCTGTTCTATTCAGTAAAGGAGGGGAGAATGGTGGGTCCCCCACCATTGAAAAGGAAAGGCAGAGGTAAGATTTTGCAGACAGCCAAACCCCCCTATTTTTGACAGCCATCCAGTCCTTTCTAGTCGTGGAGAAGACTTATATAGATGGTCTGCAATACCACCCGGTACATACGACACTGGGTTGGTCTGTACCGGTACCAGCCTTGGCTGGTACGGTTCGAGCCATTTGATCCCAGTACTGGCCGGTACTGGAAAATCAAAAAAAGAAAAATCTCCTAACTCTCATCTCACTGTTGAGACAGACAGAGAGAGAGAGAGCAGGGGTGGGACTGTGAGCTCGGTGGTGTGGCGGTCATTGGCAGTGAAGGGCGCCACGGTTGATGGCGACGGTGAAGGGGGCTGCAGATGGCGGCCATGGATGTGAGAGAGAGAGAGGAAACTCAGCAGTGGGAGAGGTCGGGGGAGAATCGGGAGATATCTCCCTGAGACCCTAGAGAGACTAAGGGAGAGGTGAGGGGTACATATGGGTGGGGGGGCGGGAGCTGGGGGACAATGGGTACCTTACTGCTACTGGTACCCGTACTGGCCCTGACCGGTACCAAATTCAGTACCGGTACTTAAAACCTTGCTTATATATGGGGTGCCTTTGGATGACGTACCCTTGGGCACTACATTTATCCTTTCCATCCCCCCCCCCCCCCCCGACCATCCACCTGTCACACACACAAACAGGTAAAAGGAAGTAGGGGAAGGATGGCAAGCACTCTATTAGAATTGCACATGACTACATACCTACGGTATATCTGTTATCCAACGGTACCCCACATATGGCACAGGAGTAGTTTGCTGAACGTGAAATTTTTGATCTGGATGCTTTCTCATGGCAAGCTTCCTAACTTGTGAGACAGTTTTCTGGAGGACATCAGAACCACACGTTGCTTACATGGGGAGGAGGATGAGATTCAAGATAATTTGTTCATTGGATACTCTGATCAGGAGATTTGGGGGCACAGATATTTCAGAAGATTGGCACGGTGATTACAGTCTCTCTGACAGCACAAAGAAACTTATTCTGGAGTGGAAACACAGATGGGATTTCAAGAGTGATTACAGAATATGTTGGCTTATGTTGCACGTCACCCTTTGGATCATTTAGAGAAGTGTAATGGTAGGAGGTTCAGAATGCAAGGTAGTTTCATAATGTGGAGGGTCTCTACACATCAATTTTAGGTTGTTTTGGTTGGTAGTGAGCCCTGCACTGCTGTCGTGTGGGTAATATATTGTGTGAGAATATTTGAGAGCATACTGATACCAGTGTTTTCTATTCCTTGTTGCATTTAATGAAATTGTGGTACTATATACTCCCCCCGCCCCCCCAAATAAAGTATACAGCATTAGTCAAGGAATTTCAACTTTTTAGTACAATTTGGTCAATTGGTCATAAAAAAAGAGAGTATAGCTTTGAATTACTCTTTTATATATGTCTAAGTAAAGCAGGTATGTGCTTTTTCTACCATTCGAAGAATCATGGACCATATGATGCACGATCTGGGTATTCACATGCATAATTGTTTTTATGTACTTATCTTTGCGTTCTTTGGTGGCCGTTGGAATTGGTGTATTATTATGTTTAAAAATAAGTCTGTTTTATCCTCTCATTTTTGGTCTTGGATTGGTCATCCTTCTTGGAAATGATTTCTTGACTTTTGATTTAGCAAAACCAAGACATGCACCGATGGAATTAGTTTCTAGGGCCCGCAAGTGGAAGCTCTTGTGCTTGTTTCTATGCCTTGTGGATCTCTTGAACTAACCTTCCATCTCCGCTGGCTATTTTTATAGACTCAGGGGATGAGAGTGGGGGTGGTGCCATATGGCAGTACACTGGCTGCTTTGAGGAGGATAGCACATGAAGAGGGTATTCGTGGATTGTATAGGTACGTTATCCTGTCTGGCAGTACTGTTTTGACCGTTCATGGTCAATCTGGAGAATCATTGTTGCTTTTTGTGGCAGAGAATCAATATTTATGAAAAATAATTGATGTGGTGAACAGTGGTCTTGTGCCAGCATTGGCGGGAATAAGCCATGTCGCTATCCAGTTTCCAACCTATGAAAAGATAAAAGCCTATTTGGCCAAAAGAGGTTACTATTTTCTGCCTGCTTTTTTTAACTTTGTCATCAAATGTTCATATTCACTGACTAGAGGCTTATGAACAGATAATACTACTGTAGATTCACTCACGGCAGGTGATGTTGCAGTTGCATCTTCTGTCTCTAAGATAGCAGCATCGACAATGACATATCCTCACGAGGTACTTCCCTTCAATGTTTGAAAACACTCCACTTCTTATCACTGGAAATTATCATCTAACCTCTTTATTGTGCTTTGGTGACAATGACCATCATTTTGAGCTACTGAATGAACTCGATTACTTTCATTTGTAGGTGGTGCGTGCAAGGCTTCAGGAACAAGGATTTCATCCACGCAAGCGCTATGCAGGTGTAATTGACTGCATAAAGAAGGTATTCCGTGAAGAAGGAATTCCTGGTTTCTACCGAGGTTGTGCCACTAATCTGCTTCGAACTACCCCAGCAGCTGTAATAACATTCACAAGCTTTGAGATGATTCATAGGTCCCTCATTGCTTTTTTCCCTGCCGAGCCTCAGCCTCATACGCTATAGCTACGGAACGGACCAAGCTCTTACAAGTTGAAAAGGTGGAGCCATGCTTCTTGCTGCAATCAGCCTACAATGCATTCACTGCCATAATGTGGGCATTTCGGCCTATTGCTACGGTGGCATAAGCTGAGGCATTTCTAATTGGATCAGTGGCTTTATTCTATTATTCAGACGTCCTAAGGCCAAATTTGCAGTAGATGACAGTTTGTCAAGACACAATATTCAGCAGACTTAGGTTGACATATCGTCTTAACGGTCAACGATATACGTCATTCCACACATACGGACTGGTAAATACGTGTCTTCAAAGCACATAGCCTTGATGCGTGCCCAAGTCCTTCTACAATGAAACCTGACTCGGCCTCTGAGATAATGACGATAAGAAAAGCAACAAAGTCGAGCTGGTGCTTGATGGTGTGATGCTTCTGGAACGAAAAAAAATAGATGATTGTATTCTTTCTATAATTGTAATTTCATATATTGATTGTATAATTGCGAACCTATTCATTGGTTCTGGATTTATCAACTTGTCAATTTATCAAATCTTTGTGTTGGTCCATGGTTCACCCACGATGAACCTTTCTCCCGCAGCCACCCAGTTTGCCCACAGGACCACTTCCTGTACATAAAACGCTGAACTAATACTAGACAAAAAGATCTAATGCAATGATTAGAAATGCGACGAAGTGGTAACCATGTGAAGTTCATTTTCTGTTCGGATGGTTAAGGGGAACTCTGCACTTCGGTGCTCACTAAAATCTACACCAGCTTATGGTGGTGACAAAATCCCCTCACACAAGGGCAATTTTGGAAAAGTTGTAAAAGATAATATGTATAAAAGTGGGCCTCGTTAACCGTAAAATGTGTTGTCACAGCCATGGTGCATGGGAAAAAGTGGCGCTGCATTGAGTGCAGAAGAGGGTTCCAAAAGGGTTCTCCTCCGGATCAGATTTCTTTCAGTACCCTGTACGGCATACATACTTGCCTATTTTAGAAAGGGTTATTGAATCCAACTGTATGTATGTTTTATTTTAGGATTTTTTTGCATGAAAATTATTAATAGATGTGAATATGTAAAAAAATATTATTAAAAATACGTTATCAGATATATCACTATGTAAAATTAAATAGTGCTTAAATATCACCGTGGTTAATTTTCGTCGATAGGAGAGCAAATATTTGAAAAGGATGTCAATATTCGTGTTAGTTATGTGTTAAATGACCAACATATTCTATGTGACTCAAAGAGAGAGAGAGAGGGGGGGCAGTGGGTCGCTGCAAGGTGAGGAGTGGTCAGAGGTGTCGGTGGAAGTTGGCGACCGATGTGGCATGACGGGTGGTCATAACTAGTGTCGTTGGAAGTTGACGGCTGATGCTACGAGGTGGTGGAGCAAAGGCCAGACTGGGCCGACAGGGGCGAAGTTGCGACTGTCTCGTCGCGAAGAAGAGGCCGACGATGGCTTAGCTGTTGGCAGAGATTGAGGGTACCGTCGGGAGGATGCTATTGGTGTGGGGAAGATGGTGACTGGGTGTGGTGCCGATGCAGGGTATAGACAACGGCAGATGCGGTGGAGATGGCTTGGCACAGGGTGACGACTAGGAGGCGATGGGCGGCCAGGGTTTTGGTGGAAGGGATTGGCGGATGTGGCGGATTAGGGAGATGAAGAGGGTGGTAGATGTGGCGGACGATGGAGAAGAATAGGCTATTGGGTTTGACATTGGTGATCGGTAGAGGGGGAGAGGCCAGCGACCTGCGATGGCAACGAGCTGTCCAGGGGAGGGGGAGGGGAGTTTTCTGTTTGCGCAGAGGGAGGGGGACAAGGGTCTAGCTTCATAGGGAGATGGGGAGGGGGCTCCGGTGGTCATGGGGAGGGGGAAGGGCCTCTGGTGGTTAGGTGGAGGGGGGTGGCTAGTGGCACGGGTGGAGGGGGATGCAACTTGGGGGGGTGGGGTGGGGGAGGAGGGCCCTGCTCCCCACTCTAGCAACCCCTCTCTGTCACTTAGGCGCCGATGTATGGCGGCCAAGGAAGGGGAGAGCGGTCCGACGGCCAGGTGGAGGAAGAGAGAATAATATTTTTTATTTTTATTTTTTAAATTGAGGATGATTTGATATTTTCATAGATCTGATTAAAATTAACTATGGTTAAGTTGATGGATAATAAGAGGTGATTACGACGATGACATTTATATACTATTTGATTTTAAGTAGTGTATACCTATTAATATATTTCAAGGAATATTTTTTTATAAATTTACATCTAATAATAATTTTTATGCAAAATAAACCCTTTATTTTATTTATTTTTGATATAAATAGGATCGATACGGTATCATGTGTGTGTAGTCGTTGAAGTCCAGTTGCAGTCCCTCTTCAGTAGATTTCAGCCTTTGTCGTTATTAGATCCGAATACATGGGGTCACGATGCCGTGCAAATTTCAGAAAGTGGGACGACCCACAGAGAACAAATGATTTCTTATCAGAGTCGTGTCCGGGCCAGGGCCAGGGCCAGGGCCCGTCATGGGAGAGCTCGTCCGGGGCGGTGAGGTCATGGTCGACGGGCCTCCGGTGCTTGGGTTGGGGGACCGTTGGGTTGGCAATCCTGCAGCTGGACGACCCAACGCTGTTCTTGGGTTGCGTAGAGACAGCATCATAGCCTCCACGACTAGCTTGCACTATTCAAATTTCTGCCGGATGTAAGCATGGAAGGGCAGGAAGCCCACCATGGCCATACCTTCCCTCCTCTCCAGACCCCAGGTGACAACAAGCCAACCGGACTTTTCCTTTTCCTGGCTCCACATGACACAAAAGCTCTCCGGTGTCTGTCGATTTGAGTTGTCCTTGTGGATATATATGATAATCACATGCCATCCCTGTCCACATGAACCTTCTTTTATATGGGGACATGATGGTTACTGATTTCACCATCTTATTCCTGGTGTGGACAACGGCTGGCTGGGGTTTGCAGACGGGAATAAAGGCATGCATCATATGCTGCCATGAGATACCAGTGCTCAGGGCATGTGCCCAGGAAAGAAGAACAGGCCCCCACCCTGGAAAGTCCGGAGGAGGGGATGGGCCTGGTCCCCTAAAATCAGGTAGCCCTGGTCTGCTACTCCCGCGCCGTCGGGCCGAACAGGGGGGCGAGATGAGACCTGCCGGCGTCGCAACCCCTTGTGAAGACAACACCCCATGTTCTGCTGCACTCATCCAATTATTCAACCAATCATAAACAAAGGGTTCTTGGAATTTAACAGCCCCAGGAACTGTGGATGTAGTACGGAGGCGGTAGGTAGGCCTCCCCTGTTTTTTTAGGATATCGTGCCACTAATATGAAGCGTTCTTCAGAATTGGGTGAGGCTTCGGCCAAAAGGGTCCCCAAACAATGGGGCCTGATGTTGGACGTATGAGGCACAGCCGGTATCCAGCTTACCCAATTGCTAAGTTGAGAAGCACTTGGAAAGAATGTGTGCATGCACCTTCTGGCGTCCACTAAACTCCATCGCCAGGTCTAACGATTGCCGAACAAATTCTTCACCCATCCGAGCAGAGGAAGAAGGAATCGACAATTGGAGCTCACTCAGAATACTCCACTAACTCTGCCAGTCATCCACCGCACTGCATGTCCATCACGGTGAGGGTCTTCTCCGTTGCCCACTTTGTCATGCATGCAGCCACAGGACTGTGACCCGCGACCCGTCTACGTTCTTTTGCACGGAGAAGAGACAGTAGAAGGAGAGGGGCCGGGAAAAAAAGAAATGGTGACGGCGAACGACGCAAGCAACAGGAGGGGCTTCCTCCTGGTGGGTCGGTCCAGACGCGTCCGAGACCACAAACCCAATGTTGGAAAGGGAAAAGAGAGAGAGGAAACAGGAGGAGGGGGAGGGGAAGAAAAAGATGGGGGTGTGGGGGTTCATGATTTTGTTGGGCGAGAGGATATCCACTTGTGATAAGAATAGATGGCGGGAGACTGGGAATCATCTTTAGCTGTCGTTGCCCACTGTGGTGGGATCTAATCGCACAAGTGATTGTCAACATCAGCCAAGCATAATAACCAGGCATTTGCTTGCTATATTTCAATGAGCGTACCAATAACAAACTTTGATGTTGTTGTTACTAGTCATTACAGTTACATTTTATCAATTGTAATATACTAACATTGATGTTGCAGACTGAAAAGATTCTAGCATTCAAGTACTAGAATACCAAAACTAATATGTATTCCAATCAAACAGGATATATATAATACATGATAACATGTGCCAATTTTTAGGCCTCTTCTTGTTAGATGCAGTCTTAGGTTTATCTGTTTATTCTGCTATCTTCTCTTCTGATTCTAATTAATGAAAGCAGCATTGTTTTCAAAAGTATCAAATAAAGCACTGGGTTATGGAAGAGGTTTTATAATCATGTCGTAGCAGCAACACTTTTATGAGAACAAAATAAAATAATAAAAAAAAGGTAGTAGTGGCAAAGTGGCAACACATCTTTCTCTTTTGCGCTAGCTGTGGACTCACTTACGAGTGCCATGATGATGAGTCTGAACTGTAAAGGCCCAAATGCCTCTTTGGATGTTGTATGTTTAGCGAGTGGACTAAACGGGATCTTTGAACCGGTTTGCTGGATTTAAAATATTGGGAAAGAATCGTACGTGTTACGTTTAGGGATTTTCGTAAATATCTCCTATAAATTTGTAGCTTTGTGTACATGTATATTCTTAAAGTCCTATCCGATTACAATCACTTATTACTGTATTTTATTTTGATCATTTGATCACGAGAACAGATGGTGACGTCGAGAAATTTAAGTTTGGTGCTGCCGAATTAAGGAGCACCAAATTTAAGTTCATATTTTTTGACATTTATTTTTTTAATCTAATAATTAAACTGAAGTGTGACAATTTTTTTTAAAAAAAATTATGACACCAAAACATTCCTCACCAACTCTAATTTGTCATTGGACTTAAAAGTAATAAACAATCTGGATTCATATTTCTCTATCATTCTATCTGCGAGAAAGTCTCGTTGCACACTCTCGGTGTCCTGCACACCGGGGATGTGCAATGTCTTTAAATTTTTTATTTTTTAAAAAATGAGTCTCAACATATTCTAACTTTAGATACGTCGTCATTAGATTATCTAGAAAGAAATAAAAAAAACTAAATTGAATAAATAGTGTTGAGTCTATTCTTTTGAAAAATTATATATTTTATTTTTAATTTTTTAAATAATCTGATGGTGACGTGATTTATACCTTAAATTAAGATAATTTAAGATCACTCTAAAAAATTTAAAAAATAAAAAATTAAAGATAATATACACCAAGATGTGCATCACGCCTCTGAGAGGGTGTGCAACAAGTCTTTCCCTTCGTCTATTCTTTAATGAACATATAAACAAACCCCAACCCCCCTCCCTTCCAACACGTACACACACAACTCTAAAAAGTATTAAATTCCTTTTTGAGAAAACTACTGATCCACCTCCGAACTAATGGGGGTATCCAAGGCCACCTGGCGCAAGTGACACTCCGGCATTACACTTCCCACATCTGCCAGCTCCCCCCTCCCCAAATGTAGCTCTCTCTTCTCTACGTCCAACAAGTAAAACTCCCTTCCCCCGTCCACCTGTGCACATCATAACACCACACCGTTCCAGAAGAAGATGTTGTTAACTTCACTTCACTGGAGAGCTGTCCACAGCAACCCTCCTTTTCTTTCCTTCTGAAAATATCACGTACGTTTGGGAACTTCTTCTCTTCTCTCTCTGCAGCGGCGTCCTGTCTCCGGACGTGGGCCCACCCCAGCCCGCTGGATCCAGTGCGGGCCTCTGTGTCGGGGATCCGGGGCCCCCGGCCCGCGAAAAGGCGCTCCTCACGTGGCCCCCGCCTCCCCGTCTCTCTTTTTTTTTAACTTCCCTCCTTTTTCTCTCCCCGACCAAACGCCACTGTTGAAAAAATGATAAAACTGCGGCCGCCGGACCCTAGCCTGACAGGCTCGGTCCGAACCTGGGATTCGAATTTCTTGAACGTTAGAAGCAGGAACCCCGCGAGGCACGTGACTGCCATGTGCGGATTCGGGATGGCGTCACCCCTTGTCCAGGATAGGCGGACCTTACGTCGTGGGACAAAATCTTGCAGATTTATTATTGAGGGCGAGTTTGGGGTCGCATGCCCGGTGTCACTCCTCATGTAGACTTTAGAGTCTAATTAAAACTTCAAAATGGAGAGAGAAATACACCTTCAGAGGGCAGGTAACAAATTCACAGAATCTCTAATAAAGGAGTTTCGGGAAGGATTTAGATGCAAATTTAAGTCATATCCATTTTAATGGTCGTAACCCAGTAATCTCGTTCTCTATTCTAGTGATCATAATCTATTAATCTCATCATTAGTTGTGACGTTAATTTAAAGAGGTGAGGAGAGAGAAAGATAGATTTTTATATTATATATATATATTATTAAATTTTAATAATCAGTATTATTATAAAAATATTTTCTAAAAAATCATTAGAACTCTTTGTTTTAAAATGTATTAAGTATAATAGACCCCACCAATATGAAAATGTCATGTGCCCAATCACTTTTAAAGTTATTTTTTTATTTTTAATAGATTTTATAAAATAAATATATTGTCAAAATAATAAATTTTTTGATAAAAAAATATTACTTATACTACAAATTAAAAATTAAAAGCTACGGAGCATTTCATGGTACGTACATAATGAGTTAATGTTTAATCGCTATTCGATTTTAAAATTATTTTTAATTTTTAAATATTTTTAATAGATTCTATAAAATAAATATACCATCAAAATAACAATTTTTTTGATAAAAGTATTACTAATACTACAAATTATAATTTAAAAGCTACAACGCATTTTAAGGTGCGTAAAAAGTTTATGTTTAATCACCGTTCACTTTTAAAGTTATTTAATTTTTTTATTTTTTTAAGTATTTTTAATATATTATATAAAATAAATATACCATAAAATAATAATTTCTCTTAATTTTATTTCATTATTTATCGACCAGCAAGAAAGACAAGTGATATCTGCAAAGATCTATCGTACCACCTTGGCCAATTTCATATACCCATGCATGTATATATACCCATTTCATTATCTTAACCCAACAAAAACTTGTGCTTGTTAAAGAGCATGGGCTCCTCCAAAGTCCAAACAGGAAAAACGTATCTTCTCATCCATTAATTAATCCTTAGAACTACAAGTCATCGCTATCACAAACCATCACATCGACGGGATACACAAACGAAGGTGATAATTGGTTTGTGTTGAACCGTTTTGACTAAACATCTTTGGGCTCAATGTAACACGTTCAATAATAACTTGATCTTACTTGGCCCACTTTAACATTAACTTAAAAGAGTACATGTCGCGGACTAAATCTTCTGATCATTTATCTCCTTCGCCATCTTCAACTGCATAAATCTATTTTATTAATAAACAAAAGAAAGATAACTAAACTCCAGAAGAATCAGGTATCCCAGAGATATAGAGCAAACCACAGATTGTTTCCAAATCAATTCGCATAAAAATAGGAAGGATTTTTCGCTGACCCACGATCATATCCCAAATAAGGCTGTGGATGGGTTGGGCCCGAGTTGAGATTAGGTCGATCGGGCTCGATCGACTTATCAATATTAAAGTTCGGATCTGATCTGGGTCCGAATTATGTCGGGTCAGGTCGGACTCGACACTATTAAAATATTATAAAGAATCAGACATCCCGAGTTATGTCAGGTCAGGTCGGTTCGATCCAGTCCACAATTTAAATAAAAAATAAATAATATATTTAATATATTTAATAATATAAAATTATAATCTCACTAAATTAATTAAATTTTGATATTAATTATATAATTTATATAAAATAGAGTTTTAAATTTTATAATTAAGTAAAATAACATAGTTTTAACTAAGTAATTTTTAAATTTTGAAGGGAGAAAAAAAGAGAATGAGTCAGACAGGGCCGTGGGTCGAACTTAAAACCCGAGCTCTACCCGTGGACATAGTCGGGTCGAACTTTTAGACTCGACTAAAGACCTACAGACCGAAAAAGGTCATGTAGTCTGACCTAAAATCAGGCCACATCCGCAGATCTATCGAGTCGAACCGGCCCATCGACAACTTTATTCCCATATACCCCTCTTATTATTATTTTACTCATTTCGTTATGAAAAATACAAGGAAGCGACCTTCGGGCCCCGAGGCTGGAGGTTCGGTATCAGGCTCGGCCAGCGGCTTGCGGGCCCCGGCTTCTCTGGAGTACATGGCGTGGGGAGCTCTTTTTGAGCGGCAGCAGCACGAGAAGCAGAAGCAGAAGCGGCAGCAGCAGAAGAAGAGCAAGAGGAGGCAGCAGCAGCAACCAACGCCACCACGAAGAGGCGCATATTAGAACGACGCGACCCTTCCCGATCGCCATTTCTTCTTCTCCCTCCAATTCCCCCACCCGCTACCGGAGATATCATCTAATCTGTGCCTCTGCTTCTCCGTTCTCGCTGTCTATCTCGAGGAAGGAGCTCCGATCTGTTGCGGGGTCTTTTTTTGTTCTGTGGAATTGAGATTTGGATGAGGTGATGAGGCGGGGAGTGATGAGGAAATGTTGATCTGACTGCGTTCTGTTTTGGGATAATACGTAGCTTGTGCCGCCGCTCTCACACACTCTCTCGATCGCGCCATTCTTTCTCTGAGGTTGGGAAATGGCGCCGCCGGAGGGGTTCCTTTCTATATCGGTGGCCTCGGTGGTGGAGGACGTCCTCCAGCAGCACGGGGCGCGGCTCAGCGACACCGATCTGGCCACCAGGAAGGCCGAGGAAGCAGGTGATTGTTCGGGCACTTGTCCTTGTGATCGGTTGCTTGTTTTTGCTCTTCCACTTGTTCCTTCTCGTGTATGCCTTTTTTAGTAGACGGATTGTCGCTTTTGCCTTATCAATCGCAGATGTTCAAGTAGCTATATTAGCCGATGATCCTCTTTTACCCTTTACGAAACTTTTTTCTTGAAAGGTTCTTACAATGATGTGCATTGTTCTCTCTCCGATCCCTGTGTGCTGTCATGGAGTTAAAAATGTTTTGGAGTAATAGGACCTTGGGACATGTGTTGAAGAAGAATCCATAAACCTCCTCCTGTATGTTTAACAAGAAAATCCAATTATCTAAGATATTATTCTTCCTGCTTAAGCATAGACGTTAGTTGTCCTTTTCAGAGTTAGGAGGCTTCCTCGTTTTCTCCCATCGTCCTATTTAGTTGAGGTAATTATACTAGTGGGTAAAACTGTCGGTACAATTTCCACTTCAGGTGCCTTTTATGACCCTTAATTCCTTTGTAGTGAAAGACTGTGCTTATTTGTTTTGCATAAATAGATTATTTTGTTTCATTTTTATTTGTAGCTAGCAGACGGTATGAAGCTTCTGGGTGGCTGAGAAAGATGGTTGGAGTTGTGGCTGCTAGGGATTTGCCCGACGAGCCCACAGAGGAAGAATTTCGTCTTGGCCTAAGAAATGGGTTAGTTCTCTGCAATGCACTCAACCAGGTCCATCCAGGTGCTGTTCCAAAGGTGTGTCAATGCGGCAAATGCAATTTTATTTTTGATCCTGCTTATGAGTTTTGAGTGGTGAATTGTCTTCTGGTATGCATTATTAAAGAATCACTTCAATCAGGTTGTGGAACACCCAGGAGATTCACTTCTTTCAGATGGAGCAGCTTTATCAGCTTATCAATATTTTGAGAATATCAAGAACTTTCTCGTTGCCATACAGGACAAGGGCGTCCCAACATTTGAGTTATCTGATTTGGAACAGGTGTGTGGGACAAATGTTTAATATATACAGTTATTTGATGATAATCTAAGATCAAAGTCGTTGATTTTTGAGGATCATTAGCAACTCATTCAAAGTCCACGAAATTGTCCTAAAAATATCTAAGTCATTAAACCTAATCTTTATTTCAGGTTTTCAGTTTCCTCATTTCATCTTCTTGACATTCTCAGTTTTGTCAGCAAATATGCCGGGGGGGACCTTATTGACATCATGTTCAGTTATTTGTTAATCCAATATATTTGCCTGCTGCATCTTCTTGACATTATTGATTAGTTGTTTGGTAATCTGAGAACAAGACATTGATTTTGGATACTGTTCCCCAAATGGTAATCTGAGAACAAGACATTGATTTTGGATACTGTTCCCCAAATCAATGTTCTCCACATGCTTCTGGAACATTCTAAAATATTGGACACTGTTCGAGAAACAGAGTCATTAGATTTAACTTTTTACCCATTCTATCTTCTTGACATTTTCATTTTTATGAGTGAAATAATCAGGGTGGTAAAAGTTCCAGAGTTGTCAATTGCATTTTGGCTCTTAAGTCCTACAATGAAAAGAAGCAAATGGGAGGAACTGGTTCGTGGAAACTTAGTGGGAATAATAAACCTGCCGGCTCAGAGAAATATTATGCAAGGAAAGTTTCGGAGCCTTTCATGAATCCCTTGTCAAAAAATGTATCTTCAAATGAAAGATTCCAGGATAATCAGAACTTCTGCGGGGACACTAATCAGGACGCAATTGAAATGGTTGGTAAGCTGGGCCATGTTTATATTAATTAGCTTGATTGATCAAACTGAACCAGATAAACATTTACTTTGAAAACTGCATACAATGTACAGAATG
Source organism: Amorphophallus konjac (assembly GCA_022559845.1). Taxonomy (NCBI): domain Eukaryota; kingdom Viridiplantae; phylum Streptophyta; class Magnoliopsida; order Alismatales; family Araceae; genus Amorphophallus; species Amorphophallus konjac. The sequence continues at coordinate 456,294,463 of CM040122.1, read as the reverse complement.
GTTCCGACTCTCTGAATAAGCTTGTACGTGCGGTTCTCTTGGGCAGGAAGCTCGAAGAAGTTCCATCAGTGAGTTTCTTTGTCCTTCGTTGTGTCACTTAATTGAATATTAATGGATTGGATTTGAAGCATTAGTGTCACTCTGCAGATGTTGGAGTCCATGCTAAAAAAAGTTACGGAGGAGTTTGAACGTCGCATAGCAAACCAAAATGAACTGGTATAATACCTGGCCTGCAACTTGGTAAAGTTACTGCCAACCCCTGATTGTTAAAATAGGGCTTGTGAGTGATAGGTAGAAAAAGAAAGTCTAGTAATCTTCATTTGGCTCTTCTCTCTGCTTGTATGATGGTACAATTCTGTTCAATAGGGCTTGTCCATCCCTGAGTGCTAAACTGCCGCCGCCCTTTAAAGCAAGTTTCATTTTAATTATCTTTGTTAATAACCTTAATAGATAAAGACAACCTTGAAAGATCTCAGTAGTGATGGTAGCAAATCTCTTTCGAAAAGGAAGATCCTGGCAGAGCTTCCAATGGCTTCAGATGAGACAAAGGTATGTTCCGTATCTTAAGTTATGAATGTTATGTGCTTAAAGTTTATGGAAGTTTGTAAATATTCATTTTTTTTCATTTCACTCTTTTGATTTTGAGAAGAGGCACAATTAAGTGACAACTATCTTATGAACTTTCGTCATTACATTGTACAACTCATTAGTAATGAATTTGACAGAAGCTATAATTTGTTTTCTCACTATCAAGTTGATGACACAGGATGAAAATTTCACTCATTCAAAAAAGGGGACATGCTTTAGTACATTGTCAGTTCAAGAAGAGGAATCAAAATCTAATTTTGCAAGACAGCATGCAATACTTGACCAGCAACACAGAGATATACAGGTTAGAAATTATACTGATATTAATGGTAATGTTAACAAATTATTATTGCCATCTTGTATTCATGAATGCTTCCTGTTTTCAGAGATTGAAACACACTCTTTATGATACTAGAGCGGGAATGCAGAATATGCAAATGAATTACTTTGAGGATATTTGTATTCTTGGTAAGATGAATGGAAAAATTATTGGCTATTTCTTGTTTGCTTGGAAAATTTTAACATTTACTTTTATTTTTCCAACAGGCAGGCATTTGCACAGTTTAGCTTATGCTGCTTCAGGCTATCATAGAGTTCTTGAGGAGAACCGAAAATTATACAATCAAGTACAAGATTTGAAAGGTGAGACAAAATGATTTTTCATCTTGTATTACAAAGATAAGGTTATCTTAAATTCGTCTAATATTTGTTGTTTGGCATTTTTAGGGAGTATTAGGGTCTATTGTCGTGTCAGACCCTTCTTGCCTGGGCAGCCAAGTTCTATGAGCACTATTGGCCATCTAGATGATAGAAATATTGCAATCATAACCCCTTTAAGGAATGGGAAGGAAGCGCATAGATCATTCACTTTCAACAGAGTGTTTGGGCCATCAGTATCCCAAGGTTTTGATAGCTCATATATCCCCGTTTTTGATATCCTTTCTTTAATTTTTTAAACCATATTTATTCCATTTCATGCTGCAGACGAAGTGTTCTCAGATACTCAACCTTTGATTCGATCTGTCTTGGATGGTTACAATGTCTGCATATTCGCATATGGCCAAACCGGATCTGGGAAAACATACACCATGGTAAGTATATATATAGCTGAAATTGAGTAATTAAATTAAATAAGGCTCCTAAATTGCTTTTATAGGGACTCAAATATATTCTTATGTAGATAGTATCCACAGATTCATTATTTTTATATATATATGCGAACATTTTAATGCTTGAATCTCTTTTGAATTTGCAGACTGGACCTAAGATCATCACTCAAGAAAGCCAGGGTGTTAATTACAGGGCATTGAGTGATCTATTTTACCTTTCAGAACAGAGAAAGGACACATTTTGCTATGATATTGCAGTTCAAATGATAGAGATTTATAATGAGCAAGTTAGGGATCTTCTCGCCGGTGATGGCCTTAACAGAAAATATCCTTCTATGCTTACTGTTTCTTAATTCTTTAGTATTTTCTTTACTTTTCAAACTTTTACTCTCATTATTTCCTTCACTTGCAAATACATTAGAGATTCGTAATAGTTCCCAGCAGGGTTTGAATGTACCAGATGCTAACTTAGTCCCTGTAGCATCAACATCAGAAGTGATTGAGCTGATGAATATTGGTCAAAGGAATCGTGCAGTGGGTGCAACAGCATTGAATGATCGCAGTAGTCGCTCGCATAGGTCTGAATGTAGATCTTGTTTCAATATTATGGTTTGTTCTTCTCTTTCTGAACAACTGTGGACTCTCTTGATACTTATGAAATTATCTGCAGCTGTCTGACGATTCATGTACAAGGAAGGGAAATGGCATCTGGGACTATTCTCGTGGGTGCATGCACCTGGTGGATTTGGCAGGCAGTGAAAGAGTTGATAAATCTGAGGTCAAAGGAGAAAGACTGAAGGAGGCACAACATATTAATAAGTCTCTCTCAGCATTGGGTGATGTAATAGCTGCTCTTGCTCAGAAGAATTCACATGTTCCATACAGAAACAGTAAGCTGACACAACTTCTCCAAGACTCTCTAGGTGAGACTGGGTTTATTTGTGTATATACTTGGATGCTGACAACATCTCAGTATTATTCCAATTTTCTTTAAAATGGTGTTTTAACTTTTTGATGTATAGGTGGGCAAGCAAAGACATTGATGTTTGTCCACGTAAGCCCTGAATCAGATGCGCATGGGGAGACCATTAGCACACTCAAATTTGCTGAGCGGGTTTCCACTGTGGAGCTTGGTGCTGCACGTCTTAACAAAGAAAGTGGTGAAATTAAAGATCTCAAGGAACAGGTTTTCTTGTCTTCCTTTTCTTGTTGATCACGTATGATCTTTCTCTTATGACTCACCAGTGAGAACCTATCTTTTCGTAATGTTTCAGATTGCTTCTCTTAAAGCAGCACTTGCAAGAAAGGGAGAACCTCAACATGTCCGTTCTGTGATGTCCACTCCCGAGGTGGATAGAATGAAGGTTGGAACGAAGGTATGCCTCCCAACCAACAATCTGGCGTGAACATATATCTGCTTGTAGCACAAATCAAAGGCAGCAAACGGAAGACTTAGGGAAAATAGGGGTAATGTCCAATGGAGATTACCGTTTTGCTAATTTCATGATGTACATTAGTTGCAGCTCTTCACCATTACTTGCTAATTTCATACTGCATTGGTTGCTCATCAATGCTGTGAAGCACATATGTTCGTTCTTTCATGTTCTTTTGATTGAATTGGAACATCAATGTCACCCTGAATGCCTATCTATATTGGTAAAGATATACCTTCAGTGCTTCTACATTGTTTGGACGTGCTTGCTTAGTACTACTGTTGTATAAACAGAAGAAATATTCGGCGGCATACTTCAGGCATTCTGCACCTGGATGCTTTTCTTGCTTTGGTCTACTGCATGGTTTGGATGTGTTTGCTTGGTGACGATATTATCTTAATGGACGAAATTTTGGTTGCTTGTAGGTCCAATCCAACTATGTGAGATGGCATAAGAGACCCAGTTTTGATCTGGAAGAGGCATCGATCACAGCGGACTCACCTCCTTGGCCAGACAGCTGTCCAAGTGTGAGTTTCCAGAGTGCTGAAGAAAAAGAAGCCCATTCAGGAAATTGGGTTGACAAGATAATGGTCAATAATAAGCAAGATGGTCATGTCAGATATGACAATTCCTTCACTGACGGGGGTGGAGAGTACTCTGATCAGCCGTGTGACAGAAATGGAATAACCGGCAGGATAGCCACGAGTTTGACACACAAGGCAGCCAGTTTGAGCCTTTGATTACAGATGGCTCAGAGGAGGTGGCCACAAGTGATTCTTCAGAAGCAGATATACTGTGGCAGTGCAATCCCCCTAAAGCTTCTAGCGTAGTTTCTGGGAGTGGATTGAGGACTAAGAAAGCAAACAGCCCAAGCACTAGGTAGTAAATATGGACGCAAAAATTACTATTACTAATTTACTTCCGTTATGATACTTGTTCAAGAAGCTTCTCCGACATGATCTGTTTGACAATTCACACAGGCAAGTCCAATGAGAATGCTTCTAAAATTTTATGTTTCTTTTGTTTCAAATAGGACTCCAGTTCAAACCAGCGGTCCATCGCCATCGTGGAAAGTCTCACATGGATCCAGCCAACAGCTTAATCGAGCTGGAAGACAGCAAACTCCCGGTTCTACAAAAGGGAAGCGTCATTCATCCACTGGGAAAGCATGAGGCGGGGAGCTGAGAATGTTGCAGAGAGGTTTTTGTTTGGTTTTCCTTCGGACATGGTAGGAGGGACCTAAATCTTTTCCCTCGGATTCCTGGGTGGCAATAATTAATTGCTTGTACCGTGTACATGATGGATGATCTTTGAAGCGGCTGAAGCTGGCTCTGTACATCGGTGAGCCTGAAGGGTTGAAGCAGTTGCCATAAGCCGTCCATTGACGACCGTGTTAGGTCTGATTTGTTGTGTCAGCTCACGTCCTTAATGTATATTTGAAATGATAGAAAAAAGATCGTGCCCTTGATATATTGTGAACGAATCTGAGCCATTCAATTCCGATATGGATGCATTTTGATAAGAAAAGTGGATAGGTTTATGTGGTGAACGAATCTGACAGGATATGAGACAAGGGGTTCCGCCCCCGCCCCCGCCCCCCCCCCCCACACACACACACATGGGCGGACTTCCCATCCCGTGTGGGGCAGACGACAAATTCACTCAGCGGTGGAGCGATTAGTGGGAATCGGACGCAAAACTTCCCCTTGGAGAGAGAGGTCAGTGTCAAATTGAGCTGTACTCGGGGAAGATACGTGAACGAACTGAAGAGTATGGAAGATAACTCCCATTGATGCTATGAACATCAGCTCGAGTAGATTTCGCTGGTTAAATGAAATATAATATGATTAAAAATATGCTACTTAAATGAGTTATTGACTTTCGGCTCTGGCCATCTGTTTGGGGTGTGGATTGGGTGACCAAGGTTGGTCACTGTCCGCAAGACCAACAGTTTGAATGGTGCCACCTCGGATATGGACATCATCATCCCAGCCATTGCAGGTTTGAAGGGTCTGGACCCTCGTAGTCTTGGCGTGGTGGCCGTTGCTCACGTGGCACCATTCAGACCGTTGGATCTAATTGTGTCGGAGATTAACTATGTAATTCGGACTCCCTTGTTGAACACATACAAGAAGAAAATACTTGACTTAAGATGCACTAGTTATTCTATGTAAAATAGAAAAGCAATACACTTTATAGAGTTGGCTCCAAATAAAGGACATTTGTGATGTGGAACCAAATTATTGGCTGTCTCTCCTTAGCTTCATCCTCGCCATATATTTACGCATGCTCACATTGTCATGAGGTCACAACAATGCATGCACGCTCCCAGTCTCCCTTGCTCCTGATCACACACCCACACACACACACACACACACACACACACACACACATGGTAATAATCCTCATTGGCAGATTTTTTTTTTGTTCCATTACTTACGAGGAGTATTTGGACGTAAGTCTCACTATGCACGAATTTATGGGTTAAATCTCTCTTCTTGTAGACTATTAGTAGGAGGTGAACTTTGAACATGCGAATTCCACATTTGCTTTGGAACAGTCAATTCATTTGGGTTCATTCTGGATAGAGAGAGATCTCAACATTTTGTGGAGACTTCTACTCACTTACTCTCACAGGTGCAATTTCCGAGATCTTTATCCCATTATTATTGCTATCGTTGGTAAGCCGCACCTTAATCTTGCCTGGACGAGCATGTCACCCTTGGCTTGTGTCTCTTCGCCATGTTCAGAACTCAAATCTCTGCCCGTCTCAACTTGGCGGACGGAGAAGTCAGATCTCTACAATAACTGTTTGTTTGTTTTTTTCTAATCATACTTTGTATTTTGATGGGTGGAACTGGGTATGTTCTATTTGACCAGCGCAAGGGAAGTTCTACTAAAAATCTTTTGGGTTGTATTTTGTCTATATTTATAAAATGAGATGACTTTTCTGTTAATAAAAACGCCTCTCCAATAAAAGAGAGGTGAGGTGCCCGCTTCTCATAAATTGACGATAAGAAAAGCCCCCAAAAGTATACCATGCCAACATCGCCTACATCTGTCCTCCAGTCTCTTCTTATCATGCCTGTTGCCTTTAGGGGTCGGTCGGGGTCGGAATTAGGTCGACGTAATTTGAGTATGACCTATTAATATTAAATTCTAGGTCTGGTCTAGGCCCGATATGTTTGGTCGGGAGCCCGACATTTTTATAAAAATATAAAATCTGACTAAGATTTGGCATGACCTGAAAAAAATAATATATTTAATAATATAAAAATTATAATATAATTAAATTAATTAAAGTTTTTGGTGTTAATTATTTAATTTATTTAAAATAGAGTTTTTATTTTTTTAATAAATCAAAACAACGTAATTTGAACTAAGTGATTTTTAAAAAAATGGAGGGAAAAAAAGATCGAACTCAAAATTTGAGCTTAACTCGTGAGTCTAGTCGGGGTGAACTTTTAGACCACACTGAAGACCTACAAGTTAAAAAGAGTCTTATGATTCGACTTGAAATTAAGTCAGCCCCGTGAATCTGTTGGGCCGGTGTCGACAGATTTACTATTATCTGTCATTTTTTTCTTCCCTCAGTTTGAGTATATGCCGCCGACGCTGGTACCAATGCTTCCTAAACGCACGCCTTTCTGATCTTCTGGCCGCATGCACCTCAACTAGTGGTTTTTATGGTATAATTTGATTTAGTTTTATGAGAATTTTATGAAACCAAACAAAACTGTACTATGATCCTATACCAAACTCAACCAAACAAAATCTTTTTGAGATGAGAATTTTATGAAACCAAGCAAAACTAGTTAAATCAAATCAAAATATTTGATTTGGTTGGAATTTGATCAGAGATTATTATGGATCAACCATATGTGATCCTTTCTTGCAAACAGATTAAACACGAATTTGAATCTAAATTATAAATATCAAAATTATTAAAACAAAAATCCTTATTAATCTTTTTAAAATTAAAATAGAGTATTACAAAATTTGATAATTGTGTGTGAAATTTCTAATTTTTCCAGATGTTGTGGTAATATGAAGTTAATTTTATAGAATTGGATGTGACGTGCAAACCTTCCACGTTAGGCCAATCGTATTACTCAGTTCAATTTGATCGGGAACTAAATCAAAATCCGTTACTCACCTTTCACTCTGATTGGTTGTATGTTGGTAGGTGTTGTGTAACACTTTTAATATTAGTGTCACCAACAAGTGTTGAGACCGATGACACTCCTGCAAATAAAAAAGTTCAAGTTGGGGTGGGATGTCCCGGGAGAGCACTTTAATGCTTAAGCCGTGACTGGTGGAGGAGAGAAGAGGTGCTATGGTTGAGAGAGTAGTTGACAGTTGTCGCAGATTTTGCGATATTGTTCTTCTGTACTTTTTATAAGTCTTGACGCGAGTCTCCAAACATTTCACACTAGTCATCATAGTGGACAGAATGGGGGGGGGTGTCCTAAACGGACTCGAACAAAATTATAAATATTTTGGCAGACTGCGATGGCACTTTACTAGAACCCAAAGTGGCTTCATAGAGCAGCCGGCGACCGGACGAACCACCGAGTGGGCTTACGAATGGGCCGGCCCACTATATGATAATGACGACATCAATTTACTCTGATAGATACCGACGAAGAGCTCACGCCGTCCCACCTCTATTAAAGGCACGACACAATGATAAACCTACACCAAGTCACCAACTAATAACGTGATGGACGGCCCAACCCAACGACTCCCACGTGAGACGACGACGACGGCGGCGTCGTGGAACAACACCACGCGCCACGTCCCTTTCAACCTCAATTGATCGATGCAAACAGCTGCTCCCAGTTTTCTCTGATTTTCTTTTTCTTTTAAAATTTTTTTTTTGGCTGCCTTCAACGCGCCGCTATCTGGTATGTGGAGGGGCGTCTCATTGGGCTCCCGGCTGGCGGCGACGACGACGACCACTCTCTCCAGTCCTGGGGATGCATCAGGCAGTAATCCACCAACATCCCACTAATCTAGGTCACTTTATCATTATTTTATCCCCATCCGCAATAACAAGGTGTTTGTGTCGCTTTCGCCAACCCCACAGCCCTTAAATCTCCCTCCCGTCTCCTCTCCCCCCGCCCCCCTTCAGGGATTTTTATATATTAATTCTTACAAATTTATCGAATTATTAATTAATCTCTCACATCTGACTATTATCTTAAGAGTCCTTACAATCATTAATATTTTACAAATAAATCCATGTAATTTATCTCCGTCCAAAAAGAATATTCCATAGAATATTTCATCAATGATATGAAAAAGACTAAAATACTCTCTCTCTCTCTCTCTCTCTCTCTCTCTCTCTCTCTGTAACGACCCGAGAATCCGATTACCGGGAAGGCCCGATAACCCGAGACTCGCACCGCCGCCCACGAGCCGGGAGGGCTCGGAAGGGCTAAAAGGAGTGTGGAGGCACAAAGAAATAGGAAATAAAGCAGGACAACCAACGACAAGCTGAAAGAAAGAACAGCAACAGCTACAGCTACAACAGAGTCCAGTCCAACAGAAAGTACAGTCTAAAGCAGTAAAAACGTACCACATGCCAAGTCAACACTCGGCCCGGCAAGCTGGCAACTAAGGACCTCCGCTCCGCGCCCTCGAACCGCGAGGAAGAACCGCTACACCTGAAAAGCAGGGAATGAGTCTCCAAAACAGAGACTCAGCAGGGATCCCGCGGAACCCCAACCGGAAACAACGGCGGTAGCGGAAAGGAGAGCTACAACTACAGCAGGAACAGCAAACCGGTGGCCGGTCAAAAACTCGGCACTACAGCTACTCCTACTGCACCGGAAGGTACACCTCGGTCACGCAGACGAAGCTACCGAACCACACTAGTACCACCTACCGAAGCAAGAACACACGGCAACCACGCCGTAAAGGCCTGTCCCTCGGACACAGCCGACCTGGACACGCTGTCCAAGGTGCAACCCCGACCATCCGATCGCGGGTACCGCACAACAAGACCCAACCTCGGTAAAGCCACTAGCATTAGACCCTTGGCGCGAAAACCAACACACGCGCCACGGCGAAACAACCGAACTCAACGGTCAACACGACCGAAAACCCGAAGGTCGAAATCACGGAAACTGATAGTCTGTCACTCCGTACTCGACAGGAGTACCACCCACTAGAAGCACAGCCGGTAGCGTCCCCTGACGTCTTACACCGCACCGCAGGTGGACCGCCTGACGTGGTAGGTCCTACCCGAGGCGCGAACACCGTACAAGTAACCACAAACAAGTGACTAGCTGGGGTCACGCCCGTCGACGTGGGTCCAACCGCCCCCAACCACGTGTGCACACACAGACCACGCGTCCCTGGTCTGGTCCTCTGACCGGTTTTCCCCTCAGCCGGACTCTGGCTGCAAGACGTGGGGCCCGACGGCAACCGGTCCACAAACCGCCTCTAAGGGTAAGCCCGTACACCACTCCCTGGTGCGACCAGCACACGCGTACTGGTAGGCTACGACTAGTGGAGGGTCACTGAAGGAGTAGACTTTCAACTCAACGGAAAACAACGTCCGAATCCGACGACGTACGGGGACCACCCCACGTACCGGCCCCGTCGCACGGCGACCACAGTCGGAGAAGGAACAGAACTTGCAGTCCACGGTCACGCACGCAGCCTGCGCGAAAGTCAAGAAAACCCAAGTGACGCTAAGTCACTGGACTCTGGACAGTCCTCTAGACACACTACAGCCAACGGTCCTTGAGTCGCAAGACTCGGGGTCAAGACCGTTGCACGCAACAGCACAAGGCCGTCGATCTAGCCCAATCTCTAGGTCCAAAACCACGATATCACGAATACCGAGACAACACACGAGTTGCCAAGACCATTCCCTTGAGAAGGGAACGCAAGGGACAAAGGCCACTCACACGGGCCACACGGAAAACACAGAAGCACGATTCCCAATGCAGCACACAAGCCGCCACGACGATTTCCCATCTTGAAGCAAGCGGGAAACCTCCAGCCCCAGGCCGGGTAACTGGACTCGCAGTCCAAGACCAACCACGTGGCCCACATGGGAATCGCCTTCCAGAAAAAAAACTCACGGCATGCGGGGGAGACCCCACCGCACCCACACCGATACACGGTGACTCGATCGAGCGTAACACGAAGGCCCAGCACGCGAGAAGTCACCCGGACTCTCAACCCTACGGGCACGCTAAACGAGATAACACGGTCCTCCAGACACCCTCAAAACACGGACACAGAAACCCACGGGTGTCAGGGACACTCACAAGACCGCAGGTCGACCACTGGGTCACAACCGGGTCGACTAGGGATCCACACATTGCGGGACAAGGCGGAGAACACAAAAACTCGCCTCGGAACAACACAAAGCCTGACGGTCTAACCCTAGACCGTCACAGGGCTGTAACGGTCTAGGCGAGACCGTCACATCCACCTGGCGGCCTAACGCAGGCCGTTACACGGCCCGAAGAAACACAGGATGTAACGCGCCTGGCCCAGCGCGTTACACGAATGTAACGCGCTTGCCCTGGTGCGTTACACGCCCCACGCTCTCAGCGTGAAAGCAGGATGTAACGCGCTTGCCCCAACGCGTTACACGGATGTAGCGCGTCTGGCCTGGCGCGTCACACACGCTGCCCTCCCCAACGGATAAAAACGGCTCTGACGGCCCACCCTGGGCGCGTTACAAGCATGTAACGGTCCAGAGGGCACCGTCACACCCCCAGCCCTCAGCTGGGTAACAGGGAATGTGACGCACCCACCCTGGGGCGTCACAAGGCTGTGACGCGCCAGCCCTGGTGCGTCACACGCCTGACCCGAAAACCAACGGAAGAGACTCTAACGGTCTAGCCCTGGTGCGTCACAGCACCTGGCGGTCTATCGTGGGACCGTCACACCCACAGACCACCAAAGGCCAACAGAAGGGGGATGTAACGGTCCTGTCCAGGCGCGTTACACCAAGTGACGGCCACTGGAAGGACCGTCACTTCCTTCCGAGAACGCTACGGCGGGAAACGACCCAAAACTCGTCCCACGCCCCCATACCTCCACAAGAGAGGGGGAAAACAAGGGGGAAGCTCCCCAGAAGCCCCTAGCATGCATCTACGGCCTCGGATCGGCCAAAAACGCAATGAAACGGGAGATCGGCCCACAAGCCCTAAAACATGGGTTTTGCCCAAAAACCCCGATTCCACCCGCTCGGCTCACCACGGCCTACGAAACTCGCGGGAAAGGAAGTGCACGAGCTGGGGAACCATCACCCTACCTCCACCGAAGATTTCGCGCCCCGAGCTCGCCGATCCGCGAAGAAACGCCGTGAAACCCTCGCCGGCTCGCGACCGCGCCACGAGCTCCCACGCGCCTCCACCGCCTCGATCCTCGCCCATCCTCGCCCGCGTCCTCACCCGCGCCGCCTCCGCCTCGCCCCCGCCTCGCTCCGTCGGCCGCCGGAGAAGAGAGGGGAGAAAGAGGGCGTGAGAGAAGAGAGAGAGTGAGAAAGAGAGAATGAGAGGGGGAGAGAGGAAAGGGTTAGTATATATAGGAAAACCCGAAAATTCGATAAATTCAGAAAATTACGAAAAATTACCTCCGCGATCCTCGGAAGGAACACAACGCAGTGGTACTGTCCCGGAGTCGGAGAACGCCACGGTTTGCCCTGCAAAGAGTTCCGAAGGCACATCAGGGAAAAACACGTGTAAAGCACAAAATACACTCCGAGACCCACTAAAATGATCTGAAAAATATCCGAAAAATCCGGGGCATTACAGCCCTCCCCCCTTAAAGGAATTTCGTCCTCGAAATTCAGGACCTAGCACGACGTCCTAGGGGAAGAACACTGAACCAACTGACACGCTGTCAGGGCCCCAGCACAGAAAACCTCGATTCTCACGAAAACACGGATCCTGAGGAACACAGCCAGACTCACAATCACACACAACACCTCGCTCCTCGCGCCGAGCACACCGGCCACAGAGCAGGCATATACCAAAGGACACAGTCCGGCATCACCTCAGACAATGCGAGAATCAACCATGGCACCGCAGCCACAATCTCGCTCACCGAGGAAACACAACCCTCGCCACGAGAAACAGCTACTGATTCATCCAATGGTCAGCAGACAAATGGCACATCAGCTTTACAACCAGCTGACAGGTCACACACCCTTCTCAAGGGGACAACCAATATAGAGCCTCCACCAGCTCAAGCAGTCATCTCAACGGACCGCAACTAGCTCATCGGCTCAACACCAAGAAACACCTCACACATGGCAAGCCGAAAGCCAGACACAACACCGTGCCAACTCTCGTCAGAAGACAAACTTCGACAAAGTCCAGATCCCATCCGGAAAGGCACATCGCAGAAACGACCATCAAAGGTCTCGCTGGCACACGGCTCTCGCCACGCTCGAGCCCCAACAACCAGCATCCTCTGTCTCTGAAAAGACCATCCACTGGTCACCAACTGCTCGTCAACGGGAACCCTTCGCTTGCTCAGCTTCTTCTTTCTTTCCTGGTCCTCGACCGGGTCCAAAGGAAACATTCCAAACCTCAGCAAGCCATCCGTCGACTCCCACACAGACTGATGCCACATCTCGAGCTGCACTCCTCTCGGACACCGCATCCAAGCTCGAACATCGCTCCAACTCAACCCTCTCGGGGAGCACGACGAAACCAAATGACGGATCCTGGTGTCTTCAATCATCACCTCACTGGACTCAGACTCACAGGGGAATCATCCCATGCTGGTCATCAAACCAGGGATAACCTTGCGACACCAATGTCCTATCAGGGACCACCAATCCGACGCCAAACTCACAAAAGGCCTCCGCCCACAGGCGTCACTCTTCCATCAGGTCTCATCAAATCCTTCGATCAATCCAAGTGGACACCTGCCAATCCCGATTCCGCCCTTACCACAGAGCCACGGGACACCACCTGAACAGTGCTCACGGGTCCCTAAGCAATAACCATCTCACCGTCACAATCCGACAAGATCGTAGAACCAACAGGAACCCACAGCCTGGCAGAGACCACATCCTCAAAGCACGATCTCATCCGAGGGCACGACTGGGAACACAAGTCGGACACCAAGCCACCGACTCCGACCATCACGTCCTCGACCTCCGTCAGGCGACATCCTCAACAACCTTATCCAGGTCCGACACCGACGCCTGACACGGCTTCCATCACAGGAACATGGTACTCATGCGGCGTACTAACCAGCACATTCCCCAACACTCCACCCTGCCAGTGCCAACAACCACAAAACCTCGAGCAACGGCACGGCAACAACACGTTTCACACCAAGGAACCAATCCTCCGATGCTGAACGCGAACTCAGGAATCCACCCGTAGCAACCAACGCTACGATCCTGAACTAGTGGGTCACAAGCCCACCACGCTTCCGCTGCGTACTCAGATCCGCGCACACAGCCGAGAAAGCAAACGCCGCCCAACCAGCGCTCGTCCTTTCGGAACAGCACCGGCACCCTCACACGACAAGGGAATGGGCACGACTTCTCACAGGCAACCACCCTGCCAAGACAAGGAGCACGTCTCGCACGGACTTCATGGCACACAAGGCCAACCAATCCGAACACACAACGCAAGACGACGATCCTTAGCCGAACGCAATCTCTCCAACCAAAGGAGAAACCAGCGCACTTCGACCAACGGAAGAACTCCACGCTCGACCTGACCTCGAACCTCGCGCACGCTGGAAACAGCACCATCCAGCACCAAGGAAAACCATTGCTTCCATCAGGTCAGCGCCTCCGACACACTCGACGAGTGTCACGTCGGACTACAATCACATCACCTCTCGATGCACCAGCGCTGCAATTCCTCGAACTGCAACACGGCGTGCCAAGGGCCGCATCACGAGCCATAACGACAACCGCCGACGCTCATCCTCGAGTCCCGAACTCACCGCGGAGCCTTCCCATCTCAAACCAACTCCAGGGCGAACACAACCCATCCACTGACAGAAGCACAGGAGCAAAGACTTAACGGGACATCTCTGCCAAATCCTGCCTCGAAATCAGCAGAACGATCAGGACCGACACGTCATTTCTGACGCCACAGAGCGCGACAAGAACATCAGGCTCGACGAAACAGCAGCCCACCGAGAAGATCCTCCGCTCACCCGAGCACACTTCCCGATCAGAACACCTCAGGAGCTGGACAAACCTCAAGCTGGAGTGACCAAAAACCGACAGCAGCTCCCTCAGAGCACGCTCACGGCCACTTAACCAAGAACAGTCCGCACCAGCCACCTGACCACGCTGCAGGTTCCTCGAACGCAGCACCGCGAACTCACGCCTGCCAGCAACCTCTGCCCAACGTAGCACAACCAGGGCCACCACCGATGAGGGAGAAGGCTCTCGACCTCGATCCTTAGACCCCATGTTGGCACGAAAGCCGCGGGCAGCAACCACCTCACAGCGCCGCACAGCGCACCCAAGCGAGAAACAAGGCGGGAAGCGAACACAAAACCCTAAGCCAGCTGCCAACTGTACTGGACCTTATGGACTCTGATCACTGCAATGTTTCGAATTCCTAAGTACGCCCACAACCACCGCTCTGATACCAGCTGTAACGACCCGAGAATCCGATTACCGGGAAGGCCCGATAACCCGAGACTCGCACCGCCGCCCACGAGCCGGGAGGGCTCGGAAGGGCTAAAAGGAGTGTGGAGGCACAAAGAAATAGGAAATAAAGCAGGACAACCAACGACAAGCTGAAAGAAAGAACAGCAACAGCTACAGCTACAACAGAGTCCAGTCCAACAGAAAGTACAGTCTAAAGCAGTAAAAACGTACCACATGCCAAGTCAACACTCGGCCCGGCAAGCTGGCAACTAAGGACCTCCGCTCCGCGCCCTCGAACCGCGAGGAAGAACCGCTACACCTGAAAAGCAGGGAATGAGTCTCCAAAACAGAGACTCAGCAGGGATCCCGCGGAACCCCAACCGGAAACAACGGCGGTAGCGGAAAGGAGAGCTACAACTACAGCAGGAACAGCAAACCGGTGGCCGGTCAAAAACTCGGCACTACAGCTACTCCTACTGCACCGAAGGTACACCTCGGTCACGCAGACGAAGCTACCGAACCACACTAGTACCACCTACCGAAGCAAGAACACACGGCAACCACGCCGTAAAGGCCTGTCCCTCGGACACAGCCGACCTGGACACGCTGTCCAAGGTGCAACCCCGACCATCCGATCGCGGGTACCGCACAACAAGACCCAACCTCGGTAAAGCCACTAGCATTAGACCCTTGGCGCGAAAACCAACACACGCGCCACGGCGAAACAACCGAACTCAACGGTCAACACGACCGAAAACCCGAAGGTCGAAATCACGGAAACTGATAGTCTGTCACTCCGTACTCGACAGGAGTACCACCCACTAGAAGCACAGCCGGGTAGCGTCCCCTGACGTCTTACACCGCACCGCAGGTGGACCGCCTGACGTGGTAGGTCCTACCCGAGGCGCGAACACCGTACAAGTAACCACAAACAAGTGACTAGCTGGGGTCACGCCCGTCGACGTGGGTCCAACCGCCCCCAACCACGTGTGCACACACAGACCACGCGTCCCTGGTCTGGTCCTCTGACCGGTTTTCCCCTCAGCCGGACTCTGGCTGCAAGACGTGGGGCCCGACGGCAACCGGTCCACAAACCGCCTCTAAGGGTAAGCCCGTACACCACTCCCTGGTGCGACCAGCACACGCGTACTGGTAGGCTACGACTAGTGGAGGGTCACTGAAGGAGTAGACTTTCAACTCAACGGAAAACAACGTCCGAATCCGACGACGTACGGGGACCACCCCACGTACCGGCCCCGTCGCACGGCGACCACAGTCGGAGAAGGAACAGAACTTGCAGTCCACGGTCACGCACGCAGCCTGCGCGAAAGTCAAGAAAACCCAAGTGACGCTAAGTCACTGGACTCTGGACAGTCCTCTAGACACACTACAGCCAACGGTCCTTGAGTCGCAAGACTCGGGGTCAAGACCGTTGCACGCAACAGCACAAGGCCGTCGATCTAGCCCAATCTCTAGGTCCAAAACCACGATATCACGAATACCGAGACAACACACGAGTTGCCAAGACCATTCCCTTGAGAAGGGAACGCAAGGGACAAAGGCCACTCACACGGGCCACACGGAAAACACAGAAGCACGATTCCCAATGCAGCACACAAGCCGCCACGACGATTTCCCATCTTGAAGCAAGCGGGAAACCTCCAGCCCCAGGCCGGGTAACTGGACTCGCAGTCCAAGACCAACCACGTGGCCCACATGGGAATCGCCTTCCAGAAAAAAAACTCACGGCATGCGGGGGAGACCCCACCGCACCCACACCGATACACGGTGACTCGATCGAGCGTAACACGAAGGCCCAGCACGCGAGAAGTCACCCGGACTCTCAACCCTACGGGCACGCTAAACGAGATAACACGGTCCTCCAGACACCCTCAAAACACGGACACAGAAACCCACGGGTGTCAGGGACACTCACAAGACCGCAGGTCGACCACTGGGTCACAACCGGGTCGACTAGGGATCCACACATTGCGGGACAAGGCGGAGAACACAAAAACTCGCCTCGGAACAACACAAAGCCTGACGGTCTAACCCTAGACCGTCACAGGGCTGTAACGGTCTAGGCGAGACCGTCACATCCACCTGGCGGCCTAACGCAGGCCGTTACACGGCCCGAAGAAACACAGGATGTAACGCGCCTGGCCCAGCGCGTTACACGAATGTAACGCGCTTGCCCTGGTGCGTTACACGCCCCACGCTCTCAGCGTGAAAGCAGGATGTAACGCGCTTGCCCCAACGCGTTACACGGATGTAGCGCGTCTGGCCTGGCGCGTCACACACGCTGCCCTCCCCAACGGATAAAAACGGCTCTGACGGCCCACCCTGGGCGCGTTACAAGCATGTAACGGTCCAGAGGGCACCGTCACACCCCCAGCCCTCAGCTGGGTAACAGGGAATGTGACGCACCCACCCTGGGGCGTCACAAGGCTGTGACGCGCCAGCCCTGGTGCGTCACACGCCTGACCCGAAAACCAACGGAAGAGACTCTAACGGTCTAGCCCTGGTGCGTCACAGCACCTGGCGGTCTATCGTGGGACCGTCACACCCACAGACCACCAAAGGCCAACAGAAGGGGGATGTAACGGTCCTGTCCAGGCGCGTTACACCAAGTGACGGCCACTGGAAGGACCGTCACTTCCTTCCGAGAACGCTACGGCGGGAAACGACCCAAAACTCGTCCCACGCCCCCATACCTCCACAAGAGAGGGGGAAAACAAGGGGGAAGCTCCCCAGAAGCCCCTAGCATGCATCTACGGCCTCGGATCGGCCAAAAACGCAATGAAACGGGAGATCGGCCCACAAGCCCTAAAACATGGGTTTTGCCCAAAAACCCCGATTCCACCCGCTCGGCTCACCACGGCCTACGAAACTCGCGGGAAAGGAAGTGCACGAGCTGGGGAACCATCACCCTACCTCCACCGAAGATTTCGCGCCCCGAGCTCGCCGATCCGCGAAGAAACGCCGTGAAACCCTCGCCGGCTCGCGACCGCGCCACGAGCTCCCACGCGCCTCCACCGCCTCGATCCTCGCCCATCCTCGCCCGCGTCCTCACCCGCGCCGCCTCCGCCTCGCCCCCGCCTCGCTCCGTCGGCCGCCGGAGAAGAGAGGGGAGAAAGAGGGCGTGAGAGAAGAGAGAGAGTGAGAAAGAGAGAATGAGAGGGGGAGAGAGGAAAGGGTTAGTATATATAGGAAAACCCGAAAATTCGATAAATTCAGAAAATTACGAAAAATTACCTCCGCGATCCTCGGAAGGAACACAACGCAGTGGTACTGTCCCGGAGTCGGAGAACGCCACGGTTTGCCCTGCAAAGAGTTCCGAAGGCACATCAGGGAAAAACACGTGTAAAGCACAAAATACACTCCGAGACCCACTAAAATGATCTGAAAAATATCCGAAAAATCCGGGGCATTACACTCTCTCTCTCTCTCTCTCTCTCTCTCTCTCTCTCTCTCGGAGGGTGGGTCACCGACTTTGGGGATAGAGGGGGACTGGAGGAGGGAGAGGCGGAGGGGGACACTAGAAAGGGGGGAGACCACCGGAGGCGGAGGGTGACAGGAAGGTGAGGGGGAGGCGAAGGGAGAGCGGGGGAAACCACCGGAGACGGAGGGTCGCCGAAGGGGAGACACGGGAAGGGGACGGGGAGGCGAAGGGAGGAGGGGGGAAACCGCTGGAGACGGAGGGTCGCCGAAGGGGAGACATGGGAAGGGGACGGGGAGGCGAAGGGAGAGGTGGAGGGAGGCGGAGGGGGAGGGGGGAGTGATCGCCAGAGCGGGAGGGGTACCGGAGGGGGGGAGGTGGACCGGAGGTGGAGGGGGAGTGGTCGTGTAACGACCCGATAATCCGATTACCGGGAAGGTCCGATAATCCGAGACTTGAACCGCCGCCCACGAGCCGGGAGGGCTCGGAAGGGCTAAAAGGAGTGTGGAGGCACAAAGAAATAGGAAATAAGGCATGCCAATTCAACAATTAACAGAAATAAATAAACAACTACAGCTACAACAGAGTCCAATCCAACAGAAAGTACAGTCTAAAGCAGTAAAAACGTACCACATGTCGAGTGAACACTCGGCCCGGTGAGCTGGCAGCTGAGAACCTCCGCACCGCGCCCTCGTACCTCGAGGAAGAACCGCCTCACCTGAAAAGCAGGGAATGAGTCTCCAAAACAGAGACTCAACAGAGATCCCGCGGAACCCCAACCGGAAATAACGGCGGTAGCGGAAGGGAAGACTAACCGCAACAGCAGGAACAGTAAATCCGATGGCCGGTAGAAACCCGGCGCTACAACTACTCCTACTGTACCAGAAACACACCCCGATCTCGCAGTCGAGGCTACCGAACTGCACTAGTACCTCTTACCGAAGTAAAAACCCACGGCAACCACGCCGTAGAGGACTGTCTCCCCGGACACGGTCGACCTGGACACACTGTCCAAAGTGCAACCCCGACCATCCGGTCGCGGGTACCGCACAACAAGACGCAACCTCGGTAAAGCCACTAGCACTAGTCTCACGGCGCGAGAGCCAACACACGCGCCACGGCGAAACAACCGAACTCAACGGTCAACACGACCGAAAACCCAAAGGTCGAAGTCACGGAAACCGATAGTCTATCACTCTCTGTCCAGAACAGGAGTACCTCCCACTAGAAGCAAGGCCGAATTCGTCCACTGACGTCTTAATCCGCACCTCAGGTGTCTCCCTCCGGCCCAGTGGGAACTGAGACACCGTACAAGTAACCACAAACAAGTGACTAGCTGGGGTCACACCCGTCGACGTGGGTCCAACCACCCCCAACCACGTGTACACACACAGACCGTCCGTCCCTGGTCTGCCCCTCTGACCGGTTTTCCCCTCAGCCGGACTCTAGCTGCTAGACGCGGGGCCCGACGGCAACCGGTCCACAAACCGTCTCTAAGGGTCGGCCCGTACACCACTCCCTGGTGAGACCAGCACCGCGTACTGGTGGGCTACGACTAGTGGAGGGTCACTAACGGAGTAGACTCTCGAGTCAGCAGAAACCAGCGTCCGAACCCGACGAAGTACGGGGACCGTCCCACATACCAGCACCGTCGCACGGTGACCACAGTCGGAGGAGAAACGTGACTCACAGTCTACGGGCCGCACGCTCGACCACGTAGAAACTCAGAAACATGGTTCCCAAGGCAGCTTACAGGCCGCCGAACCAAATCCCACTCTCAGGGAAAGGCGGGAACTCTCCAGCCCCAGGCTGGCAACTGGACTCGCAGTCCAAGGCCAAACACATGGCCCACTCGGGAATCATCTTCCAGAAAAACTCACGGCATGCGGGGGAGACCCCACCGCACACCTACCGAGACACGGTGACTCGGTCTAGCGTAACACGAAAGTCCAACACGCGAGAAGTCACCCGGAGTCTCAAACCCACGGGCACGCTAAACGAGGTAGCATGGTCCTCTCGACACCCTCAAAGCACGGACACGGAATCCCATGAGTGTCTGGGGCACTCACAAGACCGCAAGTCGACCATTGGGTCACCACCGGGTCGACTAGGGACCGACACAACGCGAAACGATCGCAGAGAACGTGAAAACTCATCTCGGCAACACACAGAGCCTGACGGTCTAACCTTGGGTCGTCACAGTCTGTAACGGTCCAAGCCTCGACCGTCACAACCATTCTGACGCACCAACAAAGGGCCGTCAGACGCTCACTGCAAAGTTGCGTGTGACGCGCCTACCCTGGTGCGTCACAGTCTCTGACGCGTCAGCCCTGGTGCGTCACAGTCTGTGACGCGTCAGCCCTGATGCGTCACAAGATAATATGGAACCAACTGTGACGCGTCCCGCTCGGTGCGTCACAGGCTGTAACGGACTACTCCTGGTGCGTTACAAGGTGGGAACGCGTCTGCTCTGACGCACCCACACAGGGGCGTTACAAGGCTGTGATGCGCCAGCCTTGGTGCGTCACAGGCCTTGACCCCAAACGGTCAAAACCAACGACCGAAAGCCAACGGTCAGATCATCCCTGACGGTCAAACCCAGGCGCGTCACAACGCCGTGGCGGTCTATCGTGGGACCGTCACACCCACAAACCACCAAAAGGCTAACGGGCCCTGTGACGCACCCACCCTGGGGCGTCACAGGCTGTGACGGTCACTGGAAGGACCGTCACACCCGTCCGAGCGCGAAACGGTGGAAAATGACCCGAAAAACGTCCCACGCCCCCATACCTCCACGGGAGAGGGGGACAAATAGCCCCTAGCATGTATCTAAGGCCTCGGATTGGCCAAAAACGCATTGAAACGGGAGATCGACCCACAAGTCCTGAAACATGGATTTTTTCCCAAATCGCCCCGATTAGCCCGCTCGCCTCACCACGGCCTACGAAACTCGCGAAAAAGAAAGAGCACGAGCTGGGGGTCCATCTCCCTACCTCCACCGAAGATTTCGTGTCCCGAGCTCGCCGATCCGCGAAGAAAACGCCGTTGAAGCCTCGCCGGCTCGCGACCGCGCCACGAGCTCCCATGCGCCTCCACCGCCTCGATCCTCGCCCATCCTCGCCCGTGCCGCCTCCGCCTCGCCCCCGCCTCGCTCCGTCGGCCGTCGGAGAAGAGAGGGGAGAAAGAGGGCGTGAGAGAAGAGAGAGGGAGGGAAGAGAGAAATGAGAGGGGAGAGAGAAAAAGGGAGGGGGGTTATATAGGAAAATCCAGAAAATCTGAAAAATACCGAAAAATAAAAAAATCGTGTTTCCGCGATCCTCGGAACGCACCGATCACAACGGCACCACACTCGCCTAGGTGAATGGCCCGGTTCACCCGTAACGAGGTTCCGAAGGAATTACTGAAACACACACTGGGAATCGGAAAACACACGCAGAAAAGTCGCGGAACGCTTCTGGGCCTCCGAAACAACTCCGAATCGCGCCGATCAGAACACGAAAGATGTCCGAAACGAAATTTTGGACACAACGGGGTCAGACACTCCGAGAAACCAGATCCAGGACCCACGAAGAAGGATCCAAAAAGTCTGGGGCATTACAGCCCTCCCCCCTTAAAAGAATTTCATCCTCGGAATTCAGGACCTAGCACGAAGTCACAGGGTAAGAACACTGAACCAACTGACAACGCTGTCAGAGCCCCAGCACAGAAAACCACGGTTCACGCAAAAGCTCCAGACCTGAGGGACACAGCCAGACTATAAATACGAACAACACCTCGCTCTACGTGCCGATCACACCGGCCATCAGAGCAGGCACTCATAAAGGACACAGTCCATCGTCACCTCAGTCGTAGCACGATGAAACACGGCACCGCAGCCACCATCTCGTCCACCGAGGAGACACCCTCGACACGAGAAACAGCTACCGATCCATCCTATGATCGGCAGACAAAACGCACACCAGCTTCACAACCAGCTGACAGGTCGCACATCCTTCTCAAGGGAACAACCAGAACCGAGCCTCCATCAGCTCAAGCAGCCATCTCAACAGACCGCAACCAGAACATCGGCTCAGCACCAAGAAACACCCCACACATGGCAAGCTGAAAGCCAGACATAACATTGTGCCAACTCTGTCAGAGGACAAACTTCGACAAAGCCCAGATCCCGTCCGGAAAGGCACACCACTGAAATGACCACCAAAGGTCTCGCTGACACACGGCTCTCGCCACGCTCGAGCCCCGACAACCAGCACTTCTGTGTGTGAAAAGACCATCAACTGGTCGCTAGATACACGTCAACGGGAAACCTCCACCGGCCCAACATGCACGATCCAACTCACAGCAGGCCATCCGCTGACTCACACACAGACCGATGCCACATCTCGAGCTGCACTTCTCTCTGACACCGCACCCGATCTCAATCATCGCGCCAACTCGACCCTCTCGGGGAGCACGACGAAACCAAATGACAAGATCCTGGTGTCTTCAGTCATCACCTCACTCGACTCAGGCTCACAAGGGAACCATCCCATGCTGGTCGCCAAACCAGGGATAACCATTGCGACACCAACGTCCCGTTAGGGACCACCATCCGACGCCAATCTCATAAAAGGCCTCCGCCCACAGGCGTCACTCTTCCATCTAGTCTCATCAAATCCTTCGATCAATCCAAGTGGACACCTGCCAATCCCGATTCCGCCCTTACCACAGAGCCACGGGACACCACCTGAACAATGCTCACGGGTCCCCAAGCAACATACATCTCACCGTGGTCGGCTACGAGACTAGCCTTACCAGTCACTCGCAGCTACCAACAGGAACCCACAGCCTGCCAGAGATCACTTCTCCAAAAACGATCTCATCCGAGGACACGACAGGGAACACAAGTCGGGCACCAAGCCACCGACTCTGACCAGCACGTCCTCAACCTTCGTCAGGCGACATCCTTAACAACCCCATCCGGGTCTAACACCGACGCCTGACACGGCTTCCATCACAGGAACAGGGTACTCATGCGGTGCACTAGCCAGCACATTCCCCAACACTCCATCCTGCCAGTGCCAAGAATCACGATACCTCAAGCAACGGCACGGCAACAACACGTTTCACACAGAGGAACCAATCCTCCAATGCTCAACGCAAACTCAGGAATCCGCCCGTAGCAACCAACGCTACGATCCTAAACCAGTGGGTCACAAGCCCACCAGGCTTTCGCTGCGCACTCCGATCCACACGCGCATAGCCGAGAAAGCAAACACCGCCCAACCGGCACTCGTCCTTCCGGAACAGCGCCAGCACACCCTCACACGACAAGGGAATGGGCACAGCTTCTCACAGACAACCACCTTTCCAAGACAAGGAGCATGTCTCGCACGGACTTCATGGCACACAAGACCAACCAACCCGGACACACAATGCAAGACGACGAACCTTAGCCCAACACAATCTCTCCAACCAAAGGAGAAATCAAACACACTTCCGACCAACGAAAAACTCCACGCTCGACCTGATCTCGAACCTCGCGCACGCTGGAAACAGCACCATCCAGCACCAAGGAAAACCATCGCTCCCATCAGGTCAGGGCCTCCGACACACTCGACGAGTGTCACGCCGGACCACGATCACAGCATCTCTCGATGCACCACCGCTGCAATTCCTCGAACTGCAACACACCACGCCAAGAGCCGCAACACGAGTTATAACGACAACCGCCAACGCTCATCCTCGAGTCCCGAAACTCGCCGTGGAGCGTTCACATCTCAAGCCAACTCCAGGGCGGACACAACCCATCCACTGACAGAAATGCAGGAGCAAAGACTTACCGAGACATCTCTGCCAAATCCTACCTCGAAATCCGCAGAACGATCGGGACCAACACGTCATTTCTGACGCAACAGAGCACGACAAGAACATTAGGCTCGACGCAACAGCAGCTCACCGAGAAGATCCTCCGCTCACCCGAGCACACTTCTCGACCAGAACACCTCAGGAGCTGGACAAACCTCAAGCTGGAGTGGCAAAAAACCGACAGCAGCTCCCTCGAAGCACGCTCACGGCCACTTAACCACGAACAATCCTCTCCAGCCACCTGACCTCGCGGCAGAAACTTCGAACACAGTACCGCCGCAACGCACCTGTCGGTAACCTTTGCCCAACGCAACACAACTGGGGTCACCACCGATGAGGGAGAAGGCTCTCAACCTCGATCTTTAGATCCCATGCTGGCACGAAAGCTGCGGACAACAACCACCTTCACAGCGCCACGCAGCGCACTCAAGCTCTCAAGCGAGAAACAAGGCGAAAAAACAAGCACAAAACCCTATGCCAGCTGCCGACTGTACTGGACCTCATGGACTCTGATCACTGTAATATTCTGAATTCCCATGTATGTCCACAACCACTGCTCTGATACCAGCTGTAATGACCCGAGAATCCGATTACCGGGAAGGCCCGATAATCCGAGACTCGAACCGCCGCCCACGAGCCGGGAGGGCTCGGAAGGGCTAAAAGGAGTGTGGAGACACAAAGAAATAAGAAATAAGGCAGGACAATTCAACAATTAACAGAAATAAATAAATAACTACAGCTACAACAGAGTCCAGTCCAACAGAAAGTACAGTCTAAAGCAGTAAAAATGTACCCCATGCCGAGTGAACACTCGGCCCGGCGAGCTGGCAGCTGAGAACCTCCGCACCGCGCCCTCGAACCTCGAGGAAGAACCGCATCACCTGAAAAGCAGGGAATGAATCTCCAAAATAGAGACTCAGCAGGGATCCCGCGAAACCCCAACCGGAAACAACGGCGGTAGCGGAAGGGAAGGCTACAAGAGCAACCGCAACAGCATGAACAGTAAATCCGATGGCCGGTCGAAACCCGGCGCTACAACTACTCCTACTGTACCAGAAACACACCTCGATCTCGCAGTCGAGGCTACCGAACTGCACTAGTACCGCTTACCGAAGTAAAAACCCACGGCAACCACGCCGTAGAGGCCTGTCTCCCCGGACACGGCCAACCTGGACACATGTCCAAAGTGCAACCCCGACCATCCGGTTGTGGGTACCGCACAACAAGACGCAACCTCGGTAAAGCCACTAGCACTAGTCTCACGGCGAGAGAGCCAACACACGCGCCAAGGTGAAACAACCGAACTCAACGGTCAACACGACCGAAAACCCGAAGGTCGAAGTCACAGAAACTGATAGTCTGTCACTCTCTGTCCAGAATAGGAGTACCTCCCACTAGAAGCAAAGCCCAATGCGTCCACTGACGTCTTAATCCGCGTCTCAGGTGTCTCCCTCCGGTCCAGTGGGAACTGAGACACCGTACAAGTTACCATAAACAAGTGACTAGCTGGGGTCACGCCTGTCGACGTGGGTCCAACCGCCCCCAAACACGTGTGCACACACAGACCGTCCGTCCCTTGTATGGCCCTCTGACCGATTTTCCCCTCAGCCGGACTCTGGCTATTAGACGCGGGGCCCGACGGCAACCGGTCCACAAACTGTCTCTAAGGGTCGGCCCGTACACCACTCCCTGGTGAGACCAGCACCGCGTACTGGTGGGCTACGACTAGTGGAGGGTCACTAACGGAGTAGACTCTCAAGTCAGCCGAAAACAGCATCTGAACCCGACGAAGTACGGGGACCGTCACACGTACCAGCACCGTCGCACGGTGACCACAGTCGGAGGAGAAACGGGACTCACAGTCCACGGGCCGCACGCTCGGCCACGTAGAAACGCAGAAACACATTTCCCAAGGCAGCTCACAGGCCGTCGAACCAAATCCCACTCTCAGGGAAAGGCGGGAACTCTCCAGCCCCAGGCTGGCAACTGGACTCGCAGTCCAAGGCCAAACACATGGCCCACTCGGGAATCATCTTCCAGGAAAACTCACGGCATGCGGGGGAGACCCCACCGCACACCCACTGAGACACGGTGACTCTGTCTAGCATAACATGAAAGTCCGACACGCGAGAAGTCACCCGGACTCTCAAACTCACGGGCACGCTAAACGAGGTAGCACGGTCCTCCCGACACCCTCAAAGCAAGGACACGGAATCCCACGGGTGTCTGGGGCACTCACAAGACCGCAAGTCGACCACTGGGTCACGACCGGTTCGACTAGGGACCGACACAACGCGAAACGATCGCAGAGAACACGAAAACTCATCTCGGCACCACACAGAGCCTGACGGTCTAACCTTGGGCCGTCACAGTCTGTAACGGTCCAAGCCTCGACAGTCACAACCATTCTGACGCATCAACAAAGGGCCGTCAGACGCTCAGTGCAAAGTTGGGTGTGACGCGTCTACCCTGGTGCGTCACAGTCTCTGACGCGTCAGCCCTGGTGCGTCACAGTCTGTGACGCACCAGCCCTGATGCGTCACAAGACAAGATGGAACCAACTGTGACGCGTCTCGTTCGGTGCGTCACAGGCTGTAACGGACCACTCCTGGTGCATTACAAGGTGGGCACGCGTCTGCTCTGACGCACCCACACAGGGGTGTTACAAGGCTGTGACGCGCCAGCCTTGGTGCGTCACAGGCCTTGACCCCAAACGGTCAAAACCAACGACCGAAAGCCAACGGTCAGATCGTCCCTAACGGTCCAACCCAGGCGCGTCACAGCGCCGTGGCGGTCTATCGTGGGACCGTCACACCCACAAACCACCAAAAGGCTAACGGGCCCTGTGACGCACCCACCCTGGGGCGTCACAGGCTGTGACGGTCACTGGAAGGACCGTCACACCCGTCCGAGCGCGTAACGGCGGGAAACGACCCGAAAAACGTCCCACGCCACCATACCTCCACGGGAGAGGGGGAAAACAAGGGGGAAGCCCCCAAATAGCCCCTAGCATGCATCTAAGGCCTCGGATCGGCCAAAAACGCATTGAAACGAGAGATCGGCCCACAAGCCCTAAAACATGGATTTTTTCCCAAATCGCCCCGATTAGCCCGCTCGGCTCACCATGGCCTACGAAACTCACGGAAAAGAACGAGCATGAGCTGGGGGTCCATCTCCCTACCTCCACCGAAGATTTCGCGCCCCGAGCTCGCCGATCCGCGAAGAAAACGCCGTTGAAGCCTCCCCGGCTCGCGACCGCGCCACGAGCTCCCATGCGCCTCCACCGCCTCGATCCTCTCCCATCCTTGCCAGCGTCCTCGCCCGCGCCGCCTCCGCCTTGCTCCGTTGGCCGCCGGAGAAGAGAGGGGAGAAAGAGGGCGTGAGAGAAGAGAGAGGGAGGGAAGAGAGAAATGAGAGGGGAGAGAGAAAAAGGGAGGGGGGTTATATAGGAAAATCCAAAAAATAGAAAAATCACGTTTCCGCGATCCTCGGAACGCACTGATCGCAACGGTACCACACTCGCCTAGGTGAACGGCCCGGTTCACCCGGAATGAGATTCCGAAGGAATTACCGAAACACACACCGGCAATCGTAAAACACACGCGGAAAAATCGCGGAACGCTTCCGGGCCTCCGAAATAACTCCGAATCGCGCCGACCAGAACACGAAAGATGTCCGAAACGAAATTTCAGACACAACGGGGTCGGACACTCCGAGAAACCAGATCCGGGACCCATGAAGAAGGATCCGAAAAATCCGGGGCATTACAGGTCGCCAGAGGGGAAGGGGGGAAGTGGACCGGAGGTGGAGGGGGAGGGGGGAGTGGTCGCCGTAGGGGGAGGGGGAGGCGACGAGGTCGACCGGAGGTGGAGGGGTACCGGAGGGGGGGAGGTAGACTGGAGATGGAGGGGGAGGTGGACCGGAGGTGGAGGGGGAGGGCAGAGAGTCACCATAGGAGGTGGAGGGGTACCAAAGGGGGGGAGGTGGACCGGAGGTGGAGGGCGGAGGGTCACCAGAGGAGGTGGAGGGGGATGGGTACCGGAGGGGGGGAGGTGGACCGGAGATGGATGGGGAGGGGGGAGTGGTCGCCAGAGAGAGAGGGGAGGGGGAGGGGGAGGGGGGGAGATCGACCGAAGGTGGAGGGGTACTGGAAGGGGGGGAGGTGGAGGGGCAGTGGAGGGGGAGGGGGGAGTGGTCGCTAGAGGAGGTGGAGGGGGACCGGAGGCGGGCGGCCCACCGGTGGAGGGGGAGGGGGAGGGGAACGGGATCGAAGGGGGAGGGGGGTCAGAGGGGGGAGAGGGGAGGGTCACCGGAGGGGGAGGGGCAATTTTCTCTCTCTCTATCTCATAACTAGGGGTAAGCTAGTTGTTTTATAATGTTAGGTAAACTCAACTCTCATCTAATTATTTTTAGTCAATTTAAAATAACGGCAGGGACTTATTTGGATAACAGAGAGAATTATAGAGATCTTTAAGACAATAGTCAAATTTTAGAGATTAATCGATAATTCGATAAGTTTGTAGGGATTAATATATAGAAATCCCTATTTTTTATCTTTAAGTTTAACAAGATTTTTACATATATAACTCTATACGTGCAGACTTTTACAAATAAACTATACTCTTGCCATAACTTATGTTTGTCTAATTGGAGTGAAATAGGAGTTGAGAACTTAAGAGATTGAAAGATTGAATTATTATTCTCTCTCTCTCTCTCTCTCTCTCTTTGTGTGTGTGTGTGTGTGTGACGTGCCTCTCCTAGTTCTGGACATTAATATCAACCTCTACCTCAACTTCTTCATATTCATCGCCTTGGACTATAAGGACGGGTCCGAGATGTCGTCGTCATTCTTCGCCTCGGTCACGGCCTCTGGGAAAGGGTGCAGCCTCGATTGAGATGGCAATTTAAGTTCCCCAAGTCTGGTGATTCTACTACCGGTGAGGGGGTTGTGAAGTTGAAGGATGCGGAGTAAGAGTGATACGGAGCGGGTTACACAGTTTACATTGGATGATTCTAATTTATTGAGAATCGTTGAAGACATCTATGTTAAAGGTCAAATTTTTATTTTCTTATATTTTTAGTCAATTTATGGGTCAATAAATTATGAGTTGTTAAGTGGTTGAGATTCTGATAAGAGTATATTTTATTTTATTATTTATTTTTGTTTATTTTAAGACTAGGGATGTTTTGTTGTTAAAGTAAAAAAAGGTCAATTTGTAATTTTTCTTATCTATAAATAAAAAATACTAACCCTAATTAGGGGAAGCAATGGTTAAATCAAAAATTTGCAGCGTCGCTATGTGTTCCTCCTTCTGACAAGATGTCCAATCCCATTTTTATCTTCTTCCTAGCGTGAGGCCGAACCCCTATCTCTCCTTCTTCTCCTAGCGTGAGCCAAATTCTCCTCAGATATTCCGCATCTCCTCTCTTCTCCACCGTACCATTACTGTTTCTAGCACTATTCATTGATTTTTGTTTCATTTCCCTAAGTTCCCACTACTGTTCATATTCTTCTCCCCCCTCTCCTCCACCTTCGCACGTCCACGAGCACAGACAATCACAATAAGCAGTCGGCCACCATCCGACCACGCCGACGTCGCCGCTGTCCTACCGACCCCGCAACAGGGCTTGCAGGCCGACCGCCACCACCAGGGGCCGCCTTTCCCTTGCTGCACCATAACCGAAGGTAGCGCCCCTCCCGCCGTTGCCGCTGGTTCCCCCTACTGCCGCTCGCGAGCAGACCCAACCCGCCGGCCTTTCCCCTGTGCGGTGTTGTGGCAAAACGGCCACAGTGCCCAGCCGGTACCACGCCACATCACCGTCCGGTCACCGCTGGCCTTCCCCTGTCCGTCGCCTCGTCATCCCTGCAACTGCACCAACAGAGCACCGTCGAACGCCTCCGGTGACCCTGCCACGTGCCGTCATTGCCCCTACAACGTAACCCTCAGCCAACCGTCGGCCATCGGCGGAGGTCCTCGACTACCTCGCCGCGTGGTTGTCGCCACCTCTGGCCCTCGTTCCCTCCCGAACAGAGCCTCCTCATGGCGCCGCCACCCCTCCCTTCCACGCCGGTGCCAACATCGGCGGTCCACACCGCCGTCAGCATCGCCTACGGCCACAACACCGCGAGCAGGGTTTGCCGACATCTCCGCTACTCCTCCATTCCCGGCGCGCCCGCTCTCTCTTCCCTCCCTCTCTATCTTTCTCTCTCCACTGATTATCTCTTCTCTCCCTCTCTCATTATTGAATTTTCTTTGTTATCCTCCTAGGTAGCTACTATAGAAAAAGAAAACAAAAAAAAGGAAAATGGTAGAGAAAAAAGAGGAAAATAGCAAGAAAAGAAAGAAGAGAAGGCAGAAAAAAAAGGAGAAAATATCTTATGAAAAAATTAGAGAAAAAAGATATAAAAAATGAGAAAAGAAGAAATTTATAGACTCGGATCTCGTCGTGCATCAAATGGAGTGGCCCATCATCTCTGCACCCGGCACGACCACAGTTGCTGTCCATCATCGTCTCTACTGCGGAGTCCATTTTGCTGGCCACTGAGTTCTGTCCTACATCAAACTGGTATCAGAACCCTAGGGAATCAACTTATTTTCATAAGTTGAGGTCCTCAGTTTATGCGGTATACTTCTTCTTCCGATCATATTTGCCGCGTATTTTTCTAATGGCAAATGTACATAAATTGATTTTAGTGATATGGAATCGAAAAATTAGATTTCGCTGGATATTGTTGAGTCTCTCTCCAAGACTGGAGAAAGTATTTGTAGAGGGGATCTCGCATTTGTGGAGTTTCATAAGAAGTTTAAAACAACCACTTATTTTGATGGTGCTTGGTATAATATTGGTACTATGGATGATACATGCATTATATTAGGAAGTGAGTGGTTAAAAGAAAGAAATGTTTTCATAGATCCTTAAAGAGATTTACATCTTGAGACCTAACTACTTGCAAGATGAGTTTACTTTCTATAATTTATTGTTAACTCCTCCAGTGAGAAAGGATGTGTATCAAGGTCATGAAAATCAATCTAAAGAAGAATTGATTGCAGAGCAAGTCCATTTGGTTGATCACTCTCATAAAGTCATTTATTCACCAATAGAACCTATAGATAATCATTGTGTAGTATTGAAGACTACTGATTCATGGGATCATGATCTCTTTATAATATTTGAGTTATATCTTATGTCTGAATCTGTATTTGAAATGAGTTCAGGGACTATGGATATTCATCGCAACACAAATATATGAGGTCACTCTCTGTTTGGGTAGCTATCGTAGAAAAAGAAAATAGAAAAAAAAGGAAAATAGCAAGAAAATAAAGAAGAGAAGACAGAAAAAAAGAGAAAATATCTTATGAAAAAAATAGAGATAAAAAGAGATAAAAAAAGGAGACAAGAAGAAATTCATAGACTCGAATCCCGTCCTGCATCAAATGGAGTGGCCCATCATCTCTGCACCCAACCCGACCACAGTTGATGCCCATCATCGTCTCTTCTGCGGAGTCCATTTTGATGGCCACTGAGTTCTGTCCTACGTCAAGGAGGAGGAGGGGGGTTGCCTGGGTGGGCGGATAGGGGGGCCGTTGGGGTGTGGTGAAGTTGGAAGGAGGGGATGATGGCAAGGTCCAACTTGGGGCTTCGGTCTTCCCTGTCGTAGGGGGTGAGCCATGGCGTCGACTCGCAGCGGGGTCCAAAGCAGGGAGGGGCCGCGAGGGGCAAGATGATGACAACATGTAGTAAAGTGGTTCCCACCGAGATCATCATAACCATGGGTGAGGGGAGAGGGGGGCCGCCGGGGATGGTCTCTCTCTCTCTCTCTCTCTAGTAGCCGGGACATTTTAGATGATTCGCATGTCTTAATATTTTACGTGACATATTTTTGGAATATTTGATGAGTATCGACGTCTTGAGAACCGTAGAGATAGAATAACAATTATTTACTTTATGTTAGGGATATAAGTGATAATAAGTCTAGATTATAAATTTATTTATAAAAAGTAACATTTATAAAGATATATATATATAAATCTCATTTTTAATTTATTTCCCTCTCTGCTTCTCTCTGCCGCGTTAGTCTTTTATTCTTAAACAACACATTCCTTTCTACCTTTCTTCCCATCTTCTTCTTTTTTTTACTTCTTTTCCTGCTTCGCTTTCGTCTTTCTGCCTCCACTTTTTCCTTCCCCCCCCTTTTTTTTTGTTGCTTTTGTTTAGCTCCACTGGCTGGCTCCAGAGTTCAGGTTCCACTGTGGTTTCTCTAAAAAGAGGGAAAAAAAAGAGGGGGTATAAATATGTGAGACGTACGCGCATTAATCTGGAGGCATTATGATTTATGCGCGCAACCCCCCGGCAACAATGAAAAAAAACAAAAACAAAACAACGACCAAAACCCGAGCGCCCACCCCCGTCGTTCCTCCGGCCTTCTTGATTTCGTCGCCCTCTAGAGCTTCCCACCGCCACCATTGCTCGCGAGCTCCGCACCCGGGCCAACCAGGGGGGAAAATCTCGGATTCTGGATCGAGCTTCTCACCGATCGAGAAAAATTCTCTCTCTCTCTCTCTCCCCCCTGCAGATCTTGTCGTTGTTATTGTTGTTTTTCTGCTTTTGTTTAATCATCGGGAGCGACCTGGACTGTTCTTGAGAGCTTCGGATCTCTAACATCTGGCAGATTCGAGGAAACGTTTCTTTCCTTTTTGATTTGATTGCTCTGGCCGTTCGGGGAATTGGGGGGGGGGGGGCGGCAATGCCGTGGAGATGAATGCTGCCCGAGACAGTGAGAGAGCAGGAGGGACGTCAGTCGGCGGGTGACTAGCTAGGTTTTCACTGCGTCCGGGCGCCCCCCACCCCCCCCCCCCCCCGCCCCGTTTCTTATATGAGCGGGCCGCCGCGGGAGGAGCAGCTGCCCGCAATGAGGCCTCCGCGGGAGTGGGAGCCGTCGAGTACGAGGGCGGCGCCGCTGGTACCGCTCGCCACCCTCATCGGCCAGGAGCTTCGGAGGAATGGGAAGGCCGGCGGGGAGCCCGTCGTCACGTGCGGCCACGCGGGACTCGCCAAGAGGGGCGAGGATTACTTCCTCATCAAGCACGACTGCCCCCGGGTTCTCGACGGCTCGCCCTCCCCCTTCTCCGTTTTCGCGGTAATCTTCTTCTCACTCTCTGTCACTCTAGTTGTCTTGGGTTTTCTTCTTCCCTCCCCCTTGTCCGGCTTTGATCGTTTACACATGGCGATGGTGGTCTTTTGGGCAGGTATTCGACGGTCACAATGGGGTCTCTGCGGCCGTGTTCACGAAGGATCACCTTCTAGACCACGTTCTGAGAGCAATTCCTCAGGGACTTAGCCGGGAAGAGTGGCTGCAGGCCCTGCCACAGGCACTTGTCGCAGGTTTTGTTAAGACGGACATAGAGTTCCAGCGCAGAGGCATGGGTTAAATCCTTCCTTATTTGCCTCCTTTTCTTCTCCCGTGTGGCTGTCAATTGGTCATTTTTTTTCCTTCTCTGATGTACTGGAGATGGCTCTCAGGAGAAGCCTCAGGAACAACGGTCACACTCGTGGTGGTCGATGGATGGACCGTGACGGTTGCCTCAGTAGGGGACTCGCGCTGCATACTGGATTCTCAAGGGGGCGTGGTGTCGCTCCTGACAGTCGATCATAGGTTGGAAGAGAATGTTGAAGAGAGGGAGCGCGTTACTGCCAGTGGGGGGGAAGTGGGCAGGCTTAATCTTTGTGGTGGACAAGAGGTATAGAATATTGGAGGAATGCAGGCTTGATCAAATTTCTTGCCAAAAAGGTGATTGGATGTATCTCCAACACTTTGTTTGCTGTTGCTAGGTTGGTCCACTTCGATGCTGGCCTGGCGGATTGTGCCTCTCAAGGTCAATTGGGGACACAGATGTTGGGGAGTTCATTGTGCCGATACCTCATGTTAAACAAGTGAAGGTGATTGTCGCCATTGGTCTAAATTCAGCATGCCAGCTGTGTCTTCTCCTATCTCTGTGTAACACGTTTCTTTTGTGCTTAGCTTTCAAGTGCCGGGGGGAGGTTGATTATAGCTTCAGATGGCATATGGGATGCTCTGTCATCCGAGACAGCAGCCAAGTCTTGTCGAGGACTACCTGCTGACCTTGCTGCTAAGCTTGTTGTTAAGGTGAAGTTATACATGAAGATATCGATTTCAATTATGTCTTTTCGCAATCTGAAAAGGGAGATCCACTTTTCTTGTCTGTTCATGACATCTCATTCTCTAATTTATGGTGAATTGAATTTATTACTTTTCTTTTTGCCTATTCTAGGAAGCTCTGAGGACAACGGGCTTGAAAGATGATACAACCTGCTTAGTTGTTGACATCATTCCATCTGATAACTCTATTGTGCTATCATCGCCAAAAAAGCCTCAGAATAACTTGAGATCTCTTATTTTTTGGAGAAGGTCTCAGAGTTCCATGAATAAGCTCACTAACAAGCTATCTTCTGTTGGCTCTGTGGAGGAGCTATTTGAAGAGGGTTCTGCCATGCTTGCAGAAAGGTACAGTTGAACTCCCCCCCGCCCCACAGCTTGTTTTATGTGCAATATGGAATAAAACCCCCCCTGTTTTTCATATATGCTTGATTGAAGGCATAACAATACTTGTCTATGATTCTTCATCCCATGTACTACTTTTTTATGATGATTCCACAACTTTCATGCATGAACTTTGAGATGGTATATTATGTTACAAACTTACAATGACTTCAAGTTAATCTCTTTTGAGAAAATCAATAACTATTTCTTTAGGACTATAGTCTTCAAATTAAAGAGAATATATACAGAAAGAATTCTGTGGTGTTGGTTGTGCATGTCACTTTCTCATGAGGAAGAAAACATG
The DNA here is from genome assembly GCA_022559845.1 of Amorphophallus konjac. Classification (NCBI taxonomy): domain Eukaryota; kingdom Viridiplantae; phylum Streptophyta; class Magnoliopsida; order Alismatales; family Araceae; genus Amorphophallus; species Amorphophallus konjac. The sequence continues at coordinate 456,259,574 of CM040122.1, read as the reverse complement.
AATTTGAACCCATTTATTGTTCAAGATGTGTGAGGGGGTTTTGTGTCTACCTGTTCACACTGGTCGCTGTGATTTTCTCATCATCAAATTAAGAAGAAAAAGAATGTATTGTGTTCGGTATGATCCTGAACCGGGTGGATAACTGTGCTGGTTTTTGACTTGGATTTGCTCCATAAGGCATGAGTTTGAGTCTTCGACTCCGCCAGATGGTAAATCGTGCCATGTGTGTGTCACATGGAGTTTGCATGGATCACTGCTGACATTGCTCTGTCCCAGTTCAGCATGGAACAAGGGCTTTTTCTTGTGGCACATCCTCATGCAATTGTGGGTGCATTATCATGTGGATTGGGGCGGCTGACACCTCTTGGAGAGGTGAGAGGAGAACTTCCCCTCATTACTTGAAAAGTATGTACATAATCCAATAAATATTGGAAGAAAAATTCTCAATCTCCAGGTCTTGCTTGTGTCAAACATGGAGAATGTGCTTTATCGACTATCATTTACCTAAACAGTTTCATTCTTGTAAAGGGGATTTTCCCCGCTCCAAATATTGCCCACTGGCACAAGCAAGAGTCCAGGCCCATCAGGGTAGAGGAGGCCCAATAAGGCCACCCAGTTCTTTTAAGACCATTTTAGGCCCAGTAAAACGTTGTCCACGCCTTGCACAAACGCGTGTTATGTTGGCCCCTTCACCAGGTGTTAGGCCAGAAGAAAAGCCATTGGGCAAATGACGTGGCACCCTGAGATTCAACTCGAGGGATTCAGATGGTAACTTGCTCTCTAGTTCGCCCAGGAGGCTTAGAGAGCCAATTCGATCCTGGAGGCTCAGAGTATTAACTCGACCTCAACATCATAAAAGTACTAACTCGAATTCTGCAAGGCTTTAGCCCGCTCACTAGTGAAAGAGTCATAGCTCGATCGCAAGGGTCTTAGCTCACTCATTGGTGGAAGAGCCTTAGCTCGATCGCAAGGGCCTTTGCCCACTCACCGATAGAAGAGCCTTAGCTCGATCACAAGGGTCTTAGTTTACTCACCAGTGGAAGAGCCTTAGCTCGACCGCAAGGGCCTTAGTCCATTCACCGATGGAAGAGTTTTAACTCGATCGCAAGGGTCTTAGCCCACTCACCGGTGGAAGAGTCTTACCTCGATCTTAAGGGCCTTAGCTCACTCACCGGTGGAAAAGCCTTAGCTCGATCGCGAGGGCCTTAGCCCGCTCACCGGTGGAAAAGCCTTAGCTCGATTGCGAGGGCCTTAGCCTGCTCACCGGTGAAAAAGCCTTAGCTCCATCGCGAGGGTCTTAGTCCATTCACCGGTGGAAGAGTCTTGACTTGATCGTAAGGGCCTTAGCCCACTCACTGGTGGAAGAGTCTTAGCTTGATCCTAAGGGCCCTTAGCCCACTCACCGGTGGAAAAACGTTAGCTCGATCACGAGGACCTTAGCCTGCTTACCGGTGGAATAGTCTTTAGCTCGATCCTAAGGGCCTTAGCCCACTCACTGGTGGAAAAGCCTTAGCTTGATCGCAAGGGCCTTAGCCCGCTCACCGTTGGAAGAGTCTTGGCTCGATCCGAAGGGGCCTTAGCCCGATCGACGGGAGAAGAGCTTTAGGTTGATGAAAGCCGTCACGAGAAATATCTTGAAAGAACAAAACATATGAAGAACAACTAGGGGCTTGGGTGGCTCCTCTGGAGCATTCCGTCAAGTTCCATCACCTCCTGACAATACCGCATTAAAGGTACAGGAGGGAATCGATGAATGGACCCTTGGGAAGCACGACCACTGCCCTGCCCAGCAATAAACACACCTTGAGAATCGGGCGTTACCCCAGATATGTCGCAACGGTGTCACGAACTCAAGAGGAATGCCACTAGACGGATGAAGGAAGAGTTGCCAGTTTCTGAGGGGTCAAAGTGTCAAGTCTAGCAAATATTTACGCCTTTACGATGTTGCAATACGTGTGATTTTATCAAAGCACACCCCTAGAATATTTCTTCAGATCCACTACCATCATCACCAAGAAGGCCTATATAAAGAGATCTCAGCGATCTTCTCCAGGTATGAAAGAAACAGGAGGGTAAAAGGGAACAATCTTATCATTTTCCATTTAGAATTCAAAAAAGGGAAGGGAGTGCAAAAGTGATCTTAATTTTCATTTCTCCTTCTTCCCCATGAATCTACCTGCCAGCCATGGCACTGTGGGGACAATCCCCTCGTTCTCTACCTCCATATCTTTCGTCACTACAACAAACATATCTAGCCCCACTTTTCAAAGAGTCTATCCCTCTTCCATACAATGCTTGTTGACTTGAGTGTTGGACGGTTCTCCTGGGGAACATCCACCCTGGTGAGAACTTCATTTGCAGGAAGGGAATTCGATGAGATCTTCTCAAAGCAGCGGTCATCTCCGTTGGTCTGGTGGGAGAAGCTCGATGAGGTCTTCTCACATAGTTGTCAAGGCGACAAGGCGATTCAAGGCGTTCACGGGATCCCTAAGCGCTTCAGCGACAAGACGTCCGCTTAGGCGTCGCCTAGGCGACACTTCAGTCACTAATTAAAAAATCTAAAATATATATCCTCCAATATATAATTCAAGAATAAAAAATGTGAAAAATAAAAAAAAAGTAAACTACATGAAGAAATTGATGTAATTAAATTATGTGACAATTATAAAAAAATAAATTGTATCAAAAAATTACAAAAATTTCAGAAGCAAATGCAAAAGATTCAAAAGTAAATGTAAAAAATTTAGAAAAATTACAAAAGAGTATAATAACATCAAGAAAACTATAAAAAAGAAAGAGTTAAATGTATATAACCAGGTCGGATCCGGTTCGGACGGGTCATGGTTGGCCTGCCTTGGCGCCTAGGCGCCCGCCTAGCTCGCCTTTTTCACTGTCAACAAGGCGCTGCACCACCTAGCCATTTCAAGAGCGCCTGGGCGCCCGCCTTAACAACTATGCTCACAACCTCATCAATTGGAGCCGATACCTGAAGCATCTTTGTCTCCAGTCACTGCTTCAATCGCCTGAACTCTCAGAGAAATCCCGCCTCCTTCCTTCATCCAGGATGCCAGCAAGGGATCGTCGCGCTCAATCGACAATTGTGGACTTGTAACCCCAGGTTCCTGAAGCATGTCCTATTCTCGTATCTCCCCTCGTCCTCCCCTGCCATCTCGTCTCCCTCCAGGTCTATCTTCAAGAAGACTTGAAGCACATGGAAGCCCTGAAATCCTTAACTTGGGGATAAGGAAGCTTCCTCCACATATAACAAAAGGCAGTCCTCCTCTTGCCTCATATTTGCTGGGAGCAAGTGGCTGACGCCTTCAACATAGTTGAGCGATCGACTCTTGCAAAGTGCATCTCTCCTTTAGGGACATTCGCCCACCATCCTGCCACTATGTACCCTAGCTCCATGAAAGCTCACATCTGTGGCATGAAGGGAAGATCGTGGTGGCCAATCCGCTTCGCTGGACTATTAGCCTGTACGCTAATCGAAATGCCTCCGTAGGGGTTTCCACTCAAGCTTCGATCAAACCCAGGGCTTTCATCTATCTTCCGTTCTCTTCGACCATGCTCAACGACGCCCACCTCTCCTGGAAGACTTGGGTGATGAGGTGTATAACCCGACGCAAGATCAGCAATGCAAGTTTCAAGTCTCTGGGCCAACTAAGATTGGGAGTATTTTCATCCGAAATTTACCCTTCCATCTCTTGCCTTGGTCATAGATCCCACCTTTCTCTCAGGCTCTGTACATGAGCCCTCCCCCTTTTTCTCAGGCTCTGTCTGTTGGTCAAGCCGGTTTTGTATCTTTCGTTTCATAAAGAAAAAAAAACAGCATTCATGATCCCAAGACTTTATCCAATTTTCCCTTTTACTCTCTCTACTTTTAACGTATCCTTCAGCCCATGGTTCGCAGCACCGCCCGGTACGTATTGGAATCAGGCGATACGTCTCGGTAACGGATCCGACCGGTTCGGTTCCGCCCCTTTGGTATCGATACTGGCCGGTACTAATTCAAAAATTAAGAAAAAAACCTAAATCGGTCTCTTGCGTAGCCCTTCGGCCTTCACCCCTCCCTTACGCAATCTGCAGTCAGCCACCCAACCACTAGTAGGCCGTTGGAGCTCCGCCGGCCACTAGCATCCCGTCGGCCGACCGCACAGCCCCTTGGGTATAGGAAAATAAAACAGAAGAAGAAGAAGAAGAAGAAGAACAACAACAACAACAACTTACTGGCCGCCGAATTGCCAATGTCGTCAAGAAGAAGAAGAAGAAGAAGAAGAGCAACAACAACAACAACAACACTCGAAGGAGAAGAAGAAGAAAAAGAGCAACAACTTATTGGCCCCTGAATCCTGAGAAGAAGCAGGAGGAGGAGAAGGAGGAGGAGGAGCAGAAGGAGAATGAGAAGGAGAAGAAGAAGAAGAACAAAGAAGGAGAAGGAGAAGGAGAAGAAGAATAAAAACAACAACACTCGAAGGAGAAGAAGAATAAGAACAACAACAACAACACTCGAAGGAGAAGAAGGAGGAGGAGGAGGAGAAGGAGGAGAAGAAGAAGAACAACAACAACACTCGAAGGAGAAGAAGAAGAAGAAGGAGAAGAAGAAAAACAACAACACTCGAAGAAGAAGAAGAAAAACAAGAACACTCGAAGGAGAAGAAGAAGAAAAAGAGCAACAACTTACTGGCCCCTGAATCCTAAAGAAGATCGGGTCACCAAGTCAGATTCGCTTCTGGGCTAAGATTGGGTCACCGGACCCTAGGAATGATGAAGGGGGAATAATGGAACCACAGGGGACTTTAGGGATCCACCTAGTATCGGCCCTGATTGGTATCGGTACTGTGGACCATGCTTCGGCCACCCCTCTACTGGATTGAGACGTGATCCGTTCCCATCAACGGAATCTCTGGGTCATCTAACGGTCTAGAGAAACTGTGACATTTACACCTCCACAGTTTGGCGCCGTCTGTGGGAAACGAACAAACAACGAACCGCTGTCAAGTTTACCCGAAGCAATGCTGTCTTCTTCAGCCCATAACTAGTACTTCACTTTCACGACTTGTCTTGGAGACTATACATCTTCATATTGACAATTGCTTGCCGCAAAGAACTATGAAGGGTTGAGCCATTACACTTGTTCCTCTTCCTCGAAATTCTCCCACCGGCTCATAGGTACCTTGGTGCATCAGCCAATAGGGATAACTATGGGAGGAGAACAATTAAGTATCCCTTTCCATCTTCACTATTTATGCACTACGAAGCAGCTGCTCGACACTTTTTCCAACAAACTGAATATAGGACATTCAACAGAATTATCTCTTGCCTGAACAAATGAACAGCCCACTTATGATGACAACCGCCACCAATCAACCCATTATTTACAGACCCTACAAAGGTCGCGGTAATCTTACTTTCCGTCTTAAAAAAACATATCACTGTAAACCTTCTCTTATGTAAACCTTCTCTTAGAACATTATAATACTCCCCATCTTACTTTCTTAGAATATTTCTCTACTAATCCTGCGCACAGAAACCCTGGTTGAAGTCACCCTAATTACAAACCCCTCCAAGAAATTAAGAGGTGTGCGATAAAGTCCCTTCCACAAGTTAGGAGGAGTGCACTAAACCCCTCTAAAAAATTAAGAAGAGTGCATGGAGCCCTTCACGAAGATTACGAGGAGCATCTCTAGCTCTCTTATTAGAAAACACTTATGATCCATGTCCCTTAAATGTGGAAAAGCAAACTTGCTCCCATAGAAAGGACAAAGTAGGTATCTCAATTTGAAAATGCACTCCACTCCCAAGCCAAACTTCATTTAACTTGGGAGGGGGGGGCAAGTCTAAAGGGAATTTTTCTCGCTCCAAATACAACCCATTGGCGTAGGCAAGATTCCAGGCCCATCAAGGCAAAGGAGGACCAATAAGGCCGCTCAACTCTTTTAAGAGCATTTCGGGCCCAATAAAATGTTGTCAAAGCCTTGCACAAACGCGTGTTATGTTGGCCCCTTCGCCAGGTGTCAGGTCAGAAGGAAAGTCATTGGGGAAACGACGTGGCACCTTGAGATTCAACTCGAGAGATTCAGATGTTAACTCGCTCCCGAATTCGCCGAGGAGACTTAGAGAGCCAATTCGATCCTGAGTAGGAGGTCCATAGTATTAACTCAGCCTCAACATCATATGGAAAGAGTACTAACTCGAATCCCGCAAGGGTCCGCTCACTGGTAGAAGAGTCTTAGCTCGATTGCAAGGGCCTTAGTTCGTTCACTGGCTGAAAGTTTTAGCTCGATTGCAAGGGCCTTAGCTTGCTCACCGGTGGAAGAGTCTTACCTCAATCGCAAGGGCTTTGGCTCACTCGCCGGTGGAAGAGCCTTAACTTGATCTTAAGGGCCTTAGCCTACTCACTGGTAGAAAAGTCTTAGTTCGATCGTGATGGCCTTAGCCCGCTCACCAGTGGAAGAGTCTTTAGCTCGATTCTAAGGGCCTTAGCCCCCTCATCGGTGGAAAAGCCTTAGCTTGATCGCAAGGGCCTTAGCCTGCTCACTGGTGGAAGTCTTGGCTCGACTCAAGGGGGCCTTAACCTGATCAACGGCAGAAGATGTTTAGCTTGATAAAAGCCAACGCGAGAAATATCTCGGAAGAACAAAACATATGAATAACAACTAGGGGCTTGGGTGGCTACCGTGGAGCATTTCGTCAAGTTCCATCACCTCTTGACAATACCACATTAAAGGTGCAAGAGGAAATCGATAAGTTACCCTTGAGAAACACGGTCGCCGCCCTGCCCAGCAATAAACACACCTTGAGAAGTGGGAGTTACCTCTAGATATATCGCAACGGTGCCACGATCTCAAGAGAAATGCCACCAAGCGGATGAAGGAAGAGTCACCAGTTTTCAAGGGGTCAAAGTGTCAGGTCCAACAGATATTCGCGCCTTAATGATGCCGCAATACGTGAGGTCTTATCAAAGCACAGACCCCTAGAAGATTTCTTCAGAACCACTGCCATCACCACCAAGAAGGCCTATATAAGGAGATCTCATCGATCTCCTCTAGGTAATAAAAAGCCATGAGGGTAAAAGAGAACAATCCTATCATTTTCCATTTAGAGTTCAAAAGAGGGAAGGAAGGGCAAAAGTGATCTTAGTTTCCATTTCTTCTTCTTCCCCCATGAATCTACCTGTTAGCCATGGCACTGTGGGGGCAATCCCCTTGATCTCTACCTTCTTATCTTTCGTAGATCTCTCCTTTCTCTCATGTTCTGTACATGAGCCCTCCCTCTTTTTCTCAGGTTCTGTGTGCCGGTCAACCCGGTTTTGTACCTTTCATTTCATAAAGAAAAAAAAACAGCATTCATGATCCCAAGGCCTTATCCACATTTCCTTTTACTTCCCTATTTTTAACGTATGCTTCGGCTACCCTTTATTGGGCTGAGACGTGATCCCTTCCCATTAACGAAATCTCTGGGTCATCTAATGGTCCAGAGAAGCTGCGAGATTTACACCTCCACAATTCCCATGGAAGCAATTAATATCCCATCTTGATATTCAGAATAAATCCTTACTTTTTCCATGCAATTGTTGGAATTGAAGGGGAAACCACATTTGCATGATATCTGATGCAAGGGGGATTCTCAACATAGTTGTCAATCCCATACGAATCCTTGCCCCATTTTTCTACCGGGATGGGATGTCCTTGTCCTGGACAATTCTGGTGTCCCATCCCAGCGTCCCACAAATTCACTCTGAAATCTAGGTATTGGCAGTAAAAATGAATTTATATGTCTGATTCTGAAGTGTCAGAAATGGTCAGCAATCAGATAATGGGGTTCTCATTTGCAGCCCTACTATATGTCGTGCCTCCTCTCTTTTGCCCTTGGCAATTATTTCTATTATCATCAATGTCTCTTGTACTGAATGGAGATTTGGACTTGATTGTAAACCTTCAACTGAGTAATTGTGGCTCTGATCTGGTCTGGTTTGGGGTTGTTAAAATGGGTGGAGTTATCTATCTTCTCTGTTGAATGGGTCCCAGTTTTGCTGGATGTCTGATGAGGTGCACTAATAATCTAGGATATTAGGTGAATGTGTTCTTTGATTCTTTTGCCAATCAAACTGTGACTTGCTCTGATAGGGCAATTCATCAAACGCCATCCACTTAGTGGCTCTTTTTAAGATGTTCATCAGAGTCATGGGTGTATTGGACACTTTGTCTTTTTATTGAACATTAGTTTTCTAGTCTTTAATTTACCATTACATCCTTTCGGATATTGTTCATCTTAAAAATATCCCCTATGTTTGGAGACATGTAGACAATGAAATTGTGATTTGGTTCATATGGAACTCATAACATTATCCCCAATTGATGTTTCTATGCATCAAATACCTTCTGCTAAATAGCTCTTTTTAAAATCTTTATCATCACCATGGTTGCATTGGGCAATTTGGTCTATTTATTTTGAGAATTAATGTCATTTCATTAGTTTAATACAGACTACGACTTTTAATCCTTTTGAATTCTGTCCATCTTCAAATATTCTCTCCATTTGAATGGAAGCAGGACTTCCCTTGAGCATGTTCTCTTGTCCAAGAGTTTGTTTCCAATTCTTATTGTTTTGATGCTTACTCATAACTGAAGTCCATTTCTATCCTTGTGAAATGGAATTGTAAGCTCATGGCAACTTTAAGAACATGTTTTTGTTGGTTCGGTGATTTTAATAGTGCACCTGGTCAAGTTTCTACAGAATATAGATGTTCTGTCATGACTCATGAGCCACCTTACTGTTACCTTACCTCCTCATGGTGGTCAAATATATGTGCTTCAAATATCCATATGCATGCAACCACCTCTCACCACCAAATGAGCAAATGGCTGTACCATCTATTGCCATCACATTGTACACAAAACCCATGGTACACAGCAGCGATGAATTCAAATCCTGGCCCTCCAGATGTGGCATTTAGAAAACCCATGCTCCACAGCTGCAATAAACTCAATCCTGACACTCCAGATGTGGCATTTGTTATAAACTATAAAGGATACTATCATACGGATGCCAGATATCTTCCTCTTTTTGACATTTAATGAAATTGTGGTGCCATTCACTTTCCAAAACAAAGATGCAAAATGTCTGCTGACCTATTGGATTCTGGCATTCATTCGTTTGTCTTCTCCCACTTCATGTGTGCATGCCAACTTTTACATTAATTTCATCATCAAATAAAAATATACAATAGGGAAAAGACTGTTTGTGTTTGTCTAATCCTAATTGTTGCTGTTTCCATCATATGGGGCTAGTGCTGATGTCATCATTGCTATGTTAGTTTGTTCTCCATTCTCCTCAATTGTGCTCTTAAGAAACCTTCATATCACATTAGTTTCTGTCAGTTCTCCTTTGGAAAATGCAAAGACTAAGCAGAATCAAATAGGATTGATGGCTACTGTATTAGTAGTCCTCCATTCTGAGTCTCCTTGCTACTCCACATCAATAGCTTCACCATCTTGTATGTGTCCAAACTATTGATCCATAACATTCTGTTATGGGTAGAAGTCCCAGCTACTTGGGAATTTCTCATGTCTGTGTCCTTATACTTGGCACAAGCTTTTACAAGCCCAACAACTTTACAGAGGTTAATCATGAGCCTAGAGTCATTTCAAGGATGTTAAAGGCAAATGACAGGCAATCAAGATTTTGGCCTCTTCTTAACAACACATAATATTATATTCCCAAAATTGGTTCACCAATTCCTCATATAAAAACCAATGTGCCAGCCATAACCTATTTCTTTTTTAAAAATTGAGAAGGATTGGTTACAGCAAACAAAGAGAGAATTGGTAGCATGTTATCTCCTTGATTCTTATCTTCATTGATACTAAATAAACATAGCTGTTGCTGCTCTATAAGACTGAAACAGGCACTTCAAAGGAAGGGGCCCTGAAAGAGATACTGACTTCATGAAATTCCAAATGCAATTTATAACTGTGCTTATAGACATTTATTTTGCTTCATAATCTTCCACAAAGAGATCCATTTCATGTACTTTTCCACATAGAAGATGCTAATCCCCAACATTTTTTGTGTGTATCTAACTCTTCACCAGTGCCACTAGGGATGTACTACAGCCTATCCTGAAGTTTCTTCATCCTCAACAATAGCAGTTTCAGACAACCCTTAACCTCTGGCAGTAGACAAATCTCAGATCCCTCCTCCCCTCATCTTCCCCACCTGAACCCCTTTCTTGGGCAGAGAGGGTAAAGGGACCATCAAGTCAAAATTAAAAAGATGACTTGTGGATGAATACTAGACCTCCGAGGACTGCCCAATCAAGGTGAAAATAAGACTGGAGGGCCAAGTGACAAGATCAATGGGCCTCTCATATGGAGCACCAAATTGAGAGAAAAAAATCTCATGCTCTTGTGCTGCTATGGTCCAATCTTCCAGCATCATACAAGAGGTAGTCCTTGGTGGCTGATGTCCAAACCCACCACCCTCGGCAAAGGCTATATTGTGTAATAAAATAACTTCCATCCAGCATGGAGTGTATGACTTCATCTACCAATCTATCGCTCCAGCAGCATATGGGAGGTAGTTCACTAATACAGACCCATCCCTCGTAAAGGAAATGCACATTAATAAAATTAGCCATAATGCCCCCAACTTCTTCCTCCAACCCCACAAGACTCGGGCTGTGTGATGACAGCAGATTAGCCAGAAAGGATGATAGGGAGTGGAGAGAGATGGCCGGGCATTGCAGGCGCTGCCTGACTGTTAGTCTGTATGCAGCTGGCATTGCTTCCTGTGTAAGCAGATGGCAAGTACCCTCCAGTGAATAGGGTTGCCTGAGCAAAAGAGAGGTCACTGAATCTTCTGGTGGTCAACTGTTGGAGTTTGCCCTGTGGGGAGGTGGTGGTTTGGGATGGGAAGGGAGGGAGGGGTTGCACATGCAGCAGAGTGGAGGCCAAGGAGGGCAAGGCAGAAGTGGAAGAGCATATCCATGTTATTCCATAAGGAATTCACTCCACGAAGGAGTTTGTTTCTCCTGCCTAGAGCATGTTTTCTTATCTGATGCAGAGGATTGTTTTTAATCTGGTTTCTAAGCAGTGATAGAGTATTTCTAAGGCAGAGGAGAAGTGATCCCGGAGCATTTTGAGGCTTCGAGCATGTACCCAAGTGCAATTTTGTACTTTAGCCTCCTCCTAACAGTTAGTCCTTAAGAAGATGAATGAATCTGTAGACAAAAAATGTTTTCTTGCCTATAAGAGGTCAAATAGATAGGAGCAAAAGCTGCAGCGCTTATGCAAAAATATAAGGTCATATAGGTTCTAGTATAAAAAGGGGTGAGGATGTTGTGGAAGCAAATGAGAAACAGGGCCATTGCCCTAATTTTCCCATTAGCCTAGTTCTGTCAGTGATGAAAGGAGAAAGGAGGAGGATGAAGAGGCGATGATGGCGATGGCAGCTTTGGCATGGGGAGGAGGCTGCGCCGCTGCGGTGACAACTTTAGAGTCAGTGGAAGGCAGTGAAAATGTGGGCATCAATGGCATGCCTCAATGAAGGTTTCTTTTTCCTGCTTTACTTCTCCTTCAGAGTGAGCCCTGCCAATCCTAATTCGGATTGGCAGATCCTATAAACCATGGCTAAAATAGGATAACACACTTGAGTTGTTGGTGGGCTGTATTATCAAACATCAATGATTTTCTCACATTCAACTACGTTGAAAATTGTAAAAGTAATTCTTGATGGACTTTTAAGATGTTAGAAGACATGGAAAAATGGTACGCTAATTGAGGGGGGCCTACTGGCACATGTAGAGTGGGGTGGATTTCTTGTATGAGAATATACTGCATCCACTGAGGGCATGAGTTTGGTGAAAGGACAGTCCATCGACTATTACCTCGATAAATGTGGCAGATTATTCACACAAATTTTGACCATGAAATCCATCATGAAATACCATTTGTAAGAAGAAACTGGCCAATGACTTGGATGGTCTTCTTGCCTGGGTTGATACCTTTGGTAGTGAGGTTCAAATTGCCTTTAGATGCCTATTGCATGCTTTGACATAAGGGTCAAGGCTCCTGTAGCGAGCCTGCTTTGCTTTGCCATAGTGGCATGCAGCCTGCAGTCACATGTGCAGCCCATTGGCGGTCCAAATCGGGATGTAAGCACACCCCAAGCACACACAATGAAGCTGTAGAAAGAGAAGTCATCCAATCCACAAAATAATTTGATCTATGGACAGTATTGTTGTGCTAAAGGTCATCGTGTTAGAGAAATCAGTACTCCAAGACATAGAAGGGGAGGTCATAAGCATTAGACCAAAAAATTGATTTTTGTCAGAATGAAAGAGACACATGAGAATCATAACCAGAGAATACGGTCCTTATTGAAATGAATACATCCGTCTCATAAACTTGGGAGAAGTAATATGTTTTACTTCCTAGAAGGGCAATAATTGGACATGAGGTATATTTCACTTCCTAGAAGGGCTATAATTGGACATACCTTTGTTTCTGGCAGAGGCTTCTATATCAATAATAAATGTGTGTCATTGTTTCTGGTACAGATCTACCAGACTACACGTATACAGGAGTGCCAACAGGTGGTGTTTTCTTTCTTCATTGTTGGGTGAGAAGAATGAAGTTTACATACATCCTGAGTCAAAATAAGAATGATATAGTGTCTATTTCTTGATCCTAATGCTAGGGAATGTGACTATCTTACATTTTTTGAATTGTATTCAAAAGAATGCTCAACTACTCACTTATAAAGAAGGAAAAAAAGAAAGAATGCTTATGTACTTGACATTTTTACTCATCAAGGTTGTTTCTTTGACAAATGGAAGTAATGAAAATCCTATTGGTGATAGTTATTTATTGAGTTGGGGAAATTGGATGTTAGCATTGACAGAATTCAAGGATCAGATGTTGGAAGAGGGAGGCATAGTAAATGGCAATTTGATCAATGAACTGGATACCTTGTGGAAAGAAAATACACATCTTTTCGGAATGAAAATAGTTGGAGTATCTAGCAGTTGAACAATGGTCATGTTAGAAGCATTGGTGGCAACATATGGTTACATAGCAGTCTAGGAGGTGACTAAAGAGGGAAAAAAAAAACGTTACCTTTATTTGGTGGGGAATACATCAGATATTGAAGAATTGAAAAGGTACAAAATGCACTTGAAAACAGACCACGTTGAAGTACCGGGGGGGGGGGGGTGCGTGCCAGAACTGCACCTCTGATTCTAGTGAAGTTAAATGAAATTGACTCGTGCCTCTTCTCATAAAGAAAACAACAGGAAAGCTTCACTAGGGTATAGGCTGGGTGTCATCATCAATCCTTACTCCAGTCTGGGTTCATTTCAGGTTTAGAAGAACGGAGTGAGCTTTTCATTGTCTGATGTCCTATTCCAAGTTTTCTTTCTGAGGGTCCAAGGGTAAACCCCTGCGATCTTCTCAGGTGATGGGCTCTTGCCCAGAGGAAAACACCCCAGATGACATGCCTAACTGGGCCAGGATGGGCTCCACGTTGTTGTTTCCCTTTGATGCAATTGTCATCATGTTTGATAATGCTTGTTCAATAGCTTTGGCTCGGCCATCATTTGATAGTTTCATTAATTCTTTTAGACTTGTAAGCCTCCAGCCATGGCTTTCGTGCTACCTCCGTCTTTCCTTTGTTGTGTATCTAGCATGCCTTTGGCTGTCATTGGAATATCACAACTGTCTAAGATCACCGTGAAGGTGAACATGGAAGAGAAGTAACAAGATGTGAGTGGATGGGATGACCTCTATTTAGGCAGGTGACCTCTAGAATAAGTGTTCTTTTTTTTCTTTATTAAGTTGTGGGAACTTCCTCATGTCTTCATTGTTTGAAATATGGCATCATTTGAGGTTCCTCATTGCGTGGACTCAAAACTGCACAACCAAAAATGTAGCTTTGTAACCAACTATTGACATGGGACTTTCGATAGACCATCTCTTATCTGATAGTTTTCAGCCAAGAACCTGTACCCAAACCCATATTGATGGGGGGTTTATGATGGCATTGTGATAATTTTAAGAGAACCGACCCAGCATTATCATTCTTTAAATGTAGGGACGTACATCTGGATTGTGAGTCATTCCTTGGTACCATGGTTTGACAGGAACTCAAAATTCTGTTGTTCTGCATGACGGCAAGCAATAGGAATGAGCTTATTAATTGTTTCCTAAGTTCCCAACAATTAAGATTGGTTGAGCTTGAAGTGGGAGTACTTGGGTTTCACTTAATAAAGAGGCCTCAATTAAACTGAACATACCAGAATATTCTGAACAAAATTTAGAAATGTCTATAGATCATTTTAATCTTTCTCGTTGTTCACGTGCTTAATTTGAAGGTTGAAGCCTTTTGTTCCTATATATTTCAGGTTGAAGACTGACTTTGTGTCCAAGGCAAACTCGGGGCCTTCGCGATGCGCAATCTGTCAAGCAGATCAAGAACAAGGTGAGGATGTGTCTGTCAACTCTAGTGCATACATGTCGCCGTCATCGAAACCATGGGAGGGTCCGTTTCTTTGTTCAGCTTGCCAGAAAAAGAAGGATGCTATGGAAGGAAAAAGGCCAAGGCAGTCGCTGGTGATGATGTGAGTTTTGTTCGTGGCGTATAGCTTCATGTTCTTTGTGGGCAGTGCTAGTATTGGGTTTTCCCGGGTGGTGTGCTGCTGCAAGTAAAAGGTGAATAAGCTGTTTGACGCCAATGTTATTAAAAGTTTGTCTCATAATTGTTTGGTGAGCTAACCTGAACGCTGTCTGAGATTGTGATAGTTTTTGACCGCTAACCACGCAAAAAATCTGTATGTTGACACTGACTCATTCTATGATATTCTTCCAGATGGCTTCCGTGTTCTTCTGTTTCGCAGCGTGTTGGATAGTTTCCCTTGTAAATCACAGTTCTCCTATCGATCGCAGACCACGGGTGGTTTTCGCTGATAAGGTGATCTAACACAAAGTAAAACGATCGACGTTGGGAGGGTATGCCGATTTTCTTCCCATTTAAGAAACCTAGAATAGGAAACAATAGAAAAGTGCAATGTTATAATCAAAATTTTACTTAAATGTAAATTTGTTATTTAGGCTATCTTTGTTCACATTTTTATGTTATTAATTTCCCTGTAGGAAAAGAAAAGCCTTTTTTGCAATGAGCTTGGGGATAATGCATGGTGTATCTCGCCCACATCTCTCCCCCCTTGCCCAAAGGGCGCTGTGGGTTGGTCGTGTGGCTTGTCCCCTGGGCTGCACGTGTCACGGCGGTAGGTCTAGTAATTATTTATTTAAAATTTAAATCGAATTCGTATTTATTTAATTAGATAATTATTTAAATAAAATATTTGATGGATAATTTAATCAAATATTAGATATTTAAATATTAATCAGATATGGATTTGGATATCGGGATATCCGTGTCGTATATTATCCGATTAAATATGAACTCTTAGATAAATATATAAGAATATATATATTTTATATATAATTAACTTAAATTTTAATCTATTATTTTTTATTTTTTAAAATATAATTTAAAAATAAATTTTTTTATATTCTTTTGAAAGTTATCTTCTATTTTTTTGGATAAAATTTAACATTTTGATAGTATTTTTTAAAATAAAAATAATTTTTACTCTTTTTTGAGAAAATAACTTATTACGCTCTCACATATTTATCTCTAAGTAGATCTAATAATTATTTATTTATAATTTAAATTTATATTAAATAAATAATTATTTAAATAAAATATTTGATAAATAATTTAATATTAATTAAATATAAATTTAATATCACACTGTCCATTTCGTATTCGATTCGTTTATAAAACTACGATCACGGTCACATGCTGCGCTGTGATGGCCTGTGCACGCTGCTCTCGTGTGCACGTAGCTGTGCACTGGGCCACAGGGCCTTGCGCGGGTACCGTGGTGCATGGGCCCCGCAGGTGCACTCACCCGCGAGCGAGAGAGAGAGAGAGAGAGAGAGAGAGAGAGAGATGGGACGAGGAAGAAGTGGCGGTGGGCGGTCCTGAAGGCACAGGAGACCGCCGCCCCCTGTGAGTTGCAGGGGAAATGAGAGGGCCCGGTGACTCCCCCAGCCTACCACCGCCACCAAGGAGCCATCAGAGGTTCACAGCTATTCCCCCCCCCCTCCCCGAGACAGGGAGGGAGAGAGAGAGATTGGTTTGAGGGGGAGAATTGGGAGTATGGCGGCAGCTTGGAGGAGATAGATCGCGTTAGGTGGGGCCATGGGAAGAGAGTATAATATTATTTTTATTGTATACTTACTAGTTAGCCTGTGGTTAAGGTTGAGATGGCAAATGATGTCTCTCCGGGGGAGGGAGAGTTAGTCGAGTCTACCGTCTGTCTGTCTGTCAGCGGGGCAAATTATGTAGTAGTGAGATCTATTCTATGAACACTTGTAGGGGGATATATTTTGCATCGTAAATATTGATCAGGGTCGAGAGAATACTCACTGCCCAAGAGCAGTTTGACCTGTCCCGACTGAAGCCGATGATTTATTTGGACTTGATCTTGAGTGAGTGGATTTACTCTTGTAGTCTCACCCCCACCCCCACCCCACCCCCCCAAAAAAGAGGAGTTAAGATGGCAGATTGTTGATGGCAGGGGAATGGGAATAGATATACGAAGCATCTGGCGGTATGGCATCGATTGCGGAAGAGTCGGGAGCTAGCTTATATTAACCGTCTCCCGACCAACACAACGTGGAAGACAATCCAAATGGCAAGCGAGAGCAAAAATGGAAAGAAAATACACTGAACGCGCAAAGACAGCGCGCGACTCATTTGAGTGGGAAAACTAGGGAACACAATACAAACCACAAAAGTGGAGGGGGAGGGGGAAAGCCAAAAAAAAATGCGGAGCCTCTTTGGCCCCTCTTCTCATCTTGGCATGGTCAACCTCGTTACACTCGGAAGGTCCTCGGGAAACCCGGGAGTGTTGCTTGGTAACCGAAGAATCTGGCCCTCCTTTTGGCAGCCAGACGCCTCCGGATGAACATCCCACACTTGAGAGCAGCCATGAGCTTCACCCACTTGCTCTGTGGGATGTGGACGCTGAACCCCGGCGCCGGCGACGGGTAGCCCCCCTGCGGCATCTCGCCGTCCGTGCCCGGAAACGTCGACCGGTTTGGCAGGTCCCATGTGAGTGCCTGCGGGAAGTAGTAGTTTGGCATCCCCACGTCGGAACCGCAGCTGCTGCTGAGGAACATCTCGCTACTCGTTGCGACCCGTCCGCTTGTGGACGCCTCCTCCACTCCGTAGTCCACTGGCCTTCCGCCCGAGAAAACTCTCCTGCTCGAACTGCTGTTGTCCAGAACGGACGAAGAGAAAAGCTGCACTTGCACTTGCACGGCGGGATCTTCTGGAGTCCGGGCATGGAATGGCCGGTCAAACGGGTGCTCCGAACCCACCTGGGTAACCTGCTCATCTGAGGAAAAATGGTGAACACCACTTCAGTAACGAGCAAAAGAAAAAAAGACGGCCGTGCCATACTCGAAGGCAACTTGGTATTTGCTCTTTTGCTGCTTCATAGCATCATCATGATAAATCTACCTCTCAGTGTGTCCGAATAGTGGAGGCTCGGCAGGTTGCGGGACCTTGATCCCGGAACAGAGGCATCCGCTATAGTAAGTTGCTTTGAGATGACACCAGCAGGGAGGGTGTCAATCTCGATCATGTCGTTTTGGTTTCTGTAAGCAGATTGCTTCAGACTGTTCACCAGAGCCTGCCAATGAAACGTGTCATTTCTTCAAGAAGGGGAAATAAAAAAGGAAATGGGAGATGAAGAAGACTACAAGGATCACGACAGGTAGAACATAAATGAGCCTATTCAACACTGAGATTTTCGCTACCCAAGGCCAACTGCTGCCAGCTCACAACAGGGCCAGATTTTGTAAGGGAGCTATTTGCACCGAAAACTAACCAAGTTCAAAAGGATACTTACAATCTGAGAATCTGTGAGATTGCCAAATGGCTGATAATCATAGCCATCAAACTGTGCCCCAACAACCTGAAATATGGAGTTGAAGACGAGCACAACTCTGTTCTCCACAACATAATAAGAGGATAGCTTACTGTCTAAACGACATTCCCAGGCATGCTCTGCAGTTGCCTCCCATATCTTGTTTGACATTCCACTGCCTAATATCTACAGATTTCAAGGTCAAAGATTAGAAAGCTGCATTAAACTGGACTTGAAGCCCAAAAATTTTGCTCATACGAAAACATAGAGTGTTGCAGTTCACTTACACTGCGTAATTGGTCCTGATCCATGACCAAAAACTTTAAAAAGTCTTGTACTGTCCTGATTCCTTTTTCTGAAAGTCTTTTGTGAAAAGCCCCATCCTTTCCTATCTTCTCCAAGCGCCACACATCATCATGCAATGATGGAGGATGATGCTTCTTATACACTAGCATCAGCAACGTTAAACTTCCCTCATTAGAATACAAATGTCTTATTTATTTGCACAGAAAGGTTAAAAAGGCAGTCTGATTGCTGTGCAATCAAAAGAGAGCTAATGTAGCAACATCACCACGGGGACATGTAAGTTTCCCAATGAACCAAACATGCCAATTACCCTGAATTGCATAAAGAGTTGAAAAGAGTCTTCAAGTTCCCAACAGGTCTTGGTTTCCGGGTTTTAACATCACCAATTAACATTGTTCTATTGCTATTTTAGCTTACATTGATTAAGCATGCATATTGAAGAAAACATTAATAGTACTAATAATTCAAACCACTGTACTGGTGTGATAAACTTCAGAGAGGGGGTATCAATGTCAAATGCACTTACATTCTCCACGGTGATCCTTGACAGAAAAGGTTCCACTCATAGCTTCCTGGATTCGTTCCTCAGTGCCATTGCCTGGTGAAATTCTTGCACCAAGCCTGAATTTGCGACTTCTTATCCAACTAGAATTATCAGTGAAGGTGACTGCACCAAAAGTACCAATACCTCCTCTCAGTGTGACAACAAGATCACCTGTCAGCAAGGGCCTTTTCCCTTCTCTTTCACGTACCACGTTATTACTAAAATCTTTTTCTGTCCAATCTTCTTGTTCATCAACGCAAAAATCGCCATCAAGGACAACAATGTCAATCCTAACCGAAGATAGGGGCCCAGACGTGATGATCATCCCAGAAGTTGAATCTTCTATAACTAATTTAACAGGTGTACCATCTTCTGATTCAATTCTGCTTCCAGTGAAAAGTGTATCTGGTAATTTGCTTTTGAAAGATAACCGCCAACGGACAGCTGCAGATGCTTGAATCTTACTTGAGACAGGTCTACAAGCACAACATAGAAACTTGAATTAAAACTACAATAAATATGGAGAAGAATATTGGATAAATGTGAAAGAGAGAATATTAGAAGAAACATTAGAAGATTTGCATGACATGAATGCATGCACCGGGTGTCCAACTCATCTTTCTCCCAACTTGCGGATGTAGTTGCACTTAAAACTACACAAAAAACCCCTTTTCTTTTTAAATAAAGGGCTAATATGGCATCCACAATTATAAAACTAACAAAGGGAAACTGTAAATGCCATGGTTCTGTTGTGGTCAGCTGACCATGAGTTTTGGGCATAATGCTCTGGAAGTTAGCTCTATATGAGAATAATTCCAACTTCTTGTCCTAGTATAGCACGTACAGAACAGGTAAAAGTTAATTTAAGATGAATATTTGGTCCTGGGTGTCATAAATGCCATCAAATTCTCTGGCTTTTTCCCTTTAAGACTGAGAAGATATCCATATCAACAGCATTGAAAAATGGTGCACTCCTGATAACTTGCTAACATTCAACAGGGTTTAGCCGGGTAGAGTACGACAAAGGGTAATAGGCAAATGATCTCTAGGTTAGCCTAGTTATAAAGGATACAATCAAAATGATCATGCAAGTAGCAGAGGAGCATATATACAAACAAAACTTTACCTGGAAGCTGAGAAGACATAACGAGAAAGCCCTTTCTGCACTTCTTCTCGCACCTAGCAAAGAAAACGTAAAGTATATATGGGTTCAGAAATAGCAGCATAGGTGGTTCATGAAAAATAACTCATCTAGAAATTTATTTTCCTCAGGAACAGATGTCTCCAGCATAGAACACCACCATCATCAGGAAAGTTTTGACACCAAATCCATATAAACCTTGATATGAAATAATCCATTTATAGTTTATAATACCTATTAAGATTTAATCCTGATCAGGACTTCATGACTTTGCCTTCCATAGGTGTCATAGGACGTCAAGAACAAAGACTATATTGAAAAGAGATGTTGCAAAGAATAGAAAAGATGTGGATGCACAGAGTTGGTGTATCTCCACGGGGGTTAAGAAAGTTTTTTGTCTTAAGCTAAACTTTTCACCAACAGAAGCTTAGACGCCGAGAAAATTAAGAAAGCAGAAACTTGTTCAGCACCAAAACACAAGCTACTTTGGTTCACTTTATCAGCTAGGGAACTATCAAAGGGTCGCCTGGTGTGCTGTAGATTGTTGTAACGTTCCAATTTTAAAATCTGTAAGCTTCGGTGTGTGAACATGGGTTGACCATATTCAAGAACCCAAGTGTTTACAACATACCAAACATTAAAAATGGTGTTTTATGTTATTTTAAAGCACAACAAACAACACCCACGGGTATCACTCCGCTTGATGCAAGTACCCTGATAAACCATAAATCGCATTAAGATGTTCTGCATTGTTTTAACAGCATTTTACGTCAAAACAGGCGAACACCTACAAGAAAAAAGCCGAGTACAGACAGGGAAAAAAAAAAGAGCTCGAGAGACATCCTACCACTCTGCGAAGAAAGGCTCCAACTCCAGAAACAAGCACTGCATCGACTGCAGCTTCATAACTTCCCTCACAGCGCTGCCAAACAAAGGAAAGAAAGGAAACAAGAAAACGGGTGAGAAACGAACCACACACAAGAGGATGACAAAAAGGACTACTACACGGTAGGGAAGCCACACGGATGGCAACATCCCACTCACTTAAGAAACGACCGCCGCCTCTTGGACTCCCGAAACAAACACTCCTCCTCCTCTTCTGCTCCCACCTGGTGGGTACCAAGCCTCTTCAGGGAACTCATCACTAAAACCAGGAACGCAGCCGCTACCAAAAGAGGCAGTAGTAGTTGAGAGAAGTGACCGTTGGGACGCCGGCCAACTATAAATGGGAAATCCCGGGAGGGCATAGGCAGAGAAGCCGGCGTGAAACTTCATGGAAGCGTGTCAGATACGCACGGCCAAAAGTCTAATAGGATCCTATACAATACACAGAAGGATGTTGAGAGAAAAAGGGCATTAAAAGCGGGAGAAAAGGAGGCCTCTTTTCTGTGCCGCGGCTTCAAAATTTTGGGGAACGGAGGCATGGAATAATCCGGGTGCAGGATTCCCATGCGAACGGTCCGGATTAAGGAGTTCATACCGACCTGGGTGTTCAGGAAAAAGCACACGACATTATCGTCAAACAAAAGAGGAGGAGGAATGGATTCGAGTAAAAAGGTCTGACCTTGACCACGCTGGTCGGCGCGGTGACGGAGAGACGAAAATCTCGCGGAAGAGTCGGGGAGCGTGGAAGAAGCTGCGGAGAAGGTCGAGGGAAGATGCCGCGCAGGGGGGCGCTGGCCCTGGTTTTCCCTGGTTTTTACTTCCCACGACAGCGCGGGGGGGAAGGAAGAGCCAAACAGGGAGGGGAAGGGAAGAGGCTGGTCTTGGTCGCGGGGGTGGCGACTTCCATCGGATTCCTCCAACATGATACAATTAATTTTCCAACTTCCCACGTGCCCGTTTGGGCGCACGGAAGTACGGAAGACGAAATCATGGGATTTCCGGTAAGATAATACAAAAAGTTTCGGGCATGTCATCTCATAACTCCGCCGTTATGGGAAAAAAAAACATCTTCTCCTTTCCCATGTTTCGGAAAGTTTGACGATCTGAATGCCCGCTGATAGTTTTATCTTCCTCTCGGGTTTGCATCTATATTTGTCCTTCAAAAAGAGATGTCTAATGGTGCATTTTGGCAACCACCATGTAGAGGGATGTAGGCATTTCATACCTTCTATGCAATTTTGAAGGAACAATGTCTCCGTAGGGATGAATATTGTTTGAGTAATACATTATATAACGTTTGATCTCGTTAGTTAAAAAAAAAAAGGTGAAATGATTTTTTCTGTATAAAAAAAGACGCTCGCTTTGTATTCGTAAGGTTCATATTTTCGAACATTAAATATAAAATATGTTCAACGAAAAAAATATAAGAATAAAATATTTTATAAAATAGTAAAATATTTTATTACATAAATATAATATTTGATATAGAATTAAAATATTTTATTAAATTTTATTTTTTTAACAAAATATTTTATTTCTATAATATTTTATCTTTATAACAAATGTTACGTTCACGTAATAAAATGTTTCATTTCTATACTATTTTATCCTTTTAACAAATGTTACGTTCACGTGACCATATCATCCGTTCGTATAAAATATTTTATTAATTTATTTTTAAAGTTAAATAAGATATTTTATTCTTATAATAAAATATTTTATTCATATATAAAATATTTTACTCTTCTATAAAATATTTTATTCCTATATTTTTTCACTGACCGTATTCCGTATTTAATGTTCAAAAATATGTGACATATGGATCTCGTGCGTACGTTCTTTTCTACTCAGAAATAATCTTTTCACCTTTTTTTTTGTTAACGAAATTAAACATTATATTTTGACACGATTTATGCATCAAATTTGATGCACGGAATATTACTCGTACTATATTGACAAAATTCTCTAACAATGTTCGTCTTACAAAGGTAATGATAAAAGAGGTAAAATGGTCATTTACAATTCGAGTCCACGTGTCAAATGTGATTTTGCAAAAAAAATTTCTTCAAAATCTGTCCCGTACGTGTGTCATACTTATTAACTGTGTCTGTGCAAGAGAATTAAAAAAAAAATCCCAAAATAGGCATAAGCGTTTTAAAACGCGGCCTAAAGTTGTCTGCAACGAAGTGGACAAACTGCGAGAGCAGTCGGGAGGGAGGGGGTGGAGCTCCGTAATGCCGATGTAAGAATACACGCCCACTCCACTATAGTTTTCGGCAGTTTAAAAACGCTAGATAGATAGGTTACATCGCATATATAATTCCTGATCGGATGCCAATTTAATCATAATCTAATCTCATCTCCCTAACGACGAATTAATATTTAAGAAAACTGGTTATTTTGGCAGCAATTTCAACGCCACAAAAAATCGGAAAGGGGGAGGGGGGGTGCTTCTTTCCAAACGCTACCCATGTTGGATACGGTCACTGGCTTTGAGATTCAGAAAGTGATTTCACTAACTTTTCAGACTGGTGATCGAAGATCATCATCCCTCGTGTAAGAATGAAAACGACTGTAAGAGTCCTACCTAGTTTATTATTATTATTTTTTTAGTTTTTAAAATCACACAGCTTGCAGATCTAACTTCATATATTATAAACGTCCCCGCCGGATTTGCTGATAATTAATATGCCCACTCAACGCACAACCTAAAGAACGACAGCTTCCAAGAATTTTCTCTTCTGCTGGATTATTCACGCGACACCGTCGGGAGTCGCCTGAGAAGTCGTCTCCGCAACGCCTTATATGAAAGTCCACTCTTTAATAAGCAAATAGAAAGCAAATGATCTGTGGCATAAGCTAGCTACAAGGTCACGACGAAGGTTCGAGGATGTTTCAAAGTCAGCTTGTAGTAGAATAGGCAGACATCTTCAAGTGGGGAAGCCCAAACCCGTCCATAACATTAACAGCATCACTGAACAGCAGCAGTCATCACTCCCCAGTAAAGCAATTCTCTTACGAAAGGAGTAGAGAGAGAGAGAGGGGTACGCTTTTCTAGCATTCCCCTGAGCATGCTACTCTACTTCAGAGGGTGTGGTGGGAGTCCGATGGCCGGGAGAGAGATTGGGATGAGGAAATGATCTCTTCAGCTTTACCACTTTCTGCATGACCAAGAACCTGATTCCAACTGCGAGCACAGTCAACTGCCCACTGGGTCACATGGCAGGGCTCGGAATTCGGAATCCCATGCCAGCTTTTTCCCACCCCTGCGAGCTGGGCTGGCGGCTGTGCATGTCTCCTGGGATTAAAAAACAAAACCAAAAACAAAGGATCAAACTTTTTAGGAGGGATAGGGATTTTGCATGGCTTGAGTGGTTAGGCCGCACACGAGAATCCAATGCAGCATATCGATGTGAAAATTATCTGTTCTTCTATCGTGCAGCTGAATCCTTCAACCTTTAGGACTAATTATTAGCCTACTGTGTGATAAACTGAAAGCAAATTAATCTAGTGACAAACGATTCTGATGAAAGGTTCGATCCATATTACTTGTCAATAAAAAATATCTGTTCAACTTTTAAATGAGATGATTGAAAATGAGGAGAACAAAGTTTGGATGACAACAAATTGCGGCTGTAGTTAAAATTAGAAAGCTCGAAATTTGATTGTCACTACACATTTTGATTTGATACGCCACGGTCTCTACGTAATTAAATTACTACTCATCGTTTAAAACGTCCAAAATTGTAAGACTTGTACTGCATGTCTTGCATGAACTCTGGGGTCCAGATGGTCTGACTTTTAATTACTTCTCCAGATTGAATGTAACAGATACAGAGCATCTCAAAATAAGGGTAAGTTGAAAAGGACTGCTAGGACGAAGATATACACGATATCCTCACTTTCTTAATTTTTATTTATCTGATGCAAAGATAAAAAGGCTCAACAAGAGGATATTTCTGCTAATTTATGATGGATTTTCTTTTTCTTTTTTACAGATTGGAGAAGAACATGAATTATGATTGATCCATATCAGTCAGATAAGAAAAGTGAGGAATGTTTTTCTGGTTAAAATAGAGTTTTTTGTGGTATCAAGGCTAGCCATATATTACCAGATATTCATTTCCTTTCATATGAGTAGTCATTCCTGTCTGTCTAATAGTGAGTGTGCAGGTGGAGTCGGCCCATAAGAGAAGAAGATGCCCGTACTGTTAGATCTCAAAATGGCTGCCATGTGCTCTGGTCGCCTCTGGGCAGGAGGAATTGTTTTAGAACCTTCGTTAGTTATTGTGTGGTCCCAAGTAACTGTAGGGTCCTGAAGCAGCCAGTCTAGCATAGCAGATCTTAATTCTTGCCTCTCAAACCTGGTCAATCCAATCCACTTGTTTGCTTATTATAGGTTAAACGCACCATCAGACATGATCTGCACATATCATATTCATGGAGCGAGGTCTTCCCTTGTCACATTCCGTTGTCACTCCTCTGTGGCAGCGGTTCCTTACGTACTAGATATAACCATGCTTTGTTTATCTAAATTCTCGATTGCTGCTTCGTTCTTCGATGACTCATCCAACTAAATTAAGTATTATTCAGTTCGTATCGTTTATGGGTTCGTGATTATTGATCGATCGATTTAGCAACAACAACAACAAAAGATTGATCGATTCATTGAAATTCTTCTTTGTGATCCCTTCTCTCTCTCTCTCTCTCTCTCTCTCTTATATATATATATATATATATATATAAAACTCTTCCAAAAAAGACTTGGGGCCTCAGTTCACATGAAATCCAGTATAATCCAGCCTACTCAAATTCAAATTTGGACAGTGCCTAACCCAACACCTATAGTAATTGAGTCACCACACAATCCGAAACTTTCGGCCCACACTTCAACACTTCCAACCATTTTGACAATAAAATAATCATTTAGATGGGAAACAAATGAAGCATAAACAAACAATTTATGCATACATATATGCAACTCAAGCACCGTAAATATTGCAAGATCAAACATTCCAAAAACACAACAATCAACTAGACATTAATTTTAGCTTAGACATATACCCTGGAGCAGGTACTTCTGCTTCTCCTGTCGACGCAAGAGGGGGCTGGCCGGGAGTAGCTGCAGCAGCAACAGGGGGCTGTGAGCAGTAGCAGCCGGGAAGCGGCAGGGGGCTGCCAGCCACCACATGGGGTTGGGAGCAGCACCCGCCAGCAGCAGTAGCGATGAGACTGGAAGCAGCAACGCTGGGAGAAACAGCAACACACGTTCAACTAAACCAGCTGGTAGGCACAGTTACCTTGCCACCACCACCAATCTCTCCCAATAAGACCCCGGCATGAACCAGACCCCTGAGAGTGCTCACCACATTTTTCAAATTGTTAGGGAAGGCAACTCATTTTCAATCAATAGCTAATTCTGAGTCGGTGTTAATTTACACAAAAAGTATACCCTTCCTTGTCAGCAAGTTGGCGCTGTCAATACTGATCCAGCAACCTGTTTGAGGCATGTCAGGCAGGACCTCCCAAGTTAAAGAGTCCACTTTGAAGCTAGATATCGAAACGGAATTTCAGTCGCATCTAAATACAATATAACAAACTGACAATTGTCGATGAACCCTAATTCAACCACATTATGTGAACTTCCAGCTGGAAATTAAAATAAGATAAAAATGGTAAATCACCAGTTTCCGGTAACATTTCATCGGTGAAAACCTAAGGATACTTTTATTTGATGAGCAAATGCCGCTCTCCACGAGGGATGATGGGTCATAGAATAAGACACCTGGACTCGTAGGGTGTTTGGTTGTTTTTTTTCTTCTTCTTTTTTCTCTCAAATTAAAAAATAAGAGTAAGAGACCCATCTAACTCCGGTTGGTGTTCTTTTTCTAAATTTTAGGAAGGGAATCTCATCCCGTTACAATCTGTTTCTAAATAAAAATAACTCTCCATTATATTTTTTTTGAGGACACGGACTCTCTCATCAGAGGAACGGACAATCGACTGGGTTCTCCCTCGAGAGAAACTTCTCCACGAAGGTATGTTACTCCCTCGTCTCGGCCACCGTTCTCCCTCACCCTCACTGACCGGCGTCCCTCCCTTCCCTCTCCCTCCCCTCTTTTGGCCCCTGCCGCTTGTAACCCTCCCCACATGCCGCATCTCCCTCCGTCGCGCAGACGAGCCCACTCCCCACTGTCTCGTTCGTCTGTCCCCCTGCACCCCTCACCCTCCCTGACCGGCGTCCCCCGTCTCCCTCCCCTCTTTCGGCCCCCACCGCCTGCAACCCTCCCCACACGCCCCGTCTCCCTCCATCACGCGTCGACCTCCCCTCCCCACCGTCGTGTTCGTCTATCCCCTACACCCCTCACCCTCCCTGACCGACGTCCCCCTCTCCCTGACCGGTGTCCCCCCTCCCCTCTCCCTCCCCTCTTCCGGCCCCCGCCACTTGCAACTCTCCCCACACGCTCCGTCTCCCTCCTTCTGCGAGTGCTCTACTCTTATGCGAGGTGTGTGTCAGATGGGCACTGCTCTCCTTCTCTGTGCATTTTCTATCTATTTAATTTTTCCATGCAGTGTTTTCATGACAGATGGGTGGGTGTTTCATATTAATTCATTTTCCATGATATTCTTTATTATGCACTCTATTTGCGTGTGAATATGTGTATATGTGTGTGTGTGGTTTTATATTTGAATTTTGTGACTTTAGCATGAATTAATTTATGTATGCATTAAGTTGTATTTTGAGCGTGAGTCAATTTTGTGCATGACCAAAGGACTTGCATTAAGAGTCATACGGATCATAAGAAAAGTTTCTGAATTGGTATAGATTTTATAAATCACGCTGGACCTTTTATTAAAGAGAGCAATCAAGTAATTATATTTTTCCCAAATTAATATTTATTTATTCCAGATCATTACAGATATGGTGTCTGAAACACAAGTATCATCAGCAAGTGGTCCTAATGAAAGGTTGAGGTGGGATGAAACTCGTTTACCTTACTTAACTAAAATGTTAGTAGAACATCATCGTGATGGAAAAAGGGCATTAACTAGTTGGAAGCCCGAAATATGGGAAGTAATACGATCAGAATTTAACAATAGGTTTGGTGACGAGAATCGTCACTATTTATCGTATTAAGTATGTATTGTGTGTAAAATACATGTAGTAATACACATGTATTATTTACTTTCGTTTTATTAGGCTAGTCATAGTCAAAGTGTGTATTTTATTTTATTAAACCCACAAAGTCAATAGTTGGTTGTTTAGTTTTGTCTTATAAGGCTTGGGTATAAATGTTATTAGGAAAAGCTTATGGGTATGAGTGTTATAGCCTCCTCCTATATAAAGGAAGGCTAAGGGGTGTGTTACGTATGTTGTTATATGAAGAATGAAGATGTTTGTCATAATGTGTTTTGCCTTATGTTCCCCTTCTCTCTTTTCTCCTTTGTGAGGATTGAGCGTTGCCCGGTGTGAGACCGTCCGGCGTGAGGCCGAGCTGTGCGAGACAGCAAGTTATCCCGTCCTGTTCGTCCCTTCGGAGCTATCGTCGATCCGTTCTCCGACGCCGTCTGCGTCAGATTTGGTATTAGAGCCCAACAACGGCGTCTCCGACAACCCCGACATCTCCCCTTCGTTCCCTTTAGTTTTCATAAGTGAAAAAAAAAGAGAGAGACAGAAAAAAAAAATCAAAAAAAGAAGGAGAGAAGAATAAAGATCCCGGTTGAAGAAATTGAAAAAAAAAGAGAAAAAATTTAGTAAAGAAACCCCCCTGCGTTTCTCTCCCTCTCTCTCTCTCTCTGTTACTATACATCTCTGTTTCTCTAATTCTCTCTCGGGTCTCTCTCTCCCGTGTTTCCCTCTCTCTCTCTGTCTCTCTCTCTCTCTCCTGCACCCGCAGACGCCCGCGGCCGCCTCCGCCAGCAGCAGCGTGGCCGCCCGCAGCGTTTGGCTCCCAGCGTCGCCACAGCGCACCCGCGTCCCCCTGTCACCTCCGGCCAGCTGCGACCTCACTGCCTACTCGCGCTCACCGCGGCTCGCAGGGCCCAGCACACCCGCCGCGCCCGGCCAACGCCTGCGACAGGCCTCCGCCTGCGCAACCACCCCCGCCGGCTACCACCGCGAGACCCCCCCCCCTCCGTGAGCCCTCCTCTCTTCCTCTCTAACACCCTCACACCACTCCAACCGCCTCTGCCAACGTCCCTCCGTCCCTTTCTCTTTTCCTGTTTGCATCCGGCCGCCACCCAGACACGCCCACCACCGTTGCATCCACGACCCGAGCTGTAACGACCCGAGAATCCGATTACCGGGAAGGCCCGATAACCCGAGACTCGCACCGCCACCCACGAGCCCGAAGACTCGGAAGGGTTAAAAAGGATGGTGTGGAGACTACACAAGTATCACAAATAATTGCAGAAATTAAACAGTTATAATAGAATAACATTTTACATGGTCCACAACAGAAAATAACACAATAACAATAGTCCACGACTAGTACAGTGACAAGAAAGGAAAGTACAGCTACACGGGGCATCCCCCGGCTCTGACCTCCGGCACTACCGCTGGGCACCCGCACCACGCTGCGCTCCTGACGCGCTCCTCGAAGGTGGCGCCTCACCTGAAACACGGTGAAAACACGCAGGGAATGAGTCTCGGAACAAGACTCAGTAGGGATCACTCGAACCCTACCTCGAAAAACGAGAAACCACTACTCTAGCGGTAGAAAAGTATCTCGGAAAGGAAAGCCCTGTACTCTACAGAACTAGACCCTAACGGCACGTAAACCGAGACACGTGCCACGGTACGAGGAAACTGAAACTCAACGGTTGAACCGTCAAAAACCCGAAGGTCGGAAACACACGACTGACAGTCTGACACTCCGTACTCGACAGGAGTACCACCCACTAGAAGCACAGCCGGTAGCGTCCCCTGGCGTCTTACACCGCACCGCAGGTGCACCGCCTGACATGGTAGGTCCTACCCGAGGCGCAAACACCGTACAAGTAACCACAAACAAGTAACTAGTTGGGGTCACGCCCGTCGACGTGGGTCCAACCGCCCCCAACCACGTGTGCACACACAGACCTTGCGTCACTAGGTCTGGTCCTCTGACCGGTTTTCCCCCGTAGCCGGACTCTGGCTACCGACGAGGGGCCTACGGTAACCGGTCCACAAACCGTCTCGAAAGGTGGGTGCCCGTACACCACTCCCAGGTGAGACCAGCACCGCGCACTGGTGGGCTACGACTAGTGGAGGGTCGCTAAAGGAGTAGACTCTCGAGTCACGGAAAACAACACCCAAGCCCGACAACGTGTGGGAATCACCCCACGCACCAGTCCCGTCACACGGAGACCACGGTCGGAGAAAAGCGAGGTTGCCACCCTCATGGGGCAACACAGGAAGTGGCGGTCTACCCTCAGACCGTCACTGCCAAATGGCGGTCCACTCTAGGGCCGTCACTTGGAAATAGCGGTCTAAGGCGGACCGTCACACGGCCAGGGGGTAGGGGGAAGCGACGCGCCTACCCTAGTGCGTCGCTTGGAAGCGGCGCACCTAGGCCAGGGCGTCACATGGCACCCCACACCCACGAAAACCACAGGGAAAGTAACGCGCTTACCCTGGCGCGTCGCTTGCAAGCAACGCGTCGGGCTCAGTGCGTTACTCGCATGTGACGCGCCTAGACCAGCGCGTCGCATGGCCCTCACGCTCGGGATGGAAAAGGAAGTGACGCGCCTGCCCCAGCGCGTCGCTTGTAAGTAACGCGCTGGGCCCAGTGCGTCGCTTGGCCCATCCACATGGGGGACAACAGGAAGTAACGCTCCTGCCCCAGTGCGTTACACGCATGTGACGCGCCTATCTCGGTGCGTTACATGGCCTGACCCCCAACGGTCAAAACCCAACGGTCGAAAGCATGTGACGGCCCAGCCCAGGGCCGTCACTAGCAAACGGCGGCCAGTCGCAGGACCGTTACAGCCCTCGACCCCAAAGGCCAACACCCAGGGAAGTAACGCACCCCTCTAGGGGCGTTACAAGCATGTGACGGTCACTGGAGTGACCGTCGCTTGCCCCAGAGCACGCTACGGCGGGAGAACCCCAAAAACACCAACCACGCCCCCGTACCTCCACCGGAGAGGGGGAAAACAAGGGGGAAGACCCCTGGGGACCCCTAGCATGCATCTAAGCCACCAAAACATAGAATCATGGGCTAAAACCATAGATCGGGCGGCTCACCCCAAAACATGGAAAAACCCCAAAAACGCCCAAACATGCCTCTCTCGGCCTCCCCGCGGCCTACAAACCACGGAAAAGAACGGCGAAGAGCTAGGGAACGTCACCCTACCTCAATGGAGCGAATGCTCCGCCGGATCGTCCACGAATCGCGAAGAACGCTTGAAAACCCTCGTTCTTCCTTAAGCTTCCCACGCTTGCCGCACGCCCCCACGACCGCCTCGCCGCCGCCCACGTCGCCGCGCCGTCGCCCCGCCGCCGTCTGCAGCCGAAGGGGAGCTCGCCGTGGCCAACCGGGAGGAAGAGAGGGAGAGGGAGGGAGACACGGTGGAGGAGGAAGGAGGAAGAAGAAGATGGTGGGGGGAGAGAGAAAAGAAAAAGGGTTTTATAGAAAAACCCGGAAAATCCGTAAAATTCCAAAAAATAGGAAATCACACCCCCGCGATCCTCGGAACGCACCGATCGCAACGGTACCACTCGTGTCCGTGTGAACAGCCCGGTTCACCCGCAACGAGCGTCCGAAGAGAAAAGCCGAAACACACACCGGGAATCGGAAAACACACGCGGAAAAGCCGCGGAACGCCTCCGGGCCTCCGAAACAACTCCGGATCGCGCCGACCCGAACACGAAAGATGTCCGAAACGAAATTTCGGACACAACGGAGCCGGACACTCCGAAAACCAGATCCGGGACCCACGAAGAAGGATCCGAAAGGTCCGGGATATTACAGCCCTCCCCCCTTAAGGAATTTCGTCCTCGAAATTGAGAACAACCCAAGGGGAAAGAAGAGGAAGACTCACTCAAACAGGTACGGGAACTGCTGACGCATCTCGTCCTCACGTTCCCACGAAGCCTCACCACCAGAGTGTCGTTGCCACACGACCTTCACCAAGGGAATAACCTTGTTCCGCAGGCGCTGCTCTCGCCTATCCTCCACGCGGATCGGAAACTCTGGGAGAGAAAGATCTGGAGTCACCTCAGGCCAAACGGAAAACTCGAGCACATGAGAGTCA
Organism: Amorphophallus konjac; assembly: GCA_022559845.1. NCBI lineage: Eukaryota > Viridiplantae > Streptophyta > Magnoliopsida > Alismatales > Araceae > Amorphophallus > Amorphophallus konjac. Next base: position 456,227,456 of record CM040122.1, on the reverse strand, counting down.
TCGGGCATATACTTCCGCAACATAGAGACGTGGAACACGTCATGCACCGACGCCAACTCAGAGGGTAACTGTAACCGGTAAGCAACCTCACCGATGCGCCCCACAATCGCGAAAGGACCAATATAGCGGGGACTCAGCTTCCCACGCCGTCCAAACCGCATCACCCCCTTCATCGGAGAAACTCTCAAGAACACATGATCGCCCACGGCGAACTCGAGGGGCTGCCGCCTACGGTCAGCATAGCTCTTCTGCCGACTCTGGGCCGCCAACATGTTCTGACGAACCAGGTGCACAACATCCACACATTGCTGCACCAATTCCGGTCCCGTCAAAACACGCTCACCCACCTCAAACCAATCGAGTGGAGTCCGACAAGGACGCCCATACAGAGCCTCATAGGGAGCCATGCCGATGCTCGAATGAAAGCTGTTGTTATAGGCAAACTCCACCAACGGTAGGTGATGAATCCAACTCCCCTGCCACTCCAGGCAGCAGGATCTCAGCATGTCCTCCAAAGTCTGAATGGTCCTCTCAGACTGACCATCCGACTGTGGATGATACGCCGAGCTAAATGCCAACTCCGTGCCAAGAGCTCGCTGGAAACTCCTCCAGAATCCAGAAGTGAAGCGCGGATCCCGATCCGACACGATCGAAATGGGAACCCCATGCAACGGAACGATCCGCTCCACATAAAGACGAGCCAACTTAGGCACGCTCCAGCTGACCTTGACCGGTAGCAACCGCGTCACCTTCGTCATTCGATCCACCAGCAACCAAATACTGTCCTGCCCAGTCGGGGTTCTGGGCAACCCCACCACAAAATCCGTGGTCACATGGTCCCACTTCCAAGCAGGAACATCCAAGGGCTGGAGAGTACCGCCTGGTCGCTGATGCTCCGCCTTCACTTGCTGACAGATCAGGCACCTGGCCACAAACTCGGCCACATCTCTCTTCATGCCAGGCCACCAGAACTGCCTCCGCAAGTTCCGATACATCTTCGTCGCACCCGGGTGCACAGTGTACCTGCTCCCATGAGACTCGCGTAACACCGCACGACGAACCTGCTCCTCCCCTGGGACGTACAGCCTGCCACGAAACCTCGCAGCACCGTCCTCGCCAAGCTCCACATCAGCTATCGCCAGAATCCGGGGCAACTCAGGGTCCGCATGCTGAGCCTCTGTCACCTGACGACGGATAGCAGGAGTGACAGTCAGACTCGCAAGCACTGCCAACCCTGGCTCCTGGGGAATCTTGAGCCTGAAAGATACTTCGGGCACCTGTTCCCAGAGCCTCCACCTCCTCAACATCAAGGCACTGATCACGACCTTCCGACTCAAGGCATCGGCGACGACATTCATCCTGCCCGGCTGATAAGACAGGGTGAAGTCATAGTCCTTCATGAACTCCATCCAACGCCTCTGTCTGAGGTTCAGATCTCTCTGCGAGAACACATACCTCAAACTCTGATGGTCAGTGAACACCTCGAACTTCTCACCGTACAGATAATGCCTCCAGATCTTCAACGCGAAGATCACTGCCGCCAACTCAAGGTCATGGGTAGGGTAGTTCTCCTCATGGGGCTTTAGCTGCCGAGATGCATAAGCCACCACTCTACCATGCTGCATCAGAACAGCACCCAATCCGACGCCGGAAGCATCTGTACACACCACAAAACCTCCCGATCCAGAAGGCAAAACCAACACCGGAGCCGAGGTGAGCAATCTCTTCAGTTCCCTAAAGCTCTGCTCACACTCCTCGGACCAGACGAAAGGCACATCCTTCCGCGTGAGCCTCGTCATCGGGGTCGCAATGCGGGAAAAATCCTGGATAAACCGGCGATAATAACCCGCAAGCCCCAAGAAACTCCGGATCTCCGTCACCGACCTCGGCCTCGGCCACTGCATCACGGCCTCGACCTTGGCGGGATCCACGGAAATGCCATCACCAGAAATCACGTGCCCCAGAAAGTGCACCTCGCTGAGCCAAAACTCGCACTTGCTGAGCTTCGCATACAACTGGTGATCTCGCAACGTCTGCAGCACCACACCCAAATGGTACGCATGCTCCTCGGCAGACTGCGAATAAACAAGGATGTCATCCACGAAGATGACCACGAACTGGTCCAAATACGGATGAAACACCCTCTGCATCAAGTCCATGAAGGCTGCTGGGGCATTGGTGAGCCCGAACGGCATCACCAGAAACTCATAATGCCCGTACCTCGTACAGAACGCAGTCTTCTCCACATCGGACTCGCGAATTCTCAGCTGATAGTAACCGGACCGCAAATCAACCCGCGAGAACACTCGCGCAGACTGCAGCTGGTCGAACAAATCATCAATCCGCGGCAACGGATACTTGTTCTTGACGGTCACTTCATTCAGCTGCCGATAGTCAATGCACAGCCGCAGACTACCGTCCTTCTTCTTCACAAACAGCACGGGCGCACCCCAAGGGGAAAAGCTCGGACGAATATACCCCTTGGCCAACAGCTCCTGCAACTGCGCCCTCAACTCCCTCAACTTAGCGGGGGCCATACGGTAGGGAGCCTTCGCCAAAGGTCCCGTACCAGGCACAACCTCGATCACGAAATCGATCTCCCGCTGGGGAGGTAATCCAGGCAACTCCTCAGGAAAAACATCGGGAAACTCGCACACCACCGCAATGTCCTCGACATTCGGCTCCATCCGGTCAGACACAACCACTGACGCGAGAAAACCCTGGCAACCTGAATCAAGCAATCGACGGGCTCGAATAGCAGAGATAAGAAATCGAGAAGAGGTGGAACGGATACCTTGGAAATAGAAGGTCCTCTTGCTCGGATGCTGGAAGTAGACCCTCTTCATTCCACAATCCACCACCGCTCTATGAGTCTCGAGCCAATCCATGCCTAGAATCACATCGTAATCCCGAAGCTGCAACGCATACAACCTGCCTGGCATACTCCGTCCATCGATCCACACCGGAACCTGGTCGAAGCAATACGGAGTGACCATAAAGTCACCCGAAGGCAACTCCACAGCCAAATCACAGGACAACTGGGTCACCGGCTCCTCGACGCTCGACGCGAAATCCTCCGAAATAAACGAATGAGACGCGCCAGAATAAAATAAAACCCGAGCCGCACAACCCAAAATCTGAACGGTACCTTCCACGAGCTGCGACGCTACTGCCTCTGCCCTGGTCAAGTGCGTGATCTGGCCACGAGCTCTCTGCCTGCCTCCCACACTAGCTGACCTGGGTAGCGGCGGATACTGTCCCTGCTGCTGCTGCTGCTGGGGAACCTGCTGCTGCAGCGGCCTCTGAGGACAGTCGCGCGCCATATGCCCTGGCTGGTCACACCGAAAACAGATGATCGGCGCCGTGCACTGCCTGCCTGGGTGGGTCCCACTACACCGTGGACAAGGTCCTCGCGATCCACCCACCGATCCCTGACGCTGCAAAGAGAACGGCTGCTGTACACTGCCCGATGAAGCCTGCCCCTGATCCTTGTGCTTCTTACGGAGACTCTTCTTCAAGAACTTCTTGACCTTCGAGCCGAAGGACGCAGATCCTGTCACCGAAGCTGCCGATGCCGGTACTCCTGAACCACCCGACACACGCTGGAAGGAACCCTGCTGCTGGGTAGCCGACTGCTGGCTGCGACCTGACACAGACTGCCCCTGGCTGATCGGTCCTCGAGTCCTCTGCATATCCATCTCCAAGGAAATCGCAACACGAGACGCCGTCTCCAGATCAGTGGCCCCATTCGCGATCAAATGGTGCCTCAGCTCCAACCTCAAGCCCTGCACAAACTGCGTGGTCCTCACCCTCTCATGCTCCATGATATGAGGTGCATACCGACCCAGCTCGACAAATCGGGCCCTGTACTGCAGCACGGACATGTCACCCTGCACCAGCTCCAGAAACTCCCGCATCCGCTGCGTAGTAACAACGTCTGGACAGTACGTACGCTCGAAAGCACTGACAAAGTCATCCCACTCGATCTGCTCAAGTGGACGAAGCTGAAAGGACGTCTTCCACTCGGAAGACCACCACCTACGAGCCGTACCCTGCAACTGGTTGTAGGCCAACACCACTCTGTCCTCGGCAGCACTCTTCGCTGAACTGAACACCCGCTCCATCTCATCAAGCTAATCACGAGCCGCATCAGGGTCTGCCTGGCCGTTAAAGTAAGGTGGATGGAACTGCATGAAATCCCTCACTGCTCGGCCTGGCCCACCCCTGACTGACGAGCCCTCACCGGCCTCTCTGCCGAACTGTTGAGCCATGAGATGGTACATGCCACGGAGAAAACCCTCGGCCCCCGGAACTCTCGCAGCATCCTCGGCCTCGGTAGCCCCCCGTGGTGCTCTACTATGCTCCTCCTGGTCCCTCTGCTGGACCTCCTGCTGGATCTCCTGGCCTCCAGCCGACTGCCCCTGCTGAGAGCGAGAACTCCTCCTCGGCGCCATCCTCGCTCCTGAAGCAAAAGACAGAAGACACAAAAACGGCAAGGTCAGAATAAACACGCGGTGCCCAATGCCAGCGTCACCTGTACATCATCGTCATGGACTAGTGGACCACTACAATTACCTATGATTCTCATGTAATTCCACAACCGCGCTCTGATACCAGCTGTAACGACCCGAGAATCCGATTACCGGGAAGGCCCGATAACCCGAGACTCGCACCGCCACCCACGAGCCCGAAGACTCGGAAGGGTTAAAAAGGATGGTGTGGAGACTACACAAGTATCACAAATAATTGCAGAAATTAAACAGTTATAATAGAATAACATTTTACATGGTCCACAACAGAAAATAACACAATAACAATAGTCCACGACTAGTACAGTGACAAGAAAGGAAAGTACAGCTACACGGGGCATCCCCCGGCTCTGACCTCCGGCACTACCGCTGGGCACCCGCACCACGCTGCGCTCCTGACGCGCTCCCCGAAGGTGGCGCCTCACCTGAAACACGGTGAAAACACGCAGGGAATGAGTCTCGGAACAAGACTCAGTAGGGATCACTCGAACCCTACCTCGAAAAACGAGAAACCACTACTCTAGCGGTAGAAAAGTATCTCGGAAAGGAAAGCCCTGTACTCTACAGAACTAGACCCTAACGGCACGTAAACCGAGACACGTGCCACGGTACGAGGAAACTGAAACTCAACGGTTGAACCGTCAAAAACCCGAAGGTCGGAAACACACGACTGACAGTCTGACACTCCGTACTCGACAGGAGTACCACCCACTAGAAGCACAGCCGGTAGCGTCCCCTGGCGTCTTACACCGCACCGCAGGTGCACCGCCTGACATGGTAGGTCCTACCCGAGGCGCAAACACCGTACAAGTAACCACAAACAAGTAACTAGTTGGGGTCACGCCCGTCGACGTGGGTCCAACCGCCCCCAACCACGTGTGCACACACAGACCTTGCGTCACTAGGTCTGGTCCTCTGACCGGTTTTCCCCCGTAGCCGGACTCTGGCTACCGACGAGGGGCCTACGGTAACCGGTCCACAAACCGTCTCGAAAGGTGGGTGCCCGTACACCACTCCCAGGTGAGACCAGCACCGCGCACTGGTGGGCTACGACTAGTGGAGGGTCGCTAAAGGAGTAGACTCTCGAGTCACGGAAAACAACACCCAAGCCCGACAACGTGTGGGAATCACCCCACGCACCAGTCCCGTCACACGGAGACCACGGTCGGAGAAAAGCGAGGTTGCCACCCTCATGGGGCAACACAGGAAGTGGCGGTCTACCCTCAGACCGTCACTGCCAAATGGCGGTCCACTCTAGGGCCGTCACTTGGAAATAGCGGTCTAAGGCGGACCGTCACACGGCCAGGGGGTAGGGGGAAGCGACGCGCCTACCCTAGTGCGTCGCTTGGAAGCGGCGCACCTAGGCCAGGGCGTCACATGGCACCCCACACCCACGAAAACCACAGGGAAAGTAACGCGCTTACCCTGGCGCGTCGCTTGCAAGCAACGCGTCGGGCTCAGTGCGTTACTCGCATGTGACGCGCCTAGACCAGCGCGTCACATGGCCCTCACGCTCGGGATGGAAAAGGAAGTGACGCGCCTGCCCCAGCGCGTCGCTTGTAAGTAACGCGCTGGGCCCAGTGCGTCGCTTGGCCCATCCACATGGGGGACAACAGGAAGTAACGCTCCTGCCCCAGTGCGTTACACGCATGTGACGCGCCTATCTCGGTGCGTTACATGGCCTGACCCCCAACGGTCAAAACCCAACGGTCGAAAGCATGTGACGGCCCAGCCCAGGGCCGTCACTAGCAAACGGCGGCCAGTCGCAGGACCGTTACAGCCCTCGACCCCAAAGGCCAACACCCAGGGAAGTAACGCACCCCTCTAGGGGCGTTACAAGCATGTGACGGTCACTGGAGTGACCGTCGCTTGCCCCAGAGCACGCTACGGCGGGAGAACCCCAAAAACACCAACCACGCCCCCGTACCTCCACCGGAGAGGGGGAAAACAAGGGGGAAGACCCCTGGGGACCCCTAGCATGCATCTAAGCCACCAAAACATAGAATCATGGGCTAAAACCATAGATCGGGCGGCTCACCCCAAAACATGGAAAAACCCCAAAAACGCCCAAACATGCCTCTCTCGGCCTCCCCGCGGCCTACAAACCACGGAAAAGAACGGCGAAGAGCTAGGGAACGTCACCCTACCTCAATGGAGCGAATGCTCCGCCGGATCGTCCACGAATCGCGAAGAACGCTTGAAAACCCTCGTTCTTCCTTAAGCTTCCCACGCTTGCCGCACGCCCCCACGACCGCCTCGCCGCCGCCCACGTCGCCGCGCCGTCGCCCCGCCGCCGTCTGCAGCCGAAGGGGAGCTCGCCGTGGCCAACCGGGAGGAAGAGAGGGAGAGGGAGGGAGACACGGTGGAGGAGGAAGGAGGAAGAAGAAGATGGTGGGGGGAGAGAGAAAAGAAAAAGGGTTTTATAGAAAAACCCGGAAAATCCGTAAAATTCCAAAAAATAGGAAATCACACCCCCGCGATCCTCGGAACGCACCGATCGCAACGGTACCACTCGTGTCCGTGTGAACAGCCCGGTTCACCCGCAACGAGCGTCCGAAGAGAAAAGCCGAAACACACACCGGGAATCGGAAAACACACGCGGAAAAGCCGCGGAACGCCTCCGGGCCTCCGAAACAACTCCGGATCGCGCCGACCCGAACACGAAAGATGTCCGAAACGAAATTTCGGACACAACGGAGCCGGACACTCCGAAAACCAGATCCGGGACCCACGAAGAAGGATCCGAAAGGTCCGGGATATTACACGAGCTCCCCTTCTCCCACGCCACCTCCACCACGCCCGACGCGGCCAACGCCCTGCTCGCTACTCAAGCCTCCGTTGCGACCCCCTCGACGCCGCCGAACCTCCTTCCGGCCTCCTTCGTCTCGAGCCCCCCCCCCCCCCCTGCGCCAACCCACCTGCGAGCCCACCACAGCCTACGACCACCTCCGCAGCCCACCGCCTTCCTTGCCGCCGCCAATACCGCAACCCCCCCCCCTCTACTCACGTAACCCCTCGGCCCCCCTCTCTCTGTCAACCCCGCGACCACCGCATAAGAGAGCCCGCAGTTGGCCAAATTCACAGCCTTGATTAACTCTCCTAGTCCAGATACATTAAATGTGCCATCCCTATCAAGGAGTTGGATAGAGCAGCTTTCTCCAGACTACCGCGTTGGCCGCCCTCGCACAGCTCTCTTCCCGCGTTGGACGCCTGCCAGCGTGCCCGCCTGCAAGTGTTGACTGCAGGCGTGTTATTTGCGCAGCATAAGAGTTTGAAAAAAGGGGGTTTTGAAAAAAAAGGTCAAAAGAAGAGGTTAAAGCTTGAAAAAAAAAAAGGGTTTCAAAAGGTTTCAAAAAGTCAAAAAAGAGAGGTTTGAAAAAAAAAGAAAGGGGTTTGAATAAAAGTTCGAGAAAATTAAAAAAAAAGAGAGGTATATATATATCATGGATATATAATATTATATATGTATATCTATGTGAAAAAAAGAGTGTTATATATATAATATATATACCATTGATATATTATATTATATATATATATAGGTATATCTATATAATCTTATATCTATATATCATTTGAATAAATGTGTCACTGTGGCTCCCGAGTCCACTGCGGCGGCTTGAGCAGTGCCTGCGTCGCTTGGTCGTCGACAGACAGTCCGTGATTTCGGGTGTGTGGTGTGCGTGACTGTCCTTCGCCATGTCCGCTCCGTCGAGAAGGAAGAATTTGACGCTTTGGATGCATCGTCCTTGAGATGGGGACGGGTGTGAGGCTCCATTCGAAGATCCAGATCCGTCTTCCTCCGCTCCGCCCTAAAGGGAGAATTTGAAGCTTTGGGTGCATCGTCCTTGATATGGGGACGGGTGCGAGGCCCCACTTGAAGCTCCAGGTCTGTCCTCTTCTGCCGTCCGCCTTCGCCTTCACCAACGCCACTACCACTTCCACCACGGGTCCTATGATTCAAGGTTCGAGGTTCGAGGTCGAACCTCCTCCAAGCAGAGGGGTTTGACGAGAATCGTCACTATTTATCGTATTAAGTATGTATTGTGTGTAAAATACATGTAGTAATACACATGTATTATTTACTTTCGTTTTATTAAGCTAGTCATAGTCAAAGTGAGTATTTTATTTTATTAAACCCACAAAGTCAATAGTTGGTTGTTGGGTTTTATCTTATAAGGCTTGGGTATAAATGTTATTAGGAAAAGCTTATGGGTATTATGGGTATGAGTGTTATAACCTCCTCCTATATAAAGGAAGGCTAATAGGTGCGTTACGTATGTTGTTATATGAAGAATGAAAATGTTTGTCATAGAGTGTTTTGCCTTGTGTTCCCCTTCTCTTTTTGCTCCTTTGTGAGGATTGAGCGTCGGTCGGTGTGAGACCGTCCAGCGTGAGGCCGAGCTGTGTGAGACAGCAAGTTATCCCGTCATGTTCGTCCCTTCGGAGCTGCCGTCAATCCGTTCTCCGACGTCGTCCGCGTCATTTGGACAGGGTTTGCCGACCCGGTGCGGGTCGCCCCGACCCGACCCAGGCTGTGGGCGGGACGCCCGGGTCGTGGGTCGTCACCGGGGCATCCCATTATTTTAATATTATATTATATTATATTTTATATATAGTATATCTTTTTCTATTTTATTCTATTATTTTGTATGTATTATATATATGTATAGTCTATTTTTAAAGCGAGATGGACCGAGAAGGACCGAGACGGGACCGACCCGACCTAGGCCGAGACCGGGTCGGCCGGGTCGGCAAACCCTGGGTTTGGATTGAATGTTTTTTTTGGTAGGTAATTTTTTTTAATTTTATTTTAAACGGGAAGGGGGAACTGGGTATTGAACCCAGGACCTTCCCCTCGCAATTGGATTGAATGTTACTACTAAATAATTGAAAGCTCGAGTCCAGGTGATGAAGAATGATTATGTTGTAATAAAGAATATATTCAATGCAAGTGACTTTGGTTTTACCCATGTATTGAATACATTTCTTGCAACTGATGAAGTCTGGGATGCTTATATTCCGAAAATAAATTGCTTCTATGATAAACGTTTTATTTTATGTAAAAGTTGATAGAGATTTAATAATTATTTTGGTATATTTCAGAAGCATCGTGAAGTAAGGGCTTGGAGACGAGTCACTATACTACTATATAATAAGTGGTATAAAATATTGGAGGGTATTATTTCTCTTCTTTTTATTTATTATATATAAATATTAAAATTTTAATATACATATATATCCTTATTTTTTTAATTATAGATACTAAAGCAAATGGGATTAGGTAACAAAATATACTTCCACATACAGAAACATCTGAAGTTATCGATCCATACATGACACCTTATGAAACACGTGTAGATTTGACAAAAGATGAAGATAGTTCATCGTTGATTTTAAATTTGTGGGAAGTATTGAAAAATATAATAAAGGTACAGAATATGTTGTCTCAATTGAAAAGTCTAAAAGAATAAGGTCGAAAGAACCAACATCTCTAGCTAAAGTAACGTGGAGATAGCTCAAGAGTTCAAAAATTCATCAATGTCTTCTTCCTACGAAATGATTCAAGAATGTGTGAAATTAAACATGGTGATAAATCTCACTATTTCTGAGAAAGCTAAAGCATCTTATTTAATTAGGAGAGAATGATTTTCTTATATTCTTAAAATTTGATGATGTATCTCGTTTAGAATTGTTGAAGTTACATCTGAGGGATAATTGATCGGATTTGTGTAGGAAATATAGGAAAGCTTATTTTGTTCATTTTTTATATTTTCTCATATTTTATTGATTATAGTTTATTGTCTTTGAATACAGACATGTTTTTATTTTTAAATAGTTGATTGATTGTATGCGTTATTATTTTCGTATGTGATGAACGTGATATTAGCATTCTTTAAATTTGATTCTCTAATTACAGGTAGATGGATATAATAGAAAATTTTAATGATGTTAGTGAGGAGGAGGAAAGATTTATAGCATGTCATCGTCAATTCTTTCTCAGTATGTTGACATTAGTGAAGATTGCTTATAATTGTCAAAAGAGTAATTCAAGGAAGCGCATAAAAAAATCAATTCTTAATGACATGGCATACATGTAAGAGTTATTGGAAGAGGTTAAAATTTAATTCTGTGAGACATGTCGTATGAATAAGTACATATTTTCTTTATTGTGCAATGAGATAAAAGGTTTGAAAGTGTTAAAAGAGAGTACCAGAGTTGACACATAAGAGATGGTAATAATGCGTATTTATATTTTGACAAAAGGTGCAAGTAACTGATCTGCTCAAGATAGATTCTAGCATTCAGGTGAAACAATAAGTCGTCGACTTAATGATGTAATTGATGCTCTCGTCATTTTAGCACCAAAGTTCATTTTTCTCCCTCTAGCATAAACTTCACAATACATCCACGATAGATAACATTTTCATTTTTTAAAGGTAATACTTCTAGTGATTAATGTTAATTTAAACATTCTTCATAGTAATTTTGTAGTTATGCTACTGTAGTATTATATTGGAGCTATAGATAGAACACATATATTAGTTGAGATTTCAATCGATGATAGATTACGTTGTCGCAATCGAAAGGGGCAAACATCTCAAAACGTTATGACCGTATAGGCGTATACTCCTTTGATATGACTTTTCTTTTTGTTAATGCTAGGTACGAGGGTTCGATGCTAATGTTTTAGAATGTGTTATAACATCATGATTTTATGTCCCATAAAGTACATATTTTCTCTTAAATTAAATTTGTTTATATATGTACTGACATTTATTTTCATGAATAGATAAATATTATCTTGTTAATGTGGGTTATGAAAATACACCACAATTTATAGTGTCGTATCGAGAAGTAAAATATCATTCTAAAGAATTTGATCCAAATCACTCTAATCCATAGAACCCAAAAGAATTTTTTAATTTACGACATGTTTCGTTACGAAATATTATTGAACACATGTTCGGAGTATTAAAAGAAAGATTCTATATTTTCTGTCAATCGTTAGAATATCTTATCGATATACAAACGAAGATAGTTATTGTTACATGTATCTTACATAATTTTATACGTGATCATAAAAGAGAAAAAGATAAAACTTAGATATAGATTGAAAGAGAACATGACACAAATATTGATAGAGAAATAGAGCGAAAATATCAAGAAAGAATCAGATTTAAAAAACAACCACGTTTAACACCACATGCATATCATCGTCTTGATAAAAAATTTTAGAATAAAATTACATTGAAAATGTGAAGATTATTCGAGCACGAGATACAGATCTTGATGCTTGTAATTTTTTTAAACAATATATTTGAAAGACTATCTAACATTTATATTTCCCTATTATGAATGATAATAATCTATATTGAACTATTTTTGTCACTTTAAAATTTTTTAAATTATAAAAAATTATCTACCTAACAAGTCTACATAAATTTCAAAATTTATGACACTACTGCCAAGCAAGAAACATCAATTTTCATGGATTTTAAAATTTAAGTCAAAAACTGACACAATATAATTTTTTTGATAGAAATAACTTAAAAAAATTGTTCCCAGACAGCCTATTAATAAGCAAACAACAGGAAACGTGAGCAAGCTCAAAAATTAGCAAGTCTAAATCTTTCAAACAAAATATCAAACTCTGTAAGATGTCTGATATTATCTTCGCTCTCACACCTGGTGGCATTCCAGACAGACAACAAAGAAAACGGACCGATACAACACATCTGGTTCAACACTCGGATGGAGTGCTCAAGCATCCGTACCACACATGTTGCCTAAGTCAACAACTCAATATAAACAGGTTCAAAACACTGCTCCCAAAATAGAGCCCAAGCAAGGTAATAGCACTCAAACACTGCGGATGGGAGCCGAGATATGCTGCAAACGTTATGAACCTGTAAATGAAACGAGATTTATATTTCTGGACTAGATTGTATTGAGTTTGACATCAGAAGAGTCCCCTCAAGTGCTTGATTCAAATATGCACAGTCGCCCTCATTAAAAAAGAGGATCAGGATACAAGTCCCCTGGGGTCTCCATAGGTAAAACATAAGGATATATAATACATCGGATGCTCTTATCTCTGCCATATAATAAGACTGAAAACCCATTACTTACACCGCTCCAGAGAAGATATTACGGTAAACTAGTACAATGAGGTATCATCCTGCTCCTGCATGCACTTCCCAGCTTCCTAGCACCACAGTTGACGCATGCCCTCACAAGCTATCATCAAAAATTGTGGACAGCACAAGTTCCCGTACAAACTCTGATCTCTGAGACCTCTCTTTCAGATCCTTATCAGATAGAGATGTTTCAGCCCTGGGAGGTAAACCCATTGAGATCAGATTAATCCACATTAAAGGCCCACGAAAATGCTGGCAACAGCAAAAATGCAGTCCAAGCAGACAGTAACGACACAAACAACTCATAATCAGACACAAACAAAGTGCCGGTAGTTACTTAAGAGAGTAAGCTAGAACACATGAATACAAATCGTTCAGCCATGCCTCTATAATTTCTACCACTTGAGAATCAGATATGCTCCTACTTTTGAAACAATTAACCTGACATAGCAAACGTCAGTCTAGCAGAAAAAGAAAGTGGTCTATAGTGTGTACGTCAATCATAGTTGCATTATTAATAAGAATATTAGGAATCTGTTCATTTAATATATAACCATAGTTGTCAAGGCATCCAAAGCGACCAAGTTTGTAACATCCTGCTGCTTAGGCAACAAAGGGATGTGCCTAGGCAATACCTAAGTTATATAACTGTTGCAAGAACTACTATCTAAATTTTCAACCATATAAATTCTATCTTTATTTATCGGGAAAAAGTGCTGCATTCACAAATATTCAGCATGTACATGTAGTACAAAAGGCAAAAAAAAAGAATAAATGACAGACACTAACACATTAATAAGGAAAAAAGACTCGGAATTCGGGAACACCTAACAATCTATGTAGTCAGAGGTGAGAGGCGTCCGAGGTGACCAAGGGGTCACGTCAACCATAAACACGTGGGCAATGGCCTAGGCGTTTAAGGCAACATTTTATTAAAACCTATAAAACAGGTCAGATGTGTAAACATATCATTAAATATGTCAACACATAAAACCTATAATATTACTAAATTTATACGTGCATGTGTTAATTAAATTCAACTTCATAATAAAACACCTAAAAAACCGGGTTTGGTTATAGGAATCGGCTGGGTGGCCCAAGTGGGCTCAGGCCAAAGGTGCCATGGGAGGCGAGATTGGCTGGAGCAAGGCAAATTATTGGTGCCTCGCCTCACCTAAACGCCTAGGCAAGCACCTCAAGCACCTTTGACAACATAGCTGACAATATGATTAAAAATTAACCTGAAATTTGATAGTCAAATAATCATGACATACACAAAAAGAAACATACATGCAAGACATTTCTAAGTAAACAGTAAGCAAATCAACATACCAGTATCATAGGTTCCACTTATCAATTATCAAAAAATGTTTAAAGAAAAGTATGAACCTACATCTTATGCCAAAACCCATGTCCTCATCAAGAGAAGCCCCAGAAACTCAATCAAAAATTGGGAAAGGAAACCCGATCGTCTCTGTTTCCATTATTCAGGTAACGTTGTTGGTATTCAAAAACAGCCTCAATTTTTATCTAAAGACTTAAAAATGTGCACAAAACAAGGTGGATTGCACCCACACCTAGGCAGGCAGGGAGCACCAAGGTAACCCAGGCGAGTGACTTAATGGGCTGTTTGCCTAGGCAGTAGGCCCCCTTAGACCTTATCCAGCATGTTGTCACCTAGGTGACACCTTGAAAACAGTGAATGTAACTATGATAATCTTCATCCTGCTCATTGGGAGTAGATCAAATAAAGGGGACAAAGATTTGATGATCTTTTCTGATGACTGACCTAATATTGATCCTTCAACAGTTGGATCACTTTAGACGGGAGCGGATCCAAGTTCCATAGACCAACTTACAAGGCAAAAAGGTAATATCTGAAACGATTGATGAAATCTTCTTAGAGCAATGATATGGTGCCATCCTTTTTGCCTCACCTTTTGCCACTCTCGACTTGGCCATCTGATCATCAGATCAGACAGCCAAGCTGAAGACTTAAAAGCTCAGTGCTCAAAGCTCAGAACCACGAAACTTAAACCATCTTTTCCCGCCATCTGATTTGAAAATCAGATGGCCGAAAAGGGTGTGGCAAAAAGTGAGGCAAAAAGGCGGCACCATAGGATTGCTCATCTTAAGGAAACAAAACCTAGCTTACTTAAAAACAGCCTCACTACACAAAGGGTCAAAAAGGCAATTCATACAATAGATGCTTACTGAGCCTGCTCTGCATTGTTTAGGTCATGAAAAAAAAAAGGTATTCTTGGAGCATTGCTTTGTTTCCAGAACTGTATGAAGGAAAAGAATCACTGCATTTATGTAGATACACTAATTAATAGAATCCAGAAACATGAAGTCAATTGGGAATTTTACTGCTCATATTATAATGTTTAGCAAAAACTATATGGTATGTATTGCATAAGTATTTAATTCACGTTTGCAGGTGTGAACATAATTATGTATGAAAGATAACATGCAAATGCCTTTTTTTTTGAAATCCGAGAGTGAACCCACCTGCCCAAGATCAAACCCAAATCACCAGTAGCCTAAGCCGGGGCAAGTCAAACCTCTCTCACGCAGTGGGTACTCCCCCGGCCCGGAATGATATTCAGTGTAAATACCCGCTGCGGGTTTCCACATTTGGGAGTCGATCTCACGACCTCACAGTTTGCCCAGGGGACAGACATGGGGCTTGACCAACTCTCCCACCTCTGAGTGACGATGCATGTAAGTGCATTTATTAACACAGTGGAGTTATATCCCAATTTCTATCCAGTTAACCTCTCTGTAACTATTGCTCAGATCCATTCATAGAATACAGGCACTAAAGCCCCCTAATACTGGACAAGATATCTGCCGCATTTTATTGCTCCACTTCTACCAAAAACTTGGTACACCAGACTAGATCACAAACCAGATACAATCCCACATCAGCACCCCGTTAGCTAGCATAGCTTTGTGAAGGCCAATTGTTCAGCCACCTACTACATTTGAAGTTGGCATATCCCAATGTCACCGTTTCATTTAGACATTTCTTTCTAAAAGACGGATGTTCCTACCATAAGCTATAATGATCCCTCGTGGACCCTCAAGCATTCATGGTTTTCGCAGATTCCCATGACCGAACAGGATAATCAACTATCAACCCAAAAGCACGGTGTTGCACCCGGGATTTAACCAAAATTGGCGCGACTGCCATATTAACCTCGCATTGGTTGAGGTCTACAAATATTTGGCGTATCGCCTCTTCATGGAATATCTCCACGCACAGGTTTAACATGGGGCATATCGCCTCTCCCGTGGAGTACCTCCATACATGGCTTCATAGCCTGTCTATTGCTGCAACTACAGGCTTCTCGCAGCAAAACGGGGTGATCGAGACCCGGATTAAATTCACACGATTGTTAGGATCGCGTAGTTTTGAGGAAATCCCTAAGGGATGAAGTCTCCCTCCTTTGAACGTGTGACTACGAGTAATGGCAGCAACTACAAAAGTAAAGGAGACACATAACAAGGTCTATGCACCAAGAATGGAGTCCTCCGCACGTGTACCACGAAGCACAGACGACAACGAGTCTCCCCTCCGCGGCCTACGGCACGAGGAAAACAACAAACAAACAAGGAGGCGTTTCTTCTCCCTCTTCCACGAGTCACGGAGAGAGAAACGAGGCTTCAAAGCCCCCAAGACCTTCTTTTATTGAAACCCGACGTGGAGGAGACCCGTCCGGGGTTCGAGGGACCCGTCCGGGGTCTTCCTCACCCGGGCGGGTCCGCCCGGAGGCGGGCAAGCCCGCGTGGGGCCGCCCTTGGGTGGGCGGGTCCCACCCGGGGCCCGCGACCCCGGGCAGGTCCCGCCCGGGGGGTCGCAACCCCGGGCAGGTCCCCCCGGGGGTGCGCGACCCCGGACGGGTCCCCCGGGAGCCGCGCGGGTCCCCCGGGGAGGTTCTTCCTCCCGCGCGATCAACTAAAAAAATTTGAAAACATGACCTCGCCAAGGTCATGTTCTTCCCATTCAACCCGTACAGGTCCGGACGACCCCGGGGAGGTTCCTACTTCTATAAATAGACCTCCAGAGTCCAGAAGGAGGGACATCTAGAAGGAAGAGACAGAATCTACAAGCTACAACCTACGGAAGACACTCAGAGCGCTTTTTGTTCGTTTGTTCGTTTGTCTTGGCCCGCGAGAAGTAAGTCCCCGGGTCTTGGGTATGTGCCCATATGAGGGTATATTTGTAATTTTGCCC
Organism: Amorphophallus konjac; assembly: GCA_022559845.1. Classification (NCBI taxonomy): domain Eukaryota; kingdom Viridiplantae; phylum Streptophyta; class Magnoliopsida; order Alismatales; family Araceae; genus Amorphophallus; species Amorphophallus konjac. The sequence goes on along the minus strand of CM040122.1, from coordinate 456,210,546 downwards.
CTCATTGGGCCGTGTTGTTGTTTCTAAGTCCTGGGACGACTATATCATATGCTTCTGCCCTAATAAAGGGAGAATGGCATAAATGTCCTCCCCGGGATCCGAGAAACATAAATATCCTATAAATTGCAGTTTTACCCTGCAACTTTTGTAATTAGGGCTACGCCCCTATTTCTCGCGTTAGCGCGGACTTTTGTACAGTTGACAACTCGTCGACAATCCTTGTACTCATTCTGATTATAAAAGTACTCAGCATGTTTTATGTATGTCCTCGGGGAGAAAATTATAAGGAAACCCCCGACTTTCACAGAATTGCATATATACCCCTCTTTCGACCAAATTGACATTTTTGTGTCTTCTCCGAAGACCCTTGTCATTCTTTTGGTCAAGAAATGTGTCAGCTCAGTCCGACACTCAGATGTCATCCCAACCCTAGGTCTATGTAGGGCGCGGTAAAATTACCAAAATACCCCTGTGAACTAAAAATGGCCTAGCAACCCCTAAAACCCTCCAGAAAAAGTCTCAGCGCCTTGGGAAGTCAGGAACCCAGTCCTATTTCCGTTCCAGCCCAGAAATTACCAAAATACCCCTAGGGTGGTAAAATTACCGAAATACCCTCGGGGTCCAGAAAACTCCCCGTTACTTCAAAAATGCCTATAGCTTCCGCATATTTGCATTTCTATTCCTAAATCTTAGGGTTTTGTTCATACTTAACCCTAACTTTATTAATCTGTTGGTGGTAAATGAGTGGTCATAGAGAGTCTCTCGAGTGAACCTGCCCTCCACATCAGAACCTCTATAGAAGACTTTGGGGATTTTCTTGACAGTTAAACAAAGATGTTCGGACGTTAGGCCGATATAAATCAACACTGACTACGGTCAGTGAGGAGAGGTCCAACACTAAAACCCAAATCGTCTGATACTATGCGCACACACGGAATAACCCTCTCTATGTAGAGAAATGTCTCTTTTCAAAAAGAACATTTATTGTTTATATTTCCTACGTGAAATATTTTGTCTCACATACGGGAAAAATAAGCAATGCTTTCATGATTCCCTTAAGAAACGCAGTGCAAATCCAGCTTGACGTTACAGCCATGACCGCAATGAAGTGGCAAAGGAAGTTCATGTTGCAGCTTCGGGCTGTGTGGGATATGCATTGGTGGGTAAGTAGATGCAATGACTTAGTCCTTCGTCACAGGCTAAGGCTTGGGTAGGATTGTTTCTACAGCAACTACAGCTTGGAGGAAAAGTTGCACCATCATCTCCCTTGCTTAACAAAGCTAGCCTCATGCTATCCATGTTGCTACGTAGTGGCAGTTCTGGGTAGTCCATGCAGTCTCAGCCAATCGAACTTGTGTTGGACACCCTACTATAGTTGCCAAGATCAGAAACAATAGGAAGTGATATACGAAGTGGAAGTGAGGATAAAAACTGTGGGGCATTTTTCCTTTGGAAATCTTAGAGGTTTCTAATGTTCCTTCTAAATTGAATTCTAAATTGGAGATTTTTGTTAACATGTACACTGATGATCAAAATGGCCTCCAATTGTCAAGAATTTTTATTGCAAATTTTAATATTTTTGTATCCATAGGGCTCCATTTTTTTGAAAGTGGGTAGTACCACTAAATTGACATAGGGCTCCATTTAGGATGCAACAACATCATAATTTGAAGGAAGTTTAGGAAATTCCTTTTTTTTAAAGTGTAGGAAACTCCTAATTTGGGATCCTCTAAATTGAAATGCTATGTGCAAATAAGTATAAGGCTATAAGCTGGCTTGTAATGTAGTTGTAAGCTGATCAATGTTCAATTACATCAATTAAAAGTCAAATCAACTAAAAAGGGGGGCTTTCATTATTCAGTACAATGTACATTGAAGCATCAGTTGGCTTTAATAATGTAATTTCAAGCCGACTGCTATCCAATTACACCAAGTCAGCATCACACTAGAAGAAATTTAGCAGAAACCACTATTGAGTTCCTTGGAATTCAATTCACAATTTAATGGTTAGACTATGGCGTACTAGTGCGAATAGCTGGGGTGGATCATCCTGCACAAGAAGACAGGCTGGAAAACAGTAAATTGATTGATGTTTAAAGTAAGCCATGTAACCACCACAACATTGATACACCCAAATAAGAGGATATGACACCCTGTCAAAAGCAAATAAAGGAGTCATTGTTGATGAGATAATCAAGGGTATATCATAACAAGATACATAGGAAGGAGTCACAATAGGACGCATTGGATGGGTCATCCATTGACAGATAACAAACCAAGCTATGTAAAGGCCAATTCATCATCTATTGGAGAAAAGGACACATTCATATTGGGTATCATGTTAACATGTTAGGTTGATATTATATTGGAACGCATCATTAAGGACATAACCATGTATCTTGATTTCAATGCTTACTCCATTGCTATTTTACATGCATACTGTGCATGTCCCACACGTTATATATCAAAGTTTATTTCACTGGAAGTCTGGAAAGCATATGTGAAGCACAAAACTCTGAGAAATTGCTTTGTTTAATGTTAACATTACTATATAAGTCTTACTACATGTATGCGAACAGAAAAAATGCCATGCAAATAACCTAGTCTTACGAAATTTCAGGAGGGCACAAAAGTACCTCTCATGTGCAGCACAAAACTCTGAGAAGTTGCTTTGTTTAATGCTAATATTACTATATAAGTCTTACTACAAGTATGCGAACAGAAAAAATGCCGTGCAAATAACCCGGTCTTAACGAAATTTCAGGAGGGTACAAAAAGTACCGCTCTATGATCCAAGTATGGAGAATGATTGATGGGGCAACCAAGGAAGGTCAGATCGGATCGGCCGATTTGATCGGTTTTGGGTCAATCCAATCTTATCCCGATCCAACGGTGGGATCAGACGATAGAGCCCATCGAGTGTGATTCCACAACCCCCCCCCCCCCGCCCAAAAGAAGAAGATGAACAATGAAGAAGAAGATGCGAACCCCACCCCTAAAAGAATAAGATGAACATTGAAGCAGAAAAACGGTTGTCGCCACTGGCCTCCTCCTCCGTGGGCGAGAGTCTCAACTGGAGTAGTCGGCGTGGGTAGGGGTGATCATTATTCGGGTTCAACCCGAAAACCAAACCGAACCGAATTAAAAATTTTGGTTTGGTTTTGAAGTTCAGGAAACCAAACCGAACCGAATAACCCGGATTTAAGGATATTTTTGTCAAGTTAATATAAGTGTATATATAACTATAAACCTTAATTCCAAAAGTCTAATCCCCGCCATTTTGATGAGGTTTCCGACTCTATGAAGTAGGTTTCAAATCACCTTCCATTTTACTGTAACTGAAATTCTTAATTTTTTATGTGAATATTGTAGAGCTTATTCTTATAAGTTTCAACTTTTGATGTTATTTATTAAATATTTACTTTATTTGGTATAAATTATTTTACCTTATCTTTCTTTACTCCTGTTTGAATCCAATCTAATTTCTAAAAAGAGACATCAATATGGTTTAAACCAAACCGAACTGAACCGAACCAAACCGAATTAATTCGGTTTGGTTTGGTTCGGTTTCAAAATAGTTTGATTTGGTTTGGTTCGGGTTGAACCCTAAATTCGGTTTGGTTTGGTTTGAGAAAAATTCTCTTCAAACCAAACCAAACCAAACCGTGCTCACCCCTAGGCATGGGGGAAGGAAGAGGAAGAGGCAATCGGGATATAAAACCCTTAAATTATCGCCACCGTCGTCGTCATCATCATTATCAACAACAACAGAGCCTTATCCCATTACTTAGGATCGGCTACGTGAACCCTGTTCTGCCAAAGAATTCGATCAAATACTAAATTCGTATTTAAACTCAAGAAGCCAATGTCCCTTCTAATAACATCACACCATAGGTCTTCCACAAGCTCTTTTACTAGCATCCACTAAGATTTGGTCACATCTTTTAACTGGCACTATGTTAGGGCGACAGTGTACATGTCCAAACTATTTGAGCATATTTTCCCTCATTTTACCATCAATTGGAACTACACCCAAGTCGTCACATATGCATTCACTCCTAATCTTATTTTTCTTAGTTTTACCACACATCCATCTCAACATCCTCATCTCTGTCATCATCGTCATCTTAGTTTGTATCAAAACCCTTCAAAATCATCGTCGTCGTCGTCGTCATCATCATCATCAACAACAGAGCCTTATCCCATTACTTAGGATCGGCTACATGAACCCTGTTCCGCCAAAGAATTTTATCAAGTACTAAATTCGTATTTAAACTCAAGAAGCCTATGTACCTTCTAATAACATCGCACCATCTCATTTTAGATCTTCCACGAACTCTTTTACTAGCATCCACCAAGATTTGGTCACATCTTTTAACTGGCATTATGTTAGGACGACAATGTACTTGTGCAAATTATTTGAGCTTATTTTCTCTCATTTTACCATCAATTGGAACTATATCCAAGTCCTCACGGATGCATTCATTGCTAATCTTATTTTTCTTAGTTTTACCACGCATCCATCTCAACATCTTCATCTCCGCCACACACATTTTGTGAATATATTATTTCTTACTACCCAGTACTTGATACTATATAACAAAGTAGGTCTCATAGTTATTCTATAAAACTTCTCTTTAAGTTTCATAGGTATACTACAATCACAAAGGACTCCTTATGTGTTTCTCTATTTTGACTAACTTGCCTTAATCTTGTGTGCAAAATCATCATAAAGCTCCCCATTCTCTTGAATAATAGACCCTAGGTACCGAAAACTACTACTTCTAGGAATATTTGTCCATCAATTAGAGTTATGTCTTCTTGTGTCACTCTCCCATTATTAAAATTAAACTACTACTTTTAAGAATATTTGTCCATCAATTAGAGTTATGTCTTCTTGTGCCACTCTCCCATTATTAAAATTGCAGTGCAAAAACTCTGACTTACTCCTACTAATTCTAAAACATTTAGACTCTAAGGCATCCCTCCAACATTCTAATTGGGTATTTAAACCGTCAAAACTTTCATCAATTAAAATAATATCATCTGCAAATAACATACACCAAGAGATATTATCATACAATTGTTTTGTTTCTTCATCCATAACTAAGATAAAGAGGTACAGACTTAATGCATAATCTTGATACAAACCTATTGTACTAGGAAATTCATAAGTCTCTCCATCAATAGTTCTCATACTAGCAATAACATCTTCATATATATCATGAATCAAATTAGCATATCCTTGAGAAACTATTTTCTTTCCTAATGCCCGCCAAATCAGCTCTCTCGGTACTTGATCATATGCCTTCTTCAAATTAGCATATCCTTGAGAAAGAGATGAACTGTTTTTGCCAGGGCAAGCATGAGTAGGCATGAATCGAAGCAAGAGAACCAGGGTTGAATAAGCCTAAAGTTCCAGAAGGTTGAATAGGCTCTGTGGATCCTCTTCCTGCTCTACATTTACCTTGCACATCTCCATAGGGATAGTTCACCAACATTGTCCGCCCAGACTGCTGGCATACGCATTGAGGGGTGGAACTAGGAAGGGGAAGGGGTTTTTTGAAAGGTGTAAGTCACATTTTATTTCTGGGAAGACCCTTGGCTGTTGAACACTCCTATCAAAGAAGCCTTCCCCAACCTATTTGCTCTCATGGATGGCAGTTTTGGCCGAAACCAAAACGTTTTGGTCAAAACATATTGGTTTCGGTCCGGAACGATCCGAAACCTACCGGACGAAACCGAAACTCCTTCAATTGAAAAAAAAATAATATTTTATTTGGTTTCGGGCCGAAATCGAAACGTTTCGACTTTGGACCTGGCCAAAACCGACACCGAAACCACCTTCTTTGTTTGCTCTTGCAAGTAGGCTAGGAGTCAAGGTGTTTGAGGTCTGGTCGCAAGCTCAGGACAATCCAGGTTGGAGAATCCAGTTCAGAGAGAATTTGGGTGAAGCCGAGTGGCTAGCGTACTTGCAGTTATCGCAGCTCATGGACTATCAAAAATTATTCCCAGATTGTGCAGACTCTAGGACTTGGAAATGGGAAAGATCAGGGAATTTCTGCCAAATCTGCTACTATTATCCTGCTGCAAAGAGATCAGAGAGTCCCATGGCATAAGCAAGTGTGGAATGTCAAGCTGCCCATCAAAATCAGAATATTTTTCTTGAAACTGGCTTGGAGAAGAATCCTCACTGCTGATAGAGTCCAGAAATGTAAACCTCGTATAACATTTTCTGTGGGTGCTTCCTTGAGAGCCTAGACCACCTGTTCTTCAACTGTGGGGTTATTGGGATGGTCTGGGCTCAGTTTTTCTTAACATCCAAGGTTCAATGGCATTTCAAGAACCTTTTGGAAGAGTGGTGCTCAGAATGGGAACTTCTTAATCCACTTGAGTAATCCACTTGAGGATGAGAAGGATCTATGGGATGTGTTACCCAGCTGTGCTTTGGGCCATTTGGAGGGAAAGTAATAATAGAATTTTTAGAGAGCAATTCAAGCACCCATCTACTATTATTCAGAGCTGAATCAACTACTCGATGGATTGGCACTTTACTGCTAGAGGAACTTCTCGTCAGCAATCTTCTCTCATTCACAGATTGCTATGGTGGAGACAATACATCATGTAATTTTTTTTTTTTTTTTTTTTGGGGGGGGGGGAGTGGGTGGGAGATTGGTGGCTGTTCTACCCCCTTGGTAGAACTATAGCTGCTTGTGTTTTGTCTTTCTGTGTTGTTTTCTCTGTTCTCCTTTTGGAGCTGTAACCTTTTTACTTTAATGAAATGCGGTTTATAACACCTTCCAAAAAAACATGTTAGGAAGAGAATGTCCCAGAAGAGCACAGGGGAAACCCCTAAAGCACAGCACTGCCTAAGGAAGGTAGGGTCTTGGGGAAAAACAATTAAATTGCATAAAAGAGACCTTCCCTTCTATCACGAGAATGAAACAGAGGGATTCAAAGCAAGTAAGAAAGTATTCAAAGAATAAACTTCCCCCACTCTTCAGCCTTCTGTAAAACAGTGGGGTCCTCATGCCAAAGGATCCCAGCTGCTCTACACCACTCATCTCACCATCTGATTCCTCTTTTGAGAATGCTATTTTTTGAAAGTGGTTGGTACCACGAATTATATTACGAGTGAAATAAGGGATATACAAGTGTGATATGTGTGCTCTCAAAAGATCCCTGTACAAAATGACCACTCCAAGGATGTGTGGTACCCATTATCCCCCCAACAAAACCAAAAATGAAGACTTTTGTGAGTTCACATTACATAGAGTTAAAGCCCATTCCTTCACTCGCTCCAAAACAAAAGAAACAATACTGCCCACAGCTGTAGCTTCCCTCCTGAAGATCCTGTTGTTTCTCTCCCCATACAGCCCAGAGTGTAGCATGTAGGATGAGCCACCCAAATGTGACGCTGCCACCTCCTGTGCCATAGCCAGATGAGGAGATGTGCGCTGTCCTGTATCATCCCGGCACCTGGGAATCTACTCATCACCCCAGTCCATATCTCCTGCGAGAAAGAGCAACGAAAAAGTGATCTAGTGACTCTTCCTCGTCCCCACAAAGGACACACATCCTAGGAATATCTGTCATGAAAGTGGCAAACCTGTCACACGTGGGTAGCTGATCATGAGAGATCCTCCAAATCAGCAACTTCACTTTAAGAGGGCTCCCTAGGGTTCCAAATGTGTGATGCCAGCTCATGTCTTACACTTCCATCAGAGATAAAACATATACTGAACTGACCGGAAAATTTCCATCCGTATCCCAATGCCACCACCAACTGTCAACAGAGTCGGCTACTAGTGCAATGTCTAGGAGGAAGGAAAGAAGCTTTCACCCGCAGGTTTCTTCTAAAGGAAGGAGTCCAAGTACCTCCTGAAAGCTGGGGTTCAAAAACCTGAGAAACTATAGCTGCCGGTGAAGGCAATAGCAAAGAGCTGAGGGAACCTCTCCTGAGATCAATCCTCTTTTGAGAATGTTGAAGGAGCTGTTAGATCAACACTAAACCTCCTAACATTTCTCTCATTGCAAACTGCCCAGAGGATGGATGGGTGGGAGAATAGGGACCAAACCTCTTTCTCTGAACTGGAGGGCCAATCATCCTTCAACAATTCCATAGGGTGATGAAGAACACCAAATCCTTGCAACTGCATGAATAGAGCTCTGGCCTCTTGAGCAAAATATTCCACTGTATGTTGATGATGCCACATCCAAAGAAAAAATGTTCTATATTCTCCTCTTGCATTTCACGAAAGAGGCAAAGTTTTATCAATCAGTAGCTCATATATTTTCATTTGAAGGTAAGGTCCTGGGAATTCAATGCTAAGAAATGGTCCTACAAATTTAGAGTTGGAACATCCTACGAAATTGTTCCAAATTCTCAACCAGATTCAGCTCCATGATCACCACAAAGATGTGAGGAGATGGAGATGGGACAAAAAGGACAAGTTTACGGCAAAATTCTTTGTTAGGATGTTTGATGATAGAAGAGGAAGATTGTGGAGGAAGGGGATTGTTTGGTCCAAACTTCTGCTTCCTAAGGACAATATATTCCTCTGGGAAGTAGCATTGAGAAGAGGTCGTAGACAGTTTCCCCCTTGAATTCTCATGTCCCATTTATGTTGATTGGGAAACATGGATTTTGCCTCTAACTCTTGAAGCATCCAACTTTAGCCATAATGCATCCATAAAAGAAAATTTTGAGATTGTTGATTCTGTGCTCTTTTAGTTTTAGGAAATTGATGAGAAGGCATTAGTACAATCGCCACATAAGTTTGCCCTCCTTACAGAAGAATTTTGGCTCTGCCACTGTCTGCATCTCAGGTTGTTAACCATCAAATAGGCAGACAGATAACATTCTGAAGGCCTATCTTTTGGAGCCCACATGGAAAGTCAATGTTGGATATTTAAAGATCCTCCACTCACCACCATTGTTGACATCATCAGAACCTTATCCCATTTATTTGGGGTCAGCGACATGAATCTTGTCCAAGCACTCTACCACTGCCATGCTCATGGTAGAACCTAGGAAGGTCAATCCCTTTCTTACTACATGACCCCCACCCCGACTGAGGCATATTAATGACACAAAATCTGCTTACTCAAAGGAGATTGATTATTTCGATGAGAGATAATGATGTTAGGAACATTTAACAAAAAGTGTTGCCACTTCTTACGTTTTTTCCCATTTATCAATTGACAAATTTGGAAATTGTAATTTGTTTATTTACTTTGTTTTTGCAATTTTGCTTTTCAATCTTTCTCTTTGTAACGTACGTACCCACAAGGCCACATAGATCTACTGCTGTCGAATGCAGAGTGTTTGCCCCTCATACCTGATGCATGTCTTTGCCTACCATGTATAATTATGTATGTCATCTTATTCTCCAAACCATGCAATTACCTGGGGGAATGGTAAAATGTTACCTTTTGCAATGTTTTGGGTATGTTAGTTATTTGGGCTCCCCCCCCCCACTTTCTTTCTTTCTTTCTTTTTTTTGTTATTTTTTTAGCTTGGTGCATGGGAGCACTCTTTGTATAGAGGGATTTCTGTGAGCTTGCATGTACTACACTTAATAAATCCCATTTTTTCATTAAATAAATTTAAGGTACCATCCAACTTAACCCCAGGAAAAATGACATTGCTTAAATGTTTTAAGCTTCCCTTATATAATTTATGTTTTTCTCATAACAAGGCAAAGATTCTAGAGAAATTTAATTATAGAATTTGTCTTTAAAAAACACTTGTTTAGGCCTTGCCTGGGTCAATTAGATGCTAAGAGTGGTTTGCGGTCTAGGCAATCATGTTTTGCGAGGGTTTTTGCAGCAAAACTACTTGGCATCTCTACCACATAGATACTACTCAACCCCTCCAAAAGGAATAAACAAAGATTTTTGTCCATAAACATCACTGTGTAACTGTTGTCCTGTATGTAAGCACCCAACCTTGAAGCCAACCAATAAACACAAAAAAAAATGCTGGAAACCCCTAGAGAGACTAAATAGAAGCATTTTTTTTTGAAAGTGGATAGTACCACTGTTTATAAAAATAAAAATAAGAATGTACAAGTAAGAGGGGAGTGCTCCCACACAACTCCCAAATACAAAAGACAGCAACTAAATACAAGCATTAAAGCTAAAAAAGTGTTCAATCATTTCACCATTTCACTTGCGTCACATGGGCCAACATGGCCAATTAGCCATGCCACAATAAACTTACCACTCATCATTTCAAGGGAAGGATGGTATTGTATCAGCAATTTAATTAAATAAATTCAACATCTGACAATCCAGAAAACAGGGGACAAAAACAGAAGTCCATTGATACCTTCATAAAAGAGGCTACTTATGCCCAGTGCAGTGGACCCTAATTTTACAATATATCAATGTTCCTAATCAAAAGAGACACCCATAAATACAAGTAAATTGATCACCTTACTGGCAATATCATCCCACAGCAACCAGTTGCAAGGATCATCCACTCGATTATTCAAGAAAGAAGGGTGGTAAGCTTTCCAAAATTCATCCAATCTCTTAATGTCCAAATTAACTCAGACACTCGTACAGCAAGTTAGCTTTCCAATCACCTGTCACAGAATCCAATTCTATATTCTATTCTTGACAAAATTATAATTTGAAAGCCTAACAACCTCTAAGACATCAGATTCCTATACCCATCCTCTTCAGCTCAGAATGCAAGATTCTAAAAAAAAGTGTACGGTTGTAGCAATCTAAAAATCACTACCACAAGAAACATCTACGACTGCACAACCCAATCCCTTAATGTTCTATATCATGCCCTGCAATCAAAGAATTAAGAAAAAGGACCCAACATTACACAGGAAAATTTTCTAAAAGTAAAGATGTCATTGATGCCTGTGACATATGTTAACTGCAATGCTGTCATTATTCCTGAAGTTCACAAATAGATATCTGCTTCCAACATCTAATCTCAACTTTTAGTTTGTTCCTCACGCCATAAGAGCATGTCTATGTTTCACGAGCATTGTTCACCTGCCTCCAGTGCATGGTTCACAAGATCGGCCAATCTCAATCTGGGTCACCCTCCCACACAAAACACAATCCACTCCTGAAAAAAAAAGAAAAAGAAATTTCGAACTGAATTGGCTCAGAATTGCCGATCCAGCCTTTGAACTTGGATCTCAGTTCACGATTCACTCCAAACCTTCGTTTGAATGAGATTGTGTCAGCTTTCTTCCTGTGGATCGGCTGACTTGGCCAATCCATGGAGTGGATCATTCCACCTTCATTGCTCCCATGAACAATAAGAGACATAAATACGGCATTTACTAGGACACAATCCACATCTCAACACTAAAGCCTACCAGTGTAGTTTCAATCCGTTTGTCACAATAACACAACACTTTCAATATCATTCTTAAATTTACAGATGATCATCATATTTTAGACCTGGTCATATCCCTGTTTTGCATGTTCAGGTCTAGGGTCACTTAATAGTTCTGGTTTCAGATAACACCATTATCAAGAGATGCTGTTTAGAAAGTAGTAAAACCAATGTACACTCTGGTAGGAAACAAACAAAATGGAAAATGAAAAAGCAAAGTAAAAAATGCTCATGTTCCATACCTGTCCACAATCTTGTCATCCAACAGCCTGCTTGTTGCATGTACTTCATCTAATTTCTGTGGTTGATCATCTTTCAGTGAATCAGCTACAGGGAAATTTGAAATAAAAGATGATAAAAGCGGGTCCGGTGCTGCATTTGTGGGAAATGTATATGAAGATCCGCCAAGAAGAGATTGTAGATGCGCATCTCGTAGTTCCCTTTTCAAGTAAGGAAGTGCAGAACTTGATCCTGAGGAGCCTCTACGGAATCTCCTTCTACGTTGCATGTGACTATTTGTCAAGGATAATGATATAACTATCAGAAATCACTGGCATAGTTGATTTCAGCAGACAAAGAAACTTCAGTCTTATGCAATCTAAACTAGGCAGCTTTCTCGTCTCCACTGATTGGTTGAAGATCTTTCCCACAATTCAAGTCAAGGAAATGACGAGATCTGTTTCTGATCACATTCCTATTCACCTGTGCACAGCCTCTAAATTGAAAAGCAGAAGAAATTTCTTGGTATGAATTGGCCTGGCTTATACATGAAGGTTCAGGGAATTGGTAGACGAATGGTGGAAGCAGATGTAGCTGAACACGCATGTTAGGCTTCTCTAAGAAGCTCAAATGGGTCAGGAACTGCATTAATAAAAACATGGGGAATTCAGGAGTTTGGCGAAGCAGCTGAAATCAGGCGGGAGCTACTTCAAGAAAAAGATGAATGTGAAATGAAAAGTGAACAAGAACCCTTCACTGCAGAAGAGAACTAAGCACTAAGGATGAAAAAGAAAGAAAACGAAGAGTGGCTCCTTAAGGATGAAAAACAAATGGAAGTAGAGGGAAAATGAAAAGTGGCTCAGAGAAGTTGACAAAAATACATCATTTTTCCATGGGCTTGCAGGTGCTAAGAAGCGGCTTTAAGAATTGAACATATGAATGTAGATGCCAGATTCATTCAAGAACAGAATTGGGATTCAAGAAATGTTTACTAACTTTTTCAGAAACTATTTAATACTATGTAGTCAAAGGCACGCCTAGGCGCTGAGACGAGGCGACCTGCCTCGCTCTGACCACAGTTTGTCTCACTCCCTCTCTGTCTCACATAGACGCACACAGAATTTGATTTTTGACGGTGGTATGTCACACTCTCTCTCTGCCTATAAGATTTATAGTTTTTTTAATTTCTTCTCTTTCAGAATGAGAGAGATTACCTTTTGACTCACCAGTATTTGTTTTACGTCAGTTATCTGAATTTATTAGTTTCTTCATTATTGGTATCTTCATAGTTGTAATTTGGTTTGTTAAATTATATGTGAATTTAGTGAGTCATAATAATTTGAATCATAGGATTGAATGAATTTAGGAAATTTATTGACTTTATATAGGCATTTTGTGATATTTATACACATAGTTCATTTTTTGAATTATATATATATAATAAAATCTCGCCTCAAATGCCTAACCCATCGCCTAGGCGTTTGAGGCATGAGGCGACCCCCTGGTCACCTCACGCCTAAGACTACATAGATTTAATAAATAAACTTCTGTGGACCTTATTTATTAGTTGGAGTCCATCCAAAAACTTACAACAGAGAGTCAGATTATGATATTCTTTTCAGAAAGAAAAAATTGAGGCAATGTTCAACATGAATCCAAATAAATTGCACCATCAAGTTCAATCTGATGAAAGCTGTGAAAGAATCTGAGGACAGACCCCTGAACATAAAATGATTTAATTAAATGTTTTATTGTTGATTCCAAAGAAACAAGTGGCTGAAAAATGTCTACGTTCAGGACTAGTTGTTTGCTAAATGGGTGTTCAACATTATAAATAAGATGATGACCACTATACTGAAAAGGTTCATAGAGCTGATAGTTGGAAATAATCAAATAGAAGGAAGACACATCTTAGACAATTGCATGGCAGATTATGACACCTTACATTTTCAGAAAGCAGGAAAGGGGGGTTTTTGGTGCTGAAATAAGCCTCTAGGCTTTATCGGTTTCAGGCAGAAATGGAGTGGATGGATGATGAGCACTCGATTTTCCATCCACATTAATGGAGAACCATGTGATTATTCCAATAGTTCAAAAGGATCGAAACAAGGAGACCCAATGTCACCACTCACAATTCTTTTAGGGCCACTTTGATAACGTAATAAGGCGGGTTAGGATGAGTTATTCGCAGGTGGGTGAGTTATTCAAGTTTGACAGCCAGAATACATCACTTGGGGTCGGATAGGGTTAAGGCCCTTAACCCAGGGGTAACTCATTCCACCTCTCTCACAAGAATATCCTACCCGACCCCGAGTAGAATATGTACCAAACTAAAAATATGAAAACCCAGGAATAGCCCACCCCGAGCCCACCCGGGTTAGCTTATCCCAACCTATTATCAAAGTGGCCCATAGGAATGAAACTATAGGGTGCAGATTAGAGGGTGGCATTCTTGTAGTAAAGAATAATTTTCATCTCACTCACTTATAATTTGCTCATGATACAATACTTTTTAGCTCTGGATAGATAGATATAATTAGAAGCATGAAAAAATTACGTCTCATTGAAGCTATCTCAAGACTAAACATTAACTTTGACAAATTAAAAGTGGTGGGTGTTAGAGCAGAGGATGGTTCATATTGCAGATAGTTGAGGGTGCAGATGGACAAACCTCCCAATGACATACTTAGGTTTGCCATTCATCAGATGGTCCTCTTAGAGTTCGAGACTCAGACGAGGCTATCAAAAAGTTTCTTCAAAGGCTAGAGAAACCAAAAGCAAAATCACCATCCATGAGGGATAGATGAAACCTCTCCAATTCAGTTGTGTCTACAATGGCTTACTATCAGCTGTCAATGTTAAAGATTCCAGAGACAGTTGACAGGTATTTTTTGAATGTGGGTGGTACCACAATTGTATTAAATGTTAAATGTTCAGGGAGAAAAAAAAACAGATAAAAATTGATTAACCCTACAAATTTAGGGTCTTAAGATAATTACACGGTATAGTGACCAGAGGGTCACTATAAGCTAACCCTCATCACACTGTAACACTTTAACACTCCCCCTCAAGCTGGAGCATATATATCAATCATGCCCAGCTTGTTACATAAGATAGAAAAGGAACTAAAAGGTAAAGGTTTGGTGAAGATATCAGCTATATGGTCTGATGAAGGCACAAGAGGGGTGACAATCTGCTTGGACAATACAGCATCTCTTATAAAGTGGCAATCAACTTCTACATGCTTTGTTCTTTCATGGAAGACAGGATTATTGGCGATGTAGATAGCAGCTTAATTGTCACAAAACAAGGTCATTGGCCCAGGAGATATGCATCCCAGATCCCGAAGAAGAGCCCGAATCCACATCATCTCACAAGCAGAATGGGCCATGGCTCGGTATTCAACTTCTGCACTAGACCTAGCAACAACAGTCTGCTTCTTGCTTCTCCATGTAACTAAGTTATCTCCAACATAGGTACAATATCTTGATGTGGACTGTCTGTCAGAGAGAGACCCAGCATAGTCTGCATCAGTGTATGCCTCAATCCTCATCTGTCCATGTTTCTTATACATAAGACCTTTACCAGGATCTTGCTTGATGTACCTCAAAATGTGCATCACAGCCTCCATGTGACATTTCCTAGGCTGGTGCATGAACTAGCTCACAATCCCCACAACAAAAGTGATATCTAGCGTGGTGACAGTGAGATAAATCAACTTTCCTACAGGGCGTCTATATTGAGAGACATTTTCTAGAAGTTCAGACTTCTCAGACCAGAGCTCTACGGTTGTCTGAATGGGAATATTAGCAGACTGGCAATCAAGAAGACCAATTTCCTGTAACAGATCTATGACATACTTCCTTTGACAGAGAGAAACTCCGGCTGCACTATAAGCAATCTCGATGCCAAGAAAGGATTTAGGTGTTCCAAGATCCTTAGTAACAAAGTGACATTGTAGGCACTCCTTGACCCACATGTACTGTCACTGCCAGTAAGAATAATGTCATCTATATACACAGTAAGGATGACACTACCTGCCTGAGTGTGCATGTAAAAGACAAAGTGATCAGAGGAACTCCTTCTCATGTCAACTACAGAGATCACTTCATTGAATTTTTCAAACCATGCTCTCGGACTCTGTTTCAGCCCATAAATGGCTTTCTTGAGTCTACAAACCAAATTCTCCCCCTGAGCAACATACCCAGGTGGTTGCTCCATGTAGACTTCCTCCTAAAGATCGCCATACAAGAAAGCATTCTTGACATCAAGCTAAAATATAAGCCAACCTTCATTGACAGTCAAGACAAAAATAACCAAAACAGAGTTGAGACGAGCCACGGGAGAGAAGGTCTCAAAGTAATCAACACCATAAGTCTACGTGAACCCTTTGGCGACAAGGCAAGCTTTGTACTTATCAATGGAACCATCAGGAAGATATTTGATGGTGAACACCCGACGACAAGAAACAGGAGCAACACTAGAGTGTGGAGTCACCAACTCCCAAGTACCACGAGAGAGAAGAGTCGACATCTCATCATCCATTGCTGCCTTCCATGCAGGATCTAATAGAGCCTCCTGGTAATTCTTGGGAATAGAGATAGAAGAAAGAGAAAGAGTGAAGGAACGAAAGGGATGCCCAGGAGGGTCAAAGGATACATAGTCAGAAATTGGGTATGGACGGCGAGTGCACTTACCTTTGCGAAGAGCAATAGAGAGATCCAAAGAAGGATCAAAAGAGGACACTCCAGATGGTGGAGGCGCTGACAACGATGATGGATCAAGAGGAGGTTATGCACGTCGACACTGATAAACCTACAAAGGAGCATCTGTGGATGTCGGAACCGGGTCCATTACAGTGACAGGAGGTAAAGGAAGAGAAGGAGACTCGTCCATGGGAGTAAGGTGTGGGGGAGCATGGATGACAGTTTCGGCCGAAACCAAAACGTTTCGGTTTCGGACCGAAACGATCCGAAACTACCCAGCCGAAACCAAAACCTTGTAGTTTGGCAAAATAATAATAATTTATTTGATTTCGGACTGAAATCGAAATCGAAACGGTTTCGATTTCGGCACCGGCCGAAACCGACACTGCCATCCTTGTGGGGGAGTAGAAAGGTGTCAACTCAAAGAAGGGCACATAAGCTGAAGTAAATTATTTCTTGGAGACAGGGTCATAACAACGATAACCCTTTTGAGTGCGAGAGTAGCCAAGGAAGATACACTTGACGAAGCGAGAAGAGAGTTTGTGGTGACCAGGGCCAAGAGAATGAACAAAAGAGACACATCCAAAAATGCGAGGGGTAAGGCAAACGGTAATTTGTCCGGATGTAGAACAGAGAAGGGAGATTTGCCACCAAAAACAAAAAAGGACAGCCCGTTAATGAGATAACAGGCAGTAAGAATGGCATCACCCCAAAAAAATATGAGGGACATGCATCTGAAGAAGAAGAGTGTGTGACACGTCCAGGAGATGCCTATGTTTGCGCTCAACAACACCATTCTGCTGAGAAGTGTAAGAACATGTAGTCTGATGAATAATCCCTTGTGAAAAATAAGAGGAGACAATAGAGTTCATATACTCCAAACCATTATCTGTGCGAAGAACCTTAATATAGGTGAAAAATTGAGCCTTTATTTCATTACAAAATGAAATTATTACATCAGACACTTGAAAGTGATACTTCAACAGATAGACCCATGTCATTCGAGAGAAATCATCAACAAAAAGAACATAGTACAGATGACCAAATAAGGTGGTAACACGACCAGGACCCCATACATCAGAATGGACTAAAGCAAAAGGGCTGAACACCAAGGGCTGACGCATGAAGGAAAAGACACACGAGAATGCTTGCCAAGTTCACAAGCCTCACACTGAAGATGAGAGGTTGGAGTCGGCAAAGAAATGATATCGTGGACGACCGAAACTGGAGGATGATCGAGCCGACAATGTCACTGGAACACATCGTCCTAAGAGGAGAGATGTGCGACACGAGTGGAGGTACTATCGATGGCCAAATAATAGAGCCCTCCTGATTCACGACCACCACCAATTGTCTTCCCCGTCTGGAGGTCCGGAAAAACACAGTAAGAAGTGAAAAAGATCACAGAACAAGATAAAGAACAAGGTATAGAACTAATGGAAAGAAGGCTAATAGGGAATTGTGGAACATAAAAAACATCATCTAGTCGAAGAGTGGGAGTGGGTTGGGCTATCCCACTGCCTGAGACAAGAGAAAGGGAGCCATCAACAACCGAGACAGGAAGGAGGTAAAGAGGAGGTCATAGAAAGGGAATGAAAGGAAGTCCAGTTACCTGTCATGTGTGTAGAGGCACCAGAGTCGAGAATCCAAGACTTACCATACGCAGCGACGGAGGCAATACCAGAAGTGGAAGCAACAGACTGAGCCTGTCCAGAAGTGATGGTGGACTGCAACAAGGAATCATACTCGGATTTAGAGATGCTGATTAATTCCTCCGTGGGAACTGAGGGTGATGCATCCTGAGCAATATGTGCACGATCAGACGGAGGACGTCCAAATTTCTGCCAACAGCGATCGGAGGAACGATTAGATCTGCCACAATGAGAAACATGGAGGATAAGTGGACCGTCCTCGACCACGTCCATGACTCCGACCGCGTGCAGCATTGGCAGAATCCTCAGATGCAGAAGATGGCGCCTTTGTTATGGAGCAAGTCAAAGCACGAAGAACCCGTGACAAAGCACTGGACAAAGAAGTAATGGAGTCGTCTGCAAGAAGTTGACCACAGATGAGGACCATATCATCATCGAGTCCAAATAGGAACTTGGCAACAAGCAATTCCTCACACTATTTATTTATCTCCTAGAGATCCGTAGTAGGAGGATGATACATACAGATTTCATCCCAGAGACCCTTCAAGGCGACAAAGTACTAGTGGTGAGAACGCCCAACCTGGCGAAATGCAAAGAAGGTCTCGTAAAGCTCATAAACACATGAGATGTTCTTGTCATTAGAGTACATCTCACGGAGAGTGTCCCACATCTCTTTGGTAGTGCCAAAGAACATAATATTAGAGGCCACATGCGGCTCCAAGCTATTCAGGAGCCAAGTCATGACGCACTAGTCGTCTGCCTGCCAGGTAGAAAAGGTCACATCCTCCTGTTTGTCGGCTGGAGAAGTAAGATGGGCCAATTTCTTCTAAGAGCCCACCAAGAATTTGAAAGCCTGAGCCCAGAGTAGATAGGTGCTGCCATTGAGGTGGACAGAGGTGCCAAAGCCTGGCTGATGTTTGGGCTCAAATATAGAGGAAGAGGAAGTGGCCATAAATGCAAGTAGGACGAAGCAGAACAATGGATCAAAAGCTCAACATAAAGACCTCATAAAATATCACGAACAAGAGAGATGTTCATCGGCACTGGGTAGATAAAAATGGTCGTTGATCTGTCTCAGTTGGAGCCTGAGTGGGTTGAGGCGGAGCGGGAGAAAACACAGGAAGCCATATCGCGCGGCAGCGACAAGTCCAGCAACCAGCATCATAGAGGATGGGAGCGTGATGCCATTCCCGCACAGGACAACAACGATGCAACGGACCATCAACTAGTAGCGACGGCGGTGGAGCACCGAAGTCTGCTAGCAACAGCATTGCAGGCCTCAAGGGAGGGGTGTGGTGTTGGTGGCGGGTGGAGGACGCAGCGATAGGGGGTGGAGGGCGGCGGCGATGGTGGCAGGTGGAGGGCGCGGCAGCGATGGTGGCGGGTGCATGGCACGAGGGAGGGGCGCGACGATGGTGGGGGGTGGAGGGCGGCGGCGCCCTAAACCTACTTTGATACCATGTTCAGGGGAAAAAAACATATAAAATTTGATTAATCCTACAGATTTAGGGTCTTAAGATAACTACATGGTATAGTGACCAGAGGGTCACTATAAGCTAAACCTCACCACACCGTAACACTTTAACATTAAAAGAACGAGATTTATAAGTATAGTCATTGTGCTCTCAAAAGATCCCTGTACAAAATTCCACACCAAGGTGGTGCGGCCCTCACTAACCCCCCAACAAAAGGACAAGAGAGGAGTTGTGCGACTCCACTTTACATAGATTTTTGGCCCACTCCCTCACTCTGTCAGAAATAAAAGATACAAGTCTGTACTCAATTCTTGCTTCACTCCTACAAATTTTGTTATTTCTCTCTCCCCATAGAGCCCATAGAGTGGCATGAAGATTGAGCCACCAGATCCGATTGTCCCCCTTCAGATTCCACCTCTTGTGCCAATTGTAGAACAGTTGTTGGCTTGTTGCACACTCTCTTGGGGGCGAATAGTGCGGTGGATCCTACTGGAGATCTTCATCCATACCTCCCTTGCAAAAACACATCCTATGAAGAGGTGGCTGATGTTTCCCTCCTCATCCCTACATAGACTACAAAGAGTGGGTACCCCCTGCAGAAAAGAATTAATCCTATCACATGTGGGCAACCGGCCATGAGATATCCTCCAGATCAGCAGCTTGATTTTGAGGGGGGCTCTTGGGGGACCAGATCTACGGGGGCCAGACGGTGTCGCAGTCCACCACCTAAGATGAAAGAGTAAGCTGATCTCACTGAAAAGCCACCCTCCTTCTCCCACCTCCACCACCACATGTTGCCCTTGCTTGACACTGGAGTGTAATCTAGAAGAGACAGGAATCCCTCCAACTGGTCCATCTCATCTATTCTGAGATTCCTCCTAAATGTCGACGTCCATGCCCCCCCCCCCCCGAAGAGTTGCATATCAAAAATGTGGGCCACCGATGCCAGAGGAGCAGCTGGAATCACAAAGAGCTTCGGGAATGTTGCCTTTAGGGTGAAGTCCCCATACCATCTATCCTCTCAAAATTGACACTTCAAATCTACTAGAAACTCTTTTCTGGTCCAAATGGGAGAAAAGAAGAGAAGACTTCATTTGGTCAAATGGAACAATGTGTGTAAAGACAAAAGGCAAGTGCGTATATGGTTGGAGTAACTAAAATTTCATAATAGAGCCATGTTAGCAAAGTGGTTCTGGAGATTGGGAATGGAGATGATATTCTATGGGTTAAAATCATTAGAGAAAAGCACTTCTGAAATAACAAATGCTCTCTTAGCCCATGCAGTAGTTCATCCCCTTCTACTATCTGTAAGAATATTAGTAGCATTGTGGATTCTGTCAGTGTTTCTACCTTTTATTAGGTGGGGAATGCCAAACCTCTGATTCTGGGAAGACAGGTGGTGTGCGAATTTACCCTTCTCATCTCAATTCAAAGACTGGTATGAGCTCACAACAAGGGGGAGCAACATTATTATTTTGAGGGCAAGGGAATTAGGTTGTACAACTTAGAAGATAACCCACAGACATAGAACTGCAGGAATTTCTTCAGTTACGTCAGTTACCTTATCAGGTTCAACTGCACAAGGTAGACCTGAGGAAGTGGATATGGGACAAGAACAGTAAGTTTTTTGACGGATCATTTGTAACGATGTTTGATTTCAGACAAAGGATATGGTGGAAGAAGATTGTTTTGTCTAAACTTATCCCTACCAAGATAAGGCTCTTTCTACGGAAAGTGACATTGAGAAGACTCCCACAAGCAACAAAGTTAAAGCCTTCATTCATGTTAACAAAACTGATCATAGTTTTGACTTTTGACGAGCGCGGAAGGAAAGCATAGACCATTTTTTCCTCTTTCGGAAGGTGACCAGAAGGCCACAATTTGTTGTAGTAAACAGAGAAACAGACCAGTACAACTCTTCAACCAGAAAGATAGGGAAAGCCTTTACCAAGGACAGCCCCTCAAACACAGCCTATACCTGTATACTTCCCCAAACCCAATTATGTTATGCAATATTCATAACAGAATAGACCCCTAAACGGCTAAACCTATTGCCAGATCTGCAAAAACGCCATTCATGAAGGACATAAACACACATAAGTACAACTCTTCAACCAGAAAGATAAGGGAAGTCTCTTGGTAGATGATAGAGACAGCCCCTCAACCGCAACCCATACCTGTATCCGCCCTCAAACCCATAAACATCATAAACTTCCTCCAGTTATACAATCTTATTAACAAATAGAGTCTAAACCTATTGCTAGATGAGCAAAAATGTCACTCATTAAAAAAACAAATACAGCTCTTGATCACTTCAGTCAATGGCCTAAACTCATTCCTGAAAATCCCATTCTCCTTCCGTATAGCCCATAACAAGGCTTGTAGGCTCATTTGTTTTTGTGAATGTGGGATTGTCAATGTCTGTGGCTGATTCTATATAGAGATTCAGGCGTTCAATAAGGTTTGATTTTATTCATGATCTTACAGAATGGTGAAAAGGTTCTTTCCCATCCAATGCAAATAAAGAGGAATTATCCATCTTATTTCCAGCCATGCCATGGTCCATTGTGTATGAAAGAAACCTAAGGAGATTTAGAAAGGATTTTGGTAGCTCATTTCACAATTAACATCCTTAAAACAGCTATAAGATGGTGGAGGAATGCTGTAAAGCAGCAGGTGTGCAACAGCAGCATAGGGTATAACAACGGATAAGTGTCATCTTCCTCTGTCATTTTCCTGATACGTTTTACTCCATTATCTTGATAATAGAATGGAGGTGGTTTTTTTGGTGTCATCTTATTTCTCTTCTGTTAGGATGTTCTGTTTTAGGCTAAGTAGTGATGAAGTACCATGTGAGTCTAGGGAGAGTTACCCAAACAAAATTGTACCCTACCTTCCAAAAAAATATTGTACCTTGCTTTTCTTGCTCTTAGGGAATTGTGACTTTATGTTACCTTCCCAATAAAAGCTACTTATGCAGGGCTGTGAAAGATTTTAATATCACATAATACAAGCATTGAATTCTCCCTCTAACCTTTTCTAGAGCGAGAAGCTCTGGAAAAAGGTATGTCGGGGGGAGGGCCCTCCGATGTCTACCGGAGGCCTCTCCGGGTAGCCATCCAGCCGGAATATGCCAGGAAGCTCAACCAGTAAGAGGCTCTTGTTCGAAGGGAGGGTCTGCTTTAGATGTACGGGTCATATGCAGTGCCTTGTACTTCACCGTTGCCGGCCGCGAGTAGAGGAGCTCTGGTCCGCTCGGGCCGTTCGTTTGCAGATGCTTTGCGTAATAGTAATAGCCCACCCCGTAGCATGCAGGTGATGGGAGGGAAGGCCTATCTGAAGGCGGACCCATGATGCCAGAGGTGGTGCAGGGGAGGCTGCGGTGGGCTAGGCAATGCCTGAAGGTAGAGGTGGTGGAAGGGGAGGCTGACGTGGGCCGGGTGAAGATGTTCTTGGACGGAGGAACGAACAAGGGAGAAGGCTGGGAGGTGGTGCAGACTAGCTGTTGGGGGTTCTTAGCTATTGCAAGGAGTGAGAAACCAGCGGCAGCATGGGCGAAGACAGGCTTTGCGGTGGCGGAGGGCATTCTGTTTAGGCTGAAGAGTTGGTCCATGCCAACAGGAACCTTCCCTGACCCTAGAGGTTGCCGGATTAGGGTTCAGCTCCTTGGGGTGCCCCCTCATCCTCTGTGATGAGGTGGGCATCGACATGCTGGTCAGGCGGTTCGGGAGGCTTGTGCCAGGATCAGTCTGTTTTACAGACTAAGGGGGGCACTAACAGCTTTAGAAGCGGAGGTTTGGGCAACCGGACCCCAGGCAGTGCCCACCATCAACATGACTGAGCTCGCCAGCGCTCTGTTTCCGGCGCGGGTTCACATTCAGCCAGAGCAGAGAAGGAAGTGGCCGGCAACCACTCACTCAGTCGACGCGGTCCAGGATTTGGGCACTCTCAGCCCAACAGGCAGGAGGAAGACAATGGGGGCCGGGGAATACATAGCAGCACCCCAACCCCCCACCTCAAATTTTGGATGGGGGGGCCAAGGAGGGAACTCTAGTGGGCCGGCTAATAGGTTTGTTGTGTGCTGTAGTGGGCCTTCCTTTGGGCCGTACGAACCCGAAGACCGTGTAAGTTGGGTTTGGGCCTAACGGGTTGCTCGGACTGCCTGATGGCCGGATTTCTAGGCCGCCCCCCAATTGCTGTGTCAGGACCCGATCCGGAGCCCATCAACCCGGATCCGTTTGCACGTATCCGTGCATTACCCGGCGGATCTGGGGGAGAGGGGATTACCGAGTCTTGAGGACCCGGTACTACTCACCTTCCCAACCCGCATTCGGCCAAAGGGAACATCCTATCTTCAGCCATCTCCCCCTTGCCGCTTTGGGGCCTCTTCAGTGGCCACAAGAGGGAGAACTCAGGTGGGCTGATCTCCTAGCGGATTCACTTCCCAGGCCCCTTCTCCTAAAGGTGGGTGGAGACCAGGAGGCCTCTAAGGAAGGCTACACAACGTTGGCATCACCTGGGCGGGAGCTGCCAAGGCCTGTGGCTTCGCAAGCGTTCAAGCAACCTTCGGTGATAGGGGAGCCAGGAGAAGTGGACTTTGTCCCTAGCACACCTGGGTCCAGGAAAGGTTGCTCAGATGACCATACCGGAAAAGGAAAGAAAGAGTTGATGGGGGGTAGTGGAGAAGATGGCAGAGGATCACTTGAGAGACCTGGTAGACAAGCTACGGGTCTCCTATGAAGGGTGGATAAGGGTCTTAGGGGGGGGGGCATTAATCTTGATGCAAAAGAGATGACTTGTTGTTCTGGCGAGGGAGGTGAAGGAAAAATCACAAAAGAGGGCTATGAAGGGGACGAAGGAGAGTGAGGCGGGGGAGAGGAGCAAAAGGAAGGAGAGGGACACACATTCCAATCTTTATGAGGATCATCTCATGAAATGTGTGGGGTTTAGGTGTGGCGGAGAAGAGGAGCATGGTGAAGAGATACAAGGTAGATATCCTATGTTTGTAGTAGACAAAGTATGAAGGGGATGGGGAGGGACTGATTAAGCAGATAGGGGGTGTCAACTTTTTGAAGAGGGTGGCCTCTCTAGCAGTGGGAAGGGCAAGAGACATCATGGTGATGTGGAACCCCTTTGCGGTTGAGGAGGTGGAGGAGGAGAGGCAAGTTGGTCGAGGGGTCATCTCCCTTCACTTCCGCTACTTGAGAGATGGCTTCTCCTAGAACTTCTTGGGGGTCTATGGCCCTCAAACTAGGGAGGGAAAGAGAGCACTATGGCAGGAGCTGCTCACACACCATCATAGCTCGGGCCGGCCTTAGTGTGTGGATGGTGATTTTAATGGGGTGACAGTAGCTTTGGAGAGGATGAAAGTCAATTCCCACTCTGGTGAGATGGAGGACTTATGTGACTTCATACAAGAGATAGCCCTCATCGACATTGGATCGGTGAATGCCCAATTCACCTGGTCCAACTTGAGGGACACACCAACTTGCTCCAGGTTACACAGGTCCCTAGTGTTAGTGGACTAGGAGGACCACTTTGCACATGTGCATGCATCCTGTTTGGCTAGATCGGCATTAACTCACAAGCCCATCTTCTTGAAGACTAGTCGCAGGCAGGAAAGGAGACAGGGACTCAAGTTTGAGTGAGATTGGCTCAGGGAGGCAGACTCCATGGACACAGTCAGTAGGGCGTGGTGTGCTCAGAGACTTGATGGTTCTTACATGGCTACTCTGATAGGAAAATTAAAGTATTTGGCTCAGGTACTTAAAAGATGGGGTGCTGACAGAAATTTACCCAGTAGACTATCTAAAGAGAGGATCATTCATCAGCTGGAGAAGCTAAATTGCTTGGAGGAGACAGGTTTGATGGATAACACTGATAGGACACACATGGATTCTCTTATAGCAAAGTTTGATGAGATCCTCATCAAGGAAGAAAATTATTGGAAGCAGAGATATAGAGAGAAATGATTGAAAGAATGTGACAAGAACATTACTTATTTTTAGAGGATTGCTTTGAGAAGGAGGATCAACCCTATTGCTTCCATCAAGGCCAGTGCTCAAACTGTTCATAGGGAAGAAGACATCAGAGGGTACGCCAAGAAGTTCTATTCTAGGCTCTTTACCTAGGAGCAGATGTGTAGACTTGGCTTTGCAGATGATTTGCTTCTTCACCTCTCTTTTGCAGATAGTGAGACTCTTTCGAGTCCCTTTCTGGAAGAGGAAATCAGACATGTGATTTTCTCTCTTGCAGGTGACAAAGCCACAAGGCCAGATGATTTCCCATGGTTTTCTTTCAGCACTGTTGGGATATTATCAAGGATGATCTGATTAATATAATAGGAGAATTCTAGGAAGACAAGGCTCACATGAGGGGCATTAACAAAACCCTCTTGGTCTTAATCCGAAAGAAGCAGGGCATACAAGATTTGACATATTTTAGGCCCATTAGTTTGCCGAATAGCACCTATAAAATCTTCACGAAGTCGGAAGTTGCTGGCCAGAAGGCTCACGGTTGACAGTATCGGCCGAAACCGATACGTTTCGGCCGAAACGTATCGGTTTCGGCCGGTACCGATCCGAAACCGGCCCTTAACACTGTAGCAGGTCCGAAATCTATTAAATAATACTTTTTAATGGTTTCGGACGAAACCGTATTGGTTTCGGACGAAACCGTATTGGTTTCGGCCGAAACTCACATGTTTCGGTCCGAAACCCACATGTTTCGGTCCGAAACCGGATGGTTTCGGCCGAAATCGGACAGGTTTTACTAATTTTTTGAGATTTTTGAATGGTTTCAACCGGTTTCGGCCGAAACCGAAACCGATACCGAAACCGATACTGCCATCCTTGAGAAGGCTAGATAGGGTGATTGGCAAACTGGTCAGTGGACATCATGGAGCCTTCATCAGGGGAAGACATAGTCAGGAGAACTTCCTTGTTGCTCATGAGTGTTTGTATGCTATGTAATCCCAGAAGAAAAGGGGAGTGGTTCTCAAGCTGGATTTCGAGAAGGCCTACGACAGTGTCAACGGGAATTGCCTCCTTAAGTCTTAGCTAAGATGGATTTTGACCAGAAATAGTTTGGGTGGATATGGGCTTGCATCTCCTCTACTTCCTTTTCTGTGCTCATTAATGGTCTACTCACTTCTTCTTTTCTTTGCAGGAAAGGGCTCCAACAGGGAGACCCCCTTTCACCACTATTGTTTGTCCTAGTGGCGCAGATCTTGAGTAGGTTGTAGATGAGGACTGAAGCGGCAAGTATCATTAGAGGCTTCCAAGCTAGTCACCACAGTAGTATGATCTCTCATCTACAGTATGTCGATGATATTATCCTTTTCCTAGTAGATGAGGAGCACCAATTGTATGATGCCAGGTTGATATTAGAGTTGTGCAAGAGATTAGTAGGCTGAAGGTGAACTACAGTAAAAGTCATATAGCTGGGATCAACATGGAGGAGGGATCACTCAAGCAGGCAACATTTATTTTGGGCTGCCAGACCCCAAGAGCACTCCATTGTAAAGATTGACAGGTGTTGGTGAAGAGATATGAGTTCAGACTTGCAAGTTAGAAGGCGACACTCCTCTCTTATAGAGGGTGAATAATATTATGCAAATATGTGCTTGACAGTCTGCCTATCTATTATCTATCTATTTTCAAGATCGCAAAAACTGTGAGTAAGAAACTGGAGCTCATTTAGGCTAGATTCTTCTGATATGGCAATGGAAACAGTGACAAGGGCGAGCATGACATCTCATGGGGCAGAATATGTAAGAGCAAGGAAGCAAGAGTGGACATCAAGAACATTAGAGACTTCAATCGACCGCTCGAGGCAGAGGACCACGGGTTTTGGGCACATCTAATCAGACAGAAATATTATAGTACGACCAGGGAGTGGGATATGTCACTGGCTCATATGCATACTATCTTCCCGATTTGGAAAGATATCCTCCAGTGTACAGACTTCATCATATCTAGTGTTTGGGTCAATCTGGGTAATGGACAGAGATGTTTGTTCTGGAAGGACAGATGGTGCAGAGATTTCACTTTAGAAGAGACCTTTCCGAAGTTGTTTGGTATTTTGGGTGCACCTGGGGCTACTGTAGCTCACTCTTTTGATGTGCAACTAGCAGGGGCCATTTGGTCGCCCACTTTCAAGAGAAATCTTACCCTTGAGGAGATGGACCACCTGGAGAGCCCCCTAACTTTCCTCCTAGACTTTAGAACAGTCGTCAGTAGGGCCCATAGATGGGTATAGAGATGGAGGAGGAGGTAGGTTTCAATCAGATCTACTTACACTCTCATTTCAAATGGGGGAGTGCGCCACTGCTTAACACCTCATATTTGGGCTCCTAAGAGCCCACTCAAGGTGAAGTGACTGATATGGAGGATCTCCCATGGTCGACTATCCACTTGTGATAGGATTGCACCTTTCCTTCAGGACATAACTACCTTATGCTACTTGTACGGGGAAGAGGAGGAGGATCTGAAACACCTATTCATAGGCTGCCCCGTTGCGATGGTGATATGGACGAGGATTGGGCATTGATTTCACCAACCTATGAGCCATTTTGAGAGTGTGCATCATCTCTTTCTCAAATGGCACAGAAGGTGGAACTTAAAGGGGGACAATATTTTCGGGTGGCTTATCCTTTATGCTGCTCTGAGGGCCTTGTGGAGCGAGAGAAGCAATAGAATCTTCAAAAGGGAAGAAAGACGAGAGGATATGATAGTTTCTTTTGTTTGTGAGAAAGTGGGCGCTTGGGCAAAACACTTATGCAAAGTGGAGGCACATAACTCCTCACTTTCCTTTTATTGGGAGGTTAACAAGAGACACACCTCCTTGGTGTGGAGATTTTTGTATAGAGGTTTTGGGAGCTGAAAGCTTAAATTTGTAAATCCTTTTTTTTCATTAATACATTTCTAGTACTATCTACTGCTCAAAAAACAATAAAAGCATCAAGAAAAGGTTTTTTAAGGTTGAGGATCCTCTCCTCACCTATCTCAGTTGTACTGCCACTATTTATTATTAATAAAATTGATGGTACAATCCATCCTTTCCTCTAAAAAGCATCAAGAAAAAGTTAAAACTTAAATCATAACATCGTGAACCAGATTTCCACATACAGCTATAACAAGTAGGACGAAAGAAAGGATATTTTGAAGGAATTCCCATGCTGCATAGTTATGTGCCCCACCATATCCATTCCAACCCTAGTTTCGCAAACAGGGCACACCTGGAGACAATGAATAAATGCAGTTAATTTGAAAAGGACAATGGGATGAAGCAAGTATTAGTGTCACTCCTGAAGCAATAATCCATATTTTCACTCAGGTAAAAGGGACAAAAAGAAAAAGGAAAACTGACTTTTAAATGAAAAATCAAACAATCTACATCATTAAAAGACAAATAGATACAGTTTCAATAGTAAATTCCCAGGGAAAAATAAAAAAAATAAATGGTCTGTTAAGTGGATTATGCCCTCCAAGAGGGAAGAGGGAAGTAAGACAAAATATAATCCTAATGTAATGAATGAATAGTAACTGAGAGACTAGCAATGACTATTATTCAAGCTTGTAGGAGGCATCCTCACAAGGTATCAACATCCAGGACAAACAACTGTGAACATTGTGGGAAAAAGATGCCCTCTTGACCAAAAAAATCATTTACTAAATATTCCAGCAAATGGCAAAATGAAAACCAAGAAATCTGGCCCACACTGCAGAAAGCAACAAACAACAAATATCAGAAATGTACCAAAAGATTAACAGTGAAAGTCCCTGAAGCCTTTTCTAACATAAAGCACAGAGGAAAAATGCTCAGTGATTGCAAAAATGTGAGCCAAATGTAGTGATGAATGGAGCTTTTTTTTTCTTCCAGAAGATGACCTTACAGAACAAGTCCCTTAAGAGGAAAGAAGTTCCCGTGGCCTTTTTTTGGGTGTGTGAACCCCTGCCAAGGTATCTTATCCAAAGCGAATGCTGGATCTTCTCCTTTTATGGAAAAAGCACACTCACCAAAAATAGGGGACAGACCCACCTTTTAAGCACATGGATACCATTGCCAGTATTGAATATGAAACTAGACCAAGGACTCCGGATACAACACAACCTCCTCAGAGATGTGTGCATGTGCTGCAGGCTGACAGATGACACTATTTATGTTGCGGCAATTTTTTGTGTGACTCCCCTAAGTATTATCCATAGACTGGAGGTGGAGTCTTGTGCTTTTATGGGGTTTTCTTTTTATACACATGGACACCGTTACATCCCATATGGGAATAAATCCAATAGAAGCCTAGCAGGGGACCATAAAATTCCAATACTGAACGCACAAATAGAGATAAATCTTCACATAATAAAGTGCAATGAGATAACCTTGTCAATGAGCTAGGAAGAAGCAAGACCTAAATCATCAAAATGCCAGTTTTTCCAGACAAATTAACATATTCTGGTTCAGGTGGTGCGAAGAAAATAAGCAAAGTACACCAGCCAGTCGCAATGTGTTCGCCTAAAAACCGATACTTGAAGTGGAAAGTATTAAATACTCGGACTAAGCCTTTCGAAAGACGCCCTTTGCATTTTCACTTGACCACCGGAGAATCAACAAGGTTCGAACTCGATTTCATACAAAACAGGGAAACTGAATAAGAAACAGGGCCATTTCACCCACTAGGAGACCGAGAGGGATAACAAACTTCCAGGTTTTTTTTTCCTCGACGAGAAGATCAAGCCCAAAACTCGTCCACAGAGAAGCTGGTTTTAGATAAGCCCTACCCCATTCTTCGCCTCAACCGGGTGCTCGTCGTCGATATGACAGCAGAGCCCCACAATGTCGAACTCCTCTGAGCAGAACGGGCAGAGGAACTCGGCACGAGGGTCGTCCTCCCCGCCGTCGACTTCCTCGAAACCCATGTACAGATCTGCACCAGTGTAACAGACCATCGCGAAACTTAGACGCCCCGCTCAACGGCCCACGACCAAATAGGGGGAGGCGGCCTCGTTCTCATCGCCCAAAAAGGGAGAGGAAAACCAGGCTGAACGGCCACCCGGCAAAGAAGCTTACCGAAGCGAGACTGAAGAGCGTTCTGATGCCTCTTGGACGAGGCGGATAGGCGGCTCCATGCGTCGGTTTCCATGGATTCCGCTTCCGGAAACCCTAGAAAGCCAGCAGACCCGTGGCTGGCGCTGCTGGAGATGGATGAACAACCGGAGAGGCGACGCCCTTGTCTTGTTCCCCAGATGTTACAGAACATGTACCCTGTAATATGATGCCTTCTAAAGAAATGGAGACAGCAGAATCGGAACCCAATTAATAAGCAGTGGGACGACTGGCCCTGTTGGAAACGCTCGTGTCGTGTGCGTACGTGCGATGGGGTGTGTGACACGTGAGTGGCGAAAGAGAAATGCTTTACACACCTCATCCGACACTTAAAAAGGCCGGCTCAACACTCGTCCTGGTTGACCCATTTAGACATAAATCGACGAGGGACACATAAAAAATGAGACGTGAAATATCTCGTGACATCTGTATTAGATGGCGTCAATTTATCACCATGAAAACCACAACAATTCTCCTCATTTTACTATTACTCCTCTTCCATCCTCGCTCTATCGACAGAAAAATCTCACCTCAACTCCCTCATCCTTCAAATGAAACATTTTAAATTTTAAATGGTTCTTAAACGTAACGATAATCAACACCTTTGAAATTTTGACGGTGAGTCTTAACGATTCTTTTTAAACATAATTTTAGCATAAATACGGTGTAACTAATTAGTTGAATTTAGTAAATGTAATTTAAATATAAATATAATTAAATGTATATAATAAATAATGCACGGAGTATACAACTTTTTGTATTTGATTGGATTTATTAAATCATATGAAATTTTGTAAATAAAAATAAAGGCATTAATAAAGTTTATTAAAAATTATTATTATGCTCATTACTATTATTAAATTAAGATATCTTAATAAAAATATTAAAAATATATTTACAAATAATATAAGAATTTTTTACATAAAAATTATTGTTAGAAGTTAATTTATAAAAAAAGATATTCTTAAAAATGTATCAACAAGTATACGACCGTGTAAATATGAATTGTGTACGATTATCATATTTATTTACATGCATGTTATTTTTTATGAAAAAATTATTTAAAAAATTACGTTTAAATGACATTTATACACTTTTTTAATTAACCTAGTAATATGCCTACTAATGTATTTTTAATAATAAATTTTTTTATAAATTCATCTCTAACAATGATTTTCGTATAAAAATTTTTAAATATAAAGATATTTTTTAAATATTCTTATTCTAAAATTGTTGAAGTCCTTAGACGAAGTCCTTCGTCCAAGTTTTAAACTTGTGATAAATGATTTAATTATATAAGAAAATATTTCATTTTCGTACCATACTATTTTATTTCACGAGTAAAACGTATTGCACTAGACTAAAATCGTTTGCAATGTAATGATAAAGTTTGCACCGGAGTAAATGTATTACATTTCATTGAAACATAATGCACTGTAACAATAAACATTGCACTTAAATGAAATATATTACATAGGAATGAAATGTATTGCACTAAACTAAAATATAGTATAATATAATGATAAACTTTACATTGCAATGGAATGTATTACATTGGATTAAAATATAGTGCACTGAAATGAAGTAGATTGTAATGAATTGAAAGTATTATCATCGATAAGAGATGACAATTAATCTTTTGAAGGCTGACACAGTTGTGGAGTCTATGGGTGAATATTTATTCATTTGATCTAATATTTATGCCATTGATATAAACATTTATAGATATAAATGATGTAAACATTTATGTTTCAATTTTGTATAAATAATCTGATTAGCATATAGAGGATTGTGTAATACAAGACAATCTCTCAAGATGTTGACACTGGAGAGTCTAATAAAAGAAAGAGAGCTATCATAATGATGGCATCTAAAAGATTATTGAAAATAGTTTAAAAAATTCTTGAGACTTAATGAACTAAATCGTGAGTAATACTCGAATATATAAAAAAATCACCATATCATTTTAAACAATTGGGAAAAAACTTCATGTTGACGATAGATTTATTAAAGTGAATGCTCAAAGTTGAATTTTATCATTTCCTCTTAATTATAATTTTTATCTATTTAGTTCTTATTGTTTTAATTTTATTTTATATAATTTATTCATTACTTTATCTTTATAATCTTGATTTTAGTGATTCATTGTGATTCTTATTGATCGTTTTTGGTATTACAAATGGTTGTAAATGACTATAACTATTGTTGTATGTTTCACTTTATTAAATTTATCTAGTATCTTTCTTTGTCCTTATAAATTAATATTTACTATCTGTAGAGGTCAAGATTCGTCACCACATTCACGAACTACATCTCTAAATATTTGTTTGATGATGGAAGAGGGCAATGCTGCTGGAGAGGGATCTGCATGCACGAACAAAAGTCAGATGGAGCCCTAAGAGATATCTCAAGTGACAACCCTCCAACGGTCAAGTCAGACAATTGGCGAGGTCGTGACGAGCACTTAGGAAAAGGGAGGATGAGAAACCAGTGACGAAGAGAGAGAGCTTGAGGGGTTGAACTTGCATACCTCCTTGGCCGTTGGCCCAAGATCCTATTTATATATCTACATTGGGATTGACTTTTCGCCTTTGTTGGGTTGTCATGACTGTGGAGGCGTGAATTGTCCACATATTTACTTGACAAGGAAGAGGGACATCGGAACTGACCCACTATTTCTTCACTGGAGGAAGTAGCTCCACCATTAATACGGTAGGGCTCGCCAAAGGCCTGAGGGTTACTTTGTGAGGGAGGAACGACGTGGGCAACGTCCTCCCCTCTCCTTTTATCGACTGGTATGACTTCCGTCATTAATGCGACGAGGCCCTTTGGAGACGTGCCATGTTGTCGCTAGAGGGTGGAGGTATACGCGGGTATGCCTTTTGGACCTGGGCCTGCATCGTGGCAAGCTACGGCCGATCCATGTTAGACTGGACTGGGACTTTCGGACACGGGAGGCCATTTGTCTCCACCTATCGGCATACGTGGCGAAATCTTCGTTTGGCTTAATCTTCTCTGTTACCAGGTCGGTGAATGAGTATTCTGGCCCAACCCCATATTGAAATTGTTGTATAAAATTATCTTTTACCACCTTGAATTTTTCAGCTTCGGCAAGGGGTAAAAACTAGAACCATTCTAACGTTGTCCCATCCAATGAGCGTCAAAAAAGGTAGGCCATAAGAAGGTCATCATATTGGTATTGGGTCGACTCATAGATAAAGTCTTGAATGTGAATGTAGGGATTATTAGTTCCATTGTACTTGCGATAATTAGAAAGCTCGAAATATGGTGGAAATATGATGTTATGAAAGCTAGGAATTGGGACATCGGCTAGGGACTGTGGGCCCATCCGCTTTTATAGGTGATCAATCTATTTTTGCACAGTGGCCCACTTGTCAAGGAGTTCTTGCACACGAGATGTGGCTTGGACATGATGACTTGGCCCAAAGTGGAGGTTCACAATATGAGAAGGCAGTCCAAACTAGGGATAATGGGCCAAAGAATAGCCCATCTCTGAAGTGGAAAAATGGGTCATCCTGGGTTGAGTATGGGTGAACTCACTTGGGTTTGGAACAATTTTTGGTGCGGAAGGTATGGGTTTAGAGGAATCAACCCGTGGAGAGGGAGGAATGGTGACCTTACCTTTATCGATTACAAGCGAATGTTGGACTTGAGCCGGATCTAAAGAGTGGCCTATTTCCGAAGCAACAAATTGAATTGTCTTAGATCGAGTAGGGATGAATTCAAACAAGTTTGAGGCCACTCTTGGCTCACCGGTAGAGACAGGGGGCACGGAATTGGAGGAATCGGCTTTAGGAGAGTGAGAGCTGGCCATTGTGCCTTGAATAGTTTGAAACACGAACTTGAGTTGTGCAAGATTCAAGTGGGCCATCATACGGATAGTCTGATCGACTTGATCCTCATTGGAGGGAGAAGATTGTCAAGGTTGCTCGTCCTCGTTAACACGCGGAGGGGTCAATCCTTTACCAGTTTGAAATGTGATAACCCTAGGCTGGGTTGACTCCTCATAGAGTCCACAAGAAATAGGAGAAGGAAGTTGGATAGGACCCATTGGGATCATAAAGGGAATTATAATAGGACTCCATGATGGAAGAACCTTTAGTAGATGAACGTAGATCCTTGAAATAATCCTACATGAAACAACAAAATAATCTAGGTTAGCACACAATCCTAATCAAACAAGATCACAAAAATCACAACCTTAATTAGACAATAGAGTGCAAAAAAAGGTCTCACCCAAAACAAACAAGCTATGATGATAAAATGCCTTTCTTTTAAGAGTTTTAGTTGACCTTTTAATATTTAAAATTAAACACAATTCACTCAAGTAGTAGGACTTCTAAAGGAAAGAGATCTCGAACTCCGGGTGGACCTAACTTTGACACTCACTCACTTATGTAATGTGGACACTAAGGGGAACTAGGTACAACTTGATTGACGTCCATGTGGGAATAATCAACGGATTGCGGAGACTTACGAAAATCCCCAAGTAAGCACTTCTAGTTGTTAACAAGGAATTCACAGCCGAGAGGAACACTTAATGGGGTAGGACAATGAACTAAGAGATGATGAAATATATGACCCTATGTATACCGGAATGCATGTAATTTCTAACCTAGAATTAAAAACCAAGAGATTAAATAAGAGCAAATAGTGGTATCTGTAATGATCTAAAGTATACAGACAAGACGGAGCATAAACAATCACCAACATCCAAAAAATAGGACAAAAATTCGTGGATCAGTGACCTTACCTAAACACAATGTTCTCAGAGGATGTCTCCTGGATGCGCTTCCTGTGTAGGCTGCATTCAACCAAGGACTGAAAAAACTAAAAAATAAAAGGAAAACTGCAATAAACTAGACCTAAAAACACACATGGTTAAGAATAATCTTTAAGGCGGCTCATAACCGCCAAGTTCATTCCATTTTCAAGGGAAGTGACGCGGCGGCGACGTGGAAGACGGATCGACGGCACTCCGGGACGCGAATAGGACGAGACGGATAACTGCTATCTCACACAGCTCGACCTCACGTCGGACGGTCTCACACCGGGCGACACACTCAAATCTCACAAATGGAGAGAAGGGGGAAGGAAATGAAAGAGGGGAAGCTCTCTCATGCACAAATCAAAACTTTCATTCAATCTTAACAACATACGTAACACACCATTGCCTTCCTTTATATAGGAGGAAAGCTATAACAACAAGACCTTTCTAACTTCTACTAATTATGTTCATACCCTTAGCCTAACAAGACAAACCCACCAACCAATATTTGACTTGTGGGTTTTAACCAAATAAAATATAAAAATTACACACATGTTTATTTGACTTAGACTAGCCTAATAAGACGAAAGAAAAATACATGTACTAATACATGTATGTTACACAAATACGTACGATACAAATACACACACGTACGATACAAATACACATAAATAAATATTATGCTCAGGACGCTGAATCTTCGAACGAGTCGCCGAGCCATAAGCTCGGTGCAGTGGCGGTGCGGCGTCGGCTCCGATTAGTGGGCCCGGTAGTGGACCCGGTGTCCCCACCAACCCTCCCGGGGCGGCTGGAACTCGACTCCGTCGAGTAAGGGGGGACACGGCTGTGGTAGTGCTCTAGCAGATCTGGATCGAGACGCTGGAGGTCTTCCCGGCTGATCCAGGAATCATATGATGGTGGACGGTCGCGCCAGCGGACAAGGTAGCGCTGGTACACCCTGCTCCGTGTAGTGGTCACCTGCTCATCCAGTATCCTCTCAATATGCTCGCGCGGTGCTCTCAAGGATGTGGGACGCACAGGGGTGGGCTCACTCTCAAGGGGAGGAGAAGGCTCGAAAGGGTCACTAGGAATCGATGTGGGTTCCTTGTAGGCCACTAGGTTTGCCACATTAAAGGTCGAGCTAATCCCCTCTTCGGGAGGTAAGTCCACAACATAGTCATTGGCGCCAATCTTCCGCAGGATTGGGAAGGGACCATCACTACATGCTTGTAATTTTTTAACGGCTCCCGAGGGGAGTCGTTCGGGCCGGGCCCGTACCATAACCAAGTCACCTTTTTGAGATTCATGGTGACGCCTATGCGAATCAGCTGACTCATGCAAACTAATGACGTGCTGTGCAAACGCGTCGGCTAACTTGGACAGTCTAGACTCGAGGGGAAGGTTGGGTAGGGTGGACCCAGGGGCAAGCTCAATAGCGTGTTGTACATCATGCGTGGGAGGGAGTTGAGAAGGCAACTCCTCGGGGATGATGCCTTGGACGTCCGGCAGTATGGCCGGGTCTTCAGTTGGGACTGAGACTCGAGACTCCTCGGGTGTGATGGTGACGTCAACAGCCAAAACAGGAGTACCCTCAGCAACCCCGCTGTTTAACTCACCGACATTTATGGAGTCAAGGCGTCTAACTTGGTCATGACTAACCTTAGGGGCCTCAGAAACTGGTGTGACAGATGCAGGAGAAGAGGGAAGGGGAGGTTTCCCTTCAGTGGGAGTTTGGAGATTCTCCTGAATTTTGGGAGTTCCGGTGGGGGTGGAGGTGGAACGCTTTCCCAGGGTCGCCTTTGGGGGTGCCGGGTACAACATAATCTTCTTCCCGTTGTAGGAGAAGGAACACTGATTGGACCGACCAAAGGTAGCGAGGTCTACATCATAGATCCATGGTCGTCCTAAGATGACGCTCCCGGCCTTCATCGTCATTACGTCACATAAGATTTGTCCTTGGTAGGACTGGAATTGGATGGGAATGACACATGTGGTGGTGACTGGGATAGAAGTGTCATCGACCCAAGTCACGTTGTATGGCCTTGGATGAGGGTGCATAGGTAGACCTAAACGGGAGACAAAGTCTGAAGAGACTGCATTGATACAGCTCCCGTTGTCAATGATTACCTTACAGGGATGAGAGTTCACCAGGATGTAGGTTTGGAAAATAGAGGTTCGACGCCAATCGTCCTCCTGGGGTGTTGAGAGACAACGAACTATACCCAATCTTTTCTCGTTAGAACTCTCGAAAATGTCTCCTACCTGCATGTACTCGACATGCGTGCCATCAAATCTTGCATCCATTTCCTCAAACTGGGTGATGAGGTCAGGATCGGCCATATATCTTTCCTGTTCCATGTGTTCTAGGCGGCCTTGATGAATTCCTATACCGACGTGGCAGACACGAGCTCGGACCTAAATGATGCAATCCTGGGACCGACAATTAGCAAGGTGTGGACCCAGCTGATATGCAAAGGGATCGGTCAGGGGAAAGTTGCTCGCCCGTAGGCGAAGTAGTTGTGGAACTACCTCCTGACAATTAGGGTGCCCTAATGCGGCAGTCTAGGGCCTAAGGATGGATGCAAGTAAGCTCTCGCTTTCCGTCCACAGCGATGCACTCAGAAGACTGGCTGCATAGATCGGGCTCTCTCTTACTTCGTCGCGCGGCAATTAAAAAGATACTAAATGAGCAAGTTTGGAGCGCGTACCTAGCTGACTGAGAAGTCAAGCTCCGACCGGAGACGAAGGCGAGCGGGGACGTGCGTGTCCGCACGGCGTCGAAGAAGCTTCGTGGTTACAATGAATTCACTCCACGCAGGAAGGATTGAATTACTACAGACCACTCAAAATTTCCCGCGTAGGGGAACAAATCAATCACAAATTTTCTCCACGCAGGGAGACTCGCAGTCACTCAAGCTCCGTGAACTGCGGATCGTCTGTCGACGATCGGATGACTCGGCCGTTAGTCGAGCCGGAGTTGTGGACTTCGAGTGTCACACTTTAATCAATGAATATAATATAGATATATATAGATATATATAAATATATACCAGATATATATATATATTATATACACTTTTTTTTAATTTTAAACACTCTTTTTCAAACTTTAACTACTCTTTTTGACTTTTTTTTCTCACGTTTTTTTTGACCCTTCACACTCTTTTGTTCAAGCCTTTCGGCTGGTGGTCAATCAGGGGAGGCGGCCCAAGCGGCGCGGGGGCGACCAGGCCGGGCGGAGGCGGGCCCGGGCTCGGGGCCCTGCTGGCGCAGGCGACGCGTCGGCAGGGGTAGGGTGGGTGCGGCGAGACGCAGGCCGGGTGTGGGCCAGGCGCGGGTGGGCGCGGGCGGGCTCGGGCGCGCCTGCAGGCGAGGGCGTGCAGGGCGGCAGAGACCGCCGGCGGCCGTGGGCTAGGGTGCGGGCTCGGCAGTGGCGTGCTCTAGCGGGCGGGCGCGGGGCTCCGGTGGCGGCCGGAGGGGAGGTGGTGCTCGCGGCTAGCCGTCGACGGGGAGGACACCGTGGCGGGCGCGGGCCCGTGCGCGGGTGCGCGCGGGCACAGCTGCGGGCGCAAGCGGCAAGGCGGCAGCGGCCGTGGGCGTGGGTGCGACGCAGGTGCAGGGCCGACGGGCGCGGGCTCGGTGCGCCCGGGTGCGCGACGCGGGCGGCTGGCGGAGGGGCCGCTGGCGCAGGTGGCAGGTGCACACAGGTAGGGCTGTCAATGGGCCGGATGGGCCCGACAGGCCAGCGGGCCTGGCCTGATTTCGGGCCGGGCCGCAAGGCCTTTTCCGGCCCGTGGGCTCTTAGCAGGGCCTAAAAACCCGGCCCGACTAGGCCCACGGGCCGGGCTCGGGCTTTAAGTTCGGCCCGCGGGCCGGCCGGGCCCGTTCTCTTTTTTCCTTCCTTCCTTCAAATTTTAAAAACTAATTAGTTAAACTTAGATTATTTTACTTAATTATAAAATTTAAAACTCTATTTTCATACAAGTTATGTAATTAATATCAAAACTTTAGTTAATTTAGTGAGATTATAACTTTTATATTATTAAATGTATTAGTTTTCATTATTTTTTATTTTTTATTTAAGTTGTTGGGTCGGGCCGGGCCTTAGTCGGGCTTTACAATTTTTTAATAGTATCGGGCCCGGCCCAGCCCGGCCCGACATAACTCGGGCCCGGGCCTGGCTCGGGCTTTAATATTGATAAGTCGGGCCCGGGCCGGGCCGACCAAAGCCCGGCCCGGGCCCGGCCCATTGACAGCCCTACGCACAGGGCACCTGTGGATGCAGGCGGGCGTGTGCCTGGGCGCGGCCGGCGCGGGGAGCGGTCGCTGGCGGGCTGGGCAGAGCCGTCGACGGACGGTTGCCGCGACGATCGTGGAGGGGGGGGCGCGACGGCCGCGGCCTTGGGCGCGCGCAACGGGTGCCGCGGGCGCTGCAGGCGGCGGTGCGGGCGCTGTGGCGCCTGACGGCGAGGGCGGCAGGGCCGCGGTGGTGTGCGGCGGCGGGAGGTGGCCCTGGGCGGTGGCCTGCAGGGCGTAGGCGGTGGTGGGGTGGCCGTTACGGCCGGGGCATTTGAATGGGGGTGGCACGGGCGACGAGGCCACCCCCTGCGAACTGCTTTATTTTTTTTCTACTTTGCGCTAAACGAGAGAGAGAGAGAGAGAGAAAGATAGAGAGAGTGTGAGTGAGATTAACAGAGAGGGGTTCTAAATTTTTTTTTTCTATTCTTTGTTTTTTCTAACTTCTATTTCAACCGAGAATTTCCTATTTCCTTTTCTTTTCTTTTCTTTCTTTTTTTTTTCACTCTAACAACGGAGAGAGAAAGAGAGAGACGTCGGAGACGTTAGGTCGTCGGAGACGCCGTTGTTGGGCTCTGATACCAATTTGACGCGGCAGCGACGTGGAAGACGGATCGACGGCACTCCGGGACGCGAACAGGACGGGACGGATAACTGCTATCTCACACAGCTCGGCCTCACGCCGGACGGTCTCACACCGGGCGACACACTCAAATCTCACAAATGGAGAGAAGAGGGAAGGAAATGAAAGAGGGGAAGCTCTCTCATGCACAAATCAAAACTTTCATTCAATCTTAACAACATACGTAACACACCATTGCCTTCCTTTATATAGGAGGAAAGCTATAACAATAAGACATTTCTAACTTCTACTAATTATGTTCATACCCTTAGCCTAACAAGACAAACCCACCAACCAATATTTGACTTGTGGGTTTTAACCAAGTAAAATATAAAAATTACACACATGTTTATTTGACTTAGACTAGCCTAATAAGACAAAAGAAAAATACATGTACTAATACATGTATGTTACACAAATACGTACGATACAAATACACACACGTACGATACAAATACACATAAATAAATATTATGCTCAGGACGCTGAATCTTCGAACGAGTCGCCGAGCCATAAGCTCGGTGCAGTGGCGGTGTGGCGGTGTGGCGTCAGCTCCGATTAGTGGACCCAGTAGTGGACCCGGTGTCCCCACCAGGAAGCTAAGAAACCTCCAGCCCCAGGTTGGGTCATAGAACACTCGGACATTTGCCATACACAAAGAAACCGCTTTCCAAAGCAGCTAACGTCGTGCAGAAACAGCCCTCCGCACTTACACCGACATACGGTGACTCGGTCTAGCATAACAAGAAAGCTAGAACACACGGGGTCACCTGGACCCCAAAACCCACGTGGACACGCTAATCGAGATAACACGATACCGTCAGACACTCAAAATACGGTCTCGGTACCCACGAGGTGTTCGGGACATCCACGAAGCCAAGGGTCGACCAAAGGGTCACAACCGGGTCGACCCAGGGCCAAAACGGGCTAACAAGATAGGGGTCAGTCGACCAAAAGCTGGGGTCGGTCGATCGCCCAGTAGGGTAGGTCCACCTACCCAACAGGGTGAGTCGACCTCCCCTCAGGGGGTCGGTCAACCGCCCCTTTGGGTTCGGTCGATCGAACCCACCTGGGTTCGCCCTTTCGTGACGAGCCGATCGGTCGACCGGTCCCAACAGGTTGGTCGACCGAAAACGGCGGAAACCCCAACCGACCCCGCCCTAGGGTCTGATTTCCACGCCCACTCGATCCTGATCGAGGGGAAAAACATTGGGGACCATTCCTCGGGTCCCAAACAACAAAATGCATAAAAGAAAACGGTGAAACGTCACTCGATCCGACGAAAATCGTCACTCGCCTTAAACATGAAAAAATCACATCGAGTAAGAAGATTAACACACTCTCGACCTCGCCTTGGCCTACAAAATACAGGGAAATGAAGTACAAGGGCAAGGGATCCATCCCCCTACCTCCACCGGAGATTTTTCGCGCCGAGGATGTCGATTCCACGCGAAAATGGTTCTCGAACCCACGTCGGCATCACGAACTCACGAACGAGCCACGTCGGGCCACCGCCTCGTTCCTCACTCAATCCTCGTCGCTCCTCGCCCCACGAGCCTCGTCGCCTCGCCCCGCTCAAACTCCGTCGACCGCCGGAGGGAGAGGGAGAGAAAGAGAGAACCGAGAGGAGAGAGGGAGAGAAATGAGAGAATGGCAAGAGAGGGGGTGAAATGGTTTATTTATAGAAAATAATTTGAGATCTTAAAATTTTAGAAAATACAAACATGGGAAAAATTGTCACCATGATCTTCGAAAAATGCACAACGCGTCTGTAACGTCTCGGAGCTTGAAAACACGTCGGTTCACCCTACACAGGAGTCCGAAGGCCCGACAACCAAAAATATAATTTAATTGTAAAACACGATCTGGGACCCACGAAAGCGCTTCGAAACCTACTGATTTTGATCCGAAAAATCAAGGGCGTTACACTGGGACTGCTGGATGTGGGCTTCGAGTGATGGGCCTCGATCGTGGGCCACCAAGATGGGCCTTACTGGCTGGTAAATTTTCCCCTTCTCGCTAGCATTGTCCAGAAATAAAATAATGTATTATGTTCATCATTAAAGCACACCATGTTTCATTCTAGTACAATGCATCTTATTCCAATGTCAAGTTTATCGTTACAATGTACTATATTTCTGTTCAGTACAGTACCTTTCACTCCAATGTAAACTTTATCATTAAAGTACAAACTATATCACTTTGGTGTAATACGTTTCACTTCAGAAATAAAATACTTCGTTATAGAAGTTCATTTTTTTACATAATTAAAATATTTAATTACAAATATAAAATGTGAACGAAGGACTTCTTCTAAGTTTTAAACTAAGACGAAGGACTTCAACAAATTTAGAATAAAAATATTTTAAAATATCACTATATTATTTTAAACACATTTTTAAATATTTTTAAAATTTTTATTTTAATAATAGACAGTAGCATAATAATATTTTTTAATAGAGCTCATTAAGTCCCTCATTTTTATTTACAAAATTTTGTACAGTATAATAGACCCAATCAATTATAAAACGTCACGTATCTCATGCACTATTTATTATCTATTTTTACTTTATTTATTTATTATATTTTACTAATTAATTATATATTTCTTATCTTAAAATTATTTCTCAAGAGAGTTGTTAACACTTCCAAGAAATTTTAAAATATGTCGATTCTCATTATATTAATAAATATTTAAATTTTAAAACGTTTCATCTAGGCCCCTTTTGATAATCGGGTGGAGATAAGTTAATCGACCCGAAAGGTCGATTAAGTCATCCGGGGTCGATTACCACGGATGAGTGTGAGGGGGAGGTGGGGCCCGTGAGAGATTTCTCTCTCATCGATTGTGCGGCTCGGCTGATAACTCTGCAAATGCGACCCCAAATAAACTCGCCCCTAGAGACTGAAGAGATTAAGGTGAGATTTTTTCACCGAGAGTGAGAATGAGACATAAAACGAGGAGAATGGTACGATTTTTACGACGAAGAATTGGCCCTACTAAATGCGACCGTCACAAGAGCATGTCATGCCTCGTTGTCTCTGCGCCCCCTCATCCGGTCATGATTAGCTGAGCCAATGGGAGCCAATATTGCAGTGTTAGGTAATCTAAATGCACCAAGTGTGATGCGCAAAGCATTACTCACGGGAGAAAGGGGAATATTACACCTGGCCCCTCGAAGGGGTAAAAAAAGATGAGTCTTTTTTCCAATTATGCAGCTTCACTTTTTTGATCATGCAAAATTTTATAATATCTTAATACTTATCTTCTTATGCGCATAATTACGTAAGTGTTATTTTTAGAGAAAAATATACTGCACACTTCAGTACGTGATAAGTCTTACGAACCCCAATGTGATTGGTCCACCTAAGACCAACTTCGCATGATGGGGTATGGCCCCCGCGTTAAACTATTTTTTTAATTGTAGACTTGAAGAGAGTTAAAAAGGTCCAATAAAATAATTAACAAAATATCAAAATACAAACAATGTAAAGAGACCACTGTACTCGACAAACTATAGATACTCGAGCAACAGTCTTCTTCGAGCTCTCTGTATCTTTCACAGAAATTCTCTCCCTCCCTTCTCTATACTGTCTTGTTTACTCGAGGATCAAAGAATTCTATTCCCCAGACAAGACTTTAGATTCTCTAATCATCTTCCATTATTCACGAGTGATGAAGCAGATCTATCTTTAGTTTTTTTTTAAATCATGAGTATCATCTAAAGATATATATAGAAGGAATTAACGATCTAAAACTCATTCCCCCCTACAGTATTTGTGTAGTGCAAAAGTGCCTCTCCAATTAATCAAGTAATGTAATCTATTGCCAAATAAATATAATTGACTCGAGTTAAAAACTAACTAGAGTTTTAAAAATATTCATAATATTTTGATATGTTGGTGCAAAAATTAATATTCTATGTAAACATAAACACAAAAGTATCCCTCCCTCTCTTATGTACTTTCATAT
The DNA here is from genome assembly GCA_022559845.1 of Amorphophallus konjac. Taxonomy (NCBI): domain Eukaryota; kingdom Viridiplantae; phylum Streptophyta; class Magnoliopsida; order Alismatales; family Araceae; genus Amorphophallus; species Amorphophallus konjac. The sequence goes on along the minus strand of CM040122.1, from coordinate 456,166,340 downwards.
GGTTTTATAGGCTTATTTTAGTTAATATGTATACAAGAATGGTATTTTTCTACAATTATATATGTAAACACAGTTATTTTTGTAACTGTTCCTGTAAGTTTTTACTCAAAATTAATATTAATAATCTCTCTACATTGTTTAAATATTTTGAGATAGCAGACTTATTATTAACTAGAAAAGTGAATTTTTTTCTCTAAAAGATCAAATTATCCTTTTTTTATGTTGGAAGAGAGTAGGAACTTTGTAATTCTGATTTTTAATTAAAGATTACTTACGTTGGATTTGATTGCTACGTCAAATACTTCTATCAATAGCACGATTTTGATATTAATATTTTCTCTCATAATTATTTTTCTACCGAAAATAATATATTATAAGGTGTCGAGAGCAATTTCTTTTAGTGCCTATTTCTATTACGAGATTAACAGGGTGTTTGGTTACTGTTTTTTTTCTCTCAAATTTAAAAAAGAGAGTAAGAGATCTTCTAACCACGTTTGGTGTTCATCTCTTAAATTTTAGGGAGAAAATCTCATCCCTTGTAAATCTTCCTAAAAAAAAATAGGGAGTAATTTTTAAAAAAAAACACCTACGACGCCTCGGGACTCACCCTCCCTCCCACACGCGACCCCTCTCCCCCTCCCCTCCCCTGCGGCTGGCGCCCTGCGCAACCCCCCTCCCCCTCCCCTCCCCTGTGGCCGGCGTCCCCTCCCCCTGCCCTCCCCTCCCCTGCGATCCCCCTTCCCCGCGGCTCCCCCTCCCATCCCCAGCGACCGACGTCCCCTCCCCCTCCCCCGCGGCCAGCGTCCCCAACGGCTCCCCCTCCCCTCCCCCGTTGCCGGCGCCCCTGCGTAGCCCCCCTCCCCTGTGGCCCCCTTCCCCGCGGCCGGCGTCCCCTCCCCCGCGGCCGGCGTCCCCAGCGGCTCCCCCTCCCCTCCCCCGTTGTCGGCGCCCCTGCGCAGCTCCCCTCCCCTGCGGCTGGCGTCCCCTCCCCTCCCCTCCCACGTGGCCGGAGGGTGCTGCGGCGGCTGCGGGCGAGGCCGCTCTGCAAGCGCAGCGGGTCAGGGTCGGCAGTGGCTATCGGCGAGGGTCGCGACGAGGGGACCCGGGGCTGGGACGCAGGCGACGACGGAGGGCTTCGCGGTAATGAGCGGTGAGGCGGGAAGCCGGTGGCGTCTGGCGGGCCGGCCCTGGGTGCTCACGGCGGTGTTGTTGCAGACGCACGAATGGACGGCGGTATCGGTGTCGGCGGGGGGAGAGGGGGGATCCATGCACTTTTTGATCTCCCAAACAAGTCTACTTAAAATTAAAAATTATGATGATTTTGTCAAACAAAGAGTGACTCATTTCGTCAATTTTAAAAATTGTGTTAAAAATTGATGTCATAATTTTTAAGATAGAAATAGTTTTTGTTAAAAAGTGTTCCAAACACCCTATAATTTTTATCTTAATTTTCAAAAGTGTTGCAAGTCGTTTATTACATATTTGGAAAAAAATAACATAATTTTTAAAATCCTTGTAGACGTATTTGGCTTAGGGTGTTCTGGCCGGACTTCAAGATGTTAGAGTTGTGGATGTAGACCATCTTATGGTGGTGGAGTTGGCGACCAAAGCGATACGACCGGGGGAAACGAAAATAATTACATTATGGATCAAATTATAAAGATCATCAATTGTTGTTGACATATGTCAAACTTTTGATAAGAGTTGTCTCTAGGTCATATTATTTTCTTCTTTTTGATAATGAAATATGGGTGGATTAAGAGATCTTAACTCTGAGAATAAATAAAAATGAAGTTTGATAAGATTGGTAGATTTTTTCACCTCTAATTTGAGTTTTTCTAGAATAACTCGTTCTAGCAAAAAAATATAATGAGTTATTTCACTTTAATTTAGATACTTTTTAAAATAAAAAATAAAAAATAAAATAACTTATCTGAGTTTAAGTTAACTAGATTTTTCCTATTCTATTATCAAGGAGGGTCTCTTAGTTTTGATTCCTTACTGTACTTAATCAATAATAGTTATTAATCCTAATCTTTTTTACTCACGATTATTTATGGACATCATCATTAATCATCATAATTATCTTTGGATAGTGTGCCTTCTTCACGACGCTGATCATAAATTGTAATCATTATAGTTTTGCTATATATATATTAATCAATTATCCTTTTACTAGTAATACGTGTGATCATCGAAGAAAATGTAACAGTTTCATAAAAGAAAGAAAAGAAAAGTGCAGATCAAAGAATAGAACCACAAGTTATCATTTATGCCAGGCCCACTACCGGTTGATGGGTTGTTATTAATTTCATGCATGACCAACCATCGGACAAGCCTTAGCAGGATCATTGTGGTGGTGACTACCCTCTGCAAATATATACGTATGTTTTCCAAAAACTTGGGACTCTCAGTCGAATCTTTTTGCTCGGGTTCACGTGGTTCGAGTAGAAGAGTATAGCATGTAAACTTTTGTAGGATACAGGGATGATTTAAAACGATAGAGTGAAATACATTAAATCATAGAGGTACATTTGCCAAAGACTAATATTTTAATAGTGATATGGCATCCTATGTCTACTCAAACACCTGAGCAAACGTGGGCCTTCCACTCCAAGTCTCCAATTGGTATAAGTTTTGCTTTAAGACGATCGACGGAATGTGCGAGGAATGCACTCTCAAGTGTACCCAGTCGAACCACTGTCCAGGTTACAATCCTCAAACGGCTGTTCATTTAAGATCATTAAAGCAGATGGTATAGACATCATTCGCCCAAGATTTAGTTTGTGATTTGACAAAAAAAATCAAAGATTTAGATTTAACTCTAATACATTATATATATAGATATTTTTTTAAGATCTTCATTTTTTATAAGTTCAAATCCAACTACGTTCAACTTAAGTGCATCTCTTTTCCACAAATTTCAAACTAACATCTCTCAACTCTGCTTTTGTTAGAGATTAAAGATAACCCAATTAAAATTAAGTGAATTTACTTTATCTATTTTTATTTTTTTATTTTGACGTAATATTAGATTAACTTTAACTCACACGTGGAGATAGAATAAATTAATTCAGATTAACTCGGGTTAACTCTCATTTATCTTGATTATCTAAATGTGATCCTATCAAATCAAAATGAGTTACCTATGAACTAAAAAAAGAGTAACCCAAAATTAACCCCCGAAATAAAGTGGGACTCAAGAATTAAATATGAGTCAAATAAATTCCTCTTCTCAGATTGACGGAAGTGAGGAACAATGTGAACTCAAAATTTGCTAACTTTGAGAAAAATAAATGTGTTTAAATTGTGCGTCACTAGATTTGAATCCAAAACTCTCAGGACGAGTTTGATAATAGAGTACATTAGGGGCAAGTGACTTACTCGGGGTGACTCACCCGATCCCCTAATCTTAACCGACTTCGAATAAGTCACTCCATGTATTTTATAAGAATGAGTTAATCCACTTTAACCATATCCGACTCCGATTAAAAAAAATGTCAAATAAGAATATCTCACCCGACTCAGGTTAAGTTATCATATCCGGATTTAACCCGTTATCAAATTTGGAGTCACATTATACGTAAACCCACTGTTAGTGGGCCACTAACCACATTGGAGAGATCCCCCCAGAATCCAGATGCAGTCAGAATCCTCCCACTGCAAGAGAGAGAGGGGGAGGACTTCAGCAGACTCTGCCGCAAGGCCCACAACCAACTTTCCCCCTTTTTGCATTTTACCCCCTTCAACTAATTCCCTTCATCTATTTTAACTGTTTAATCCCTTTAAGATGCAACAACTAATTCCCTTCATCTATTTTAACTGTTTAATCCCTTTAAGATGCAACCTTATGTTTTGTACACTTGAAACAGATTGTCAGGATTGGAAATTAGTGGGACACAAGGCAGTCTCCCGTTGGAGACCGCTGGTCCTCTGCGCTGAGAGGCTACGGACTCCCCCCCATATCATGCTTTCGAGGGTGCCGAACGGAAGACCGCACCTTTTTTAAGTCGGAGGCTTGCCGAATGCTCCGCGAGACTTGCCAAATGCATGCAACTTTAATATGCTGTGAGTGGAATGGCATGGTCTGTAACCCATTCTACTCAATGTCCCCCCCAGTCGTTAGACTCCATGGGGAAATGCCCGTCATAGTAATTTGTACAGAAGAAAAAGGCCTAAAAAGAGGCTGCCGAGAGGCCGGAAGATCCCAACAAACGAAGCAGAGGACCTGTGTGTGTTCAGTTAGGTGTTTGAGATCACCTAGCAGCAGTAGCATTATGTAGACAGAAATGAGAAGGGAAGCTTTACGAGAGGGCCGAGCCAAAGGGCACACCGGGGTGAGTCTTCTAACAGTCCTGTTTGGGGAGGACGGCGTGGCGGAAATGGCACCTGTGACCGTAGGGGCATCCGCCGGGGACGTTCATCATGCGGCATGGCTGGGTCTTGTAGCGGGGGTGGCGGATCACCGGCCGGAGCTCGTCCACGCCGTGCGCGAATTGGCACAGATCACCGTAGGGGCACCACCCCATCTCCTCCCACTTGTTGCAGAGCTCCGTCTTCGCCGTCCCCTGGTTGTACACTTGCACGGCGATCCCCGGCCCCTCCGTCTCTTCCCCGACCTGAGCACCCCCGTCCCACCACCCCCAATCGACAAAGACCGAGCAAAATCAGCAATGGCAGATGGGTTTCCGAACGGAATCATAGCAAGAGCATTGATATGCTGCCGTGTTTCTCGGCACCGCTGCTAGGAACGTGGATAATATGCGTAGACTCGCGGGGAAGGAAACTTTCCAAGTGCGAACAATCGATCAAGAAATACATCACAACTGTATCAGAGCCCGAGAGAGGCTCAATGCCGCTCAATGATCGAGCGATTAGTTTTATTTTCCAACATGGAAAAGCACACGGAATAGTGAGATGCACCATCCTAACCTGTAGAGAATCAAGAGGGAGCGGCCGAGATGGGCGGAAAACCGTGTCGCTGCTCCTGCCTACGTCCTCCGGGGACGCACACCCTCCGCCAGAGGCGGGGTCCTTCGCCGCCAGGAAGCCCTTGGAGCGGATCGAGATGCTCTTCGGGACCACGCCATTCCCAGCGTCGATCCCCTCCTCCGGTGGAACGTTCTCCGTTCCAACTGCTCCGATCTGTCGGATACCGGAGCTCGCACCTAGGGCGCCACCGCCACCGTGAGCCGCCGACAGCACCTCCTTCTCCCGCTCCTCCAAGAGGAGCGAGAGCCCGAGGTTTTCCCCCCGCAGGGTGAGATTCTCCTGCCGGAGCAGCTCGAGGTCGTCAAGCGCGAGGCGGAGGGACTGGAAGCAGTCGTTGTAGCAGTCGACCGTGCCCTGGAGCTTGTGCAGGATCTGTTGCCTCTGGAACTCGAACAATTCGGCCGCCACGCCGGCCTCCGCCGAGGACGAGGTTTCCCCGGCGGCGGCGACGCAGGAGCAGCACGAGGTGGGAGTCGCGCTGATGGAAGAGGACGAAAGCGGGAGGACGAGCTCTTCCTCCATGGCACGCAATCACAGATCTACCGCCGAGTGTGCTACAAGACCAGAAACGTCAGTTCTACTCGGATTTCCCGCCATGATATATACCTTGGAAGAGAACGCTACGATCGGAGAAGAAACAAGGAGAGAATCTAGCAATGGCGATCGGGCATTGCGAGGGGACGATACAGACGGATATGAAGAACCCTAGGGGCGCGACGAGGAGAAGAACTGCGGAAGGGGGAGGGTCCGATGAGGAGCTCACCGCGTCGGAGAAAACTTCTGCGTGATGAAAGCATCTGAGGAGCCGACAGCCCCCCATCCGGGGTTGGGGCGTGGTGTCGCTCTTTGTATTTATGGTGCCGTTTAAACTATAAACTTTAGGCGCGGCGCTTTAGCATAGTCCCGAAATTTTCTGCATTTTATTCTGTGACCTTATATCAGTTGTGCATTCTCGCAAATATCCCGAGCATAAATCATATTTTACTACATATACGTCCCTGTTGTTTGGTTAACTTAACTTCATGTAGATTAAGACTAGAAAAAGTACTAATCTATCTTTATTTAATCTATTAACATAGATAAAATATTTCCAAAAACTTTCACATTCTCTTGTATATCATTTAAAAATTTTATATGTTATATTTTTAAAATACTATATTGTAGAGGCAGAAATCTAGTTTCTATGTCACGTATCATCTTCTCTATTTATTTGACGGGGAAGTCGTACGGCACCCGTGGAAGTATGTTAAACACCAGAATCAAACGGGACATCAGAAGGAGCCCTGGTTGTTACCCCATGGGACAACTCTCCGATGATTATGTCAGTAACGACTTTAGGAGAGTAACATAGAAGAGATGAGGAGAGAGAGAGATGGAGGTCGTAGTAGAGGAGCCGAGAGACGTGTAGGCTCACGCAACGAGTGTTCGTTGCGACTAGTGAGCACCTGGAGAGTGCTCGCTGGGTGATAAGGTCGTGTAAGAGGGGTTCTCTCTCCAGACATAGGATGACGTGACCTCTCTATCACTGTAGTAAGACTAATTGCTCTATTCTCTGGGTGAAACTTTTTGACAGAAGTTCTACCGTGTCCTCTTTTCTCTGTCGATATCCCTTTTATAGGGGGTTGTCCTGGCGTTGGAGGTCTATCTCTTAACAGGGAAGGACGCAAATAGTGGAGTAACGTCTCCCGCGATCGTAGCGAGAGTTTCCCGTTGGAAGGCGATTACCCCGACGTCGACTGGTCTATGGGCGAGTCTCACGGCGCTCGTGGGACGTGCTCGCCTGTTATGGGGGCGGAGCCGACATCGTGGGATGTAACAGCCGGTCGTCAGAGGGTTCTCTGACGGTCATTGTGCCTGGGCCAAGGTCCTTCCTACGCTGTTGAATCCAATGATGAGCTGTAATGGGCCGCGCTTTAATAGGCTGCGACTGTTGGGCATCTCTTAGGTGCGCTGTAAATCCAGAGTCAGATTGGGCTCGTCAGTAATGGACCGGTCAAAGGGAGAGCCAGATTTAACCTCCTCATCTATTAAATTCTAAAGGTGATAAAACTTGAGGAGTATAATTAAAACAATATTTGTTAATCATTCTGGGCCAAGGTTTGCTAGATCATTTGTGACTCTGTATCTGCCCAAGTTTTCGGGGGTAGGTATATGAATCGTATCTAGAATAATTTTTTAAGTCTCAAATGATAAGAAATTAATTTTTACAAGAATTAATTTATAAAATATACAAACCCATCTCTTCCCCCCCCCCCCCACCCACCCCCCAAAGACTCTACCCTAGCCGCGTCCTTCACTTTGTTGCTCGCTGTCGCCGATCACCCGTCTGAACAGTGAGAACCCTGCACTCTGTCGCCACTCACCGTCGTAGATCGGCCGTCGTCATCCCAAGCTCCCAACAAAATTGCGGGAAGAGAGATGCCCCCTCCCACCCTCGCCCGCCCCCTTCTACGATAGTGCCAGACGCTGCCCTAGCCCTCGTAGTGCCCAGCCTACCGCTGGACGATGCCGAGCACCCCGCCGAATGTCGCCATTGGCCATCCCCGCGCCGTAAGACCCTACTGGAAACCTCGCCTTGTTGGGGTTGCACAGACCGCAACACAGCCGTGCTGTAACATACAGCCAGAGCACCGGCACGGTGCATGCCAGCAGCACTGCGAACCCTGCTTCGGAGATACCCTTCACATGGACCCGGAGAGAATTTGGCATTTGTCCTCATCTCCACGCAGCAAGCATCTCTGAAGTCTGAACCAAAAAGAATTACCCCTATGCTTTTTAAAGAAACAATCGAGTCTACTTCATGATGGGACTCATAGGAGGAATTAACGAGGCATGCCGGTTTGTTGCGCCCGAGATCGAAAACATCAAGCAACAATTCAAGCAATTAAAAGGTGGAGGAGTTTAGTGCTCCTGAGGTCGGAAACATCAAACTTAAATTTGGGCTACTAAAAGGAGAAGCCAATTATACGGTGAAGATTCTTTTTTTTTTTGGTTTTTTTGAAAGGGACGGTGAAGATTGAGGGCAGTCTAGATTGAGGGCAGTCTATCACGTCTTTCTAAACATGGCAGGCCGGCATTCCTCTACACAGTATCCCCCCCCCCCCCTTTTGCTGCAGTATAGCTAATCCGCCTTTTGGAACAGAGAAGAACGCACCATGGGAAGAGTATGTGTCATTTATAAACGACAGTTTATATTGTGGCCGACATAACATCATCGCCTTAAATAGACCAAGAATAGTTTTACATTGTATGGTCTTACAACAAGAATTAGTGATCTAAAATGGACAATTGGGCATGCACTTCAAGTGGACAGCAACATTCTGCCTGGTGTCAATTTCGATCACGTCTAAAGCTTGAACGGCTGGCCTCCCCAGGAATGCCCACCTTTTAAGTTAGTCGACGAAAGACTCCAGCCAGTGGTCAAGATGAACTTTTGTCTACATCTGAAGCTCGGAAGGCTCCATGCATGAGTTCTGCAACCGAAATTTTCAATTCAAAGGACATCTTTTGGAGTACCAAGCATAGTACCATGACATCTTGCATTGCTCTGTGAGCTCGACCCTCTAATGGAATCTCATAATGCTCCCTTAGAGAGTTCAGGGAGATGGAAGGGAGCTTTGATCCTGTGGAGAAAATGGAAAATAGAAACATAGTTAGCTAAAAGTACATCATTGCTGTCTCTACATTACAATCTTGAGCCCTAATTCTGTACAACAACCTTAACCGCACAAGCCTGGGCTGGGCACATATGCAGAATTTAACAAAAAAGAATCCTATTTTGATCTCCCCTCTGATAAGGGTAATGAGGTTTGTATCTCCAGTAAAAGTGCATACTTGTGTCTAAATAGTTAATACATTATCCATGATCATCCTATAGAGGAAAGGAAACCCTGACCAGGAAAGCCCATTGGGTTCTTCCAAATTGCCTAAGAGGAAATTTTACAATAAATAGATCAACATCATCTTCACTTTCTAAAAATCCCTCAAATTCTCTTTTAACACTACACCATGAACTATATATTTCCTGGCTATTATAGCTGAAATGATTTCATCTGGTGTCATACTTTAATCAAATAAAAATGAGCTCGAGCCCTGAAGCCCTGGTGCTTGAACCCTGGGTTCATTGTAGCAGTAAACTAGCTGTGCCTGGAGCTCGCACAGGAAATCTGCTGGAATAAGGGTAAAATTCCCCAGGTACCATGGGGTTTTGGAAATAATCTGGTCACATGTCCTAGTAGTCATGCCATGCCAGAAGAGATTTCTTTATAATAATATAACATCTGGATCCCAAGGAACAAGTTTAGATATTTCCTAAATCTTATGCAGTTTCTAGTCAAACAACATATCCCCATTTCATGAGTCTCTTTCAATTATCGTCATTTTCCAATGCAAATAACTTTCAATTGAAAAAGATTAAGAAACATGCCCTGGGAGGGGAAATTTCTGTGCTACTGAAATTCCAGAAATCAAGTATAGTTGCCAAGAATTGGCCAATTCATAATGAAGTGAAGAGAAACATAAACAAAGCTACTAACATGCATCTGTTCAATGATCAGTGAAGTCAACCTTAAAGAAATCCAAGTTGGCTAGAAGGAAGATGATAAGTGTCCAAAGTTTCAATGGATATAAGAGAAAGAAGGCCAGGCCAAGATGATCACTGAGAAAAGGGAAATACTACTTTTTTTCTTTTTTAGTTAAAAAGATGAACACAGAAATAAGAGACAAACTTCAAGGCATGCACGAAGAATGGCTTGGAATTGGCATTATACTACGTCCAAATTCCATATTGGTTCAAGTCACAAGCCAAATCCTACAATGGAGAATTAGGTAACAGATTCACATGCACAACAAGCTCTTTTTGGTCTTTCAGAGGTCATTATTTCTACAGTTATAATACCGGATAGAAACAAAGGAAGAAATAAATTGGAAGGACAAAGAATGTGATAAAAAGTGACATTAAAAGTCTTAAACGTCTTTTTGGTGGTCGTATGACACAAGCACAGCTACATGAGGAAAACTATAAAGAAAGGTCATCTGGAGCAACTATGTTCTACCCAAGCCTAAAGAAGAAAGATCAAGGAACACATGCAAAATCAATCAAATTTCCTGAGTTATTGAGATCTATGGGGAAAAATAAATGAGGGAAAGATGACAAGGGCTAAATTTCAACTATAGTAATGAAGAGAGAAAATAACTGCCACAGTGTCACTAGAAATGGAAAATAGCACCATTTCATTATTTTTTTTCTGGAGAGCCTCTGCTACAGTGGCAGATACTTTTCAGATAAATCACATAAAAGAAAGGCCAAATAACACTAGTACAGAATAACCGCACAGCAATTTGTAGTCACAATGCAAGTAAGTATTGGACAGGAAAGAGAACTCTTCAGACATTTAGGAGTTGAAAAAGAAAAGTATCATGCAGATAAGAAATGAATAAACGGTTATGCTAAGGATATGGAAGCATGAGAATGAACATATGGAGGTAATAACACCAACCATCTGGTTTCACCAGTTGACGAGCAAGCGGAAGTGTGTCGACAAAAAGCCAATCTGAAGGAACCTCTGCAGAACAACGTTTAAATTCATTGACGATAAAGGGTACATCAAACCGACGTCCATTGTGGGCAACCCAAAGAACTGGTTTCCCAGATATTTGACGACTCCGCACATATTGAATTAGAATTGGAATGAGATCTTCCATCCTATGGAATATACATAAAGTTTAGAAATTGAATACAGAAACAAACACTATAATTTTAAGATGCTTAATCATGAATCTTGCAGTTCAAGATTGCTCATTCTTTTTCCTTTACAAGCACATACATGTGTACCTTGATATTACAATGCAAAGTTTCCAACAAAAAGGAGTAACATGCGATGTCAATTTATCTGTGATTCACAGCTCTGGGAAGAATAAGTTTTATTACCTAAACCAGCTTTTAACCTTTTAAAAAAATCATGACAACAGACTCATCATTAATGTTCAAACTTTCTGTAATTTACTGTAAAATCGAGCTTAGCACAAAATATATATAAAAAAGAGCTTAGCACAAAATCCAATATAAGCTACGCAATTTCAACAGCCCTTCTCCTTTAGAAAATATTTACAGAATGTACTACACTGATTTAAGAGAATTCCTCTGACCATAAGCTAAAATTTTTAAATCTGATCAACAAAGCCTGCTGAAACTAGAAGACAACACATATATGGTGACCCAACAATGAAATTCCCAAAAAAGGGAGCTGAAACACTTAACTGTATCTCTAAGTTCGATCAATTAAGGTTCATATTCACAAAGTTCCTCTCAAAAGTGCTAGGATATTTCTTTTAAAAAAGAACATTGAAAGTGAGTTTTAGGCCCCAATCATCTTTGGTGGATGAGCTGATAAATGACATCCAGTTCATTCATTTGAACAAAAAGTGTGATTATGCTCAATAGTCTTGGAGTTTGTTATTTGTGTTGGCAAAGCAACTCGTTGAGAAATATCCAAATACTTCCACATAAAATACTAAAGTGAATAAAACCAAAAAGATGCCAGCAAAGATCAGCAACTTCTGCAATTTGTGGACTTATCATGCCCCAGCCCTCCTCCATTTCTACTAATTCAGATGCATAATATATCTCATGTGAGACTCAATGCAGCTGTATCGTATTTCTTGACTGATAGAATTACTCAATTTGAGCTCATTGTACATGTTTCTCCACAAATAGAACCATAGATCCAGGCCACTTTGGCTGACAAACTAATTAACATCTATTAGCTGTTGCAAAAAAAAGGCTATTCATGTTGGATGCCCTGGTTTCAGAGCCAGTTCCTGTTTAAATGCCCAATCTGAAGGCCAACATCTAATAAGATCTCACAGATAATCCTCACTCAAAAATCAAGTCAACTGATAAAATGTTATGAAAGCAGGTCATATTTGCTCCCCCACTTTTTGTGTTATTAAAAAAAGTGGAAACACTGACACTGAAAAGAAATCATTGATCATGTTGGTGAATCAGGAGTCCAGTAAGGGTTACTAAAGATGGCATCCATTGGAGTCACCCTGAACACTCCAAGAGCTTAATTTAACCCAACATGTACATGACACATGCCCATGCAATTTGGGAAACCATGGCTTGGATATGCTCTAAATGTAGGTCTTTGTTGTTGGGTGCAAAGCAGCTGTGGACACTGTCTGCAACTGCCGATTCCTTTTTGCTTTTGTTGCATTTTAAAGAAAAAAATGACATTTATGATACCAATTTTTAACATAATTTCAAAGGCAGCATTTCAAATGCTATTTTTAACTAACGAAAGCAACATTTTCGTTGGAAAATTCATTTAATGAAATAATCATAATAGTATTGATTTTAGTCGTGGTGTATGTTAAGAAATCAGCATTTTACGTTGTAAATTTTGCTTGTCATAGATATGTGGACCATTTAATGTACCAATCCTTGCTTGCCTTTCCCAGCTTGACTTCCCACATATTCCAGAAGTCTGATTCTTCCTCAGCCTTTCTAGTTTTGCTCTCACTTGCCATTCTCGGCAGCTGGTATGTGGGACTTGTGAACATCTCTTACCAGTTAGCAATGCTTTAACTTTGTCTCAGCTAGGTGGCTTTGAGCCAAAAAACTTCTATTTCCTTTGCCAGATCAGTGGCATTTCTTGTTTCTCTATGACAATTTTTTTTTTTGGGAAAGTGGGTAGTACCACTGTATATATAAAAGATAATAACTGTACAAGTAAGGGGGGAGTGCTCTCACAAAACTCCCAAATACAAAAGGCGGAAGACAACTCTCTACCTCGGGAGCAAGAAAAGAAACAAACCGACCACCTGTCCTCTAGGATGAGAACCCTACCTATGCCCGAAAGGGCTCTGAGAGTCCATCCCAAAAAACACCGACCCGCCACCCCAACAACACCACCCTGATCACAGAAAATGGAGGAGGAAGCGACCCCAAAACATAGACAACATTGTTCCTCACCCCTACCACGAAAGCACAACCTCACCACGACATACACACCCTACCAAACCTACTCCACAACCTATTCCTTCTCTCCTTTCCTAAAAGAACCTTTAGCCTTTGCCCTCCTAGCTATATCCACTAGCCACATGCGTTTGATCAAGCAGAGGGAGGACCTCAAGCCTTTATCCACTCCCTCAGCCGATACACTAATCAGCCTAGCTATCTCACTCGCCTGTCTCCATAAAACTTTCCACCTTGGCTAAGATATCTTTAACCTCCTCCTTGCTGAGGCTCTCGTCAGCCTCTCCTTGAGAGGCCTCCTCTGCTTGCTCTAACTCCATACGCTCCTGCACATCGTTTGCTACCCTGAACACCTCTCCCTCCACTTGCTGCATGTCTTCCTCAACTTGACCCACCTCCTCCGATTCCTTGATCTAGGGTGGGAGGGCTAGCACTCCCTGTTGGCCAACACCTGCCAAAAGCGCGATTGTCACTTTCGCCTCCGCCAAGAGAGTCCCAATCGCAGCACAGGGCTCCTCTAAACCTCTGATCCCAATGGAAGGAGGTGCCAATGATAGAAGGCAACGCAAAGCCCCTCCAACCACGTGGGATGCACGCCCCAACTGCTCTATGATCAAGAAAGAGAGAGAGGGCAAAGCCTCGAGGCATTCCTCCCCCCCTCCCTACATCCCCCGCCTCCCGAAAGTATATGCGCAGAGAGGACGTCAGCCAGTAGACCACTCCTCGAAACTGGCCAGATGTCGTTGCCATCGACTAAACATGGCTGTCCGAGATCGACCACGGCAACCTTTTTGACAATCTGCCTCTGTCTCTACTTTGCCCGCGGCTTCTTTGGCGAGCTGAACACCAGCCGCACCTTTGCCTACTGAGGTTCCAATACAGATGCCCCAGACTGCCCTGCACTTGCTAGGAAGGGATGTCCGGGACACACCCCTGGCTTCTGTCAGATGCAGCCCTAGGAGACTATAGGCCGTCGACGCCCGCTACCTCCGAAAGACAACCACCAGCTATTGGATCAACAACCCCAGATCCGGCGGGACCTCCGAGCGCAGGCAAACGCAGGAGGGAATGCCCCTCCCCCACTATAGCAGAACTGGAGAAGAAGCATAGAACTCTAGAGTCTTTGTTGAGGCGACCTCGAGCAAGGAGGGACTCCGCCACCTTGGACCCCCTGGCCCTTGCCGGTGGGAGCAGCCCCGTCAATCCCCCGCCTCCAGAGGCCTGATCGGACAGCTACTTCCTTGAGGTGGAGCGCTGCCCTAACGGGTTGGGGAGATGGACCTTACCCCGTGACTCTCGATAACGGGGAAATTACGGGTCACTGGCAGATCTTGATCCGTCCCAAGCTGTGACCCACCAGCAAATAAAGGACCAAGCCCATGGGCCACTTCAACTTGGGCCGGTCCAAGCTTTGCAGTCGAGCCGTCCCCACTCGCATCAGGCCGGGCTACCTAAGTAGCCTCCCTATCGGCCCAGTAGCGGCATCTTCAGGCCCAAAGGACGACTCGCTACAGTTACCGCCTAGGTCCGCCCATTCGAAATTTGAATGGGTGGCTGGGAATCTACCACGTACCCCGCCAAAACCTTCGTCTTCCTCCTGCCTGCGCTGCGGGTGTGTGCCGCAACTGCTCCGACAGGATGAGCTGCGAACTGGAAAGATAGCTCCCGCGAGCTCGGTCGTGACGACGGCGGGGACCACCTGAGGGCCAGAAGCCCATACGACCACATCCAGGGCCATAAGAGACCCTCCCTTCGAGAAGCCGACGGAGCCTACCTCCAACCGCCCGAACCTCCTAACCAATGACTCAATGCCTGCCTCATCACGGAGGATAAGGGGTACTCCAACAAGGCGAACTCGTAGCCGGCAACCCCTTGGATCTAGGAACGTACCCATCGAGAGCATCCAAGCCTTCAGCCTGAACAACATCCCTTCCTCTACCGCGATTGCCGTCTTAGCCTAGGCGGCCGCTTCCTGCTCACTCTTAGCCACTGCCAAGAAAGCTCTACAATCAATCTTCACCATCTCCCAGCCATCCCCCCAGTTCCCCCCCTCCCCCTGGGTTCAGAAACAGCCTCACTTGGCTTGCATCTGCGACCCCTTCCACCACCTCCACCTTGAGACATTGCTTCTCCGATGACAAAGCATCCGCCTCCAGGCAGGCTCTGCCACCCGCACCTCGCAGAGCATCTCCAGTTGACCTTCCGGAATGAACAAAACCCCCTTTGCTCGCAGCCGGCGAAGGAGACGCGCAAGAACGTTGAATATGACCCCTCCCTCCACACTTGAAACAGACGACCCTCACCTTCTCCAGCGAGCATCCTGGCACGAGACAGCTGGGCTACTCTCGGAGAGGCCGCTGGTTGCCATTGGATTCCCCCCCACCCCCCCACGCCATGCCTTTCCAAGAGCTTCTCGATCTAGAAAAGGTAAAAGAGAGAGAGAGAGTCACTGTCCCGCTATTGAAGACTTCTCTATGACAAGATATCCTGCTTAACGTACTAGGGTTCCCCTGGTTATAGCCAGGATATTCTCTATGACAAGATATCCTGGCTGTAACCAGGGGAACCCAAGTACATTAAGCCTCTTCCACCTCCAGACACAAGGACTAGCTGCGGTTAACGACGGTGATACAAAGACAAAAGGTTGGCCAGAATCCAATCAAAATAATCTCTTCTTCTTCATATTCTCCTCCTCCACAGGGTACAAACTCAAATGGAAGAAGAAAAAGGACATAGAAGGGTAAGCCCAATTGTTAGGCAGTGTCACTGCGTGGATTCTTATGGTGAAGAGCAGATCCTATTCCCACATCCATAGCACTTGGACATAATCTTGATTCACATAATCGAGAAGTACTAAAGGACAAATTGGACTAGCTGCTTATTTGAGGCCCTCCTTTCCAAGAGATAATTTACACACGACCTTCACACAAAGTTTTATGTCTCTCACGAGACTGAATATGTCTACAGAAGTCATTACATGTGGATATCCAAAAAATAGTAATTTCACATTGAAAGGAGTTAAAATAAAAATGAACCATATTCACTCATTTCAAAATCAAATGAATAATATGTTTCCATGATGAGAGACCAAAGCTTTAGATCTCAAGTTTTGGCTGGTCCAAAACCTTGTAATAGTGATGGATTCCATGAACATAATCCAATGTTCTTTCACTCAGAACATGACATAGAAAATTAAAACTTAAAGATCAACTTGCATATCAAACAAGCAGTCTAGATGGCAAACATACGCTGTTTACATGGTAAAGGCAACAGTAAGATAAGAAACAAGCAAGTCCTTTTAAAGTTTTAGAAGACATACCTTGGAACACTGGGCCTATTGACCATACGTGTGGTAATTCCATGGACATCTGAATTCAGTACAACCTTTTGGGGATTGACCAGGGTTTGAAATGTACTATTCTTGCCTCCAAGAAGATCCCTTATTGCAATTTCAATAATTCTCCCATCTTTACGACTGAACCCCGTCGTCTCAATGTCAAAAACCAACACGACTGCTGGCCACTCAAGTACTCTACTATCAACAATCTTTTGTTGGATATTGTAGTGTTGAATATTTTTAAATTCATAGCTTGATTGGTCAATACTTAAACTCGTTGATGATCCAAGAGATCCATCAAAAAGCTTCAGATCAATGTTAGAGGGCTTCCTGCTCTCTGGTTTATGATTCCTACCTCCTACTTTTGATGCTATGGGTTGCAGTCTGCATCTTCGACTGTCAATGGATTTTTCAGAGGCCACAGTTGTTTGAAATCTGAAGAACTTGCAACAGTAGCTGCTCCCAAGGCTGTTTCTCAGCTGATGGAAGTTCCCTGACCGAATACCAGCTACTGACATTGTTTGAAGCAAAATATCGATTCCACATCTAAGATGTAAGATCTCATAATACAGAAAAGAAACCCACTAGCACCTGGATGTTCATTTGCTATCAAATATCAACATGATACTTCTTCAGCCAAAGTCCTGTCTCAATCCTGTTGACATTTACCACAAATACATAGTTTACTAAATGAAAGTGCCATCCAAATGTAAGCAAGAACCTAGAATAAGACAGACAAATACAATCTAAAAATAAGATTCAAGCAAAAGCCATTGAAATAAAGAGGATGCAAGAAGGAAACTAACATTTGCCAGTTAACTTTCAATCTATATACAGATTTATTAGATAGGAAAGCCCTACCTAGACGGAGGCGGTAATGACAAATGTTGCCAGGATTTGGTGTTGGATTATGTCTGGGACATGGATGACGACTCAAAAGAGGTAATGGATCGTGACTCAAAAGGTCATACATTGTGGATCATATGACACTTTCAGGCAAATTCTGAATGCTCTCTGAGTAATTTTAACAAACAGTAATCATATTTATCTTAGACATCATTCAACCATGGATCATTTTGCCACACTTATCTCTCATGTTCAGTTAAGTGGCCACTTTTGACTGATGAATTGAGGCTATGGAGAATATGAGATCAACTGTGGGTCTACAGTGGAAGGATCCTTTGCTATATTTAAAAGAAAAGAGAGTATTTTGGCTAGGGTGGAGATACAGAAGCTAATAGTATAAAAAAATATGGATATGATGTGGCTATTATCCAGGGTAAATAACAAATTCATTGAGAATAAGAAAGTGCGAAGATTTCCCTGGATTATGTCCAACGAAGGGTTTACATTTCGAACACCATGTCAAAGTTATTTCCATCTTTGGAATTCGTAAATCATGTCAAGACTCTTTTGTCAATATCGCTATTAGGAATTTATGAGATCTGCAACACCAAGAAGAAAGAGCACTTCTTGCAAGCTAGGGAATGGAAATTTCATACATCGGTGTTCCCGCGACGAGTTCGACCATCCAGTTAAATAACATTACATGCTCACATAACGTCGACCAGAAAAAAACTTCCATGTCAAGGACCACCCCATGGGCAAGCAGGGCGATAAATATAATCGACGCGATCCGCGTCCGCATCAAACACACCACTTAACTGTTCGACGAAATTCCACAAAAATACAGAACGACGAGAAAAGCCCACAAGCTTCCGCTCATGCCTCGACAATTACAATGCCAGCAATTCGGAAACTTTCCGGTCCATCATTACGGAACGAAATCAAGAGCGAATGGGAGAACACATAAAGGGGAAGGAGGGCGGGAGGGAATCAAATTGTACTCGCATCGCCGCCAGCCGGATGGTGCCGAGGAGGAGCATCCCGTTCCACGCCAAAGAGAGGGAACCAAATCGAACCGGAGGTACTATTGCGATATATATATAAATGAACAGATCAAGCGATGGGTGGAGGCGTGCCGAGGAGATGGCGGAGGAGAGGAAGGGGGGTGGGGGAGGAGTAGTTGATGGCGGGGGGAAGATTTGGATCCGCATTTACCGGATCGCCCACAGGTTCATGTAGAACCCGGAGCGACAAGATTATCTGGGGGAAGAGAAAGAATATACGCCGTTCGATGGTGATCTCAAGTAGCCACGTGGCGCCAACGGTCGTCGTCGTCTTCTCTCTGACCCGTGCGTCATCGTGACATTACCCGATGAGAATAAAAGGAAGGGTACCGGTGGAGGTGGTCCGTCTGGACAAGGTAGCCGTTGCTTCAAGGCAAGGATCTCTCTCTCCCTCTCTCTGGTTCGCCAATTTCGTCGGGTAACCGCGATCCGCGCGAACCAACTTCCAAGTTGGGTTCCCGTGTGCAACACCGCAACTTTCCCTTACATTTTCGGGGATTTTGATATTTGGGTATATTCCAGAGATCCCTATCTAATTCCAGTATTATCAGATAACTCCCTCAAATTCTCCTTCTAGAAGACATTTGAAAATGTTATAATGGGAAGTGTTAGGTGAAAACTTAGTTTTTTTCTTAGTGGCCACTTTTGGCTACCGCTTTTAAAGAAAAAATGTGGACATATTCGGCCGAACTTTGGGTTGAGAACTGAGGAGGGTAAAATCGACATGGTCCATGTAAGGTTCATCGACGTCATGTCTGCGTCGGCCCAAGGTCCGTAAGCCACCTGACAGATCGCCGACAGCCACGGCCCGTGATAGGCGGCCCAAGAGGGCCAGCCACCGGATTCGCCAGTCCACGACGGGCATCAACCCAGGCATATCGGACGCCGGACGACCCTTCGGCGACCGCACGTTACTCCCGCCATTATCGGCCTTGACTCCACTAAAGACGAGCACGCCCTACGGGTGCCGTAAGACTCGCCTAAAGGTCGCCCAGTCCCGGAGGAACGGACGCTCAACGGAAAACTCCCCACGATCGCGGGGAGACGTTACCCCACGACTCACGTCATTCTCTGCTAAGGGATATGCCTCCATCGCCAGGATAACCCCTATAAATAGACCTTCGTCCAGAGACACAGACACACCGGAAAAGGGAGAGAGACAGACACAGCAAGACAGACTCCGCATGCTAGGCTGACAAGTCCAGAGAGCGGGTACT
This sequence comes from Amorphophallus konjac, assembly GCA_022559845.1. Lineage (NCBI taxonomy): Eukaryota > Viridiplantae > Streptophyta > Magnoliopsida > Alismatales > Araceae > Amorphophallus > Amorphophallus konjac. The sequence continues at coordinate 456,146,906 of CM040122.1, read as the reverse complement.
ACAGATTAAAGCTCCGGTTCACTTCCGAGCACCCTTTCCACCTAGCAAGCAATCTCCAAGCGCTTACTGGGCGTGGTGAGCATTCCTTCGGAAGCCCGACCATCATTCTCGGACTGATCAGTCTCCTCTCAACTCTCTCTCTCTCTCTCTCCTCCGTCTCTTCTTAATCCTCATCCTCCGAGATTCTGACTTAAACATCAGAGGGTTGTCTCCTGCAGTAATGTCTGGGGCTCCTTCTGACGCCGTTTCTCTAGTGCTTGCAGGCTTTCATGGGTGGCCAGACGATCTTTCCCCGACAAACAAATATTAAAAGTGTGATACGGGATTCGAGAGATCATTTTCTCTTCTCTACGGGAACTAATTTTAAGTTTCGCTTAAAAAAATATAAGTTTGAAGTAGTTATAATTGATTTTGAATAATGTCGAAAGTTAAATCTTTCTTGGACGACTTCACCTTTACGCTCATCTGGGGTTTAAAATTGCATGAACGACTTCAAGGCATGTCATCTCTCCTAAAAAATATGGCAGCCAAAATGCTTCTTATAAGTTAGAAGGCGCTGTAATTAGTTTTAAGTGGCTGCAAAAGTATGGTTTTTTTTCCTGATAGTTTTATTTTTATCCCCATCTAGGAAGTCAAATTTAAAATTTTTAGATGAGAGTCAAATAATCTAAAGCTGCGTAAGTAACTTCCAAGGTCATGTGCTGTAAGATACAAATTAGACAAGTTGGCCGTGACAAAAGCAAAGTTGGGGCATCACTCCATTTTGACCACATCTGAGATTAGGAATTTCTTTTCTGGATTTGAGTGAGCCATATTGTAATCCTCATTTCACCTTCACAAATCACTCCATGGGTAAAATTATTGATACACATATTTTTAGTGTTTGTTACAAGAGTCAAATTGGGAATGATTACTAACTCAAACCCAAGCACATTACATTACTTAGGGTACGTTTGAGAACGCACCTAGCTTCTCCGTTCTCACAAAAATCTCCTCGCACTCGTTCAGGATTTGTAATCATTAAAAACTTTCAAAATCTTTTTTACACCTGTTTATAAGGATTCTCAGATGGAGCCTATTTTTGTATCTGTAATCTCTTTCCTCAGATTTTTGTGAGCGCTCAAAAACTCAGAAGCACGTTGGAAGTTTGATAAAAATTAAAGGTTGTCGGAGATTCCGCCTCAAAAGTCACGACTGCGTGCGTTCTCAAACGCGCCCTTAAGCGAAAGAAGATTATCAGTGTATCCGACGAATCTTTTAGTTGGAAGCTATTTTTAAATTTTACTTTAACATGAAATTATAATTTGATTATAACCAATTTTGAGTACCTTAAAAGGTTAAATCTTCTCTCACAACTTCATTTTTAATTCCATCTGAAATGCTGAAACCTGGAACTTTTAATCGGTAGCCTAAGATAAGCTCAAAACTGCGTAAACTTAAGTAAGCAGGGTCAGACTTAAATTTGATTCAAGCGCAACTTCCTGAGAACAAAATTACTGCTAGATCATTGACCTGCTGCGTTGTTTGCTCGTGGATTTATGGTTCGAAGTAATATCATGGAAGCTATGTTTTCTTTAAAAAAGCACCATGTGGAACATAATACTCACCTTCAAAAACACAAAGCCATTGCCCATTGGTATACTAGTTCCCTCACTATTATTTGGCTTCCAACTAAGAGTAACAAATTGAAGCTTTGTAGAGCGGGGTAAAAATGGGTTGTTAAGCAAGTGCTGGCTTAAGTAACTAAAATATCTCTCATGTTAAAAGAAGCCCAAACGAACTTCCAATAAGAATTTTGCCAAGCATACCCTTGCCGATGTTTGGTGCACCTTCTAAATGGAAGCACTCTTTTGAGCTTTCACCCAGTTACTTGAGAAGACAGAACTACATAACAGAGGAGTCCTGTCGATGAGATGACTGTTGAAATCTACAAAATCACGATGTTGAGAAACACAGGTCCAAGGTCATAAATACATGAATCACAACTCATTTAATCAATACGGGACTATTGCCCAAGGGGATTATGCCCAAATTCTAACAATTCTCCCTCACGGCCAAGATGGGCCGTGGACATTAATTGTGTGGAAGTCACAAGATAAGAAATATATGGAGTTAGGCCCAAGACCATGTTATGATATCATGTTGAAATTCACAAAATCGCAATGTTGAGATACACAGGCCCAAAGTCATAATTACATGAACCACAACTCATTTAACCAATACGAGACTATTGCCCAAGGAGACTATGCCCAAATTCCAACAATAACTAGACCGAGGACTTGCTGCTTTGTTTCACTTAACAGTCAACTGCTTTAGAAAGCCTCTATGGACCTTGTGGTATATATGTAGCAGTTGTCTTAACAGTCAGAGAAGTTGGATGTTTGCAGCTGAGCACTACTCTGGTGGCACTGATCTGTGACTTGTTACTAGAAGTAGCATTCAAAAATGCTTTACTGTATCTTCTTGGCAGCTTTTCTGCTAGAAAATTAGCTGTTTTTGACCCTACAATACCACCTTTCGACTTTCTTCCCCAAGGATCTCGATGTTGTTTTATGTATTTTACACTGGATTTAGTGTGCATGGAATGCTCTTCTCTTCGGACTGAAGTGGTATCGACACGCCTCTAGTAGTCTAATTTGCATAGAAAATGCTGCCACTATTTTCTTTCATCTTCATGCAATTAATTACCTCTTGACAGGTCTTGAATTATGGATGAACAGCCGGATAATTTTGGTTTTGCTGTCAGTTTGTGTGATTCCTTTGGATGGCTCTCTACATTATTTATGTGTTGGGGATCAAACTGCTGCTTTCTGGGGTCTTCGCCGGGCAACTCAGTCATGTCCTTCACCTCCAAACAACGTTTCTGCCAGACATTCTTCGAAAAGTGACTTAAAACATTTCAGCTGCTTTTATTTAAGCAAAACCTTCGTAGTTACATTGCTCGCATGCATTGCCATCTCAAGATTTTTTTATTCATCTTAACAACGGTTTGGCAACCAGGATATATATTCGGAGATTCAGGAATCAGAATATCCAGTCAAAAGGGAGAGTCATTGGATATATACATACTACTCAAACCTCCCCCAAAACAGAAGTGGCCATATGTTTCATCTCAATCTAGAAATAATTGAACATTCCATAATACTTTAGGTCATAAAAGCTATTTTTCTCAAAAGTTGTTCCGAGGGCTCTACCATGCACCTCAGAATCTGCCCGAGTTAAAAGAGATCGTCCATGAATGCCCTAATTCACTGTTGTATAGGTTTGGCGCACTGGGATATGAAAGGCATGTGCTTTTCATGAGATCCTTTTCAAGATGGGAGAGAAGTTTCATTAAATACTTTGGATTCTTCGGCTGTCAACTTGCAGCAGGATGAAAAACACATTATTCTGCATACAAATTAATATGCCTATCTGAATATTCGTCAACTGGATCAGCTTGGCCGTGCAAATCTAGATGTAGCATCTCACTTCAGGTAGAAGATTGATTCTGAAAGTAAATGTATCAAGTTTAGGCTGATCTCAATTTTCAGATTAGATTCGTGGGGGTCTATGCATGTATGCTAATTGCTGACGGAGGGTTAGTTGAACAAAATCTTGCTGATTTATCACCACCTGTGTCATCAAAGGCGACCCTCTTGCTTGCCTAGGCAGATTAAGAAGGGTGAGACGAAGACATCGCGTTGCCTCATGTATGTCTCACTCACCTGGGTGCTTGCCTATATTATCTACACCAAATGCTTGCATTTTTGATTGTGTGGTATTACTATTTTATCATTCTTGCTTATTCTAAGGAGGGTTAATGCCTCTTTTACTAATGTCTAATACTTTTTTTTCCGTCTTACGTGCTGTCACATCTTTCTTATTCTTGGTAATTCCTAAGACCATCCGCTACTAACACAGAGTGCTTTATACGAATTGGTCCTTATATTTGAATATCTTTTGGTTTTACGAGTTTTTCATTAAATGTCGTCCCAAGTGCTCTGTCCATCGCCTAGGCATTTAAGGCTACGGCGACCCCTTAGTCACCTTGGTCGTCTCACGCTTCTGACTACGAAGATTGTGACTTCAGAGTTATTGAAAACTTGATCTTAGGAATCATGTTTGTTTATAGATAAAATGAGAAACAAAATTAACAAAGAAGAAAAAATGTGCAATTTATGCTTCATTTGGACGTAAGTAAGACTTTAGAGTGCGAGTTTCACTCTCTTCCTTGGCCACTGGGCCAAGAACACCAAACTCAAAAGATTGAGTTCAAGTCAGATAGATCCGCAGATACACAATTTTTCTCATGCATCTATTGTATGCAGTCTCGCGAGATCTCGGCGAGTCTGTGAGGCACGAAACCGTCCCGAGTAGGTGCATCTCGACGATTACCCTAAAAACCTTAAACTCCCACCCCCTGACCCCCATCGAGTCCTCACGAGTCACGCCTTCATTTGACTTTTTCATGTTAATTTTTTGTGTCAATTGTCTTAGTTCATTTGTCGAAATGGGCGATCAAGGTGGTAGCAGTCTTGGAAAAACAGTGAATTCTTGAAGAATTATTCAAATTTTATAAGGTATAATTTTAGATTTGTGTAACTTTTGATACATATTGATATTAGTGCATGTGAATGGATTTCTTATTGTTATCACTACTCTTTATTTGGTAAAATTGAGTTGTCAATTACAAAAACATGTTTGTGAAATTGAGTGATTAGTATAAAAGAATTAGGATTTTCTTAGAAATAGACTGTATATATGAAAAAAATGTTCCGAAATCTCCGAATCTGATCTCCCTAGATTTTTTCAAGATCTCTCTGAGATCTCTTCTCTCCAACCCCCAGACGAAGCCGAGATCCGATCTGACAAACCATGCATGCATCTTCCTAAAACACTCTATTTGCTCTTGCAGATTCGAAACTAACTTGAGATGGTGAACATATAATGTACATTGAGGTAATATGTGTGACTTCGCTCGACTCAATGTGCAGAGTCTTGCTCGTGTCCACTTGGGTCCCAAAAAAATCTCATGCCATTGCAATTTGCAAGCAGGACAAGGAGCACATGCAGATGGTAGTAATTGTATCCCAGTAATCCATTTAGCTTTGTTAATTTGGATCACAAATTTGAACTTTCAGGATGCAAGAGCACAATGTACCATAGCAAATGAAGTTCTTATTGGATTTGCAATCATCAGAGAATCCTGGAAGGTGGCAATTTGAAACTAAATATTATGATGAAGTGGTCCTAGAAGTCAGGGAGCATGCTTGGTGAGTGCACCATCATCACTTGAAGCTGGTTCATCTACTCCTAAGGATCCCAATCGTGGGCTTCTTCTGCTGATTCAGGAGGGTATACAGAGTGATCCATTATTAATCTCTGTGTCTGAAATCAGGCTCAATGGGATACCTTATAATATGGATGATCAGAGGGACAAGTGCTTAACCAATTTGCAGGTGAAAAATGGAGAAAAAATTACATGTTTCCATCAGAAAGTTGGCATCAAGGAGCCATTAAGTTAGTCCCACACATTTCCTCAGAGTACTAGGAGCATTGAATTAATGTTGTCATCGCCGTCGTCATACGAGAGGACATAAATATTTTCAGAAATTATTTAATAGTGATTATATCAATAATTTATCTTTAGAAGATGTCTAGGAGTCAGATAAATCTAGACAAATATCAATATTACAGACGTATTAAAATATCAAAAGTGGAGGATACCATAAAAAAATGAAAATACATAAGACCTTAAGACTAGATAGCTTACCTATTGAAACACGGAAACACTTAGAAGATCTTGATATTAAATGACTAACTAAAATTCTCAATAAAAATTTGAAAGAACGAAGAATGTAAGAAGACTGGAGAAAAAAATATGATTTTTTGTATGAAAATCATTGTTAAAAGTGAATTTACAAAAAAAATCATTCCTAAAAATACATTAACATATATATCACTGAATTAATTTAAATAGTACATAAATGTCATTTAAACATGATTTTCTTACAAATTATTAGTAAAAAGAAGTGATATGTATGTAAATAAATATGACATTTTTACACAATTCAGATTATACAGTGATATACCTGTTAATACATTTTTAAGAATAATTTTTTTACAAATTCACTTTTAACAATAATTTCCATATAAAAAACTCAAAAAATATTATGATTTTTTTCTGTAAAAATAAAAAAGATATTTACAGTTATAATAATTATCGTAAAATCAAATTTATGTGTTATATCTTGAAACTTTGAGAAAGAGTTATTGAGAAACATGTTGATGTACTACTAAATTAGAAAATCAATTTAATTTTATACCGAATAGATCTGTTACATAAATCATTTTTTTGTTAAGACAGTTAGTAAAGAAATATAGAGAGACGAGAAAAGATATATATATATATTTTTAATTTAAAAAAACGTATGATCAAATATCGAGAGAGCTGATTTAATAGACATTAAGAAAGGTAGAGTTTCTCGTCATAATAATAATTACGGCCATAAATCAGTAGACAATTCTCGTTGTCTAACATTCTTCCATATCTCAGTCTACAGTCCCAAGAGGGTTTATATTTTCTTCAAGACAGCAATTGCTTAGAAATTTATCCAATGTCTCTGAGATCATGCTGACGAGAGGTAAGATGCAAATCTTGAACCAATACTGTAAAATTATTCCGTAGAGAAAATAAACGTATCTGGGTAAATTCAAATGAAGCACCGTAACATGAAAACTATCATTTGATTCATAAACAAGATGCATCCTTTGGGAAATCAATTTCTCAGGTGGCTGATCATAATTTCTGGAAGTTCTTCAAAATCCTCCATTATGTCCTTCAAACTATTTCATTAGAATTCAAATGATGAGTGCCTTCTCTACGTTTTGTGGGTTCATCGACTAGATATTTTTACAAAGTACTAGATGGTTTGGTCGAACAACATTATGCCTTTTCATTTCTGCTCAATGAATTTTGCAAGTACCTTCAAAAGCAGCATTGAAAAGCCTAATGTTTTGTTTTTGATTTCACGGGATGTGGATCGATAAACAGAAAGTAAAATTATTTTTGGAAGGTGGCCAAGAGACCACAATTCATAGATGAAGTAGAAAAAAAATCACACAAGGTTGTACCCAAACATGTAACAAAAGAAAAGAAAAAGTCACCTACCAAGGCGGTAGTGTCTGAATAAACAGAAAGTAATACATTTAGATCTTTCTTCCATGGGTATCCTTTGGATCAGTCTTCAACATGTGGTTCCCAGATTTATATGCGTATATTTCAGTGTCATAGCTACCTTGAACATGCGTCATTGCTTAAGACATATTATAACCACAAGATGATCCGAGAAAGTAAATCCGCAGATGTTTGACCTCAGAAGTTGCAAAAACCACTGTCTAATTCATGAGCAGATACTTTTGGTTTGGGTGGCAAATGGAAAATTTGAGATTGGTCTACACTGTATCCACTTTGATAGATTGTATGGATATATTTCCAAACCTCTACATAGCTGAAAAGATTTGTGCGTCATGAAGCACATGTAGGCATTTGCCTAAGGTTTGTTGTTACCCACTTAGTTGATTGTTTACTTTGCCTGCAACAGGTTTCACTGGCGTATTCCAGATTGATTACTAGCCTGCAATTTGTTTTATGCAGCTGATGATTCTTATCCTGGCAACTTCATTGGCGTTTTTGTAAACATTGACTCAGATACTTTTGCATGCATATATCTCCAAAATTTATGGATATCTCACTAGTTTCCACACTGATGATTTGCATCATCCCTAGAGGACTAATCTAGCCAAATTGCGTGCCTTTGTTCATCTATGTCAAGATGGTGGATCTAAGAAATCCACTCGAATTATCAATTTTCCACTAATACTGCTTTACTAATGAGTTTCACTCTAATAAGAAGTTGCTTTAAGGCCTGCCTTGGCTAAGAAGGTTAACAAAGTTGCAATCAGTAGGCAAAATCCTTCACCAGATTAACCTTCATAGTAATAATATTGGGTATAGTTCACTTATTTGATGACTTCGAGCAGAAAAAAGACATGCCAGAGACTTTTTATTCATGTCTGCATGTCTTCATTGTAATAATATTGGGTACATAAGAGCTGTCCAACTAGATTGTTGCACCAACACCAGATGTTCCTAGCAGCTAGATAGTGTACAGTCTGGTAACAACTGACAAATACCTAGTCAATGTGCATCATTTCCTGCTTAGACAATGGCTGAAATTCTCTGTGATCCCATAACACAATTACCGACCAGGTCAAGAATCAAATGACATGTCAAGTTCCCTGGGTTCAAAGGCATTTTAAGACTGCAGGTCAACAGTCATGAATTAGATGTTTCACATGCTGTCCAGTTCATTCTGTTGGGTTAGGGGAAATGCTTGGGTTCAAAGGCATTTTAAGACTGCAGGTCAACAGTCATGAATTAGATGTTTCACATGCTGTCCAGTTCATTCTGTTGGGTTAGGGGAAATGCTGAAAGACATGGGTTTATAAACATAGTATAAACTCTTTCTGCAAAACATGAATATCTTGCAATGCTTCTGAAAGGTTGCAAAGTATCATAGACATGGGTTTATAAACATAGTATAAACTCTTTCTGCAAAACAAGAATATCTTGCAATGCTTCTGAAAGGTTGCAAAGTATCATGTATCTTACAGTAGAAGAACTACTAATCATGTGCATATTTCTTTTTGATAAAACAGCCATGGGCTGTTTGGCATCGGGATAAGTTTTCTCAGGAATAGGGGTAAGTCATCCAAGTCTAGTTTATTCTTATCCTTATTTCTGTCCATGCTTGGTACACCAAGGTGCTGTTTGGTATCGGGATAAAAGTTGAAGATAATAGGTGTAAGTCATTCTAGGATAATTTATGTCTAGTCTTATTCTCATGTTCGTTTGGTACACAAGGGGTGAAATGGGGTTAGAAAAATGGAGATAAGTCATTCCAACAAAAGGTTGGAATGAGTTATCCCCGTTTCCAACCCCAAAATCGGAGTTAACCCTGTTTCCCTTAACCCAGCTTATCCCCGCCCATTTTAACCATACCAAACGGAGAATGGGTAACCCAATACCAAACGGCCCCCAAGGAGTTTAACTTAGTTCTTGTTTGGTAAAAATTACCCGCCTTGTCAAACTATATTTTTACTTATTCCCCGGGTTAAGGCCCCTTATTGCACCCTTATCCCGTTGTTAAAGAGGGCCGATGGGAATAAGATGGGTAAAGGAGAATATGATTATCTATCCATGGAATGAGCTATCCCTATATGGACTGCACCCTTTCCTCTCTCATTTCCAATTTTGCCCCTTCTCCTCTCTTTTCTCTATTCGCCTTCAGATAGGACAAAAATGTATTTTTGTACATGTTATCAAATGAAGAATGGGGATAAGGGGATAAGCTAATCCCCATCTTGTCCTCATACCAAACGGGACGGAGTTTTGACACCCAGCCCCTGCACGGGCTGCACCAGTAGCAGTGGCACTCCTTCTCACCTCTTGGTATTCTAGCATTGCACATAATACAAGTGACTTTAACCAAATGTTGCCAAAAACACCCCACCATTCCAAGTACTCAAAGGAAGTCGTTTAACCAAATATATCAGGACAGCCAATGTCTGTGAACTAGCTATTGAAGACAAAGTCTAGTTACTTTTTCTTTTTTCTCTTTGGATCAATGGATCATGCAACCAATTTACACAGACTACACAGAGAAGAACATTGCACTAAACAAAGTGCATGTATATGATATTCTGAAGTGAATACTGCTGATACAGTGAAATGTAGTAAGCCTGTAACAAACATGACATTGTACAAAGTACAAACAAGATGAACTCAGTATGAAGAATGTGAAGCAATGCATATCCCAGTGCCATCCTTCAAGAAATTAGCATTTCTCTTCACAGATTCTAGCCTGTACCTCAGATAGTGGCAAGCCATTGCTCAATCATCCTTCAAGATTACACGGTCCATCTATCCCAAAAATTGAAATGCCAAGCACGCAATCCAGCAGAAATCGAATCTGCTCGACCACTGAAAGAGAAAAAGAATGAAAGAATCATCATCATCATGAGCAGCGGCAGAGTCGTTTATCCTAAAAAATTTTCTATTGCTCCATTAGCACGACCACTGCCACGGCCAGAAGAATTGCCATGCTCCAGAATCCGCCAGCAGCGGTGGCCTTGTATCCCCCGTTCATGGGGATGATGTCTGGGATCGAACACTCTTCCCCGTTGAAGAACACTTTCGTGGGGAACCCGTCCCCGGCAACCACGTCGATGCCGGGCGTCGTCTTCTTCGTGAAGGATATGACGGTCTGTTGCTTCCCGGGAACCCTGGGATCGGTGGATGGGTTGGCCCCGTCTGCCTCCGCCACCAGATAGTTCAAACCGGGGAGCCCCTGCATGAAGATGGTGTTGTTGCCCATGGCGGTGCCGTTGAAGGAGTACATCGTCTCGTAGCCCGCGTACGCGTTGCCCATCCGGACGGCGGCGAACCAGTCGGCGAGGTTGGTGTTCTCCCAGTTGAACAGCGTGACCCTCGCGCTCCACCCGTTGCGGTAGTCCGTGTTGACGTGCCAGTTGATGCTGACGCCGCAGTTGTCGGGGCAGGGCAGGGGCTTGGGGACATTGAAGTGCTTGAGCTCCGCCCACGCAAGCGCCTTGGTCGTCCTGTTGGCGGAGGGCACGAGGAGGGCCTCGGAGGGCAGCAGGAGCGCCGGCGCGGTGGCGTTGCAGGTGCTCGGCACGGCCGCCCCGGGGCACCCGCAGGCGCAGGTCTTGCAGGGCACCACCGACTCGTTGTAGAAGGCGGAGAAGGAGACGCAGCACCGGGGACTAGAGCCGCTCTTCCGGGTGATGTTGCAGACTACCTGCCAGCTCGCGATGGCGGAGGACGAGGTCTGGAGGCCGCCGGAGTCCGGGAAGTGCGCCGGGCTGACCCGGACGGGGGGCCCGCACTGGTAGTCCGGGTTGAGCATCCCCGGGGCGCCGGCGATCCGCCAGTTCTGGGGGGGGAAGAGCTTCGTCCGGTTGAGGTCGGGGGGCATCTTGAACACCTGGAGCTGGAAGGCGGAGGCCGCCTTGCTGGGGTCCATGGATGGCGGCAGGATGGTCCCGTTGCGGCAGCAGGAAGGGATCAGGCCGACGTCGGTGTCGTTGGCCTTGTACAGGGGGAGGTCGAGGATGGTGGGCGACCGCCGGCAGCTGGCCACCTTGGAGAAGTCGAAGTTCTGGTAGTACTGCCCCTGGGCGCCGAAGATGCACTCGGAGGGGTCCATTACAGAAGGGTAGGCGCCCTTCATGGAGAAGACGAACTCGCCGCGCATCCACTGCCAGGTGAGGCGCCAGTTGTCGAGCCGCCCCAGGGGGCTCCCATTAGCGATGGTGACCAGGGCGACGTAGCTGGAGGGGAACGACTGGAGCACGTCGTAGGCGATGGTGAGGTCGCCGGTGCGCCGGGGGAGGAACTGCTGGTCCGCCGCCGCGATCGTGTCGTTGAACTTGTACTTGGGGTCGCGGGTGCAGCAGGTGTAGATGGAGGTGCCGTTGACGCCGCCGGGGCGGGTGGGGCGCGGGCAGACGTAGCCCGGGTTGTCCAGGGCGAGGGCGGCGGGCATGGGGACGGCCGGCGGCGGGGTGCCGAACCAGGTGCCCTTGACGGCGATCTGGACCTGGATCTGGGTGAGGTCGCCGGCGGTCTCGATCGGGGTGGGGAGGTCGGTGGCGGGGAAGCCGGAGAAGGAGGCGCCCTCGGGGCCGATGACGGCGGGGAAGGGGGAGCCGTCGGAGAGGACGGCGGGGTCGGCGGAGACGAGGACGGTGCCGTTGGGGAAGCCGAGGCGGAGGGACCAGGACTTGAGGGCGACGGAGTCGGAGTTGAGGATGGAGGCGGAGGCGCGGAAGGAGTAGGGCTGGTTGGCGGGGTCGGAGGGGCGGAGGGGGTGGATGGGGTCGCGCGAGGTCAGGGCGTAGGTGAGGAAGATGCCGTTGCAGAGGTCGGAAGGGGAAGGAGGCGGGGCGCCGGCGCCCGCTCTCTGCGCGTGGCCGAAGGGGAGGTGGTGCCATGGCAACAGCAGAAGCAGCAGCAAAAGCGGGAAGAAGGGCGGGGAATGGAGACCCATGGTGTGTCGCTGTTCACAGCTTCACACGCGGAGGCGGCAACCGCAGAGAAAGGGTTTGGGGGGGATCGAGAGGAGCAAAAGAAGGGAAGGAGGGGGAGGGTGGTGGCTGGTGAGGAAGGGAAAGAGAGAACGAAACCGCGTGTGCGCGGAGAGGACAGCTTGCCTGGGAAGCTCAGCTTGCAGCTAGAAGCTGGCTTTCTCTCTTTCTTCCTTCCTTCGCAATAGATTTTTTTTTTTTTGGTTTGAAGCGGCGTTCCTTTTTTATTATTATTAAATCCACTGATAGAAAGCAGCCGGTTTGGGACTGAAGAGGAAGGGTTTGTTTGGTCATTATTGGCCAGAAGAGAATGGGTCACCACGTCCACTGCCAAGTTAGGGGGCATAACAAGCCCAATAATTCTTTATCGGTGGGGAAAAAAAAAGGTAACTTCGAACCGGGAGAGAGAGAGAGAGTGAAATGTGGATAAAAGGAACCATATGGGGAGGGTCTCGGCTCTAAGGACGGCAGCTGTATCCCAATGTTTGAAAATACAGATTAAATAAATGAATAAAGCTGTAGCTATATGCAATCTTTCCCGCATATCTATTGAGAGAGTGTGCAAGGAAATGCGCAGCGTCTGTCTTCCTCCCCCCCTTTTTAGTGCGGCATGACGACGATGATGGATGGCCGGCCTTGTAACGTTTGGGTTTTCGGGTTTCCCGTTGGTCTGTGGGCCCGCGGCGGGTGCACATCCACCTGGCTGTCGTTTAAAATAAATACACCGGAAGGGGGAAAAGTCAAGGAAGTTTGTCCGAATTACGGAAATACCACTAGGCTCTTACTTTCGGACCGCGTCGATCCTGACCTGGTCTGGTCTGTACCCCCCAGTGCAAAGTTCTTACCGCAGTATCTATCTATCCAAGCGTACCACACGACAGGCGAAAAACAGGAGAAAAGATACTCACGGTTAAATCCGAGCATTCCACTGGATGCGCCAACGATGACGCAGAATCTGGGACCCACCAGACACCCGTCTCTTACTCATTGGTTCATATTTTGTGTGTGTGTGTGGGGGTGGGCAGGAGGTGTATGAGGGGGGCCGCAGCACTACATACATACAGATAATAGATAGATTCGGCCCCTTTCCATGTGCCTAACCCCACCGCTTTTGAATTCGTGGGCGAGTTCAAATGTTAGGGTTGACGGGGACCATCGCCATAGTTGATGAAAGCTGGGTTGGTGGGGGGGGGGGGGGGTGATGGGCATGGAATTAGAGGGCAGCACGTCTGGGGGTGAGACTTGGGGAGTTGGGAGTGCTGCACTACAAAGCTCTCTCCTCGCTCCGCCATTCCCGTTCAAATGGGACGCGGATTTCGATTCCAATGGAACGAGATCATCTTGTCGGCCCTGCTATCGTATTATTGGTCCTTTTTTTTAATATGACGTGTTACACGTCAGCAGTTACCTTTGTGTTTGAAATTGTGCGGGCGCTTGCATCTGCATCTCGATGGGGTGTGGGTCCGGTCGTGACCTCGGCTTGTTAGACAACCGGTGGTGCGGAGGTCGCACCGATGAGAAGGCAAGACTATTAAAAAGAATATGGAAATTGGGAAGTTCCACGAGGCCAGTCCCTTTAATTATGAGTAAAAATGGTTCGTGCACACGCGGGTGTTACACCGTGTAACATATTTTGTTTTCTTTAATAGTCAATACTTCAAATTAATTTAATGTGTTAATCACATTGATAATATGATGTGAAAATTAAATAAAAATAAATTTTTAATTATATAAATATTAAAAATAATTAATTTTTACTATGTGAGATAATTTTTTTACACGATCTTTATTGATACGGTCGATATACTAAATTAACTTGACGTGAGAATTATTAAAAAATCACTTTTAAAAAAATATATGTTACACGTGCACCGCCGCATCATGTAATTAACTGAAGTATTACACTGAGCAATACTCATTAATTCAACCAATTGCTTATTTACACCATAGCCTTCGTGCCGCAAGTGAAACCAAATATGACATTAAAAATCCCGATTATCTTGACTATCTTAATGCCTTGTTTGTTTCAACACGAAACATTGAAAAAGTCTGCAATTGCTTTGTTTTACACTATATGCCACTTGTTTGCTTGACGGTAAAGTAATGTAAATAGGGTTGTGTTGGATGATACCACACTAAAATAAGATTTTATTATTTTGGTTTACGATCTATCACCACCGGAAATTAAAACTGAAAGAAAGAGTTAATAATGAATGAACAAAATATCTCATCTTATTTTACAGTCGTTCAAACAAAATATTTTTGGTTTTACAATTAAAAAAATTCATCGATTTTAAAACTAAAAAATTGCATCGAAACAAACCACACCACAATGTTTACGTCCAGAATTTTCGGATTTTCTGCCATTCCGGTCGTTCTGGATCTCGACTCAATTTTCTATTTTTTGTTTCTTAAGGACATAAATAATAGGCATGGATTTTTCGTCCTTTTTAGCGAATGAACCAAGTCAGCTGGCTGGCATCAACCAGTGATGATGATACTGTTTTTTTTTTCCCCATGTTGTATAGTCAGGGAAGTTGTAGCCGCCCCGCTTTTACCTTCGAACATAGACCGTGTCATCAATCCTTAGTTTAATAGGTTCGAATCACAAAAAAAAAGAAAAAAAACGCTTAGAACTAGTCATACGGTTCTAGAGGGTCCCACTATATACAAAGGAAACACGTGCCAAAATCACAACGCGCCGGCAACTTAGTCCAATCGATTCTACTAGCTGGTGTGATGGATAGGAGCGGGTGGCGGGTTCGAATCCCACGCGGTGCGTGGGTTTCGGCCTCCCGAGGCTGCCTCTCTTCCGCGTGTGGGGGCAGGACTGTATCCAACGTCTCCTGGTGTCAGGAGCGCCCTTCTTTGGGACGGCTCTGAGTTAAACCCCTCCCCTGTTATCGCCTCTCCGGTTCCTCTGTCCGACTCTGGCCTCTTACGCCAGACTGATCAATATATATATATATCTCGTCTTATTTTACTTTCCTTCGTTGGGATGCAAATCAATCAGCTGAGAATGTTCTATGATTTGGACCTCCTAGTTGTTTTCGTATTTTGCATCTGGTCTCCAATGAGACCATTTGAATCAGGAGTTAATGTTTTCTTTTTTTTTTCTTTCTGTCAAGGAGGATATCGACGAGAGAACAATGAGACCATAACATGATTCCCGGTGCTTCAAAAATCACGACCCAATGTCTTTAGAACATAGTTCGTCGACTCGGTGCGACTCACATCGAGTCGGGTGTATCACATCAGATCTGAAAAAAATCGATTCTGTGATCTGTCGATTTTGATCGAGTCACCTCCTCCTCCTTCGTACTTTGTACTATAACAACAACGGTAAGCCACCGAAGGGGGAGGAGGAGGGGAAGAGAGAGGAGCAAGGAGGGGGAGAGCAGGGTAGGGAGGGGAGGGGGGTAAGGAAGGAGAGTTGCTCGTTGGAGGGGGAGAAGGGTGGGGGGTTGAGAGAACTAGAGGGGGTGTGGGGGAGGGGGAGGAGGAGGGGGAGGGGAGTTGCTCGTTGGAGGGAGAGAAGGGTGGGGGTGAGAGACTGAGTGAGTCAGAGGGGGTGTGGGGGAGGGGAGGGAGGGGGGGGAGGGGAGTTGATGGTTGAGGCTGAGAGAGCTAGAGGGGGTGTGGGGGTGAATTTGAGGGGGAGAAGGGCTGAAATGATTTAGACCGAGTCAATCTAAGTCACATATGATCCGTAGTGTATCGTACCGGATCAGAGAAGTTCCGATCCGATACGGATCAACGGATCATCGAACCTTGCTCCATAAAATTCGCCCTGGGAGGCGCCGACAGAGCTGAGGTCACTGGGAGGACTTTTGTTCAGACCTGCTCAAATTAATGTTGGTTCAATCCCATCACTCAACCTGAATGCTCCAACGTAGGTCACAGTTCAGCCAAACCTACGTACAAACTTTATTGAATTTGATTGTATAGTCATATACTTGCCGATCTTTCATTACTTTTATGAATACGAGACAAAAAATATTATGAAAATTCCAACTTATATTATATTGTAATAGTCCACGAACAGTGGATGAGCTGGAAAATTTTCTTTGGGGGGCCCAAATTAATCGAGTCAAATTCATTTACCTCATCTAAAAATCTACCAAGGACATGTGTAATGTCCTGGATTCTTATTAGTTCATTTTCGGGACAATTAACTCATTTCTCTCATCTCTTTCTCTCTCTCGTTCTCTCTCGTCTCAGGACCGTTCGACGCGGGGCGCACGACCGTGGAGAGCTGGCCAAGGCGGGGACGCGATGGAGTGATCGGGACGCGGGATGGAGCGACGGTTTGAGCGTGGCGTGGCGCGATCCCTCGGTGGATTCCGAGATCGGCGCAGTTCGTGTTTTGGCGTTTTCGGCGCGGATTAGTCGCTTTGGCGCACGATTTCTTCGGTGGAGGTAGGGAGACGGATCACCTACTTCTCCTGCACATTTTCCCTACAGTTTCACGTTGTTCGGTGCTAGAACGGGCGAGTTTGGGCTCGTTTAGGTAAAACCGTACTTTTGGGAGTTCGCAGGGTTCGTCGGAAAATGGCGACGGTTTTTATATCAGTTAGTGTCAATGGACTCTCTGGAACGTACGCGTTCTATAGTCATTGATTTCGTGTCGATTGGCGGTCATTCAGGACCGTTAGGAGCCCGGGAAGTCCGGTGATTCCATTTGGGTCAATTTGAAGAAATCACCTGTTTCTCGCTGATTCTTGGCCGATTCGACTCCCGTTGGAGTCTAAGTGTTGTATATCGTCGTTATGGATGTATCCCATTCGTTTCGGAACGAACGGGGCGTGGAAAGGCCACGATCGGGCCAATCCTGTGGTTTGCTCGCCGTGACGCCTACGCGGTTTAACATTAACCGCGTTGGGCTTAGGGCGGTTGGTTTTGGACCGTTTAGAGTGAGTCGGTGGGCGTCTGCGCGGTCGCGCGACAGACCGCCCAGTGGATGGCACTGCTAGGTGTGAGCCGCCCAGTCCACTTGAGCGGCTGGTTCCCAGCCGTTCTATTTTTTCCGTGGTGTTGAGCGGCCAGGTCTTGACCGCTTAGCACGGTTGACCTTGGGTCAACGTTTTAAGGCGGTTCAAGGGGCGATTCTCTCTTAGCCCGCCTGTGAGTTGAGCGGTCCGTCCCTAGACCGTTCTGACCGTCGTTTGACCGAGTACTGTAGTAAGTCGGTTGGCTTGAGCGGCTTTCCCTTAACCGCTCTATGCCTTGGGGCGGTCCAGCCCTAACCGTCCAGTCTTTCAGTATCTTGAGGTCTGTCCCGTTGAGCGGTTCCGTTTAAACCATTCTGTTCGATTGAGCGGCCCTGTCCGGACCGTTCAGCTCATTGAGCGGCCCCTTTGTGACCGCCCAGTGCGTTGAGTCCGTGGTTGTATCTTATGGCCGTGATGGCCTGATCTGTGTCCGTATGTGTGTGTGTGTGTCATAGGACGGTTAGCTAGTCCGTGTCGCGTGTCTTCTTCAGACCGCTGGGTGGTTTGTCGGGCAGGTCAGCTAGAGTTGACTGATCCTACTGGTCATATCCTTGATCGCTACAGTCGTCTCGTGGCCCTACCCACGACTGTCGGTATCCTTGTCTCTGTGTGCGTTGCGGCTACTTCCTTGGCTACTTGGTTCGCCTGGCGGCTGGATAAGGAGTCGTTTATGCCCAGAGGGTTGTTCTTCGTCGTTTCGATTTTCCGTTCGTCTTGGCTTGTCTTTGTGGTCTACCCGTTTTCTCGTGGATGTCTCCCGACATCCTATGAGGGCTAAGACTACGTTATGAGGTAGCCATGAGTTTTCTTGCTTGGGGTAGGATTCTCTTTCCTACTGTTGAATCGTCGTTGTCCGGTTCCGGTCAACCCGGGGTGACCCAGTGGTTGACAGGTGACCATGTGTGTCTCGGCAGATCTGTCCAGTTCGAGATATGGTTCTGGATGCCTCGAGGTATCGTCTTACCTCGGTCTACGTGTCCAAGTGTGCTGAGGGTCCTCGGTGTTCCCTCAGGTCTCCGCGTGCCGTTTTCTTCGACATCGTTGTTTTCTCTGGCTTAGGATTAGACCGATTGGCGGCTTGTTCCGCTGTCTGTGACGATCTTACCCCTGAGTCGTTTGACTCAAGGATCGTTACGTGAGTAGGTCTAGTTGCCTGGTCCTGAGTCTGTCGGCAGTGGTTGTGCTACCATTGGTGCTTTGAAGTACGTGCGACAGTGCTCTCTTGCATGTCTGTACTTCTGCACTCGTGTTTTGAGTCTCCGTGTCTTGTGAGCCTTCACTAGTCGTAGCCTTACGTCATGTTACGGCGTGACGGCTCTTATAGCAGGACACTTTCCCGGTTTACGGTTTGTAAGCTAGTTTCCGTGGGCCCCCGCTGTACAGTGGCATCCTGCTGGGTGGGGAAAACTAGCTAGAGACCTTGCTCTCCAGCAAGAGTCGGTGTGTGCACACGTGGTCAGGGGCGTTGGACAGACGCCGACGGGCGTTACCCTGTCTAGTCACTCGCTACTGTAGTTCCTGTTCTGGTTCTGACAGTGTCTTAGTCTCTGTCTGACTGTGGGCATAGTAGACGAGATGCTCGTAGGCGCAGCATAAGACGTCAGTGGACGCGGCTGGCTGTTCTTCTAGTGAGAGGCACTCTAGTCACGTGGCACGTGGCTCTTCGCAGTTCTCTCTGCGTTTCTTGTGCGTCGTGACCTTCCGGGTTAGCCCTCTCGTGGCCGTACTCGAGGTCAGTGTCCTGTCGTATGCATGACGTTCTAGTCATGTGTGGGGCAGTGTGCACGACGTTCTAGTCGTGACGTCGGTGTCTGCGTTTGTCTAGGTTGCTTTGTCTATTTTGCAGGTCCCTTGCAGCGTTGACAGTTCGGCAACTCCTGACTTCGTCAGCTTAGAGTCGCCTTCCTGTTGCTGCTAGAGTTGTTTGGGGTGCCGAGGTTAGTTCGGCAGCCGCTTGTCTGGTACGGCTTTCTTCCCATATTCTCTAGTTGTTCCCTACTCCTGCTCCCCGTCTCTTCTTTTACTACTTTCTAGAGTAGTTTTACAGCTTTGTAGTGTAGTTTTCCCGCTTTACTACGTACACCTGCTGTTTCTCCTATCGTTTTACTTGTTCCGTGTTACTGCATTATTTTTCAGTGGGGATCCACGTGACCCCTATTGGGCCAGTGACACGAGGCTCACCCCTACTTTTTGTTGTGCCCCTTGTGCCTTGATGATAGGGTGTTGTTGTTTTGATGATGGCAACTCAAGGAGTCACCACATACGATGGCAAATCAATGAGTCACCACTTAAGTATGATGTTGATCAGTGCATCTATGTTCGTGCATCCCATGTTACTACTCTCGACATACTCAGTGCATCATCTTAAGTCATGCATATATATAGTCGGTGCATTAACTGTAGCTTGCACACACATAGTATGTGCAATGTTAGTATAATGGCATCGGTACATACCACGTTGTTTGGAAGATGATTTCAGTGCATTGCTTTGTTTCACATATACACATAGTCCGTGCACTGCTTCACAGGTTTGTGCAACCGTTACTGGTATGAATGTTTAACTCCATGCATCATCTCATCAGCAAGTCTGTTCATCGTCTTGTCGCATGCATGCAAAGTCTGTACATTCTTCACCCGGCATTCAAAGCATGTACATTCTGTTGCACACCTAATGTTCGTGCATGAATACTAAGTCTGCACACGGGTGCCCTGATGACTTAGCAAGTCTATACATTTTTTTTTCTAAGTGTGTTTAATCTTGATACTATACTATGTAACTCTCAAAGTGGTCATTGAGTTCATTTGTGTAAGATGGAAGGTGGTTATTCTTGAGTACTGCTTGATTAATTGGTTCACCTTTATTAAAACCTGCCTTCAGATATGAGTATTGAATTTAATTGACAAATTTGGTATACATTATGATTAAATCAATTGGGTCATGTCAATTAATTCATAATCCCCTATGATAGGAGAGTCTCTCCTTATGAAGACTTATTACTGTGGTACCTGCCATACATTTTCCTCTGATCAAGTTCACATGTGACAACTTATTCAACTCACCTGTTGAAACTCATGTGCCTTGCTTGATGTTATTTACTCCTACCCTTGGCTACATCTACTTCATTTACAGCATTGTCTCGCTCTCCACACTGTTAGAATCTTCCATCTTTCTTTGTAACCAGTTCTGGTTCTGTGGACTTTCGACCTCTTTCATTCTGTCCATGCATATGTGAGGTGCCTCAACCAGAGTTCAGATTGCTTGTAATGGTAGATTTCAGATTGCTTTATTGGTTAACCTGAGTTCGTTTCTGCACTTCAGGGGGAGTTCTGGGTTATCTGCATTTAAGGGGAGAGTAGTGAAACATTCATGTTGATAGGGGGAGTTCTTATTTTTTATTCTTCAGTGCTCATTTTGCATGTTTCTATGGGGGAGTATTGGTATCAGATTTCATACATGTCCTTCATTTCACTCGCAAACCATCTCCTTTTTGTTTATGTCAAAGGGGGAGAATTGTTTGCTGAGTCTGTGTGACTCATTGTGTTGACATCATCAAAAAGGGGGAGATTGTTGTGCCCCTTGTGCCTTGATGATAGGGTGTTGTTGTTTTGATGATGGCAACTCAAGGAGTCACCACATAAGATGGCAAATCAATGAGTTGCCACTTAAGTATGATGTTGATCAGTGCATCTATGTTCGTGCATCCCATGTTACTACTCTCGACATACTCAGTGCATCGTCTTAAGTCATGCATATATATAGTCGGTGCATTAACTGTAGCTTGCACACACATAGTATGTGCAATGTTAGTATAATGGCATCGGTACATACCACGTTGTTTGGAAGATGATTTCAGTGCATTGCTTTGTTTCACATATACACATAGTCTGTGCACTGCTTCACAGGTTTGTACAACCGTTGCTGGTATGAATGTTTAAGTCCATGCATCATCTCATCAGCAACTCTGTTCATCGTCTTGTCGCATGCATGCAAAGTCTGTACATTCTTCACCCGGCATTCAAAGTCTATACATTCTGTTGCACACCTAATGTTCGTGCATGAATACTAAGTCTGCACACGGGCGCCCTGATGACTTAGCAAGTCTATACATTTTTGCATCGTTGTACTTCACGCATACACAAAGTCTGTACATCATCTTGTCGTAGGCACAGAAAGTCTATACATCCATTCGCTGATAACTGAGCAAGTCTATACATCCATTAGCTCAGCTCATGGCTTAGTCAGTGCAATCCATGTTCATTGTGCATGTGTGTATACCGCTGCTGGTATGAGTATTCAAGTTCATGCATCATCACACCAGCAAGTCTATACATCGTTGTCGAATGCACGCAAAGTCCATACACTCCTTGATGGCATGCCTGTGCATTCACCTTCATTGTGCATACTTCTCCATATGCAAAATACATTACATGCATTCAAAGTCTGTACACTCGTGGATGAAATGTCCGTGCATTCATTCTCGTTGTACATACTTTCTTATATGCACACTGCATTTGGTGCATCAAGTCTGTACATGCTCAGTTCAAATATCAAATTTACTCGATGCATCCTTTCTTTCCTTTCAGATTAACTCACACTGATAACAAGCCTGATCTGACAGGACTGCTGCTCGAGGAGCTTAAGAAGGGCACGTGATCCAAGAATGGAGGAAGTGCCAAGATCGTGACACGTGTAGTGCAGCAGGCTGAAATGCTGCCACGTGTTCAAGGCGCTAGGGCGGGAAATCGTGGAGGACACACGCCCACCTATCTGCTGCTGCTATAAAAGGAAGACTTCTCCATCTGGAGAAGATGATCGTGGATATACTTCAGAGGAGCAGAAATAGAGAAAGCCTGCACGATCCAGAGAGAAGAGAAACAGAAAGTGAGAGAGTAACAGAGAAGAAAAGAAACGATCAGGAGAGAAGAGAAAGAGAGAAAGAGAGAAGAAGAGAAAGAGATAAAAGGATAGAAGATCGTGAAAAATAGTGATCGAAGTAGGGGAGCCCATCTGAAAGAGCAGAAGCAGAGAGAGAGAGAGCCTGCACGATTTAGAAGAAGATAAAGAAAGAAAAAGAGAGATAGAGAGTTCGTGAAGAAGAAGAAGAGAAGCTCCATCAGAAGATCTGTCTTCACTGGAATCTGGATCAAATCCAATCCAGTCAGCTCCATGGGAGCCACACTTGCATTTCATTGATTACTGCTTTCAGTCGCTGTTATTTCTTGTTTCCTGCTTTCATTTTTTAACCTTTCTTCAAACTGTTTGTCAGCGGGCGAGGTGGATACCTCGGACAGCAAGCTGTGAAGCTCAGCGGTTTGCAGAGGAGGATTCCTCTGGACGGGTTAAGCTGTAATCCCCAGCTGTTGCAGAGGTGTGGTATCCTCTGGTCGGCGAAGCTGTAATGCCCAGCTGTTCAAGCTGTTTGTCAACGGTTGTAAGCAAGCTGTGAAGCTCAGCGGTTTAAGCTGTGTATCAGCGGAATCCACACTCTAGTTTGAGTGTGGGGTGGACGTAGGTCTGGAGGACCGAACCACCTTAAAAATCTTCTGTGCAGTGGTTTGATTGTCTATTGTGTTTCCCTAGATGCATGCTTAGGTTCGATGTGTTCTCTCATCTAGTGAGTGGTTTATTCGCACACCACATCTTTGATTAGAATTAGGTTTGCACACTAGCGCATATAGAGTAGATCAGAAGTTAAGTCTATCTGATCTTTCCATTTCGTTCGAAAAGAGCACCTGTGTCATACAAGGCACTTATTTGTGTTAATTCCGCATCTCTGATTGTTATAGTTTTTAATTGTGTGTATTTTTTAAGGGGAGATTCGTTCACCCCCCTCTGAATCCATCGCACCGATCCCAACACTTTTCTGGTGGGTGGCATCGTTCTGCTTCCGCGGTTCCTAGTGTGCGAGTCCGTAGCTACCAGCTGGTACCTTAGTCGGGCTTCCCCCGACTTTCTAGGCACGTCTTTCTTTTCAGTTCACTGTACTGCTAGACTTACTGTCTTTCTTTTGGGCTGGACTCTGGTATAATTGTTAAATTGGAATTGTTAATTAAAAAGTAAGTTTATTTCTGCTACTTTAGCAAACCGATCTAATGAAATTTAATTGCTTACTGTTATATCTATGTGGCTTCAAAGTACTCTACACATGCCTTTTATCCCTTCGGAGCTTTACCGCTCTTGGGAGGCCTCGCGGGTTCCAAGTGGTATCAGGACTACTCGGTAGTTCTATCGGGTATATCCGGTATTTGGGATCCGGGTCGTCACAGGTGGTATCAGAGCAATGTTCTGAGATGTTTGGAGTTCTTTTCTGAGCTATCAGAGCGTTGTTGTGTGAAGTACATGGGAATCCGAGATATACAGTATCCAGAGTCCTGAAAGTCCAATACAAACTTTCGCTGGCTTAGGTTTGCGATTATTTGTCGCTTCATTTTCTGTGTGTCATCTTGTGCGTGCTGTATTAGCACTGGACGAGATGATTTTGCTCTCGTCAGAATGTGACGGGATGCTCCTTTTTCGTCATGGTGTTCGTCTCGATCATGCTGTACTTGACAGAGTTCGTCGATAGGCTTGAATCTGCGGTACATTGTTCGAGATCTTTTCCGTGATTTATTCAGGTGGCTGGTGACTTTTCGAGTTGGTGTGATGGCCGTACACGTTCTTACGTTGTTTTGGTCGTCCCAGCTTAAGTCTGTTCAGCTCCTGATGCGTTTCTCTTCGGTTGAAGTGGTCGATTAGATTCCTTATTTGAGAAGATGCTCGGGTGAACCTAAGATTTTCCTTCCTGGTGAGCTGCTGTTAGTCGAGCTTGATGCTTCTCATCTCGTCTGGTGGAGTCTTTTCGAGGTAAGCCTTGGAATTGCCGTCTTGGGGATGCCTTTGTCCTGCGTCTACTTAAGGGTGTACTTTGTTTAATCTGAGCCGATCTACTCCTTATCTTACGGTTACTTGGCTTCGGACCTAATCCTTGTGTTGAGAGCCGTTGTGCGCCGTATTTGTCGTGCCGTGTCTAGCGGTCGATGTGTTGTGAAGGCTCGTTTATTATTTCAGGACGTATAGGTAAGCTGAGACTAGCATTTTCTTTGTGCCTTGTGCTGAAGCTTGTACTCTACTTTATTTGCACTTAGGCTATTTGTGATCGGTTGCTCGCATGATCAGTACTCGTGGCGTGTTATGTTACGATTTTTATGAGTTGCGATGGCGCCGTGTGTGTGTTGAGATGCGGATACCGAGATATTCCTTGTTGCCTGTGTGCGTTGTTTGAGTGCGTAGCGGAAGCGTGTGGGCTGGTCACCCACAGGTTGAGAATCGTTGTTGTGAGATTCTGGACAGTCGAGAATTTCGTTCTTCTCGATATAACTTCATCTTGGCTTCCTGTGCCTTGATGCTGCCTGTTGCCGTGCTGTTGCTGGAATCATTCTGGTTTTGGCATTAGCATTTGTGAGCATTGGGGAATCTGTCGGCATTCCTGCTGATTGAGTACCCTCTGCTCTGTATTCTCTTTTCTTGGGTATTGTCTTCTCGAGGCGTGCTTGTGGTCCTTGAGATGCGTTCCACGAGATTATTTTTCTTGTTGTTGTGGGTCTATTCTTGGTGAACTGCTCGATGCATGACTGGTTCCTTGTAGTCATGTGTTCAGCTGTCGTTGTACCTTGATGTGACCCAGCTTGCGGTTGTGTTTCGTGGTTCTATGATCAGTACGGAGCCGGGATCCTGCAAGTGTTGTTGCTGCCATTGTTGTCGTTTTAGCGCTGTTTCTCTATGATTTTATCTGTCTGTTTTGGCACTATGTGGACCAGGTCTTGTTAGTTAGCTTTGCTATACTCTCTTCTCCTGGTAGAGTTAGCATGCGACTCGATCAGATATAATGTCTGAATGAGGGCTGACTTGATTGTGCTTGTGATCCAGTGCTGTCGTTGGCGCCCTGTGTGCCAGGTGTTCCCTGTTGCCATTGGCACTGGAGCTGATGTTATTGTCGAGCTGTCAGTCGAGAGGATTGTCTCCATGTTTAAGCTGATACTCGCCGTGTCTGTCGTTTCGTTTTCCCGATATCTGTTTTCGTGGCATGTGTCGTGTCTCCTTCCCTGCGAGACGTAAGCGACGTTGGCCTGTTTCGGAGGTGTTGGACTTGTGTTCACTTGGGTGCCGTGCTCGATCCAGAGTGTGTGCCAGTGATTTTGGTCTGACTATATTCCTCTGAACTGTGTTCTCTCGAGATTCGTGTCGTTTCAAATTGTGTCGTGGGGTTGTTCTTCCCTGCTTCTCATTTGTTAGTCCTTAAATTTCGAGGACGAAATTTTCTGAATGAGGGGAGGATGTAATTGTAAGGTTTCGCACAACACTATCGGGCAGCGCAGCGGATAACAAAAATTCATTTTGCCCGATCCCGGTGTTATGGAAAGCTTAATCTGTGCTCTAATCGGTGTTTCTAAGACCTCAACCCGCCTAATTACATGTTGCGAGTTTATACCTTGCACGGAACGACGCTGTCCGCTATGCCCGATGCAGAATACCGAGCCGCACAACTGCACGACCTCTAGAGTAGATCCACATGGACCCTTCTGTAGTGACGGTACCCCCGACACGGACCTTCCCCGACCCTTTCACCTTCTGGAAAGAGAGAGAGCAAGAGGAAGGAAGGGAGGAGAGGAGCTAATCCTCTTCCTTAGGCTAATTGCTTGATTAAGCCTTTGGAAGAACAACTCTCGAATGAGCTCACGTAAGGATCTATATATAGAGTTTAGGCATTTCTGAAAAGGGCTCCAAAAGACCGAAACTGTATATATACCATTTCTACTATTATACATATGTATTAAGCTCCATTTACACTCCTTTCTAAAAGGAATTAAATAGAAATAATACATACATTTGTATAATAATAATCCGTCACCCAAGAATCCATTGTGTGTGATCCTCTAGGCCCATAGTCACTCTAGTTTAAGACCCATTAACTTCTAATTCCTAATTAGAAGTAAATTAAACGTATTCTTCGCTTCTACTAAAGCCGAATAATAGTTTAATTTATTCCGAACCTTCGATCACGTTGGGTCAAACAAATCCGCGTGATCCTAGAGGACGCCGGGTTTAAACCAACATGTCTGGTACCTGTAAGTCTACAGTTACCGCATCGATATAATCCCTCGCTCCTTCTATGAGTCTGATACGATCGAGGGTATGGTTTCTGTCAAACCCCATGATCATGCCATTTGACTATGACCTCCTTAAAGTGTATGACGTCCGTTCTAAACGAACTCACACGACCCTGGCCAGGGATTTAACAGAGCATCAATGTCATGACCCATTAACTGTCTGATATATACCCGACAGTGAGCGATCCCTTCTTGACCATTGACGATCTTCACACGTATCCTGGAGTGGTTAACGACTCGGCAACTCATGACTTATGGTTAAAGTTACTTAGCCAAGTAATTAAACCATTCCAATCCTCGTGTAAGATCCGATCAATACCTCAGGTCAAAGGACCAACGATGCTACTGAGACAATTGGATCTTCAGTTGACATTAGGTATAATCAACCATCTGAAGATCCAATAGCGGATCAGTTCAGTGTACATCCTCCAAGGACATACACCTACACATATGTGTTGGTGCCCCGCACCAATGACCATGAGATTGGTCACTGACACATCATGTGTACTGGTTTAATAGGTAATCAAAGTCCCCGAGTGATTACCCTCCAACCAGGAACAGTTTAAGGTATGTGTTCATGTAAAGTCAGTCTCATAATCGAGATCCCATCTCGAGTTAAATTTATAACCACATATCCTAGGGACAACGTAAAGTAACACAATCGCATATTTACGCTCAAATATCACTTTATTAATAATGAACAAGATCGTACAATTATTGGGCCTATCCGACCCGAAATTGGCCTGTAGCACACCAACACTAACAATCTCCCACTTGAACTACAGCCAATTACCCACAACTTTGAGGCCCATCTTATCCCGATGACGCTCAAATACAGTCTGTGTCAAAGGCTTAGTCAGTGGATCTGCTATGTTGTCTTCTGACGGTACACGCTCTACCGTCACATCTCCACGATCAACAATCTCCCGAATAAGGTGGAAGCGCCTGAGAATATACTTCGACCTTTGGTGAGATCTCGGTTCTTTCGCCTGGGCGATGGCCCCATTATTATCTCAAAATAATGGGATGGGAGCTGATATCTCGGGAACTACACCAAGTTCCAAGATGAATTTCTTCATCCAGACGGCTTCTTTAGCAGCTTCAGCTGCAGCAATATATTCTGCCTCCGTCGTCGAATCTACAGTCGTATCTTGCTTGGAGCTTCTCCAACTGACTGTCCCTCCACTCAACATGAATACAAATCCAGACATGGATTTGCAGTCATCTGGATCTGACTGGAAACTAGAATCTGTGTAAGCTCTAAGCTATAGGTCATCTCCTCCATAAAGCAGAAAAAGATCCTTAGCCCTTCGCAGGTACTTAAGGATGCCTTTTACTGCCTTCCAGTGCTCTTCGCTTGGATTTACCTGATATCTACTGATAATGCTTAAAGCATTGGTAACATCAGGCCGTGTACATAGCATTGCATACATGATTGACCCTATCGCCAAAGCATAGGGTACCTTATTCATGTGTGCCACCTCCTTAGAAGTTTTAGGACTCATCCCCTTGGATAGGCAAATTCCATGTCTCATGGGAATGAGACCTCTCTTGGAATTTTTCATCCTAAATCTTTTGAGGATAGTGTCTATGTACATGGATTGGAATAATCCTAGTA
This sequence comes from Amorphophallus konjac, assembly GCA_022559845.1. Taxonomy (NCBI): domain Eukaryota; kingdom Viridiplantae; phylum Streptophyta; class Magnoliopsida; order Alismatales; family Araceae; genus Amorphophallus; species Amorphophallus konjac. The sequence goes on along the minus strand of CM040122.1, from coordinate 456,118,997 downwards.
TCCTTTTAGATCTATCTCGATGGATCCTTATGCCCAGCACAAAGGATGCTTCTCCTAAATCCTTTATGGAGAAAGTCTTGGACAACCAAGACTTAGTTGATGTTAACATCTCTACATCATTCCCAATGAGTAAGATATCAACATAAAGGACCAAGAAGGTCACAGAGCTTCCACTGACCTTCTTGTAAACACAGGGTTCATCTTCATTCCGAATGAAGTTGAAAGATTTGACAGCCTCGTCAAATCTTAAGTTCCAGCTTCTAGAAGCCTGCTTTAATCCATAAATGGACCTTTGAAGTTTGCATACCTTATTAGGATGTAGCTTGGAGGTGAATCCTTCAGGCTGTACCATATACACCTCTTCTGACAGATTTCCATTAAGAAAAGCTGTCTTCACATCCATTTGTCAGATCTCATAATCCAGGTATGCAGCAATGGCAAGGAGGATTCTGATTGACTTAACCATGGCTACCGCGAAAAAGTCTCGTCATAATCAATGCCTTGTCTTTGACGATATCATTTCGCCACTAGTCTAGCCTTGTATGTGTCAACCTGTCCATCTGCACCAATTTTTATTTTGAAAATCTATTTACAGCCGATAGGGACCTTCCCTTCGGGTACATCAACTAAGTTCCAAACTTTGTTGGTGTACATAGACTGGATCTCTGAATCTATTGGCTCTTGCCAGTTCTCGGAGTCTACACTACGGATCGCCTCCTGGTACGACTGAGGATCATCATCCGCATCGATACATACCTTAGAGGACCCCTCTGAGACATGTACAACATATGTCTCAGGTTCTCTCGGTAGTCTACCAGATCTCCGCAGTGTCAGTGTTTCACTTTGAATAGGATCAACCGATACAGTCTCATCTAATGAGCTTGTGTCTATGGGTTGTGGTTCTTGGACCTCGTCCAATTCTATCTGGCTCCCACTATTTTTCTGGAGTAGATACTCTTTCCATAAATACAGCTCTCTTGACCACTAAGACCCTTTGCTCAGAAGGGTGATAGAAATAATATCCAAACGTCTCCTTTGGATATCCCACAAACCTACACTTATAGGTTCTCGACTCAAGCTTATCACTATCGTTCTTCTTTACATGAGCAGGACACCCCCAAATTTTAATGTGATTAAAATTTAGTTTCCTGCCATACCATATCTCATATGGTATAGAAGGAACTGATTTACTTGAGATCCTATTCAATAAATATGCTACAGTCTCTAATGCATAGCCCCAGAGAGACAAGGGTAGCCCTGACATAGACATCATGGATCGGACCATGTCTAACAAGGTCCTGTCTCTCCTCTCGGATACACCATTGTGCTGTGGTGTATACGGTGGAGTCCACTGAGAAACTATTCCATGGTCTTTAAGATAAGAAGTGAATTCATGTCTCAAGTATTCACCTCCTCGATCCGATCGAAGAGCCTTAATACTCTTGCCAGTCTGTTTCTCTAGTTCATTCTTATATTCCTTAAACTTCTCAAAGGTTTGTGACTTATGTCTCATTAAATACACATAGTCATATCTAGAGAAGTCATCAATAAAAGAAATGAAATAGAGGTGACCCCCTTTTACCTCCATGGACATGGGTCCACACACATCCGAGTGTATAAGCTCGAGAAGGTCAACAGCCCTCTCACCATGTCCACTAAAGGGAGCCTTGTTCATTTTCCACATGAGACACGACTCACAGGTATCAAATGGCTTGTATTCGAATGAATTCAAATATCCATTTGAGTGTAAGTGAGAGACTCTTTTCTCACCTACATGACCAAGTCTGCAATGTCATAGATATGCAGAATTCACTTCATCAGTATTGGAAATTTGCATAACATTAGAACATGTATCTAATACATAAAGACCATTGACTAATGAACCATTGGCTATAATCAAACCATTATTCATTATAGAGCACCCAGTGTTATTAAAAGCTAATGTATATCTAATGTTATACAAGTCAGAGATTGAAATAATGTTCTTAATAATATTAGGAACATAATAACAATCATTCAGCTCCAGAATGACTCCTGAAGGTAAACTGAGGCGTGCAGTCCCAACAGCTTTGGCAGAAACTAAAGCTCCATTGCCCATCCTCAGTTCAATCTCCTTTTTGCCCAATCGTCTTCTATTTGCCAGCACCTGCACAGAAATGTAGATATGAGATACACATCCAGTATCCAATACCCATGATGTGGATTCCATATATGACAAATTAAGGTCTATGACAAAAATACATTCATTTAGAATTACCTTGTAATTCCTTTTCTAATGCCCAGTTTCCCCGCATCGAAAATATTTGTCTTCCTTTTCATTCTTCTTGCCCTTCCCTTTATCAACTTTGGCGAGTTGCTTACCCGTGGCCTTTTTCTTTCCCTTCCCTTTGTTGCTTGTGGTGGATATTTGGGTGGCCTTCCTTTTCTTGTTGGCCCGGTAAACAATCATTACAGACGAAGATGGTTTATCTTTCTGCATTGTTCCTTCAGCACTCTTTAACATGTTGAGCAGCTCTGGGAGAGTTGCTTCAATCCTGTTCATGTAAAAGTTCATGATGAAGGAAGAAAAGGAATCGGGCAATGACTGGAGTATAAGATCAATGCATAGTTCAAGATCCAACTTGAACCCCAATACATTGAGTCTTTCAATCCACTTCAATATTTTCAGTACATGGGCCTGTACTGATGAACCCTCAGACATCCGTGTCCTGAAAAGCCTTTTGGAGATGTCATACCTCTCAATCCTACCCTGCTCCCCGAAGAGCTGGCGTAGATTGAGAAGTATACTTCTACAATCAATCTTTTCGAATTACCTCTGCAGCTCGGGAGCCATAGAGGCCAACATGTAACATTGGGAAAGGGAGGAGTCCTCAGACCACTTGGCATAAGCCAGTAACTCGCCCTCGTCGGCATCAGGAGCTGGCTCAGAATGAACCGTGTCCAACACGTATGCAATCTTTTCGGCGGTAAGGACTATGCGTAGATTACGCAGCCAATCCGAGTAGTTCGGTCCAGTTAATCTATTTGCATCCAAGATACCACGGAGGGGGTTGGACGACGACATTGTAATCTGGATAAGAAATAAAAGATAACTTAGCATGTGTTCAAATTCTAACTTAGATGTGGTTTTCTATCTTAGTTAGTCCCACTATTTTTCGATCGGACTATATAACCCTCAGTATATAGAACGGGAGATCAGCGAGATCTACCTAGTGGGTCGGAATCCCAACGAGACTGATGTACGACCTTGTGGAAAGCATAACAAGCCATACACCATCTCAAGGGCAGTCAACAAGCACTTGCATCTAATGTAATATCCGATATTCGGCCCCCGAGAAATCATCCCCTTGTGGAAAGCACAATAAAGGATATTCTCGGTTAGATCTAACCATCATTACTACATAGCAATGAATTCATGACCCGACCCTTGTGGAAAGCACAACAAGGCCGAGTTCAATTCCTCACCCCATTGAGGCCGAGCCTTGGAGTTTAATCCCGCCCCCAAACTCATGGACCTTGTGGAAAGCACAACAAATCCATGAAATGAAGACGTTCATTCACTCCATAATGATGGAGGGCCACGACAACTCCTAGAGTCACGCTTACCAGATCTAAAATTTAATCGCGAGGGAATTTAATTTTATCTTGATCTCACCCTAGGTGGTAATATAAATATATCCAATATATTTACCGTACCTAGTAGTTTGCACAAAATAAATGCATCCAATGCAAAAATAAAACGCAAGTGATCATAGACTTAATCCCTAATGTAACTAAGGCATTTGGCCCGCTTCCGAAGCAGCTGGATCATCCTCGCCGGGTGTGCTCCGCGCTTTCAAACTCCGACGCCGCAGTAATTACAACTTTTACACAGCTCGCAGGCCGGAAAAAAGTAAATTACATATCAATAAAATTCCAGAAGTCCTTAGGGCGAGTACAACAATGGAGGATGATAGAAGTACATTGGAATTTTAACAGAGTGAGAAAGGAGGTTCGCAGACCCCAATTAATTACATTAATTCAAGTCCATGATCACTTGCCAACCCATTCAAATAAAATCAATCAAGGGTTATTTTCTGAAAATAATCCGTACTTTTGAATTTAAAAATGGGATGTGCAAACAAAAATATGCTAGCTTTGTTTAATTTTAAAAATCGAAGCATGATTAACTAAAATTAAACACACAAGCAGGCCAATACAAGGTAAATAAAGTAGAGCACGTAAAGAACCATCATTTTCTACAGGAACATCTAATTGAGATAATTAATTAAATTTAAATTTAATTATGCTATAATCAAATTTAAATTCAAATTTTAAACATGTCAATAATTTAAATTTAAATTCAAACTAATTATCTAATAATTTTATTTGAAAGTAAATTTAAAATAATGCAATTATTCTCAATTAGTAATTTTCTAAAATTCAAAATTTGAATTTAATAATTATCTAATAATTAAAATTCAAATAATTGAAATTTTCACATTTAACTTCAATAAAATTTGAAATTTGAAATTTCTAATTATCTAAAACTTAAAAAATTAAAATTTACTGAAGTAACTTCAATTATTACCATTTTATCTCGAGGTAAATAGTAATTATCTCACCTCGGTAAATTCAAATCGATTAAATAAAATTTAATATTTGACATTTACTTTTGAGATAATACTATTTAACTTACTCGATAAAATTCTATTCAATTTACTGTGTATTTTCATATATATATATATCATATATATATTTATTTATTTGAACACAATAAATTAAAAAGGTTAAAAACACAAATTTTTAATAATAATAAAAAAGATTTGCGTCGGCAGCCATGGGCGCGGCCGCCCACGCGGGACACGTGGGCGGTCGCGCCCACGCGGGCGCCCGCACGCCGGCGCCCGCGTTGGGTGCTGACCCGCGGGCACCGGGTGCGCCGCCCACGCGGCGCACGCGGCGGGCGCACTGCTCCCAGGACGCAGTGCGCCCACTCCGAGCCTTAATTTTTTTTTTTTTACAAAAAAATGTGCTGCTTGGATGCCCAGCATCCAGCAAGAACAGAGATGCCCAGCATCCCATTCTACAAATAATAATTGAAGATTTAAGAATGCCCCTAAAACACGGTTCTATACGGCGATAAAAACACCGACCAGAGCGTAAACCTGGCTCTGATACCACTGTAAGGTTTCGCACAACACTATCGGGCAGCGCAGCGGATAACAAAAATTTATTTTGCCCGATCCCGGTGTTATGAAAAGCTTAATCTGTGCTCTAAACGGTGTTTCTAAGACCCCAACCCACCTAATTACAGGTTGCGAGTTTATAACTTGCGCGGAACGACGCTGTCCGCTATGCCCGATGCAGAATACCGAGCCGCACAACTGCACGGCCTCTAGAGTAGATCCACACGGACCCTTCTGTAGTGACGGTAACCCCGACACGGACCTTCCCCAACCCTTTCACCTTCTGGAAAGAGAGAGAGCAAGAGGAAGGAAGGGGGAGAGGAGCTAATCCTCTTCCTTAGGCTAATTGCTTGATTAAGCCTTTGGAAGAACAACTCTCGAATGAGCTCACGTAAGGATCTATATATAGAGTTTAGGCATTTCTGAAAAGGGCTCCAAAAGACCGAAACTGTATATATATCATTTCTACTATTATACAAATGTATTAAGCTCCATTTACACTCCTTTCTAAAAGGAATTAAATAGAAATAATACATACATTTGTATAATAATAATCCGTCACCCAAGAATCCATTGTGTGTGATCCTCTAGGCCCATAGTCACTCTAGTTTAAGGCCCATTAACTTCTAATTCCCAATTAGAAGTAAATTAAACGTATTCTTCGCTTCTACTAAAGCCGAATAATAGTTTAATTTATTCCGAACCTTCGATCACGTTGGGTCAAACAAATCCGCGTGATCCTAGAGGACGACGGGTTTAAACCAGCATGTCTGGTACCTGTAAGTCCACAGTTACCGCATCGATATAATCCATCGCTCATTCTATGAGTCTGGTACGATCGAGGGTATGGTTTCTGTCAAACCCCATGATCGTGCCATTTGACTATGACATCCTTAAAGTGTATGACGTCCGTTCTAAACGAACTCACACGACCCTGGCCAGGGATTTAACGGAGCGTCAATGTCATGACCCATTAACTGTCTGATATATACCCGACAGTGAGCGATCCCTTCTTGACCATTGACGATCTTCACATGTATCCTGGAGTGGTTAAAGACTCGGCAACTCATGACTTATGGTTAAAGTTACTTAGCCAAGTAATTAAACCATTCCAATCCTCGTGTAAGATCCGATCAATGCCTCATGTCAATGGACCAACGATGCTACTGAGACAATTGGATCTTCAGTTGACATTAGGTATAATCAACCATCTGAAGATCCAATAGCGGATCAGTTCAGTGTACATCCTCCAAGGACATACACCTACACATATGTGTTGGTGCCCCGCACCAATGACCATGAGACTGGTCACTGACACATCATGTGTACTGGTTTAATAGGTAATCAAAGTCCCTGAGTGATTACCCTCCAACCAGGAATAATTTAAGGTATGTGTTCATATAAAGTCAGTCTCATAATCGAGATCCCATCTCGAGTTGACTTTACAACAACATATCCTAGGGACAACGTAAAGTAACACAATCGCATATTTACGCTCAAATACCACTTTATTAATAATGAACAAGATCGTACAACTATTGGGCGTACCCGACCCGAAATTGGCCTATAGTACACCAACACTAACAGTAATGTTCTGGATTCTTATTAGTCCATTTTCGGGTCAATTAACTCATTTCTCTCATCTCTCTCTCTCTCGTTCTCTCTCGTCTCAGGACCGTTCGATGCGGGGCGCGCGACCGTGGAGAGCTGGCCGAGGCGGGGACGCGATGGAGTGATCGGGACGCGGCATGGAGCGACGATTTGAGCGTGGCGTGGCGCGATCCCTCGGTGGATTCTGAGATCGACGCGGTTCGTGTTTTGGCGTTTTCGGCGCGGATTAGTCGCTTCGGCGCACGGTTTCTTTGGTGGAGGTAGGGAGACGGATCACCTACTTCTCCTGCACGTTTTGCCTGTAATTTCACGTTGTTCGGTGCTAGAACGCGCGAGTTTGGGCTCGTTTAGGTAAAACCGTGATTTTGGGAGTTCGTAGGGTTCGTCAAAAAACGGCGACGGTTTTTAGATCAGTTAGTGTCAATGGACTCTCTGGAACGTCTGCGTTCTATAGTCATTGATTTCGTGTCCATTGGCGGTCATTCGGGACCGTTAGGAGCCCGGGAGGTCCGGTGATTCCATTTGGGTCGATTTGAAGAAATCGCCCGTTTCTCGCTGATTCTTGGCCGATTTGACTCCCGTTGGAGTCTAAGTGTTGTATATCATCGTTATGGATGTATCCCCTTCGTTTCGGAACGAACGGGGCATGGAAAGGCCACGATCGGGCCGATCCTGTGGTTTGCTCGCCGTGACGCCTACGCGGTTTAACATTAACCGCGTTGGGCTTAGGGCGGCTGGTTTTGGACCGTTTAGAGTGAGTCGGTGGGCATCTGCGCGGTCGCGCGACAGACCGCCCAGTGGATGGCGCTGCTAGGTGTGAGTCGCCCAGTCCACTTGAGCGGCTGGTTCCCAGAGTTGGCTTAGGCTTTGAAGGCCCGATTGAGGAAGATGGAGAACCTCTTACATGGACCCTGTACTCTCATTTCATAAAGGGCCGGTTATACAGTTGGGGGATCAGTCGCAAGAATCACATGGGGAAGTTCGGATTTCCTACTTAGCCGAAAGTTGCTCGAGGGCTACAAAGAAGGGGAAGCACGATGACCCGGACTGCGAGTGGAACAAGTGGTTCGATATACATGATATTTCCATTACACTACAGCAGATGTTCTCGCCTCCGGACTTGGAGGGGCCGCTTTTGATCTCCGAGGTGCCAAAAGGTTTCGTTGACATTGCCGAAATTTTAAGTTTTCCTTGCCAAGAGGACGTTGCCACAGACGGATCGCTTTCCGTCATTCTATCTAATCATTCTCCTCAGTCGTTGCTACTGACTCTTTCTTGGGCTAGACGTTTATCTGATGATATTTCTCAGGTCCCCTTCTTTGCTCACATTCTTGCGCTGGTTTCTCAGCCCGTGCCGAATTTTCAACCATGATCTGCTCAATGAGCCCTACAACCCCTTAGCTATAGTCCCCTCCTCCCATTTCCTAATTTCTCTCAATTATTTTGTAATTGAAAATGAAAATGAAAATGAAAAAAAAACGTCAATTTCCAAATTCCTCAACAGTGCATTTCCTTTGAGGAGACCTCCTACATCTCCCACGAGTGCGCCCCGACCTACGGGCCTTTCGTTCAAGGTCCCTTGAGCGACCTTCTTTACCCCTCCATTGAGGGGTCTTTTCCTGTACATTCTCCCCTTCGTCTGTAGGACAGGTAGGTCAATTTAACAATAATGAGTCAAGGGTAGTGCCTAGAAGAAAATCCAAGGGTAGGCAAGTTCCTCGCCGATTTCTTCTAGATTTGGCCAATAGGTGCCATGCATGTCTTGCTATTCCTCAGCTGCTAGAAAATCCTATCCATCTGTCGGAGTTAGAATGTGAGGAGGATTGCACAATTGATGAGGGACATGGAGTTTATGAGCTCATAGATGGAGAATACTCTATTGAAGAAGGGGACGAAGAATATGAGGACGCGGCTGACGCATATGCTAGCGGAATGAGGAGGTTTGACGAACCATCAGCCGCTATAGAAGAACCCACCAAAGAGATCAACCTGGGGACCAAGGAAGACCTTAGAATCGTCATCATAAGTGATAATTTGCCATTGTCTGAAGAAGAGGCATTGATTGAGGTTCTCAAGGAGTATGGGGATACGTTCGCATGGAGCTACGAGGATATGCCGGGATTGGATTCCACCCTGGTCGAACACCGCCTAACGCTAAAACCAGGGTCTGTCTCGGTAAAACAGAGGTTAAGACGTTTCCACCCCCAGATGGCTTTGAAGATGAAGGAGGAGGTCGATAAGCTCCACAAAGCCAGGTTTATTAGAGTCGTCCTATATCCTCAATGGGTGGCAAACATTGTCCCGGTCATGAAAAAGGATGGAAAGATGAGAATCTGTATCGATTTTAGGGACCTTAACCGCGCGTGTCCAAAAGATGATTTCCCCTTGCCTCACATCGATGTGTTGGTTGATAACACGGCTGGCTATGAAACTCTCTCGTTTATGGATGAATTTTCGGGGTATAATCAGATCCGTTTGGCAGAAGAGGATCAGGAGAAAACATCATTCACCACACCCTGGGGAACTTACTGTTATTTAGTCATGCCGTTTGGCTTGAAGAATGCTGGAGCTACTTATCAAAGGGCTATGATGGCAATATTTCATGACATGATGCATGTGTATTTAGAGGTGTATGTGGATGATTTATTGGTGAAATTCAGGACTAGAGCAAAACACTCGAGAGTTCTAGCTAAGGTGCTGCAAAGATCAAGTGAGTTCAATTTGAAAATGAATCCAAAGAAGTGCGTATTTGGTGTTTCGTCGGGCAAATTGCTTGGTTTCATTGTGAGTAAGAGGGGTATTGAAATAGATCCCAACAAAGCTAAAGCAATTAGGGATATGCCAGCTGTAACGACCCGAGAATCCGATTACCGGGAAGGCCCGATAACCCGAGACTCGCACCGCCACCCACGAGTCTGAAGACTCGGAAGGGTTAGAAGGATGGTGTGGAAACTACACAAGTATCACAAATAATTACAGAAATTAAACAGTTATAATATTAAACAGAAAATAAATTAGCATTTTACGTGGTCCACAATTGAAAATAACAACAACAGTAGTAGTCCACAACTAGTACAGGGATAAGAAGAAAAGTACAGCTACACGGGACATCCCCCGGCTCTGACCTCTGACACTACCTCTGGGCACCCGCACCACGCTGCGCCCCAGACGCGCTCCCCTGGGGCAGCGCCTCACTTGAAACACGGTGAAAACACGCAGGGAATGAGTCTCGGAACAAGACTCAGTAGGGATCACTCGAACCATAACTCGTAAAACGGAAAACCACTACGCTAGCGGTAGGTAAGCACCTCGGAAAGAAAAGCCCTGTGCTCTAGAAAACAAAGGCCCTACGGCACGTAAACCGGCGCACGTGCCACGGTGAAACAACCGAAGCTCAACGGTTGACACGGCAAACTCGAAGGTCAAAGTCACAAGACTGACAGTCTGACACTCCGTACTCGACAGGAGTACCTCCCACTAGAAGCACAGCCGGTAGCGTCCCCTGACGTCTTACACCGCACCGCAGGTGATCCCCCTGGCGTGGTAGCTCCTACCAAAGGCGCGAACACCGTTCAAGTAACCACGAACAAGTGACTAGCTGGGGTCACGCCCATCGACGTGCGTCCACTGTCCCCAACCACGTGTGCACACACAGACCGCGCGTCCCTAGTCTGGTCCTTTGACCGGTTTTCCCCTCAGCCGGACTCTGGCTGCAAGACGTGGGGCCTGACGGCAACCTGTCCACAAACCGCCTCTAAGGGTAAGCCCGTACACCACTCCCTGGTGCGATCGGTACTGCGTACTGGTAGGCTACGACTAGTGGAGGGTCACTAAAGGAGTAGACTCTCAAGTCAACGAAAAATCACGTCACAATCGCAGGTACGTGGAACGCTCCTTGTACCAACCACCGTCACACGGCACCCTCACGTGGGCCCCCACATGATGCCCAGCATCAGTCAGACCACGGGTCAGCACAGGGATCGAGACTCGCTCATCCGGGACTCGAATCGGCAAGGGATGGGAGACGCGGTCACCGGAGGACCGCCTCCTGTGGTAGCGGTCTGCCCAGGACCGCAACCACACAGTCGCGGTCCTCCTGGAACCGCGACCGCCCTGGCGTAAGAAAAATGAACGCGGTCACCCGGTGACCGTGTTCACACAGTAGCGGTCTCCAGGAGACCACGACTAAAAACCAACGGTCAAAAATGCCTCGGGGTCCGTGTCGATCCCCACGGTGAAAGCTGTCGCCCCCAGACCGCGACCAACAGTCGCGATCTGTCGTAAGACCGCGTCCGCCCACCGACACTCTAAAGCCCCAACGGTTCAAAACCTGATGAAAGCGGTCCCCACTTGACTGCGACCAGTGAAAATGGTCACTGGTGGACCGCGATCACTTCGGAAAATCGAGAACGGCGGGAAACGGCCTAAAACACCATTCCACGCCCCAATCACCCCCGGGTGATGGGGAAACAATGGGGGAACTCGTCCCCACGCCCTAGAGCATCGAATGATGCCCCCAAAACTCCAAATGGCGCGGTAAAACTCTAGATCGGCACTCAAACCCCCAAAGCATGCATTTCTCGTCCCGAGCTCAAACGAACCCCTCTCGGCTCCCCGCCGGCCTAGAAATCACGGGAAAGGAAGGCACGGAGATAGAGGATCGTCACACTACCTCGGGGTTGTCCGAAACGTGGCGAATCGCCACCGATCCTCAAGAATCGCTTGAAACTTCACCAACTTCCCACGCCCTCGCCGAGCACCGAACACCGCCACGATCACCACGCCGCCTCCTATGCCACGACGCCGTCGCCTTGCCGCGTCTGCAGCCGAAGGGGATGGCGCCTGGGCTAGCACCGGAAGAGGGGGCCGGTCACGGTGGAAGCGCTCACGGGAGAGATGGGAGGAAGAAGAAGAAAGAGAAAGGGAAACAGAAAAGAAAAAGAAATGGGAATATATAGAAAATCTGATTTTTTGGAAAAATACCAAAAAATAGAAAAATACGTTTCCGGAATCCTCGGAACGCACCGATCGCAACGGTACCACTCGTGCCTAGGCGAACGGCCCGATCCACCCGCAGCGAGCTTCCGAAGGAAAAGCCGAAACACACACCGGAAATCGGAAAACACACGTGGAACGCCTCCGGGCCTCCGAAACGACTCCGGATTGCGTCGATCAGAACATGAAAGATGTCCGAAACGAAATTTCAGACACAACGGAGCCGGACGCTCCGAAAAACCAGATCTGAGACCCACAAAGAAGGATCCGAAAGGTTCGAGATATTACACCACCCCCGAAAAATCTGAGAGAAGTTCGAGGGTTAATCGGAATGTTGCAATTCATTCGTCGGTTTGTGTCCCAGCACTCGCAAAGGTGCAAACCTTTCTACGAGTTGACTAAGTCAGGAGTAGAATTCCTTTGGAATTCTAAATGCCAAAAAGTTTTCGAAGGATTGAAGGAATATCTGGCCAATTCACCCGTCCTAATTCCACCCACGCCAGGTAAACCTTTAATCCTTTACATCTCAGTCCTGAACGACTCCGTGGGAGCTGTCCTAGCATAGGCCGATGAAGCAGGTAAGGAAAGGGCGACCTATTACTTGTCCAAACTCCTCAACCCCTGTGAGCAGAAGTACACGGCTATGGAAAAAATATGTGCCGCCCTTGTCTGGGTGGTACAGAAATTGAAACACTACTTCTTAGCTCATGAAGTCCATTTGATTGCCCGAATGAACCCTATCAAGTTTCTTCTAGAAAAATCTATCCTTACAGATAGATTAGCACGCTGGCAAATGTTTCTTTCTCAGTTTGACATCACCTACATTCAGCAAAAGACGATTAAGGGTTATGCCATAGCTGAGCATCTAGCTCACCATCCTCTTCCCAAATTCGACCATGTCCAATCAGAGTTTCCAGATGAGGAACTAATGTCAATCAACCAATCAGATGATTACATGTGGACGTTACATTTTGATGGAGCTCTGAATTCCCAAGGGAAAGGAATCGACATTGCCCTCCTGTCACCGGAAGGCCTTACATTCCCACTGGCATACCAGCTCAAAGTTCCAGTTACCAATAATATAGCTGAATATGAAGCCCTTCTAGCTGGTCTGGAACTCGCTCATTCTTTTCGTATCACCGAATTACGAGTCGTAGGTGATAGTCAACTCATTCTTCGTCAGGTGCTCACTAAATATCGCACTCGCGATCCCAAACTCAAGCCATACCCTGAACTCACTGCTGCCTTTGCCAAACTGTTCACCAAGCTGATCTTTGTCCATGTCTCTCATCATCAGAAAATTCTCACAGATGCCCTCGCCTCGTTGGCATCATCTTTAAGGTTCCCTCTAGAAAGATGGTTTGATTCCATTTCCGTCTACAAGCGTCATGCCCCTGCAATCGATGACGCTTCCTACGTAGATATCAAGGACATGATAGCAAGGAAGGTCCTACAGGAAGAAATTCTTGAGAAGAGGGAAATCATGTTGGCAGAATTAGAAGAAGAATTGGCTGATGAATAAAAGCCATAGTTTTACGAAATTGCCAAGTATTGCAAAGATCAGTCCTACCCTGGAGAAGCCACATCGGAAGATAGAAAAGCCATAAGGAGAGTGCCACAGAGATACGTGCTGATCGGAGGAGTGCTATACAAGAGAAGTCTTACTGGTGTTCTTCTAAGATGTCTCGATGAAGAGGAGGTCTGGAAATGTGTCGAGGAAGCACACTCTGGTGTGTGCGGTGGCCATGTGAATAGCCAAATGCTTGCCAAGAAAATCCTTCGGCAAGGCTTTTACTGGCCCACCATGGAAGAGGATTGCGCCGTCTACGTCCGCAGGTGTGTCAAGTGTCAACTTCACGTCGATAAAATTCATTCCCCATCTTCTTCACTTCATCCAGTATCCTCCCCATGGCCTTTCTCCATGTGGGCTTTCGATGTCATCGGTCCTCTTGGTAATCCTAACTCCCTCACTAAGCAAAAATCATTCATCCTTACTACAACGGAGTACTTCACCAAATGGGCCGAAGCCGAAGCTTACGTGGAGGTTAAAGCATCAACAGTCTGCACATTTATCATGAAGAATATCATCGCCAGGTTCGGCATTCCAAGCACAATCATCACCGACAATGGGCCATAATTCATTTCTCAGGACCTTCAAGACCTCTGCAAAGGGTATTAAATTGCATTGCATCATTCATCACCTTATTATCCACAAGGTAATGGCCAAGCAGAAGCCACTAATAAAACATTGATTAAAATCATAAAAAAGACCTGTGAGTCAAACAAGTTCTCGGATTGGCCAGAAAAGCTGATTGAAGCTCTATGGGCCTATCGCACTTCAATCCGTACTCCCACTGGGCAAACTCCGTTCGCCCTTACTTATGGAATGGAGGCAGTAGTTCCGTATGAAATCTTGATTCCTTCTCTCAGGGTACAGTTGGACAAGGAGCTTCCCCTCGACAAACGTCGTGATTCACTACTTGCCCAATTGGAACTCTTAGATGAGAAACGGCTAGCCGCTGCCGAGCATGCGCGTGTATATCAGAACAGACTCACACGTTTTTATCAAAAGAATGTCATTGAAAGGAAATTTCAAGTCGGTGAAATGGTAGTTAAAAGAGTTTTTGTAAAACATGGTGGGCCGCGTTCTAAACTCCAACCCAATTGGGAAGGACCGTACGTGGTTCAGGCTGTGCATCCTGGCAACGTCTACATGCTAGTTAATGCTGAGGGGATCGAGTTATCCCACCATTGGAATGGGCTTTATCTTAAGAAGTACTACCCTTAGATAGGTGTACATAGTGTCAACAAAAAAATATTAAAAATATATATAAACAAAAAAAATAGCAAAAAAAATGAAAACAACAAAAATATGTTTATACAACCACAAAAGAGAAAAAAAAAGAGAAAAGAAAAAAAATAGAAAATTCAAAATGCTAATGCCTGGAGACCACTATGTCTTTAAGTCATCGCATTCAACCTCCATGTTGGGACAGGGCCTATTAAGACTGGGTAGATTTCGGGTCTTGGTCTGCCAGAACCGTAGAGATCCCTGTCCGGCCACGTCGGCCTATGCCCGCTCAAAGGGAACCAACATGTACATACTTACGTGTTTTATTCAAAAAAATCGGTAGCATCACCTATGGTGGGGCCTCACCCAGAAGGTCTCCAGAATGCTGTAATCTTTATTCTCTTCTCTTCGACCGAATGAGACAGCCGGCGCCCTTAAAACGCTGAGCATAAGAACCTGAAACTCAAGTCCCTTAAGGCAAGGGTAGGATCTATTTTCTCGAGCATCGGTCAGAGCACGAGAAGAGGGCAGTGTCCCCGCAAGCATGTAAAAGGGATTCTACAATGTCAAATGACTATATTTCCCTCGAAAAAAATTTATGACGAATCAAAATCAAAAGAAAAGCATGGTCGTAACCGTGCCTGATTTTGATAAATGAAACCCCTCAAAGTGTAAAAGTCCAGAATCCACAAAAGGGGGGGGGGGCAATGAGATGTAAATGCTCGAGTTGGGTCCGAAGTTGCCCGAAAGGGGAGAGTTGAATGGACCCTTATTGGCTCGCCGGGTTAACGATTTTGCCGGTCCTCTCAGGAGGTTTACCACCTACACTCTTCCTTCTTCCCCTAAAGATGAAAGCTCAATGGAGTTTCCAAAGGGTGGACCCCGCCAAGGCCTGCAACCCTATTTTTAACATACCCATATGGTTGTCTACTTTAAAGAAGCAAAAGCCATTGCTGCGAAGGAATCTCTATGTTTCTGGCTGGTGAAGACCCTTGTTTACCACCTTGATGTCTTCTTATCTAACCTCGGGCTTAGGTCAATGCAAGCGCGTCATGTATTGGTGCGACGGCGTCTTATTCCTGGTCAGCGTCGCGCGATTGGACGTTAGGGTTCCAAGGTGTTCCATTATATAGGATCTAGAGTTGTGAGGAAATAAACCCGGGTCGGGCAAATCAGTTACCTCGAACACTTTTTGGGTGAATCCCTGTGGTCGGAAGCGACTGGGAGCCTAAGCATGGCATGACGGCATTGTCACCACGATAAGTCTTAACCGGCGGGATTATCATTCGAGGAGTCTAGAGGCCCGAATCAACATAGATGTGTACTTAGGATACCTGGGAGGTTAGTAAGAAACCCCTGTTCTCATGTAGGTTAGGTGCTATATGGGTATCTACCAGGCATTAGCAACTAAAAAATATAATGATAAAAATAACAAAAAAAATGGGAAAAAGAGGAAAATGTAGATATATGTAAAACAAAAAAATGATAAAAAAATAATAAAACAACAAAAAAATGCAAGAAAAAAAATTACATTCTGCATGATCGCATTTGTATGCAACATTTCACTTTTAATTTTTCGCTTGCATTAGTATGACTGTGTGTCCATTCACCATTTCACTTTACCTTGCCTTCATTGATAAAGGCTTGGCCCCTTGACCCATTATCAAGGATGGCTCAAAACAAACCTCGCTTAGTGAGCAAGGGGCCAAGTCAGAATAGATATTCTAACTTGTTTGCTTAAGTGATGTGTGCAGGAACTCGAGAAAGCAAGAAAGAGGTAAAAACCAAGAAACAAACATTTTATTCCAAACCAAAAAATTTTACATCAAGTTCCACCCTCTCTCTCCGCATTACTCGTCCCGCCCCTCTCTGGACAAGATGCTCTAGAGGGTGTCATCAAACCATGAGAAGCGGTATTCCTACCGCTCTGGTGTCCTCTTTCCATATCCACACCCTGACGTCGATCTACGGGGGCAGCAAAGAAGCTACTAACACGAAAGCCGTGCTCTCGTGCTCTTCGGTAGCGCTCTTCACCGTCCCTCAGCCACTGTTCAGCAAGACCGAGACTGGTCCGGAGTTCAAATAATTGGGCCTCCAGGGCCCTCTTCTCTTCTCTTTCTGCCAATCTCCCGGCCCTCTCCCGTTCTCTGTCCCTTTCTTTCTCCGCTCGTTCTCTCTCTCTGTCATCCCTTTCCAGCTGGAGGGTGATCCTCAGCTCCATGGCATCCCGAGAAAAATTGTCATCTGAGCGACGCTGCAATTCCTCCTCCAGCTCCGCTATCATGGCCTCCCCTTGTGCTGCACAAGCAAACATCTCTCGTATCTCTTCGGCCTGCCATATCTGTCATTTCAGAGGTGTGATGAGACGTAAATAGAGAAGCTTGGATAAGAGGAACCTTCACCTGCGCGGAAAGCATTCCCTCTGCCTCCGCGGCGCGCTGTGTTACACGGGCAAGCTGCTCGTGGAGCGAATCTAGTTCCGACTAAGGAATCCATTGACTGGAAGAAGCACCCTGTAATGCCCTGGATCTTTCGGATCCTTATTTTTGGGTCCTGGATCTGGTTTTTCAGAGTGTCTGACTCCGAAGTGCCCGAAATTTCGTTTCGGACATCTTTCGTGTTCAGATCGGCGCGATCCGGAGTTGTTTCGGAGGCCCGGAAGCGTTCCGAGGCTTTTCCGCGTGTGTTTTCCGATTCCCGGTGTGTGTTTCGGTGATTCCTTCGGAACCTCGTTACGGGTGAACGGGGCTGTTCACCAGGGCGCGAGTGGTACCGTTGCGATCGGTGTGTTCCGAGGATCGCAGAAGTGTGATTTTCTATTTTTCGGTATTTTCGGGAATTTTCGGATTTTCTATATAATAACCTCCTTTTTCTCTCTCCCCATCTCATTTCTCTCTTCCCTCCCTCTCTCTTCTCTCACGTTCTCTCCTCTCCCCCTCTCACTCCGGGCGGCCGACGGAGGCGGCGAGGGCGGGGCGGCGTGGCTCGTGGGGCGTGGAGCGACGGGTACGAGATGAGGATCGCGGTGGTGGAGGCAGTTCGTGGGATCGTGAACCGGCGAGGGTTTAAGCGGCGTTTTCTTCGTGGATCGGTGTCCACGGTACGTCGAATCTTCGGTGGAGGTAGGGAGATGGACCCTCAACACGTGTACTTCAATTCCCGCGAGTTTCATAGGCCGTGGTGAGCCGAGCGGGCTAAACGGGGTGATTTGGGAAAAATGCATGTTTTTGGGGTGTGAGCCGAATCTTGTGTTTTGATCGTATTTTTGGGATTTAAATGGGTCCTCTCGGTGCCAGAGGGGTTGGGGAATGTTTCCCCCTTTGTTTCCCCATCACCCGGGGGTGATCGGGGTGTGGAATGGGTTTTCCCGCCGTTTCTACCGTTTTCGGGCGCGGACTGAGAACGCGCTAGCTTCCAGTAGCGCGTTCTTGAGTGTCGCGCTGCCCCGACGGGGCGCGTTCATCGAGAAGATGAACAGTAAGGCGGTTCTTGTCGCGCTCTAGGGTCCCAGCGTGTTTTTGGTTGTCGCGCTATAGGATCATAGCGCGACCTGGTCTGGTCGCGCTATGGACCTATAGCGCGTTCTTGCTGAACGCGCTAGGTTTGCATAGCGCGTTCTTGCTTAACACGCTATGCATGTGTAGCGCGTTCTTGGGGTGGCCTGTCGGGCTGCCCGAGGCGGACGGTCTACGGCTGATCGTGCTCCCCTTGGGCCGTGTGTGTCCTGGACACCCCGTGGAGTTCCATGACCGTGTCTTTGGGTGTCCAGAGATTTGGTTTACCTCGATTAGCGTTCCCGTGAGTTTAAGGGTCCGAGTGACCTTCTAGTGTTCCGATTGTGTTGTGTTGGTCTCCGGTCGACCCGGTTGTGACCCAGTGGTCGACCTTTGGCCTTGTGAATGTCCCGGGCACCCCGTGGGTTTTGTTACCGTGTTTTAGGGTGTCTGGAGGTACCGTGCTACCTCGATAAGCATGCCCGTGGGCTTGGTGGGTCCAGGCGACCCCAGGTATTCCGAGCTTCCGTGTTCGTGCCAGATCGTGTCACCGTGTGTCGGTGTGAGTGCGGTGAGGTTTCCCCGCAAGTCGTGGCTTCTCTGGAAGGTGGCTTCCTAGTGGGCCAAGCGTGTGGCCTTGGACGGTGAGTCCAGCTTCCCAGCCTGAGGCTGGGAATTTCTTAAGTTCCCTCCTCGAGGGATGGGTCTCGGCAGTGATGAATTGCCTCGTGAGTTGTCGCATTATGGTTTTGGACCTAGGGATTAGGCCAGATTGACGGCTCAGTGTTGTCATGTGCAACGGTCTTGACCTCGAGTCTTGTGACTCAAAGGCCGTTGAGTTGTAGGTCTAGTGGGCTGTCCAGAGTTTGGTGGCGTCGTGCCACCTGTTACTCCGTGTTACTCGTAATGAGTGCGTGCGTGGTTTCTGTGTCCACGTTCTGTGATCCTCCACTAGTCGTAGCTTCCTGCGCACGCATGTGCGGACCCACCTGGGAGTGGTGGAGAGCGCGACCCGGTGAGACGCGATTTTTAGGCTGGTTTCCGTCGACCCTTGCCTTTGCCACCAGAGTCCGGTGGGGGGGAAAACCAGCTAGAGGACCCGACCTAGAGCAGATGGTCTGTGTGTGCACACGTAGTTGGGGGCTTAGGACACGTGCTGACAAGTGCGACCCCAGCTAGTCCTTGTTGTGGTACTTGTTGCGTGTCTGAGTCTCACGCCCGGGGCGTTGTAGCTAGACACTTGTGACGCGGTATAAGACGTCAGGGGATGCATCCGGTCGTTCTTCTAGTGGGTGGTACTCCTGTCGAGTACAGAGTGACAGACTACCAGTTTTTGTGGCTTTGACCTTTGGGTTTTCGGTCGTGTCGACCGTTGAGTCCTTCGGCTGTTTTGCCGTGGCACGTGTGTTGGTCTTTGCGTCGTGAGTCTAGCGCTAGTGGCTTTACCGAGGTTGGGCCTTGTTGTGCGGTACCCGCGATCGGATGGTCGGGGTTGCACCTTGGACAGCGTGTCCAGGTCGGCTTTGTCCGGGGGACAGGCCTCTACGGCGTGGTTGCCGTGTGTTCTTACTTCGGTAGGTGGTGCTAGCGTGGTTCGGTAGCTTCGACTGCGTGATCGAGGTGTGCCTTCTGGCAGTAGGAGTAGCTGTAGTGCCGAGTTTTTGACCGGCCACCGGTTCGCTGTTCCTGCTGTAGTCGTAGCTCTCCTTTCTGCTACCGCCGTTGTTTCCGGTTGGGGTTCCGCGGGATCCCTGCTGAGTCTCTGTTTTGGAGACTCATTCCCTACTTTTCAGGTGTGGCGGTTCTTCCTCGAGGTTCGAGGGTGCGGAGCGGAGGTTCTCAGTTGCCAGCTTGCCGGGCCGAGTGTTCACTTGGCACGTGGTACGTTTTACTGCTTTAGACTGTACTTTCTGTTGGACTGGACTCTGTTGTAGTTGTTTATTTATTTCGGTTAATTATTGAATTGTCCTACTTTATTTCCTATTTCTTTGTGCCTCCACACTCCTTTTAGCCCTTCCGAGCCGTCCCGACTCGTGGGCGACGGTGCGAGTCTCGGGTTATCGGGCCTTCCCGGTAATCGGATTCTCGGGTCGTTACAGCTGGTATCAGAGCAGTGGTTGTGGACGTACATAGGAATTCGAGATATTGCAGTGATCAGAGTCCGTAAGGTCCAGTATAGTCAGCAGTTGGCATAGGGTTTCGTGCATGTTTTCCGCTTTGTTTCTCGCTTGAGAGTTTGAGTGCGCTGTGCGGCGCTGTGAAGGTGGTTGTTGTTCACGGCTTTCGTGCCGGCGCGGGGTCTGCGGATCGAGCTCGAGAGCCTTCTCCCTCATCGGTGGTGGCTCTGGTTGGGTTACGTTGGGCAGAGGTTGTCGGCGGGCGTGTTGCAGTTCGGGGGATTGTAGCGGTGGTGCATCGAGAGATGTTGTGACCATGGTCCGACGAGACACTTGGTAAGTGTTGTCGAGGAGCTGACCTGACGGAAGTGATGGTTTTCTTGGTGCTGAAAGGTGCTATTCCCGGCATGCGCGAGGCTCGAGGTCAGGTCGAGTGCGGAGTTTTCCTTCCGTTGGTCGGAGGTGCGATTGGTCTCTCCTCTGGTTGGAGAGATTGCATTTGGCCACGGTTCGTCGTCTTGCACTGTGCGTCCGGGTTGGTTGGCCTTTGTGCGCCGTGAAATCCGTGCGAGACACGTTCCGCGTTCTGGCAAGGTGGTTGCCTGTGAGAATCGTTGCCCGTTCCCTGATGTGTAAGGGTGTTGGCGCTGTTTCAGAAGGACGAGTGCCGGCTGGGCGGTGTTCGCGAGAATTACGGTTGGTGTTGTGGTTTTCGATGTGCGGAGGATCGGAGTCTGCGGGGTTGCAGATGGTTGTCGGGATGGTGGATCCCGAGTTGGCGTTGTGGTGGCTGTGTATGTGGATCAGAGTGCGTGGATCGTAGCGTTGGTTGTTTCGGGTGGATTTCTGAGGAAGTGTAGAGCAACGGAGGATTGGTTCATCGATGTGCGTCGTCTCCGGCGGTGTGAGACGTGTTGGTTGCTGTGCCGTTGCTTGAGATATTGTGGGTTATGGCACAGGCAGGTGGAGAGTTGGGGAAATGTGCTGGCGAGGTTGCCGCATGAGTACCCTGTCCTTGCGTTGGAGGTTGCGTTCGTGGATAAGATCGTGTTCTGGAGAAGTGTGCCGCGGGTTGTAAGAGGTTGTGTATCCCGTGGCTCTGTGATAAGAGCGGGAGTCGGGATTGGCAGGCATCCTCTTGGATTAATTGAGATGGAGATTTTGATGAGATAGGATTCGATGAGACAGGACGGTGGTTGATGCCTGTGTGTGGAGGTCACTGATGAGACGTTGGCGTGGGATATTGATCCTCAGTCTGTGGCCAGCAAGGGAGGATTCCCCGTAAGTCTGAGTCGAGTGACGTGAGGACCGTGTGGAGATGGAGTCATGTGGTTTCGCCGTGCTCCCCTGAGAGGGTAGAGTTGGCGTGAGGTTCGAGATTGGAGGTGGTGTTGGTCTGTGCGTGAGTCAGCAGATGGCCTGTCATGTGTTGGATTGTGCCTGCTGGGCCGGTGGAGGTTTTCCGTTGGCGAATGTCTGGCGACCAGTGGATGGTCTTTTCAGAGACAGAAGATGCTGGTTGTAAGGGGCTCGAGAATGGAGAGAACCGAGTGCCAGCGAGGCCTTCTGGTGGCCATTTCTGAGGTGTGAGCTAGTGGAAGCTCAGTGATTGGTTACCCCTGGTGCAGGGTGTGAGATCGATCGGCGGGTTGTGAAGCTAACGTTGGTTGGTCCGCCGGGCGTGGGCGTTGACCGGTGGATTGGTTTTCGTGGCGAGAATTGCGTTCCCTCGGTGAGCGAGAGGGTGGCAGCGATGCCGTGGGTGTTTTCCGTTGTGTTTGAGGTGATACCAGACTTGTGCCCTTGTCTTATGCCTGCTCTAGTGGCCGATGTATGTGCGGCGTGCGGAGCGTGGCGTTGTTCGTGATTATGGTCTGGCTGTATCCCTCATGATTGGCACTTTTGCGAGGATCGAGGTTTTTCTATGTTGGGGTTCTGACGGCGTTGTCAGTGGGTTACGGTGTTTTTCCCCTGTGACTTGGTGTTAGTCCTGAATTCCGTGGACGAAATTCTTGTAAGGGGGGAGGGCTGTAATGCCCTGGATCTTTCGGATCCTTGTTTTTGGGTCCTGGATCTGGTTTTTCAGAGTGTCCGACTCCGAAGTGCCCGAAATTTCGTTTCGGACATCTTTCGTGTTCGGATCGGCGCGATCCGGAGTTGTTTCGGAGGCCCGGACGCGTTCCGAGGCTTTTCCGCGTGTGTTTTCCGATTCCCGGTGTGTGTTTCGGTGATTCCTTCGGAACCTCGTTACGGGTGAACGGGGCTGTTCACCAGGGCGCGAGTGGTACCGTTACAATCGGTGTGTTCCGAGGATCGCAGAAGTGTGATTTTCTATTTTTCGGTATTTTCGAGAATGTCTGGATTTTCTATATAATAACCTCCTTTTTCTCTCTCCCCATCTCATTTCTCTCTTCCCTCCCTCTCTCTTCTCTCACGTTCTCTCCTCTCCCCCTCTCACTCCGGGCGACCGACGGAGGCGGCGAGGGCGGGGCGGCGTGGCTCGTGGGGCGTGGAGCGACGGGTACGGGATGAGGATCGCGGTGGTGGAGGCAGTTCGTGGGATCGTGAACCGGCGAGGGTTTAAGCGGCGTTTTCTTCATGGATCGGTGTCCACGGTGCGTCGAATCTTCGGTGGAGGTAGGGAGATGGACCCTCAACCCGTGTACTTCAATTCCCGCGAGTTTCGTAGGCCGTGGTGAGCCGAGCGGGCTAAACGGGGTGATTTGGGAAAAATGCATGTTTTTGGGGTGTGAGCCGAATCTTGTGTTTTGATCGTATTTTTGGGGTTTAAATGGGTCCTCTCGGTGCCAGAGGGGTTGGGGAATGTTTCCCCCTTTGTTTCCCCATCACCTGGGGGTGATCGGGGCGTGGAATGGGTTTTCCCGCCGTTTCTTCCGTTTTCGGGCGCGGACTGAGAATGCCCTAGCTTCCAGTAGCGCGTTCTTGAGTGTCGCGCTGCCCCGACGGGGCGCGTTCATCGGAGAAGATGAACAGTAAGGCGGTTCTTGTCGCGCTCTAGGGTCCCAGCGTATTTTTTGGTTGTCGCGCTATAGGATCATAGCGCGACCTGGTCTGGTCGCGCTATGGACCTATAGCGCGTTCTTGCTGAACGCGCTAGGTTTGCATAGCGCGTTCTTGCTTAACGCACTATGCATGTGTAGCGCGTTCTTGGGGTGGCCTGCCGGGCTGCCCGAGGCGGACGGTCTGCGGCTGATCGTGCCCCCCTTGGGCCGTGTGTGTCCTGGACACCCCGTGGAGTTCCGTGACCGTGTCTTTGGGTGTCCAGAGATTTGGTTTACCTCGATTAGCGTTCCCGTGAGTTTAAGGGTCCGAGTGACCTTCTAGTGTTCCGATTGTGTTGTGTTGGTCTCCGGTCGACCCGGTTGTGACCCAGTGGTCGACCTTTGGCCTTGTGAATGTCCCGGGCACCCCGTGGGTTTTGTTACCGTGTTTTAGGGTGTCTGGAGGTACCGTGCTACCTCGATAAGCATGCCCGTGGGCTTGGTGGGTCCAGGCGACCCCAGGTATTCCGAGCTTCCGTGTTCGTGCCAGATCGTGTCACAGTGTGTCGGTGTGAGTGCGGTGAGGTTTCCCCGCAAGTCGTGGCTTCTCTGGAAGGTGGCTTCCTAGTGGGCCAAGCGTGTGGCCTTGGACGGTGAGTCCAGCTTCCCAGCCTGAGGCTGGGAGTTTCTTAAGTTCCCTCCTCGAGGGATGGGTCTCGGCAGTGATGAACTGCCTCGTGAGTTGTCGCATTGTGGTTTTGGACCTAGGGATTAGGCCAGATTGACGGCTCAGTGTTGTCATGTGCAACGGTCTTGACCTCGAGTCTTGTGACTCAAAGGCCGTTGAGTTGTAGGTCTAGTGGGCTGTCCAGAGTCTGGTGGCGTCGTGCCACCTGTTACTCCGTGTTACTCGTAATGAGTGCATGCGTGGTTTCTGTGTCCACGTTCTGTGATCCTCCACTAGTCGTAGCTTCCTGCGCACGCGTGTGCGGACCCACCTGGGAGTGGTGGAGAGCGCGACCCGGTGAGACGCGGTTTTTAGGCTGGTTTCCGTCGGCCCCTTGCCTTTGCCACCAGAGTCCGGTGGGGGGGAAAATCAGCTAGAGGACCCGACCTAGAGCAGATGGTCTGTGTGTGCACACGTAGTTGGGGGCTTAGGACACGTGCTGACGAGCGCGACCCCAGCTAGTCCTTGTTGTGGTACTTGTTGCGTGTCTGAGTCTCACGCCCGGGGCGTTGTAGCTAGACACTTGTGACGCGGTGTAAGACGTCAGGGGACGCATCCGGTCGTTCTTCTAGTGGGTGGTACTCCTGTCGAGTACGGAGTGACAGACTACCAGTTTTTGTGGCTTTGACCTTTGGGTTTTTGGTCGTGTCGACCGTTGAGTCCTTCGGCTATTTTGCCGTGGCACGTGTGTTGGTCTTCGCGTCGTGAATCTAGCGCTAGTGGCTTTACCGAGGTTGGGTCTTGTTGTGCGGTACCCGCGATCGGATGGTCGGGGTTGCACCTTGGACAGCGTGTCCAGGTCGACTTTGTCCGGGGGACAGGCCTCTACGGCGTGGTTGCCGTGTGTTCTTACTTCGGTAGGTGGTGCTAGCGTGGTTCGGTAGCTTCGACTGCGTGATCGAGGTGTGCCTTCTGGCAGTAGGAGTAGCTGTAGTGCCGAGTTTTTGACCGGCCACCGGTTCGCTGTTCCTGCTGTAGTCGTAGCTCTCCTTTCTGCTACCGCCGTTGTTTCCGGTTGGGGTTCCGCGGGATCCCTGCTGAGTCTCTGTTTTGGAGACTCATTCCCTACTTTTCAGGTGTGGCGGTTCTTCCTCGAGGTTCGAGGGTGCGGAGCGGAGGTTCTCAGTTGCCAGCTTGCCGGGCCGAGTGTTCACTTGGCACGTGGTACGTTTTACTGCTTTAGACTGTACTTTCTGTTGGACTAGACTCTGTTGTAGTTGTTTATTTATTTCTGTTAATTGTTGAATTGTCCTGCTTTATTTCCTATTTCTTTGTGCCTCCACACTCCTTTTAGCCCTTCCGAGCCGTCCCGGCTCGTGGGCGGCGGTGCGAGTCTCGGGTTATCGGGCCTTCCCAGTAATCGGATTCTCGGGTCGTTACACACCCTCTGCCCCTACTGCTGGTAGGGTTGCGTCGAGCCGAGCGCGCTATGATAGCAAGAAGTGGCAATGAGTGGCTAAACACCAGAAACCTAGGGGTATAATTAGGAATATGCATTTGCATACATACTCACCGAGACATGTAAAGCCTCACGGGTGTCACCCAACTCTTCCTCCGTGTCTGCCAAGCGAGCCCGCAAGTTCGCTATCATGGTATCACGGACATCCTAAACCCATGTCATAGGAGTCAGCATTACATTTAGAAAAATGATGAAAAAAAATAAAAAAAATGATCAAAAAGTAAGAAAGGAGATACACCTCCACAAGTCCCTCAGGATGGAGTCGCTCTGCATACATCGCCCTATAGAGACGTAGATAATCTTCACTATCCCGGGCATGCGACTCCACGAGCATGCCACCTCTCTACCAATCTTCATATTGTTCGGGGAAGTGCACCCGCCAGTCAACACAGGTTACCGGCCCACGTGTCTTCCTCCCGACGCGGGGTGGTGCGGTCATATCTACCCATTCCTGGGCAAGCCTTAGAGTCCTCATGACCAATCGTAGCCGGAGTGGCTCGATTTCATTCAAGTAGTGGACCCAAAGATCCCGACCAAATCGAGGGCGACCTGTGATGACCCACGGTTGGTCGACATCGACCAAGCCTGAGTAAGGCCTCCAGATCACCTACGTTGGCATGTGTATATCTCCTTAATCACTCAAAAGGACCCAAAAAAAAAAATGGAGTCCTACCATCTCTGCGGAGAACTCTTGCAGCTCACGCCTTAATACCATCAGCTGGTAAGACAGAGAGCCTGTGCTCATAATTGGTTGCCACCGCCGAGCTAGTGGTGCCACAGCCACACGTCACTGTCAAGCTCGCCCCATTGGGATGTAGTAATAACTCCATACCTGTGTTGTCACATGTCATGAGCATTTCATGAAATAGATTAGTTGCATTAATAAATAAATAAATAAATACCTAGAGAAACGGTATGAAGTCACTCACAGTCACCTCTCGATCTGTCCCTTGGGACAGACTTACGAACAGATGCGCCAGCACGGCGGCTCCCCAGGCATATTGCCCTACCCTCTCGAGGTCCACCAAAAATTCTAGGAAACGACAATGGATGTCGTCTCCTTTGGAACCCAGCAGTAATTTTCCCTGCAGGAAGAGGAGGAATATCCTCAAGTCCGTGTTTGACCTCTCCCAGCTACTGGCATCCACGCAATACACAGCGCGGGACCCTCTTTCCGCTCTCTCCATGAATTCCTCCAAGGACTCGTTATCACGTTGACGAGTGTCAGTGAGCCCCAATGCCTCCATGATAGACGCCTTGGCTACTGACCTGTTCTTTTGGTCCTTTAATTCCAGACCAAGAAGCTTCTGAGCCACTTCGCGATAATCGGGGTAGGTGACCCTGGTTACCGCCTCGCCATCCACTCTAAGGCCAGTGATTCGGGCCACATCTTCGAGACTGGGCACCATGTGCCCCCAGGGCATCAAGAAGGCACGACTCTCTGGGTCCCTTCTCTCGCGTAATGTTTGGATGAGGGCGAGGTCGAGCTTAATGGGTTCAATCCGGAGGAATGCACCTAACCCCATCGCATCCAGCCGGGCTTTCTGGAAGTCAGGCAAGCCTCGATAGGCAGCCACCACTAATTCCCATGAGATATGTGACCTCGTCATACTCTGTGGATTACACAGGAAGTGAGAAGCGGGTGCATCATTGAAATAAAAAATGGAAAAAGAATGAGAAAGGAAGAAATGGATCATGAAGAATGAGAGGGAAGAACTGGCTCGTTTACAAGCTCCGATTGGGTCCTCACTGAGCTGCCTTTCAACATCGGAGAGTCTCTTGGAACTACCAGTAGATCTGCTCCTCTTCGAAGAACGGGAAGACTCGCCCTCAACTCGGAAACTAGACTCTCCCTCCATCTTAATTAGGGGATTAGAAACTCTTACTCCCTCGTGTCAACTTTTCACTCTTCCAGACCAGTCTCCACTACTCCGTGCGTTCGAGTGAAGCGAACCCGAGGAGTATTTATAGGGTTGAAGGGATATGATCCAGATTTGTAGTGGTTCCTCTCACAGTAGCCCTTGTAACGGAGCACCCCAACTTTCCATTCCATGTGTCCACTCGAAGTAAACGAGGTCAGGGGGGTAGCTGATTGATTCGCACCCTACACGTCTAGGTTCCCTGTGATCATCATGGTTCACATGAGTTTGAGATGAGGACATCTACATGGGGAAAAGACGACCAGAGGATGGTGTCTTTGAATTTGGGGTTAGACTCATCTACATGAAGAAGGACAAAGAAGACAGCTCTCAGAGTTTGGAAGTAGACTCACCCATAGGAAAGAGGACGACATCTTTGGGTTTGGACCCGCCTACAGGAAGAAGGACTGGGAGGTCGAGATCGTGGAAATTGGGAATGGACTCCTCTACACGGAAAAAGGACGGTGGAGGTCGGCATCTTTGAATTCGGTGGTGCATCATTAAGATTTGTAATGGATTTTCTCGAAGGAAACGCACCATAAGTCCGAAACACGATCCGTTATCTTAGGGGAGTTCTGTTTAGCATGTCACATGGGGACGGCATCTTTGGATTCGGTAGTGCATCATTAAGATTCGTGATGGATTCTCCCGAAAGAAATGCACCATGAGTCCAAAACACGATCCGTTATCTCAGGGGAGTGCTGTTTAGCACGTCACATGGGAACGGCGCGGAAGTAAAGAGGTGTAGAAGAGAAGGAACGCGTGAAGGGCAAACGCGTCACATGGAAGTGAATCGTTCCGTTCATACACCTATATAAGCCGGCATGTTCACCGTGGAAAGAGGTCGGGTGTACAAGCAACTCACTCACTCTCACCACTGCCCCGATCACCTCTCCTCTGTCTTAAAGTAGAAGTCCCTTGGAGGCCTCCTAGAGTTCCGCAGGGCAGCAGTCGCCTCGTCTCGCAGCATGCGTTCCCACTCTCTTCGGCAGCGCTCCTCGCCGCCCTTCAGCCTCTCTCGCGACCTCGGCGGCCGCAAATCACCCGAATCCGAGGCCGTGGTTTAGCTGCCTTCAGCACCGCCGACGGAGGATGCACCAACTACAGGAGTTCCTCCGCCGTGAGCTCTCCTCCGATCTACAGTGGCTCTGAGGGAATGACGTGTCCAGCCGCTTCTCCCGGAGCTTCATCGCCCGGGCCTCTAGTGCCCTCCTCTCGTCTCGGTCCCGATGCCGCCTTATCTCCACCTTTCCCTCTCTCGCTTTACCTTTCTCCTCATCACCTAGAGAGAAGCCCTCGGCTCCATGACGTCTCAGGGCAACTCCTCCTGCTGTAATTGTTCCGATCTTCCAGCTCTTGTCCGGTGACGGCTAGCTGCTGCCTGGCATCCCCATTATAGACGCCTATGTAAAAAAGAAAAAGGGGGGGGGGGGGGGGGAGAAGAAGAGGGGAGATTCAAAGAGCATGCAAGGGCATTAAGCCTTTTCATTCATTTCAAAAACAAGATACATTAGGGTTTGGGCACCCCTGGCCTCGATTTTCCCATCTCAATTACGTAAGCTTTCCACAATTAACGGTCCCCGATCACAGACACCGTCACCTTCCTTGGAATGCTTGCCTTCCACGAAGCTTTGATCGCCTTCACCTCCTTCGCATCATCCTCCGTGCCCAGCTCTCTCTCCTTAATCAGAGGAAGGTCGGATAGCATAGGAAGAGAGTGCCGAGGAAGGCCAATTTGCAGGCAGCATCGGTGCGAGCTGTAAAGAACAAATTTGGTTGCACCGATAAGCTTAAGTTCCGCAACGGGAGAAGATCTCGTGAGAAGACCACGTGAAAGTAAACATGCTGGCACACAAGTGAACATATCCCGCGCCAAGGAGTTGAAGTGAGTACGCTAGTCACCGCGTGTCTTCAGACGGGGCATGCGATTGGCCACCTTCCCACCGAAGCCCAACACATCGGCCATGTAACGGAGGGGGCTTTGTTCAAAAATCCTGGAGGCGGTCTGTACCCCTTCGTGGTGATGAAATTTGAAGTGAAGATCAATCCAGCAGTTGAGGAGAAGCATGCACCCGTGAGGAGGCCTACCCATGCTGGAAGCTGTGAGACCACTGTAAAGATGCGCGAGGACAGCGGGCCCCACTCTCTTTCCCTCCCAAAGTCCACAAATCGCTCCCAATTGGTCTTCCTCTACGATGTTGTCAGTACAAGGAAAGAGGAGAGCTCCTGCCAAATAAATTGTGAACCCTTTCATAAGCCCTTCTAAATGTTCATCATCTATCAACCCTTCTAAGGCAGTCACGGTCCAGTCTGCGAGCTTTTGCAAGTTGACTCCCTTTTGGGTCTGAACGCCCTTTATGGTTCCAGATGGCATAAAGCTTCCAAGAACTTCCTCGGTAGATACCCTCTTCCGCATCCGCGAAAACTTTATCCTGTCATCCTTCATCGACCTTCTTAAGCCTAGCAGAAGTTCTGCCTCCTCGAGGAGGACCGTTGCCTCAAAAGTAGGGAAGATAAAAGTGTGGGTTCCCGGATGCCAAACCTCTGCCAATGCACCCAGGGCCACCCAATCTATGTAAATCTTGTTATAATGCTTGGCATGGACCACCAACCCTTGGAGGTGCCATTTTGAAATAACGGCCCTCATACTGATAGTGATGCTGGACGTAAGTTTCGATAGCCAGGGCAGCTTTGAGAATTTTCTCGGGCCCGGAAAAAGAGGATACGGCTGAAAGGAAGGAAAAGAAAAGAATGAAAAAGCGAGGGAGAACTTATGAAGGAAACTAGGAGAAAGAGCCAACTTACCGCCCGTGAGAGAATCCTCTCGCTCAGATGGCCTTCAATGTCGGTCAACCTCCTGAATTCGCGGCCGAACCTACTCCTCTTGGCAGGACAGGAAGACCCGCCTTCCATCTCAAAAGCGCATGACTTCTCTCCTCCCATCTCAAAAGTGTCTAACTCCCCGAACCACCAATGGATGATCTTTTGCTAAGGATCAAAGGAGATACTTATAGTGAAAAAGGGGGGGGGGGGTAAAAAGGTAAATGTAAAGCATTTATGACAAGTTACCGTTGTGAATTTTAACCGGATGAATCTTGTCTGATTTGCGTCGTGTTTTCCCCTGCTCTTGTATTGGTGTGCGGACGTCCTGTACAGTCGAATGTAATTTTACTTCTTAATCCTTCTTCACTGCTTACTGTTCGGTGCAGGTTCCAAGAATAAAATGAAAATAAGAGAGCAAGAGGCATGTCCCACCATCAGTCACCCCGGTGACTGACCCCACTGTGTCATGCATCATACTATATGATATCTACGCTATTAGAGCACGTCAAGGACCGTATGCCTTGGATGAATCTGGAGTTTGAGTTCCCCTCCAACAAAAATAGTGATAACTTCAGAGGAGTTCAGGACGTACGGATAGGCTGTTAGGTTGTGGTAGCTTGGGGACGATGGTTCCATTCGGTGAAGTCGGTGCGTGGATAAACGGGCCCCGGCTCAGTATCGGCTCATCGAATTGGTATCCTGACCTGTCCTTAGCAGCTTAACAATATTATCCCTGACTATTTTCTACTTTTAATTTATTTTAATTTTTCTTTTTAACCCAGCATGCATTCATGTAGGACTTTGATTCCACTGCGAAGGATCATTCATTTAACTCGATTGTGAGGGCCGTTGTGCTTAAATTATTAACTAATACGGGATATTCCATTCTGAATCGAATATTGAGTGAAGAGGTGAAATCTCGCGCTGGTTCCTGAGCTGGCTGGTGATCACCAAGATGATGAATTGCAAGACAGGGAAACGGGTCAGAGGGCCCAGGGGGATTCCCTGGGGCAAGATCCTCCGACGCTCAAGTCAGTAGAGCAATGGTGGGAGCAGCGATAGGGAGGGGGAGATGAGGGCGCGAGATCCCTCTCCACCGATGGGGTGAAGTGGTCCTTGCTCAGGAGTTTGGGGGTGGAATCATACCCTTCTTGACCTGCCTTTCGCTGGAGGGTATCCCAGGTTTTTATAGCGCGTCGCCTTCTGGAGTCCTGCAAGCTGAGAGGTCTCCGGTGGAGGTTACGTCTCCGTCGTGGGCTTTGATGGCCTCATCATGGGGGCGTTATCCTTGCGGGGAAACCGGAGCTCCTGGACTTCTTAGTGTTTGGCCCGCTATGGACTCTAACGGCTGCAATGATGAATATCTCATCGGTCGTCCCGAGCTTAAGGGGGCCGGCCCTATCGGGCGAAAGGCCTAGCTCGGTGAGGAGATGGGTCGGATAGACCGGCTAGCGCTTCCCCCCTTCGGGCGGAGGGGTAGCTCGTGCGCGGGTCTTCCTGTGACCTGACCGAGGCTCGGGCTCTCCGAGCCTTGGGGCCGCCTAGGAGAGTTGTTTTCTCGAGCATTGTTTTATTGGGCTTTTTCGAGTGGGCCCTGTGGGCTGTCACTTGGGCGAACTTGCCTCGTTGGGCCTTGTTGGGCCTAGTTGGGTCTGCTCTTTGAGTGGGCTGCAGGAATCCCCCTCTCCACTTGTCCCCCTCCTACTCCCGAGCCAAGGAGGCTCGGTTGAGTAGTTCTTTTGAGGCTTTGGACCGGCGTGGCTCGGGTGGGTGGAATCCTGTTGGCGTGATGATGCCACGTGTAGTGGTCGCCTGGGCCCATAGTCATAATGATCCTAACGGATTTTGAAATGAAGGGGCCCCCTTTTTCTCGGAGGTTGAAACGGCGCGCCGCCTCCCGCGAGGGTTTATAGGCGTAGGGCGCTGCTCGTTCCTCCCAGCCTTTTCAGGGTTATCGGCCTTTCCTCCATTTCTCTACTTCTGGGGCTCCTTGATGCGCCGTGAGGATACAGCGGGGGAGTAAACCCTTGCGGCGGCATTTGAGGAGTTGGCGCGCGTAACCGCAGAGGCGATCCGGCGGCTTCCTCCTCCTCCGGAGTCTTCGGGCTCTAGCGAAGGTTCTTCTTCCAGCTCGATGGCGGGTCTGCGCTCGAAAGTCGAGCAGGTGAGACGGGAGCCCGTCCCCAATCGCAGCGAGTTGGGGGGGGCTGACGTGAAGAAATTGGAACATCGATTTCGCCTGCCTCTCCGGTATAGCTTCGTAGCCGCTGCCCCGTATGAGACGAGTTTGGACAGCCACGCGGGCCATATTTATACTTTTCTCCTGGCGTGGAAGAGCGGATTCTGCCTCCCCTTCGAGCCTTTCGTCTTGAAGCTCCTCAATTTTTTCGTGTTGGCGCCTGTTCAGCTGGTGGCCAACTCGTATCTCCTGCTTTCTGCCTTTCGGATCCTCTGCCGCCTGCAGAAGGTTCCCCCGTCCCTGGATCTCTTTCATTATTTCTTCGAGCTGAAGGCACATCCGTCGGTGGAAAAAGGCTTCTATTTTATCCAGGCGCGTAGGAATCGAAGTTGTATTCCGTTGGCGGCGAAGGATTCTTCGCACAAAGGGTGGAAGAGGCAATTTTTTTGGGTGTACGCGGAAGCGGTGGACGAGTCCTGGAGGTGCCAGGTTATGCCCAACTTCCATCCGAATCTCCCCCCGCGGCAGGAGGAGTTCCCCGCCGAGGTAGAGGAATACGCCGCTCGCTTGTTGACAAATCGCCGGTCGACTGAGGAGCTGGTGACGCTGGAGAACGTGGAGCGGTATCTGCTTACACAGCTCAAGCCATCAGGTGCCATTCTTCGGATTCTGCTGCAGGGTCGGAGGGTCGACTTTTTGTTTCCTAACCGAATCCTCTTCTTCATTGCAGACATTCGGCGGGAGCCCTTGGAAGAGGTCACCGAGGTCGTCGATCTTAGGGATGATTCGGCGGCCGATGAACCTGTTGCTCCCGCGGGTCGGTCCCAAGCCCGGGATAAGGGTAAGGGGGCGGCCTCCGAGGGATCTTCGCGGTCAAGCGGGGAGAAGCGCAAGGACCCCCTGGAGGGGAGATTGCAGGAAGCCGCGAAGGTCAAGAAACGGGCCAAGAAGGCCGGCCATCCGACCGCCGCCGGGGGTGATTCAGGCTCGGCGGCGCTCCCCTCTCGGGGGCAAGATGGGGCCGACCCTTCAGGGCCAGCTCCCCCACCTACCAGGCGAGAGGGGGCCGAGGAGACCAGGGGCCCCTCAGAGGGCGGAGATGGGTCGGTTCTCCCCTCCCCGGGGATGGAGGGGACCGGTGCCGAAGTGGCCGTCACCGAGACCAGGAGACCGGTCGAGGTCGGCGATGTCTCGGGCGGCGAGGCGCAGGCCGAGACGGCTAAGGATGGGGGTTCACCCGCGAGGGCGTCGCAGCCCCAAGTGTTCGAAGTTCCTGGTGCGGCCGATCCTGTGGCGTCGGTCGAGGTCGGGGGTTCGCCCGGAGAGGCGTCGAAACCCCAACCGACCGCGGCGTGCAGGGCGGTCGGCCCCGCTGTTCGACCCGAGCCTTCTGGTGGGGCGTTCGGTGGGGAGCGGGTTTCCATGTCGGAGGCCTTGGAAAGGCTCGGTGTTTCAGGCGACCTTTATCGGGTTTGCCGAGAGGTTGCCGCGAAGACGAGGGGGGGGAGATAAGCGCTACTCCCCCGCCGGAATCCTCGACGTCCTCATGGAGGGCGGCCTAGTCATAGCTCGGACGGCGGCCTTGATGGCGGAGACGTACGCTCGGGCGGAGGCGGAACGGTTGAATCTCGCCTGGACCCTCGGGGGGTGCGAGAGGAAATTGGCCCGCCTCAGCGAGGAACATGAGGGACTCCGACGGGAGTTCTCCACCTTCCGGGACTCGGCACGGGCGAGCCGGCTAGAAGCCGAGGCGCTGACTGAGCAGTTGGCTAAGGCCCAGGGGTCGCTTGAGAGGAAGAGCAAACTCTTGGAAGAGGAGCGTCTGCGTTACCTCGAGCTGGACGGCCGCTGGGAGCTCGAGCGGGCCGAGTTACTGGACCGGGCGGAGGTAGCGGAGCGCCTTCGTTCCGTGGCTGAGGCGGACCGAGTCCGGGCGGAGAGGAGGTTGAGCGAGGCCGAACGAAGGATGGTTGCGGCAGAGGAACGCCTAGCGGGAGCAGAGGAGCGTGCGGCCGAGGCAGAGCGGGCTCGAGTCGAGCTCGTTGGAAGGACGGAGCAGATCGAGGCGGAGGCGATCGAGCGATATAGAAGCTCGGATGCTTACTCAGCCGACCTGGAGAGGGCCGCCCTACCATATTACGAGGTAGCGCTTCGCCACGGCGCCCGAAAGGGGTTTAAGCAAGGTTATCGCCGAGCGGTGGACTACGCCTTCGACCGGGACTCTGGGATCGAGTTCCCTTTGGGCCAGACTTATGACTCGGATGAGTCGGTTTCTAGTTCCTCTGCGTCGAGCGGGGAGGATCCAGGGGGGTCTCCCTCGGCGGGGTCACCAACTCCGGACGCCTCGGGAGGGCTCGCGACCGAGACAGTTCTCGCACAGGCGAGGTCAGTGCCCGGGTCGGCCGTCACCGAAGGTGCTGGGGGTAACACGCCTACCTCCGTTGTTTTCGAGCGTCAAAGTGGGCCCGAGGCCTGATGTATTTTGTCTTATTTTGCCCCTTTCTCTTGTTTGTCTCTCTCCTCCTTTAGGGAGTTTCCTCTTTATGAGATAATAAATAGCTTACTTGTTTGATCGCCGTCCTTGCCGTGATTTGGTTGGCGTATCTGAAGTAGTTGGAAAGTGCCGATATGTCCTGCGTGGTTTTCACATGCTGTTTTGGTAGGCTTATGACGGGGCGTCCTTCCGTTCCCTCATGCTTTGAATGTCCGGCCGCTTCGTGAATCCCGCTAGGGCGGGAAACGAGGAGTTGGAGGTGACTATTCAGGGGAGAAATCCTTTGGCGTGTTTTCGAGGGGGGGGGGGTCATTTAAGGCGTGTAGCCTCCTTTGGCCTATAAGAAGGACCAAAAGGCGCCCTTTCCTCTTTACTGCTTGGGATTTTCTCTAACAGTATTTCCTTACTCCTTCCTCTTCACTCTGCGTTGTGCCGTTGCATTCGGAGCATGGAGGATCCTTCGGAGGGCGACGCCGCCGACGACGGGGAGCAGAGGGCTCTTGCCGTCCTAGCTTGTTGGACGGGTCCCACGGTCGCCGCGCGGGTTTGAGACGGGTCCGACGGTCGCCGCGCGGATCTGGAGAGGGCTTCGACGTGTGAGGGCACGGCTCTTGCCCTTTCTCAGTTCCGGCGTGGCTTCCGGGCGGGCGCCGAGGAGGAGGACGGATGGGGGTATCAGGGAAGCTTGCCGCAACTCCCCCTCTGCATGGGGGGGGGAGGCGCATCAAGTTCCCTCCTCACCGAAGCCTTCCTCCGTCTGCGGCCTCTTTTTCCCTCTTCTGCTCTTCATTTCTTTCACTCTTCGGAGGCTGCTTGCTCTCTGCTCCCTTCCAAGGAGTTGGCGGGTTGAAAAAGAAGGGCTTCATGGTGCTCCTTCTCCCTAGCCTCCATCAACTTGGAAGGTAGCCTTCTCCGACTTTAGAAGTTGGCTACCTTCTCTGCAGTCCCTCTGTCACCTTTGTCAGGGTTCATCTGAGCCAACTGGATCGGCCCCCTCTTGTCCGAGCCAGTTTCTACGCGAGGCAGAGTCAGTGGCTGGACGTGAGGAGATTGAGATCGAGTCAACCGAGCGATGACCCCTTGCAGCGGTGTTAGACGGATTTTCTTACTTTTTGTCATGCAATGTACTGGCCTTTGCCTTTCTGATGTATCAATGGTTTGGAATGAAAAGAAAAAGGGATTTATTCCGTCCATCTTGTTGTACAATTTCAAAAATAGAATTTGCGTAGTGCGGCTGCGTTCCATGTCCGAGGAATGGGTTCCCCTTCCATTGTTGCTAACCTGTACGCACCTTTCCCGAGCGTCTCGACCACTCGGTAGGGGCCTTCCCAGTTAGGGGACAGCTTGCCCGCCGCCTCTAGTGGTCGAGAGGCTTCAGCTTTCCTGAGGACGAAGTCTCCCGGTCGGAAGTGTCTGCTTCGGACTCTGGCGTTGTAGTATCGAGTGAGGCGTCGCTGGTATTCCATCGCTCGGATGCTGGCAATGTCCCGGAGTTCATATGATAGGTTGAGGTTCTCGAGTAACTTCTGGTTGTTTTCCTCGGTCGAGTAGCGGATGACTCGAAGAGACGGGTTGGCGATCTCCAATGGAATGACGGCCTCAGTGCCGTACACCAACTGAAAGGGGCTTTCACCGGTTGCCGTCCTGGGAGTCGTTCGGTGTGACCACAGTATGCTAGGCAATTCCTCGAGCCAACTTCCCTTGGCTTTGTCGAGTCTGGTCTTTATGCCTTTCAAGATAGTCTTGTTGGCATTTTCGACCAGCCCGTTGGCCTGAGGGTGGGCGACCGAAGTGAAGTGGTTGCGAATGTCTAGGTCGTCGCATATGTCTCGAAAATATCGAGAATCGAATTGCCGACCGTTATCGCTCACTATCACTCGGGGGATGCCGAAGCGACAAATGAGCGATTTCTAGACGAAACTCCAGACTACTGTCTCGGTGATCCTTGCAGTGGCTTCGGCCTCGATCCATTTGGTGAAGTAGTCGATGGCGACGATGATGAACTTTTTCTGGGACTGAGCCGTGGGGAATGGTCCGAGAATGTCGATCCCCCACCGAGCGAAGGGATAAGACTCGGCGAGCGTGACGAGCTCTGTGGCCGGCCGATGGACCAAGTGGTATAACCACTGGCATCGGTCGCACTGTTGAGCATAGGCCGAGCAGTCACGCTGCAGGGTGGGCCACCAGTACCCCTGTCGTAACAGGATTCTGGCCAGTGACCTTTCCCATGAGTGCGCTCCGCACAGGCCTTCATGAACCTCTCGAATGGCTCGGCTGGCGTCGTCGGGGCCGAGGCACTTCAGGAGAGGGCCGGCGAAGGACCTTCGGTAGAGCGTGTCGTCCAGGACGACGAAGCACCGGGCTTGGTACTTCATTCGGTGTGCTTCCCGAGGGTCGGAGGGCTCTTGGGAGTCTTGAAGCCAAGACAGGTAGGGGGTGCGCCAGTCGCTCGGGTCGGCCGAGTCAACAGCGAGGAGCTCCAAGTCGATGCTCAGGCGCTCTAGCTCTTCGAGGAGGACTGATCGGGTACCTTCTGGGTCTAGGGAGGAGGCCAACCGAGAGAGGGCGTCCGCTCGGGAGTTTTCTTCCCGGGCTATTCGGACTACCTCGAATCCCTCGAATCGTTGGGCCAAGCTCCTGACCAGCTAGAGGTATTTGATCATGGGTGCCTCTCGAGCTTTGTACTCGCCGTTGACCTGGCTCGCGACCAGCTGAGAGTCGGTGTGGATCCTGACTCGCTCAGCCCCCAGCCGCCGGGCCATACGCGCTCCCGATATATAGGCCTCGTACTCGGAAGCGTTGTTGGACGCCTGGAAGTTGAATTTCAAGGCGTACTGTAGCTCCACTCCTTCGGGGGATCTCAGGAGGATCCCAGCACCGCTACCGACCGAGTTGGAAGAACCGTCGAAGTAGAGTTCCCAGGTTGGCCCGGGCATGGTCGGTAACCTCCCTTCGGCTGGGATAATGCTCTCGGCAATGAAATCGGCGAGCGCTTGACCTTTTATAGCCGCACGCGGGCGATACGAGATGTCGTAGGCCCCAAGCATAAGGGCCCACTTGACGAGTCGCCCCGAGGCCTCGGGGTGGGCCAAGATCTTCTTCAACGGCTCGCCAGTTAGCACGGTGATGGGGTGCCCCTGGAAGTAGGGTCGGAGGCGTTTCGCGGAGGTAACCAGCGCTAGCACGAGCTTCTCGGTTGCGGGGTATCTCCTCTCGGCCTCGCTAAGCATTTTACTGGTATAGTAGACTGCCCTTTCGATTCCCGAGTCATTTCTGACCAGGACCGAGCTGACCGTCGATGACGTCGCCGAGAGATAGAGTAGTAAAGCTTCGCCCGGCACGGGCTTGGAGAGCACCGGGGGCGAAGCCAGGAACTCCTTAAGCTCAGCGAACGCTTTCTGGCATTCCTCATCCCATGCGAACGTAGCAGATGCCCACTTGGGCCCCTTCAATAGTTTAAAGAAGGGCAAGCATCATTCGGCCGCACGGGACAGGAAACGGCTGAGAGCGACGACACGCCCGGTCAGACGCTGGACGTCCTTGATGCAGGCGGGCGGGCGCATGTCCAGGATGGCCTGGACTTTGTCAGGGTTAGCTTTGATCCCACGCTGAGTGACCAGGAAACCCAGGAACTTCCCGGATCTTACTCCGAAGGCGCACTTGGCAGGATTGAGCTTCATATTGTACTTCAGGAGGACGCTGAAGGCTTCGGCGAGGTCGGTAAGGTGGTCCTGGGCCTTGGGGGTCT
The DNA here is from genome assembly GCA_022559845.1 of Amorphophallus konjac. Lineage (NCBI taxonomy): Eukaryota > Viridiplantae > Streptophyta > Magnoliopsida > Alismatales > Araceae > Amorphophallus > Amorphophallus konjac. The sequence continues at coordinate 456,080,470 of CM040122.1, read as the reverse complement.
TGACGAGCATGTCGTCAATGTAGGCCTCGACGTTCCGACCTAGCTGTTCCTCAAACATGTGGTTGACCAGTCTTTGGTATGTGGCTCCGGCGTTCTTCAACCCGAAAGGCATCCGGGTATAGCAGTACACGTCGTAGTCGGTGATGAAGGCGGCCTTCTCGATGTCTTCGGGGTTCATCCTGATCTGATGGTAACCCGAATAGGCGTCCAGAAGCTGAGCATCTCGTTGCCCGATGTCGAGTCGACCAGTTGGTCGATGCTGGGTAAGGGATAGCAGTCTTTAGGGGTCGCCTTATTCAAGTCGGTGAAGTCCACGCACATCCGCCACTCGCCGGAAGCCTTTGGTACCAGGACGACATTGGCTAGCCACGTAGGGTACAGGACTGGTCTAAAAAGACCAGTCTCTTGCCCCTTGGTGACCTGCGCCTTGATGATCGTCTGCTTCTCTGGTGCGTGCTTCCTTCGGCGCTGCTGCACGGGCTTCATGGTAGGGTTGAGGTTGAGTTGGTGTAGCACGGTCTCCTCAGGTATCCTAGGGAGCTGATCGTCGGACCAAGCGAATACTAGGATATACTCAGAAAGAAAATTCTTATATAGCTGCTGTTCCTCGAGTGGTAAGTCGGCTTCGATCCTTACTCCTAGGGTCGGGTCGTCGTTTAGGAAGATCGTCAGCAACTCGCCTCCTGGCTTAGCAACTGCGGACTTTTCCTCGACTTCTCGGGGGCCCTTATTATTCCCATCCGGCCGCGTGGCCTCCACCGAGATGTTGTAGCATCTTCGGGCCGTGGCCTCGTTACCTCGGATTTCCCCTACCCCGTTCTTGGTGGGGAACTTCATTTTCTGGTGATAGGTAGATGGTACTGCCTTGATCCGGCTGAGGATTCCCCGGCCGAAAATGGCGTTGTACGCTATCATCCCTTTGATCACCATGAAGTCTACCATGATCGTAACGGTTTTGGGTGGGGTGCCGAGGGTAACCGGCAGGCTTAGGGCTCCCTCGGGGAGAGTGGTCAGGCCATTGAACCCACAGAGGGGCGTCCGGATCGGGCGGAGTTTGGATGGACTCTCTCCCATTTTGAGGAAACAGTCATAAGACAACACATCAGTGTCACTTCCATTGTCCACAAGAATCCGATCTACGTTACAATGGTTTATAGTGGCCGAGATTATGAGGGCGTCATCGTGCGGGGTGCTCAGCCCTTCCAGGTCTTGGTCGGAGAAGACTATGACCTGGGGCGGGGCCTTGGGTGGCTTTGGGGCTCGACTCGCCCGCTCGGCATGACGCTTCCTTCCACGGCTGCTGTCGCCTCCTGACGCTATTCCTCCAGAGATGACGTTGATGTGGATCCCTCGGGGGGCGTTGTCAATCTCCTCTGCGGCGCCTTGATCTTCTCTGCGCTCGGCAGTGAACCGAGCCAGATGCCCCAGGCGGACGAGGTGCTCGATCTCGTCTTGGAGCTGGTGGCAATCACCGGTGTGATGTCCGTGATCGCCGTGGAATAGACAATGTCTGTCTCGCTTGCGGTTCTTCGACCTCATCGGCTCGGGCCGACGGAGAAGTCCCGAGTCTTTGATGTCTTCATAGATTTCATAGACCGGGGCGGTTAATGGGGTGTACCGCTCGTACTTCCGCTTGCGCTCTCCATCTCGATCCCGCTTCTTTCCCGAGCTAGGATTTGGCTCGGGGCCCCGCTTCTTGTCCCCCTCCCGACCCGAGCCGGTTGCGTCTCGGCAAGCGCTGAGCACTTCCTCGCACTCGGCGTGGCGCAGAGCCAGAGTCACTAGCTCGGCAAGGGTCGAGGGAGGGTGGAGGACGAGTTCGCGGCGGAGATTCTCATCCCGGGTACCCCCGATCAGGGCGGTTGTGGCCGAGGCCACATCCAGGAGGGGGATTCGGAGGGCTTCCGATTTAAACCGGTGGACGTAAGCCCGGAGCCTTTCCCCTTGCGCTTGTTTGAGGGCCAAGAGCCCCGCCACCGACCTTGGGGGGGCACTTCCGACGAAGCTCTCCTTGAAGACTCGCCCGAACTGCTTGAAGTGTCGGATGGATCCGGGGGCGAGGGCCCGGAACCACGCTTGAGCACCCTGGACCAGAGTGGTCACGAAGGCGCGGCACTTGATGGGGTCCGATGCTCCGTGTAGAGTCATCAGGGCGTCGAAGCTATCATAATGGTCGGCCGGGTCGCCCTGGCCGTCGTAAAGCTTGAAGGTTGGTATGGGGGCTCTGGGAGATACCTCTGCCTTCAAGATATACTCGGAGAACGGCGATTTCTCCTCGTCTTCCGGGGAAGAGGCCTTCTGCAGAGCGCGAAGGGCGCGCTCCTGCTCAGCAAAGTGCCTTTCGAAGTCTCGCAGCCGGAGGGATAGCTCTGGTTGCTGTCGTGCCGCGAGGCTAGGGGGGTGCCTAGGCGGTCTTCGGGGGCGTTGGCTTCCGGATCGGGCCGTTGCGCCCCCTGCCTTCCTTTCCTTGGTGTGGAGGAGGCCTCTTGCTCCGGAGGCGGAGCTTGCGAGGGTCCTCCGACCCTGTTACGGATGAGCTGCTGGCCGCGGAGGGTGAAGCGGCCCCCAGCTGTGTGCTGGGATGTACTCCTGCGGGGGGGGGGGGGGGGGGGAGGCTCCCTGACGGGGCGCGGGACCTTGCATCCCTGGCCGCCTGGGTTTTCATGAGATCCACGAGGACATCCAGTTTGGCGTTGAGGGCCTGGAAGGCTTCGGCGCCACCGTAGGGGGGTAGCCCCGCTGTCGCGGGGGGGGGGGGGGGGGGTGGTGGTGGTCCGTCGGCGGGGATGCTGGCGTTGGAGGGAGGGTTCTGTGAGGCCCTGGAAGGGCCATCCCCTGCCGCTACCACATCCTTACCCCTCTCGCCGGAGGACCTCCTCCCTGAGCTCCTCCGCACCATGTTGGCTCTTCGTGCGTTTCCCACAGACGGCGCCAGATGAAGAGGCGAAATCTCGCGCTGGTTCCTGAGCTGGCTGGTGATCACCAAGATGATGAACTGCAAGACAGGGAAACGGGTCAGAGGGCCCAGGGGGATTCCCTGGGGCAAGATCCTCCGACGCTCAAGTCAGTAGAGCAATGGTGGGAGCAGCGATAGGGTGGGGGAGATGAGGGCGCGGGATCCCTCTCCACCGATGGGGTGAAGTGGTCCTTGCTCAGGAGTTTGGGGGTGGAATCATACCCTTCTTGACCTGCCTTTCGCCGGAGGGTATCCCAGATTTTTATAGCGCGCCTCCTTCTGGAGTCCTGCAAGCTGAGAGGTCTTCGGTGGAGGTTACGTCTCCATCGTGGGCTTTGATGGCCTCATCGTGGGGGCGTTATCCTTGCGGGGAAACCGGAGCTCCTGTACTTCTTAGTGTTTGGCCCGCTATGGACTCTAACGGCTGCAATGATGAATATCTCATCGGTCGTCCCGAGCTTAAGGGGGCCGGCCCTATCGGGCGATAGGCCTAGCTCTGTGAGGAGATGGGTCGAATAGACCGGCTAGCGCTTCCCCCCTTCGGGCGGAGGGGTAGCTCGTGCGCTGGTCTTCCTGTGACCTGACTGAGGCTCGGGCTCTCCGAGCCTTGGGTCCACCTAGGAGAGTTGTTTCCTCGAGCATTGTTTTATTGGGCTTTTCCGAGTGGGCCCTGTGGGCTGTCACTTGGGTGAGCTTGACTCGTTGGGCCTTGTTGGGCCTAGTTGGGTCTGCTCTTTGAGTGGGCTGCAGGAATCCCCCTCTCCACTGAGTTTCTGCGAAACCATCTTAGGCTAGTCGGCCGAAAGAAACCTTTCTTTGGATTTATCAGCTACTCTTTTCCCTTTTACTCCGTTGGACCCGCCTTGGTTGCAGCACTTCCACGTTGGCTGGTAACCGCTCCCCAAGGTGAAACCTGCGGGTCTACGACCCAGATACTTCCACGCCGAGAAGTTGGTCCCTATTTCTGTTAGCCTTTTGTTATTTCCGGCCAAACAATCGTTGATTTCGGAGGACATTCTTCAAGGTTGTTTCGTTGAAACTCAGAAAAGATTCCTATCACGTAGTGTTAAAAACGTGTCTCATCACGCCTTGGCATCCACTTTTCACTCCATTCTCCACTCCACTTCATTACACTTCTATTTCATTCCACTCCGTGTCATTCCCCTGCAAAGCAGACGCCAAGGCGGGGCAGCTGTAGACACGGCATTTTAGCATTATGCTGAGCAGATCCCGTATTACACTAAGACGCCCCAAAGCAGCTCGCACGGTTAAGTTAGTTGAGTAATCTCTAATTTAATATGATAATCTCGTCTCACGAAAAGAAAATTGCGGTTTCTTGAATAAAAACTCTTGTTAATGGGCTTGTGACCATTCCTACACAAAACAAAAAAATGTTAATGGGCTTGGCCCATCTTTTTAGTCCTAAAAGGTGGGGGGGGGGGGGGGGTTATTGTGTGTTGATGGGCTTGGAATCATGTGCTAATGGGCTGGGCCCATTCTTATTCATAAAATAAACCAATGGGCTTGGCCCATCCTTTCCTACATAAAAATTTCTTGTGTTGATGGGCTTGGCCCATTCTTGTTCAAAAAAATAATCATTAAAAATATAAATATAATAAACTAATTTTGGTGACCCATTGTCCCCCATAAAAAAAAGGAGAAAAAGATATTAATAAACTTGACTCATCGTTTATTTCATACAATAATAAGAACAAAAATAATTATGATAATACTTCTTAACTCTCTCCCCTCTTCCCGGATCTGGTCCCCCCATTTAACACAGTCATCATCCCTCTCCTCTCTCCACCGGCCATCCACTTCTCTCCCCCTCACCCAGAACCCCCACGGCAGCAACCCCTCGGCTTGGGCTTCCCCCTCCTCACGCCTGCCACTGTCTCTCGTCGCCACACACATCCCCGTCTCCTCTCCCCAGCCGTGCCACCTCTCTCCCTTCCTTCTCACTGCTAAGCCACCTTCTAGCAACCCCCCTGTGCTCCACTTTCACTCCCCGGGTTGCACCCACGGCCACCACCGTCTTCCTTCGGACGCCCTCACCCTCACTCCTCCCCTCCACTTTCTGATCCTCTCCCTCTGCTTGCCATCTCCACGGTCGTAGCCCCTATGCTGTAACCATCTCATTCACTCCCTCTGCTAGCACCCCGCCACCATCCCTCCCTCGCCTGCACCATCCGAGCTCCACACCGGCCACTGTCACTCTCCATCCGACCACCACCACTCCTCCTCCCTCCGACCACCGTCAACCGCCGCTGCCACCTCCGGCCACCACCCTCACCTCCACCGTCTCCCCTCCCTCTTTCTCTTTCTCTCCTCTGCCGCCACCCAACCACCGCACCATATCTCCTTTTCTCCAACCCCACAGCAGAACCCCACTCCCGATCCATCCATCTCCCCATCGCTGCCATCTCTCCCCCTCCATTCTTCCGGCTAACCCACCACCCACAGCCGCCTCCACCTCCCACTCGCACCCCTCCCGCTCTCTGCTACCCACGCCGCTGCGAGCGACACCTCACCGCCGGTGCAACCCCGACCGTCGTCCACGCCTCCGTCGACCTCCCCTCACCGCTGTTGCCGTCACTCTCTTGGCCACCGCCTGCAGCTCGCCGCAACCGCCCCCCTGCACACCATCGCCGCGATCGTCGTCCACGCCCCCCGTCGACCGCACACGCCCACTGCACCGCCGCCGTCCTCCCTTGCATGCCAGCGAGCCCCACGTCTCCGCACTGGACGCCACCGTCTCCTCCACACGACGCCGCCGTGACCACCCATCACCGCACCTGCACCGCTGCCGTTCGCGTCCACGCCCTCGTCGTCGTCCCCGGCCGCTGAAGCCCTCCACCGGCGACCTTGCCACCGCAGAGCTTCCCCGACGCGGACTCCCCCTCCCCCGCCGTCTCCCTCTCTCTCCCCGTCTCCACTCTCTCTCTCTCTCCCTCTCTCTCTCTCTCTCTCACCGCGACGCGGCTCTCTCTCTCTCTCTCTTTCTCTCCCCTCCCCCGCGATCTCTCTCTCTCTCTCCATCTCTCTTTCTTTTATTTTTTTTCTTTCTTTTACTCCCTCTCTCACTCTTTCTTTCTCCCTCTCATTCTCTCTGTCTCTCACCTTCTCACTCCCACCCTCTCTCGATCTCTCTCTTTCAACTTTTCTTTTCTTTTATTTTTTATCTCATTCCCTCTCTCCTTGACGTATTCTCTCTCTCCCTATCTCCCTCCCATACATGTTCCCATATTCTCATTTTTATTATTCTTAGTATCTGTCTTCTTTAATTTGTGTTATTGTTATTGTCTCGTGTGTGTGCATGTGTCTGTGAGGGCATGTATGAGTCTGTGTGAAGTGAAAAGAAAGATTCCAATCCGGTCCTTTTTGGAGCTCGTGAAATTAAGGAAGATCCTGCCGAGTTCATGTGCGTTCGAGTGCACGAGGAAAGTCGCTCTGCAGCGCCGCGCGTTCGTTCCGTCCTCATCCTGTTGAGGAAGCCTGTCACCGGCCCCTCCTAATAAGCTCTCCTCACCCTTTTTTTTTTTACTTTCATTCAGTCTGTTAGTCCTTTGCATGCATCATACATCATCTGTGCCACACCTCTCTCCTCGAGAAGGCCTGGTTTGTGAATGTCTTTGCATTTGTCCCATTGTGATTTCATCCATCCCCCTTTGGTCCAAAAGGGGTTTCAAAACCAGCACCAACCAGGTGCATCATCGTTTACGATTCCATCGTTGCTTAGCATATGGGATTGATGCTACACTACCTATGTTCTTACTTCGTTGCTCTTTCCTTGTCTGATCTTTTGCAAGGGTAATCCAAAGGAGGAGGAGGAGGAGCCTACGGAATCCCCCAGCCCAGAGATGAAAAGTAATCGTTCCCCCCTATTCTGAGGTACTCGACCGTCACCTTCCCCGTTTCCATCTTCTCCGCTCCCCTGTTTTCATTAGTTGTTATTAGGCTTTTGTCCCTCTCCCTCTCTATTTACTTTCTAAATAACAAACAAAAAGAATCTTTCACTCGATATGTTTTCCTAGCAATCTTTAATATCTGTATTATTCTATTTTATGCACCACTATCTCTCTTTGTTTTCTTATATCTCGATTCCTCTCATCATTTTCTCCTGTCCCTTTAAAAGACATAAAAGAACAAAAAATAATAAAGGCAACAAAAACGAAAACCAAAAACAACAACGAAAAATTAAAACAAACCAAAAGAAGGAATAACAAAATCGGGGTAACCAAGGAAGGCCCTCTTCGTCGGCCGGCCAAAAGAAGAGGAAGAGAGGACCCGCACTGCTCCCGCTCTGGCGGCGAACGCGATCACAGCTTTCCCGTGGGGTTCTCAGCCCCTGGCGATCACATCCCCCTCCCCCTTTCTTTTCTGTTACTTTTTCCTTTTGTTTAAACCCCGTGGACGGAAGTAATTCCTCGCGGAGGTTCCTGCGACGGAAGTAATTCCTCGCGAAGGTTCCCGTGACAGAAGTAATTCCTCGCAGAGCCTTTTCATTCTGTCATTTTATTTCTTTAATTTTTGTCTAAATCCTGCGACGGAAGTAATTCCTCGCGAAGTTTCCCGTGACGGAAGTAATTCCTCGCGAAGCCTTTTCATTCTGTCATTTTATTTCTTTAATTTCTGTCTAAACCCTGCGACGGAAGTAATTCCTCGCGAAGGTTCCCGTGACGGAAGTAATTCCTCGCGATACCTTTTCATTCTGTCATTTTATTTCTTTAATTTCTGTCTAAATCCTGCGACGGAAGTAATTCCTCGCGAAGGTGCCCGTGACGGAAGTAATTCCTCGCGGAGCCTTTTCATTCTGTAATTTTAATTCCTTCAATTCCTGTCAAAACCCCGTGACGAAAGTAATTCCTCGCGGAGGTCCCTGCGACGGAAGTAATTCCTCGCGGAGCCTTTTCATTCCGTAATTTTGTTCTTTTAATTTCTGTTTAAACCCCGTGGACGGAAGTAATTCCTCGCGGTGGTTTCCATTCTGTAATTTCCTTATGTCAATTCATTTCGTTGTACATTTCCACTCCGTGGGTTTTCTCGTTCCGTATATTTTCCGCCTCTAAACCCGGTAGAGACAACCCTCTCCGGGACCTTTTACGCACTCTCTCATCCCAGCAGCGTATTTTCTTTCCCCTTCTCCTAAACCCTGTGACGTCCGTCCACAATCCGTGTGACCCTTACTGGGCCAGTGACACGAGGTTCACCCCTACTTTTCAGGTAGGTGGCATCGTTCTGCTTCCGCGGTTCCTGGTGTGCGAGTCCGTAGCTACCAGCTGGTACCTTAGTCTGGCTTCCCCCGACTTTCTAGGTACGTCTTTCTTTTCAGTTGAGTGTACTGCTAGACTTACTGTCTTTCTTTTGGGCTGGAGTCTGGTATAATTGTTAAATTAGAATTGTTAATTAAAAAGTAAGTTTATTTCTGCTACTTTAGCAAACCGATCTAATGAAATTTAATTACTTACTGGTATATCTCTGTGGCATCAATATACTCTACACATGCCTTTTATCCCTTCGGAGCTTTACCGCTCTTGGGAGGCCTTGCGGGTTCCAAGTGGTATCGGGTCTACTCGATAGTTCTATCGGGTATATCCGATATCTGGGATCCGGGTCGTCACAACATGAGAGCTCTATAATTAACAAAGTCACAAATCAAAAGCATTTAAAACACATAACATATTATAATAAAGATAAAAACGTTATGGGAAGAGTGATTAAGACCAAAGAAGAGTTGGAGAACAGGTAAAAACCGGACAGACTAACTATATTCTTTGAGTAAAATTGTGTCAAAAAAGAATGTGTTTCCAATCAATTAATATTATTAACTTTTATTTCTCATTAATTTTTTTAAATTTATTTTAATATTATTATAAAATATAAAAATTTGAATCTATCTTAAATATAAACTAAACCCATGTAAATGAGGAGAAAAATATGTTACAATCTGTATGCATACGCTTGTAACAAGATTTTCAATCGATTAATACTCAAAAATCGCACGACAATCATAAATCTAAAGAGTTCTAAAGTTTGATTTCATCACGTAAAAAGTTTATCTTCAAGTTTCAGCCATTGATTTGCTAAAATCACCTCCAATACACAGAAAGGCCCCTCTAATCCGACTCCTAAATATTCTCCGACGACCCATCCACCTCCAATCATTCTTCCACGCCTGGAACGAGCTGATCACCGTCGCATGCAGTCAAACGAACCGAAGGGGCCGCCATGGGTGAACATGGCATCTGCAAACGTAGCGCTTCGAAGTTTTCTTCGGTCGGTATCGAGCGACCGACCGGGTCGAATCGGGTCCACATCGTACCTGACCCGTTTGACTCGCACGAGTCGGCCCGATGTTTCACGAGTTGGTTAAGACTCATCATCACTCAGCCAATCCAAATCGGATGACGTCTTCAATTTTTCATCGATCTGATACGGCACGTCCGAATCAGACCGAGTCGACAAACTATGATTTGAACTCAACCGTGTGGGTCGGTCATTTCACCTTTGACCACACCTTAATTGCTTTTGATGACTCTAATTCCCGGAGTTGTTCCTACGACATGAGCGGAAATCTTAATTTAGTCAAATAAAAATCTATTGAAACACGAGGAAATGCTACTTTATCTTCCTTCAAGACTCCCTGCATCATCTACATCCATCCACTCTACACATCATGTGCTAATTATAGTGAACAATGGGTCCTGCAGCACCGATGAAATTTACGTGAAGAATACTGTAGGCTGTAGTTTTTTTTCTTTTTTTGGGTTGAAATTCTACCATACTAATCTTGTTTACAAGTCTTCTCCATAAATCCTTTTTAAACCTGACCCCGTGGGGGTTCGAACCTTTGTTATCTGGGTGCAATGGACCTACCAAGCCGGATTCGCAGTTGCACAAACTCACACACGTGGCCCAACTTAAATATTTTGGGTATCAAGTTGTACTGGGCCTGAGAGTCTCGTAAATTTAATCACGTTTAGAGATGTCAAAAATATCCGTAAATCTGATTATCAAATTTGACATGTAACTTAGGTCATATGGCTGGGATTCCCATCCCCTGTAGCTGGGGGCCATGCGATAGTCCAAAAAGGGGGAGCAAGATAAAGGAACAGATTGTTACACTGCTGGACGCGGGTGGTCGTGAAAAGAGGCGCTTGGCCAAGACGGAAAGGGAGCAAGCAATCCGCTCTATGCTTGGTACTGGTATTCATAATATAATATATTATCTGATATATAATCGATAACTTGATAATCATTCGTTTTATTAACTTAACGTACAGTAAATGGATAATATTTTTTTAAAATAAATTAACGGATATAAATATGGATATATCCGATTTCTTAACGGATACGGATACGAATATACTTCATTGAAGCCGTATCCGTCCGTTACCGTTAAACAAGTTTGGATTTGACTCAAATAGTTTAATATCTCGAAGAAAATGACATTGAAGATGAGATAGATGTATAATCTAAGTCAATTCTATTTTAAAGATAATAAAATATTTCTAAATTATAAGATATTTTTATAATTTTTTAAATTATAACTTAATATATTCTTTATTTTCATACAAAATATGTAAAGAACGAAAAGATGATGGAGATTAAAGTCCAATAGTGTTATTTCACTTTATTATTTTCACTTAATATGTTTCATCTTGTCTTTAGAGATATTATAATATTTTATATTTTTATAATTTTAATTTCATTCTATGTTGACTAATGAATGATGAGGATACGAGAACTAAATTGAAATATGTTTGTTTATCATATATATATATAGATTGTTCTTTTTAATTTTATTTTTTTTTCTAATTGAGTTAATTTACGTCTTAAATTTTAATCTTGTATCCACTCTTATGATCGGTAATTATCTGCTAACCGTCCGCTAATCGTATTTTTCGGATACTAACTAGATAACGGTTTCGAATACACTATTTTTCGAATACTTAACGAACAGTAAACATATACAGTTTTTCCTTATCGGATATGGATACGGATAGTCCACTATCCGTACCGTATCCGACCCGTTGACATCTCTAACTCCGGTTATGCTCGTGATTTGGCTTGGGTCATTTGAGTCCAGAGAAAGGTTTGTTGTATATCTTAAGTGTGCAGTGTCTTTATTTTTGATATATATTTTAAAATAATTCTCAAGATATCTTAATTTAGAATTCAAGTCACGTCATCATTGAATTATCTAAAAAAATTAAAAATAAAATAGATCAATTTTTAAAAGAATATACTTAACAATATTCATTCAATATAATTTTTTAATATTTTTTTCTGAATAATCTAATGATGACGTGATTTATATCTTAAATTAAAATATCTTGAGTACTACTCTAAACGATTTTCAAAAAAGAATTTAAAAACACAGCACACCCTTAACGTGCAGTGAACCCTTCTCTTGAGCCAATATTGCTCCTACGCATCTCTACGGCTACGAAGAGAATTCCATGCTCAGATGGCCCAAAGTGGCACGACCATGGCCTGACTGTTGTCATGGGCCTCCCATTTGGTCCTATCAATCCAACAATCTTTTAACCGTGCTGGATCCATTTATGACCTGAATCTGTAAAAAGAGTAGTACTGGCTGCAAATTATGGTTTACGATTATTCTTAATCATCTTGCAAGCTTTCTTACTGTTGAATCACAATGGTTAACTTAGTCATCTTATCACGCATACACGGATCAATAGCACGTGAATTTGTGAGACGACTAGACACAACTACATCTGCAATCAATAGATCTCTAATTTGGACTGACCCATTGACAACAACAACGACACACAAGACATTGGCTTGTTAAAGCAGACATATGCTTAATGATAACCATGCCTGTCCAACTACAAGCGAAGTTATAACTAGTTGGGATCAAAGATCTTATAGTTAGCTGTTGTAAGGGGGTGTGGGTAAATTTTTTTTTTTTTGGGTTAGAAACCACTTTTGATCTCCAACTTCTGGCATCTCTTCTCAAATCCACTTCCTACTACCTCTCCTTGCAAGGCTTGCCAGCACTTTGCTCGTGCTTTTATGGACATCAAACATTCGGTTATACTTTGTTATCGAAAGAATAGCTTTCCTGACGGTGGACTGCGAAACATGGATAGCTTATATGCATCCAGCTGGTTTGAAAGCAAAGTTCCTACATTTCGGGATATATTCTATAGCATCTCCTGTAACTCGGGATCTCATCCCTTAGATGATTAACGGTGACATGCAAACTATAAATCTCCGAAGGAAGATTCTCTGAGTCTTAAGTATTCACTTAGGCAGCGTTTGAAAACATCTATGGAGAGAAAGTTTGGAGATTTTAATGATCGGAATCTATGACATCTCTTATGGACATTTCCAAATGACGACATTGACTTGCGCATGTTCATGGATTATGAAGTTAGGAGAGAGAGAGAGACTCGTACTGAAGCCCAACACAAAATTGTCGGAAGATGTTTGAAGGGAGTTTCATGGGCGTTGCAACGGACTCCCTCCGAGGCATTTACTCTTTTGCCCTCGTCCCCCTCTTCCTCTCCCACCACATGCCGCAGCAGTAGTGCATCCAAAGACCCCCCTCTCCTGCGGACTCCCTCATTGTTGGCCATCCAACTCGCCACTGCAGACTCTTTCGCTGCTAGCTGTCGCCGTTGAGCTCGCCACCACGAACACTCTCACTGGTCATGGGTCGTCGATCGCTGTCGCCGTCGGGCCATGTTCTCAAAATCCTCCCACCTCGATGTCGAAGATGAACAGTATCACGAGCAGTTATTATTCATCCAGACTCAAAACTGTGGTTGATACTGTAGTGTTTCACTGTATCATTCCCAAAATATTACTCGTCCAAATTAAATAAGGGTAAAGAGGTAATTAAATTTATTGCTCCCAAAAAAGTCTCCTCTCACCCAAAATGGTTGCATCCCAGGTCAAGTACGATTTTAATTTAAAAAAATATCTGACCTATCGTACCATTGTACTGTGGAGGGATTTTTCAAAACTAGCCAGGGTAATCAACCTCGTACAATCATCGAATGACATCTGCACGTCCCTGCTCCCAAAGGCAACAAAAGTGGTCAATGGCCAGTAAATTTGGATTGAAGAGGGAAAGGATTCCAACGTTGAAGTAGGCTGAAAACCATGGCGACAGAGAAACTTAACACAGGTCTCTATTTACCAGGTCTCTCTCAAGGTATTGGATTTCGTTCCAGGAGCTGAAGGTTTCTGATATGGGACTATTCTTATGTATGGATTTGGGCACATGGCATCTCAGGACTGATTTGGGATAAATATGTGGGCCGAGGGAGGTGCCTCTATTGGGCCATTAGTGGGCCAAGGACAGGCCATTGTCAGGGTAGCAAGCTCGCTAGACCCACAAGTCTCTAGCCATCGCAAACAGACCCGAGGCGTTCAGCTGATGTCAAACTGAGCTCTTATTTGCTTTTGTATTTTCAAAATACAATTTCGACATTGACTGATCTTGAACGTCGACCTCATTGGGAAGTTATTAGAGTTCAATTTAAGCCTGATTGGAGGAGATCTGGCACGTTTGGGAAGTGTATTACGCTTTGGGTTTTTTTTTCTTCCAAAAACCATTAGAGAGAGAAAGTAAGAGTATTTGGAGTTTCTGAAAAGTGTAAAATGTTCTCCTTATCTCTCTCCAGAACATAAAAATAAGATTTTGAAAAGTTTGATGTGACTTTGATACATTTAGTTTAATTTTTGGGGAGTGAGACTTTCTAGATCAAAAAATCAAAACCAATATAATCTCTAAGCACATATAAGATTTTTCATACTTGAACGTGAACTTGCATGCATCCTTCCTTTTACCCATATCTTGTTAAATTAAAGATGACAAGATTCATTCAATAATGCCCGATGTCTAACTAAAATTAATCAAAATATCTTTACATATCATCGTGTAAAAAGGAGGGAATATATGACATGATTGCAAGATCTCTCGTCCCTCCTACCAGGCATTATGCGAACGAAAAGGAACGCACCGACCAGGGTGCGCACACTGGCGCACACACCGTCAGCTTCTCTCGTCCTCTCTCTCGTCCTACCCCCAGCACAGTGTTCTTCACATTCCTTGGTAAAAACCAGCCTCACATGTCACAACACGGTGCACCGGCCATACACGTGAGGTGTCAGGGCACGAGCCACTGGCTTGGCTTCCCCCGTCTCTATTTGTGAGGTAAATCTGCAGATACGCACGAAGTCGACTACACAGATCGCCACAGTGCTTGCGACTGCGAACTTTGCCATGCTTGCCCACGTTAGAAAAAGTCCGTGCCCTCTCGTCACCATCAACCGGAGCTTTACATCGCCCCCGCCCCCCCGCCGACGCCTAAGGCTGTTCTGGTGCTAGACCCTCTCACAGTGGGATCAATCCTTTCCCACCTCTCACATGTAACGTCATGGCTGTACGAACCATCGTTTGCATGTCCCATCCGTGGACCGGGATCGCTTCTCGATCGGAACCACTGCCACGGGCCCAAACAGCTTATGGCTATTCTGGTCATATCAACGCTCACCGACTGATGTACGGGACTATATGAACATCACCTGCTGGAATGGAAGGGCACTGCAGGTAGGAGGCCTATTACACGTGGTCCGTCGATCTAATGGCCCTTCTGGGGGGTCGGCATCGTTGTAGTTACATTCTGTGTACACTCCACAACCCAAAACACACAACCCACTTTCTTTTCACGAGAAAGTTGACCGGGCTGTGCCTCGCTCGTGTCAAAACAGCGCCGCGTTCAAAAGCCGCGAGATGGTGCTGGAAGAACGGGTGGGAAAGGGAGCCCGCAGGCCGCAGTTGACGACACCCCACGTGAAAACACCCCCAACCCAAAAGGAGATGGAAGGGAAAGGAAGGAGGCTCAAAGAGGAGGCATGGCTTGGCTGGCGTCTTAGTCAGGAAGAAGAAGTGTGGGGGGGGGGGGGGCACAAGGGCAAATGCTGCACCACTTGGAGTCACTAGCACCTATGAAGGCTCCCACCATTCGGTCCTCTTGCTCTTCCTCCCCCCCACCTCTCACAGCATTAGTTGATTACGGAACAAGTAGACGAACACATGCTCCCACATCTAAAGACTTCGTCTCACAGCTTCGAACTCCAGCTGATGATGAGGGTCGGCCGGTTAAGAGCTAGTTGGCTATACATACGTCTGAATGGGTTAACATTTGCCCGGGCGACTCTGGAAGTACGCTGCAGCTGTCAATCTGAAGAAGTAGCCAAAGCCAATTGGACTTGCCCTGAGGTTTCTATATTGTGAGCTCAGATCTTACGTGCTCTGATTCGATGTGGTCCATCAACCGACGGCGTCAGGCCTACACATGGTCGATGCACTAAAAAAGGTAGCCCATTCATTATATATGAAAGAATGGGTGATCATCGATCTATGGCAGTTGGGGGTTTTGTTTATATGACTCATGGAGAATTCTAATGCAAGCAGGCTTAAAAAATAACTTCACGAACTTGATGCACACTTGACCTCCTTCGAAAGGGTAGACTAGAAGCAAGTACAAGGGGAAATGGAGGCTTCGGGCTGACGTAGGGATGAGGGCACTCAAATCTGATTCCGACGATTAAATATATTCTAAAGCCTAATGGCGATCGGTTTCAAACGCTGATGAATGTTTAAGCGGCTGTGCAGGGAGCATTCATGGCTATACACGGCCATATGAAACGCAAAAACATTAGCTGGGTCGAGTACATACCCGATGTGCTCTGTATTGATTTGCAGTTACCAATACCAGTACTCTCACATGACAAGATGCTTCATTCCAAGGATATTCTTGCTCAATTTTGTATCATTAAAGCAATTAGCCTTATCATCTCGTTTTTAAACATACAGATATTACTGAGTAAGGTGACACATAGAAGGTGAACCTCACAAGACTGGTCCTCCTCCAGAAATTAGAACCTCAACCTGGTGCGGTCCTAATAACATAACAGAGGAGTCTAGGGGTGATTTGGCCGCTAATTAAATTGCAGACGCAGCAGTGGAGGAGAAACGAATTCGAGGTCTGTAGTCTACTACTGATTACTGATTGCCAGCAAAGCAGAGTTGTCCAAGTAGCAAGCAGGAGGGTGGGAGACTCCATAATTATAGTTTTTTTTTAAAAAAGGAGAGATCTATGGTAAAGTTTGCAGTCGTGTTCTAAAAGTAAAGGACATTAGGTGTCAAGCGTTCGACATTAGCCTGTGTAGGTGGAAGCAATACCTTGTTCACAAAAACTTAAACAATAATAGGGTGTTTGATTGTTATTTTTTTCCTCTTTTTTCTCTCAAATTTAAAAAAGAGAGTAATATATCTTATTCTGTTTAATGTTCTTCTCCTAAATTTTAGGGAGAGAATCTCATTCCGTATAAATTTTCTTAAAAAAAAAAAAGTCTGGACCATTTTTTTTAAAAGAACACTCACGACGTCTCGGGACTTCCCCCCTCCCACTCGCGACCCCCTCCCCCCTCCCCTCTCCCGCGTCTCCCCCTTCCCTCCCTTCTCTCTCCCTCCTGCCCGCCGGGGGAGGAAGCCCCTCTCTCCTCAGCGGCGCCTTGATGCTGCCCCTCCTCGCCAGCTCCGTCGTCGGCACCATGCGGGAAGGCTCCCCGTTGATGCGGCGGAGCCGGCCGGGCTCCGCTCTCTGCTGCACCGCGCGCGGGGATGAGGAGCTCGTGGAGAGCCGCTTCTTGCTGCCGAAGGCCACGTGGCGCGTGCTCCCCGCCGGCGCGGAGATCTTTTCGGGTGGAGAGGGCCCGACAGAAGCCGAGGCCCGCCGGGTCGGCGCCGCGGCCGCAGCCGTGGGAGGCCAGTGGTGATGCCATTTCGGGGCGGTGTGCGTGCCGATCGCGCGGAGTTGCCTTGTGGCCTTCGCCTACGTCGAGGGGATCTTCTTCTCCGGCAGCTTTTGTGCCATCTTCTGGCTTAAGAAGCGAGGCCTCATGCCCGGGCTCACCTTCTTCAATGAGCTCATCTCAGAGGACGAGGGCCTTCACCGCGACTTTGTCTGCCTCCTCTACTCCCTCCTCCGAGGGAAGCTCTCCGAGGAGCGCGTTCACTCCATCCTCGTCGATGCAGTGGAGATCGAACAGGAGTTCGTGTGCGACGCGCTACCCGTCGCCTTGGTGGGCAAATAAGTTTATATAAATTTTAAAAATTATATCACTTTTATCAAACGGATGTTATCAATTTTTATCAATTTTAAATTTTAAGTTAAAAATTAACACAACATAATTTTTGAGATAGAAATAGTTTTGAAAAAAAAGTACTCTCAAACACCCTATAAATGAATCGGAGAGAGAGAGAGAGAGAGAGAGAGAGAGAGAGAGAGAGAGAGAGAGAGAGAGGTGAGAGTCTCACTGCTAGTTTCACACACGATATATCTAATCAAGGTCGGTTAGAGCATTCAAACGTCTGAGGTCAAATGCACTAACCCCAATTAACAAAGACGTCCTAAAGGGATCATAAAACACGGCCATAGACTACTCAAAGAGGTTATGCCAGTTGACAGTTGCATGGGAAGCGCTAAGAAAGGTTTCGGCACAACACGTGGCCACTTCTCGGTCCATCTGCACCGTTGAACCAACGAAGTCAAAAGATGAAAAAGAAAAATAACCGTAAGAAGATGAAAAAAAATCGCCGTCATGTCTCATCTTTTTATTCCTTTTTTTAGTGGTTACGTGGACATGCTAAGAGCTGTAAACTCTGATAAGATTACGAGGTTCTAAATTCTGCGGCATCCCCAGGAAGTACGCATTATATCCACACACGAAAATAATAATGCAGTTCAACCTTGTTTTTCCAAGGTTATCATCGTAAGGTGGGGAATAATAAGAAGCCGTTAGTTGCTGAAGATTGTCCGGCGGGATCGGCCGGTGCGCCTTCACCATGGGTGGGAGAGATGTCGCCATACGAAAAGATTGCCGAGGCGCCTTGTCATCTCTAATGAAACGAACGAACGTGTGTATTATTATAGAGTTCGACGGCAGACAGAAAATGGGCCGTGAACAGAACCCAACCCAATCCCAGCCAAAAATCTAGAGAGCCAAGTTGCTTGCTTTCCCGGGTGACCAAATATGATCTGGACCATCTACCTAACGACGGGGGCAGAGAGAATTGACCCCCCAATCCCCACTGAGGCCGAGAGAAGGAGAATCCCGAATCCCCCTCCTCCACTTCCAGCGACATCCCAACCATCCTCTATATATATATATATATATTGTATAAGGGAGTTACATTTAATTATTTCCCCCCTGTCACGGTTTGGACCCCCCCGAAGCAACAGGACTCGTGCAGGGCGGAGCCCACTTGATGAGAGCCTGGACGGCTTAAATGTGTATTAGGGCCCATCAGAGCGGCTATAACATCCCCTTCAGAGTTCAGAGTTTTTAGACACAAAGGCGTACAGACGGTGGCATTTACTTTTTCTTTATCGCCTTTCAGAAAAAAAACCCACCCTTCCACTGGGACACGCCCCAGGACCACCCCAACTGTAGTTGAGTGTGGAGGGATAGGCACCTGGCCCTCTGCCTTGCTCATGCTTCACGTAAATTATCCCATCGTGACGATCCTTTTACCAGTATGCTGCATTAAACAATGATTTGGAATATGGATTCCCGTAGTTATAGAGAGCCATCCTCATTAAATGAATGAGATGTTAAACTATCACAGTGATTGCGATAAACACCAACCAGCCTACCGACGACGCCAGAGCATCGCCAACAACCACACCCACGGGGACCCCAAACCGTGAGAGAGCCAGGATGGGTGGGAACATCACCCAGTCGCCTTCAATAACCGGGCCGCTGGTTGCGATAGGAGGAGGGCATTCCAGCAGCAGCCAAAATGAAGTGCTCAAGTTCATGATAATGTTGGTAACACCCCCCTCCCCCCCAAAAAAAAAAAATCTAAAAAAAAAGGAAAGAAAAATCTATTTGCTTATTATAATTCAACTCGGACCTTTTAAGCTCTGCCGAGATCTATGAGCTGGTTACACGTGTGTCTATCTGGCCCGGGAAGGCCACACAGGGCACGTGGAGGGAGTCGGGCTCTGGGATGGGAGGGGAGTCGGCAGCTTATCTGTGAAACCCAACAACGCAAGTGCTGTGCTGCGGTGGAAGATGAGCTGGGAGAGTCGCCATCCCCGCAGACAGCGAGTCATGGATACAACGGGCTCGGCGATGGGGACCGCTACATATATGTATGTGCATACGCAAAGATCAGTTGTAATAGATAGCCAAATATCAAATAAAAGTGTAGTTATCTGTCTTGAGAGAGAAGAATAGATGTCAGCACTCAGCAGAGAAGGGTGACAACGAAATGTGGGGTGCCGCCAGCCGAAGACCGGTAGGAAGAGTGAGGACAATGCCTCTTCGTTGGGACGGTACATCACAAACATGTCACGGCAACTGGTACGACCCCCCCCCACCTCAAATGCCATACAGTGCAACCTATTTTTTGCTGTAACCGGGGGGGGGATCCAATGGCCGCCTTACTAAATTAGTGCAGCATTTTAGAGACCATACTGGCTGGAAATTTCATGGACGGCAGCAGCATCTCGAGGCTACTGCCACAGCCCCACCCCCCCACCCACCCACTTGGAGACGCAGCAGAGGCCGGCTGCGTATCAGAAATGCCAGGAATGGCAAACAGCTTACATACGACTGTGGAGAGAAAGTGGAAGAGCCCTGGGTTTGTTCTCCTGTGCTCGGTTTGGAGGCGTGGTGGTGGGGAGAGGATACCATACCAGATACTGCTGCTGCACAACAGCACAAGGCAGGCAACAGGCCCCGGCCCACCCACCACCTGTTGGGTTCATTTCCCATTTCCTCCTCGTCTCCTTGTGAGGGCAGGGCAATGAGACGTCCAGCTCAAGGAAAGTTCGGAAATTCCAGGGCTGGCGCTGGCAATAGAAAGCAACAGCCGCGGCCTCGCCCCATCACCCATGGGATTGCCTGCCAGCCGTTGCTAGCTGTATTTGGCCCGCCTCACGAAATCTCAATATCTGCTTTGAATAAAATTTATAGCCGCAATGTACATGGGGGAACCCAACATTAGTAACACAGCATAAATGGTAGAAGATAATGCGAAATCGATAGTGTAGTGGGGGGGGGGGGAGGTTGGAGAAAGAAAGGAAGCCGCTGGCATATCATCATCATCGTGAACAAATCTGAATATATCTCCGTCTATTGTGCTATTCCTTTTGCTTATTTGGAGGCATTAACAACAGAATAAAATACAAATCGCCTCGTAAAATTTAGAGCCCAAAGAAAGCCTAGCCAAAAGAAGTAACAAATAAAAAACTTCTGAAAGAAAAATAAAGAGAAAGAACCCCCAAAGATAATCAACGAGAATAAGAACGAAAATTAGGGGGAGGTGGGGGGGGGGAGGGTGTCAAAAAAAAATCGAATTTGGGGGATATTTTGGGAGTTACCGGCGGAGAGAGATGGGTGGTGCGGTTATGGCGACGGGCCGTGCAGGTCGTACGGCGCCCAGAGGGCGTCAAGAGGGCATGGCCGGTTGGAGTCGAGCCTTATCCATGGCTTCCCGCTGCCGCTCCAGTGGAGGAGGCTGACGGGACCAGGGTGCAGGTCGCGACAGCTGCCCCGGACGTTGTCGCCACCCAGGCCGTGCTGGTTCCACCGGTGCTCGATTGGGGCCACGTGCCCGGCGAACACCAGGAGGAACGGCGGCAGCGATCCCAGCTCGTAGATCCGACCATCGTTCCTCTGGACCTCCATCCACCGCTCGATCCGCCGGGTGTACCCCGCCTGCCGCCACCGCTGCAGGTCCATCACCATCACCCCCGTGTTGAAGTAGCAGGGCCTCCGGCCGGCGAAGGTGGACGCCAGCCGGGGGTCCGACCAGAACCGCTCCGTGAAGTATTTGGTGAAGTTGGCGTGGCAGTACTCGGGGGCGCCCACCGTGCGGCCGCCGAGGCCCGTCCGCCATAGCTTGGCGACGTCATCCACCACCACCAGGTCGGAGTCAAGGTAGATGACCCGTTTCACGCAGGGCTCCAGGATCTCGGCCAGGTAGTTGCGCGCGTAGTTCAGCGGCTGCTCCAGCGCCTGTCGCACCGACGTCGAGATGAGGCCCCTCACCCGCTCCGGGTCGAAGTAGTACACCTTGAACCGCAGCCGCGGGAACGCCGAGCGCACCAACGCCTCCAGCCCCGTCTCCGACACCAGGAAGTGGAAGAAGACGCTCTCCGGGCAGAGGGCGTGCTGGAGGACCGAGTGGACGGCTGCGATCGAGCCGCGCAGGTACTCGACGTCGAGCGTGATCGCGATGTGGACGAGGGAGGGGTCGCAGACCGTGGTGTCCTCCGCCGATTCCCGCCCGGCTGCCGAGGGGGGGGACCGGCATTCGTCGGCATTGCGGAATGGAGGCGCCGTCCGGAAGGAGAAATGGGAGGGGCGGCCGCCGGCGGCAGCGTCGGGCGGGATCTGCCCGGGGAAGCGGAGGTAGCCGTCGAAGCTGGAGGAGCGGATGGCCTCGGCGGGGGGAAACGACTGGAGGGACGGCGACAGAACGACCATGACAAGGGCGGCGGTGAAGAAGCCGGAGACCCGGATAACCCACAGCATCTTCCCCCGGCGGGCGCCGCCCTTGCTCCTCCGCCGGATCCTGAGGCCGCCGGAGAGTCCCGCAAGCCGATATGCGGTGGAGAGGAAGAGGAGGGCAAGGGATCCCTTGGGGTCTGCCAGTCTGAAGGCGGCCGGGAGGGGATCGCCAGCGGCGGGAGCTGCGGGCCAAAAGGGGATGGGAGGGGACGTGGGTGGGGGGCGGCGGTGATTAGCACCCGGATCGCTTGGGGACCAAGCGATGTCCGAGTGGGAAAGGGGGATGGAAGAAAAGGGAGCGCGAATCCATATAGGAGATCAATGCGAACAAAGGCCGGCCATGGCAGAGAGGAGAGAAGGGGACGAGAGAGAGAGAGAGAGAGAGAGAGAAGGGGGTGGGTTCAGCCGGAGGCGAGGGAGGAGGGCGGCTACGCAGGAAGGCTGGCGGAGGGCAACGTGCGGTGCTTCTCTCCTTTGCCTCTCTTCTCTCTCTCTCTCTCTCTCTCTCTCTACCTGTCCGTCGCGTCTTATTCTGTTTTCCTATCCCCGCCTCATCCCCTCATCAACCCCCGCACAGCAAAAGCCAGCATTTTTGGAGAGCAAATAATTTTGGCATCCTTTTATGTTTCTTTCCTTACTTTTTAAACATGATAAATGATGACGTACAATTTGCTGTATTCCAACCCTTTTTGCTTACAAAGAAAAGGATATACTTTTTCATAAAAAAAGAAAATGGTATTTTTCGATTTTGAAAAATGGTTGGAAAAACGGAAACCGCCTGATTCACAGGGCAGCACACAACAGGCTCCGTTTTCTGTCCATGTGAACGTCCAAAATGACGGAATTCCCCCTCGTGGGGCCAATGCAGTAATATATTAACATATAGGGTATTTGGTTACAATTTTTCACCTGATTATTATTTTAAAATAAAAATTAAGAATAAACAATTCACTTAGACACATTTAGTAAGGACTTCTTAATTTTTTAAGATGAAATTTTATCCCGCTATAATCTTTTCCAAAATAAACATAAATCTTTCCATATTTTTTTAAGAGAAGTGCGACCCCGTGCCCTCAACCCTGTGCGTGCTCACGAATGGAGCCCCTCCTCGGCGTTCGCCCTCGCATTCAGCTCGTCCGCTGCGCACCCGGCGTCGTCGCCCACCTCCTCTGCCTCCCCTTCGTCGACTCTCCGTTCGCGCCGCCGCCTGCACGCCCGCTGCTACTGCTGCTGCCGTCTCTTACCCTGCGATGCCGCTGTGCATCTCGTCGTCCCCGCCTGATCTTTTCTACTGGCATTGCACCTGGCAGGCTTCCTCCTCTCCTCGACTGCTGGCTTTGCGCTTGACGTGTGGGTGGAGACGAAGACGATGGACGCGATCACCAACTGGAGGAGCAGGAAGTACAGGAACGGGGAAGGCCCCAAGAGGAACCCCGGCCACTGCCCCCCCCCCCCCCCAGCACACACTGCAGCAGCATCTTCAACCCGAAGATGAACAGAGCCGCTGCGGCCGCCGCGATAGCCGTCTCCACCATGTCATCTTCCCCGTCACCCGCTTTCCTCCCCTCAACCCTGTGCAGACGGTCTAGCCGGAAGGAGCGACGACAGCATCGATCGGCATCTTGAGACGACAGTGACTGTGATTTGTGTGCTGGGGAATCAGAGGGGAAGGATGGGATCGCAGCGGTGAAAATCAGGGAAGTGCTGTTGGGTAGAAGAATGACGCATGTGGGTGGGGGATGTTATCAGATGAGTAGGAGACGACAGGGAAGAGAGTGAGAAGGAGAGGCTCGACGTTCAAGATGACGGGGGAAGAGAGTGAGAAGGAGAGGCTCGACGTTCAAGATGACAGGAAGACTTGGTAGCTCCGTTAAAATATTATATATATATATATATATATTTATCTAAACAAACAACTCTACTTAAAATTTAAAAATTATGGTATTTTTGCCGAACAGAGAGTGACACATTTTTATCAATTTTAAAAATTAAATTAAAAATTGATATATCATAATTTTTAAGATAGAAAGAGTATTTAAAAAAAGATTGTAACCAAAAATCACGGACACAGTTTTAGTTGAGTGTTACCCACCACTTGTCCCACAGATATCTTTAAATCAACACAAAATGTGTTTTGGTAACGGGGTTAACTAATTTGGGAGAAGTTGGAGATGAGCACCATTTTGGTAGTGAGTTAGTCCTAAGTTTACTCGATTTTAACCCACAATTAACCCACTTTGTGATTTGATGGGTCATATTTCATAATCGGATTAGGGTTGGGCTAAATCAGAGTTAACCTCGTGTTATAGAACCGAGGGTTAGAGTTTCGTTAGGTTAGTCCCATTATTGAATGCCCATTTCGCCCTCGATGCCTGAGATCCACACTCATATAGCCCACCCTCCTCTTCTCTTCCCCGCTCTCCTTCCTCCCGATAGAGAAAGCTGACAATGACAATCGTGGCAAGCAAATGAAAGGCAATTAAATACAATCGGCTCGGCATGTCCATTTTCTTATCATATTCATATGTTGATCTATCATATATTACTATTGCTACAAAACCAGTCACAGGGTCAGGAAAGAAGGATTGTTCAGCCTTCTATGCTAGCCCTCAAACTCTAATTATGGGCACGTACACTACCTCCTAATTAAGCTTAGTGGCCCACTGGTATCTCCCTACACAGCTGAAGTCATATGCATAGTCCTACCCATACATGGCTTTAGAATTGTGTTCAGTGTGACACACGATGATAGGGCTAATTAGGGTTCATGATCTCCCTATCAAAACATCCACACCCTCACCTATATATGTAAACAAATGGACTTTACCATTATCCTAATCTGCCAATTTTCCCGAAACATATACTCAAACTAAATACTGTGAGAGTTTTGAGACTTAGCTCATAGATCATACATGCGCTATTTGATAATCAGTTAAGCGTGGAATAAGATGGTTTATCTCGACGAATAAGCAAAAAAAAGTTTGACAATTCAGGTAGGGTATCCCTGCACTAGCCCAATTTTTCTTGAAATAACTCGTTCTAATTATCATCGTCATCAAAGTCTTATCCTATTATATGGGGTCGACTATATGAATCGTATTCTGTTAACGATTTTCATTAAGTGTTATATTTATATTTAAATCTAAAAAATCAATTTCCCTCCTAGTGACATTACACCATCTTATTTTAGGCATTCCACGAGCTTTTTTACTGACATCCAATAAGATTTGGTCACAATTTTTAACCGACACTGAGTTAAGACGACTGTGCATATGTCTAAATCACCTGAGTCTATTTTATCTACTTTTATCATCTATTGGAGCTACACCCAAGTCCTCACGGATGCGCTCATTCTTAATATTATATTTCTTAATTTTATCACACATCAATCTCAACATCTTCATTTATGCTATATTTTTTCTTACTACCTAATACTCGGTACTATATAACAAAACATGTCTCACAATAATTTTATAAAAAATCCCTTTAAGTTTGATAGGTATACAATGATCACAGGGAGCTCCTGATGTACTTCTCCATTTTAACCTACCTGCCTTAATCTTGTGTGCAACATTATCATAAATCCCTCATTATCTTGTATGATAGATTCTAAGTTACTACTCTTATGAATATTTTATCCATCAACTAGAACCATATTTTTTTGTGTCACCCTCTCATTACTAAAATTACAGTGTATAAACTTTGTCTTGCTCCTACTAATTCTAAAATTTTTAGACTCCAAGACATATTTATAATGTTTTAACTTAGCATTTAAACCGTCAATACCCTTATCAATTAAGATAATATCATCTGCAAATAGCATGTACCAAGGGATATCATCATGCAATTATTTTGTTACTTCATCTATAACTAAGTCAAAGAGATACAGACTTAGTGCAGAATCTTAGTGCAAACCTATGTTAACAAAAAATCACAAATCTCTCTAGCAATAATTTCCACATTAGTAATAACACCTCCGTATATTTCCTTAACCAAATCAACATATTCTTGAGAGACTCCTTTCTTTCTTAATGTCCACCAAATCAATATGCGTCTTCTCCAAATAAAAAAATATATAAAATTTTCCTTACCTCTTTATACTTATATATTAATCGACATAACAAGAAAATGACTTTTGTAGTAGATTTATTCGACATAAAATTAAACTGATTTTCTGATGCAATAGTCACACATCGAAGACGTTTTTCGACTACTCTTTCCCAAAGTTTCGTAGTACGACTCATAAACGTAATTTCATAATAATTATTACAACTTTGAATATCTCTTTTTCTTTTTATAGAAAGGAACGGTAACACTTTTTCTCCAATCTCCTGACATTCTATGTTCATTCAAAATTTTATTAAAAAGTTTAGTTAGTCACTTAAGATCAATATATATCTTCTAGGCCTTTTCATACTTCAATAGGTATGTCCTCTAGTCCTAAGTTATTAATTACTCACTTTTATTTTTCTTAAAACATCCCTATTTTAGGCATCTTAATGCACCTGAAATAATGATATTTATCAAATTTTGTTGATTCTTGGGCACTTTCTAAAGATAAATTATTGACGCAAGCTCTATTAAGTAATTTGTGAAAATAATTACGCCACCTCTCTTTAATCTTAGGATCCTTAGCTAAAATCCTTTGATCTTCACATTTCGTGCCGGTTGGGATCATGCCTGTACGGGTCGGCCAATTCTAAGTGGGCCTCGATTGGGTCACGTTCCAAGATCGTTGGTCGACTGGTGTTGGCCACCATGGGCCTAGCGGTATTGGGCCGTAGTGAGCCTGGTGTTACTGGGCCGTGCTGAACTTGACGTATTTTCCCCTCCTCAATTTTTATATGTTCCACTCTTGTATGTTATTAAATGTTCGTCTATGTTCTTAAAGAAGATATTAGCAATTGCTATATCATAGACCATATATCAAAATCTAGAATAGTATAACCCATATCATTTATATTGTCAAAACTATTTTTTTTATGAATCTTCTCATAACTTTTATTATTTTTACCCACGTGACTATTTAGATCCACTATGACAAAAAATCTCTCTCCACTAGAGATATTTTAGATCAAAATATCAATAGCCTCTCAAAATTACTTTTTAATGCTATATTCTAATTATCTCACTTGTAGTGCATAAATACTAATTATATTCAAAATATTATCACCCAAGGTAAGTTTATTTAAAACATCCTCCAATCTATTAACTTCTACAAGTCAATTTTTTAAGTCTTTATCCATAATTATAGCAACACCATTTATAGAGTTACTATTACATGTATACTATATTTTATATCCATCAATATCTTTGACTTTAGATCTTTTCCACCTAGTTTCTTATAGACATGATATTCTAACTCTCCTATCATTCATTAACTTAATTAACTCTGAACCTTTGCTCATTAAAGTTTTTATATTCCAAGTAGGTAGACGAATTCTATTCTTTTGGACTAGATTCTTTACCCGTGATCGTCCAATCCTACACTGGAACTCTTGTTGTTTTGACATCGCAATCGAGTGCCATTGTGACGTGTTTTTTACGAGGAACTCTCTAACTGTATATTATTCACTTATCGTTCTATCCATGTTCTGATGTAATGTGTCGCTTTCGGAAGATATCTTAATTTAATACAAAAAATATTTAGATCAGATTTCATGCCATTGATGTGATATATTTTTACTACTGGTAGTCAAACTAACGCAAATCCTTCTTTTTTATATGAGTTTGGGACCGAGCATGACGGTGTTTAACTCATTTTTTGTAAAAACACTAAAATATGTTATTCCATCTCGATTAGGATATCTCCAAAAATTTCCAAAATAAAAAGATATAAAAGCATAGATGCCCTACCGGAGTTTAAATTAAGCAGAATTCTTTTGCCTATTTGATTTCAGAATAAGTTAAGTGGATAAGTTAAATAGTTGATAAAATATTTCATAAAATACATCAAAATATTTTGATTATGAGATAAGATAACCCGAGATATTTTTTCTTGAGAAAATTTAACCCTCCTTATTCTACTTTTTTGGTAGAATAATTTATCTCAGGATAAATTCGGATAAGAGCCTATACGTCTTAGCTTAACTAGAATATCTTATTCGAACAATCAAAATAAATATGATAACTTTTGATGAGGTCTCCTGATTTATCCCGCAAATAAATAGGGCCTTATACCTTACTTGAGTTTAAAGTATAGCGTAGAGACTAAACTTTGCTCTCTGTGTCTCTTAGGGTCACTTTGGTAACGGGTTAGGTTAAAGGCATATGATTTACCCGTGGTGGCTCATCCGCCCTTAACCCAACCCGTTATCAAAGTGACCCTAATCCGAGTGAAGTAATTTATTTCACCTATTGAAATGGTGCTCACAGAGTGTGCATCGTGGAAGCCGTCACTACAAAAACATTGTAAATCTCAATAGGTTGTAACCACATGCTTTAACATTGCACGGTGCCCTGCCCCAACCATCGCATACATCCACATAGCTCAAGGAGCAACATAAATGATACTTTGTACGATAATATCTACTATATATATATATATATATATATATAAGCATGGAACTTTGAGTATGGACCACTAAACAATGTACTTCTTGGGACCGGAGATGGAAGGATTGAAGCGTTTAACATAAGTCTTAGTTGGTAACTATTTTTAGCTTTTATTGTAAAATTGAAAGGAGATTTTAATTAATTTTAAATATTTAACGTCATAAGATCCTCTGGAGCGATCTTTT
Organism: Amorphophallus konjac; assembly: GCA_022559845.1. NCBI lineage: Eukaryota > Viridiplantae > Streptophyta > Magnoliopsida > Alismatales > Araceae > Amorphophallus > Amorphophallus konjac. The sequence continues at coordinate 456,052,207 of CM040122.1, read as the reverse complement.
TTTTTCCTTGCTCAAGGAAACTCTAGTTTAGACTTTCGAATAGAGCTAAAAGTTGCAAGGGATTTTTTTTAAAAATATTTTATTAAATAATTATCCAAATATATTTCACTTAAAATTATTTTTAAATCTATGTGTATTGACTAGGAAGTGTGCTATAAGTCAGACATGTGTGTTCTTGATTAATTGTACTTATTTTCAGGCAAAATGATATTATAGATCAAAATACACAATCTTAAGACCCTACGGCTGATTAACATTGAATGTCTCTCCGTACTTAAGATCTTGGGTTCAACTCCTGGAACTAAAGAGAGGGGATCTGCTACTTGAGTTCATACAGAGGTTTATGTTCGGGAGAATATTCCTCTTTATTTGTGATCTATAAGGCAAAATAATTGTCTGAAGAAGGTGGAGTAATCATGATTGCATAAAAAGAATATCTATTTTTTTAAAAAATATAAATGGCAAGATTTGAATTCTTCTCATTTCGAGGTTTAATTATATATATTTAATCAAGAGTAATGTTGGGTAGGATTTGTCGACCCATTTATATCGGCCGTATCAATTTTTATTGGTACGGTACGATACAGTCAATACCGCTGCGTATTAACATAAAATAATATATTATATATATTGTAAAGTAAAAGTACTCAAAAAATTATCTGACTCAGTTGGTTAGTTGATATGTATTTTAAGAGAGAGTGTTCGGTTCGAATTTTTAATTTAAATTTTAAATAACTTTAAAAAAATAAGAAAAAAACCATGTGTTTAGAACACGATAACCAATTAAGTTACGTAACAAATTTTATTATAAAATAAAATATGTAATATTTAAAATAATATAAATAATGTATCAATTATGTATCATATATCGATGGTATTGATAATCTATTAATACGATATAAATCGTAACATATTAATTTGTCAAATCTTGATGGTCGTTGCACTTATGTGTTAAGTACATCATTTAATAGTGTATGAATTTTTTTTTTATATAGAGTACATGTCAAATTATTTTAACATGAATCTCACGTCACCCATCGCCTTTGCAAGAAACCCAGGAGAATTGCCACTATTCACGTGATTTTTTTCTTAACCCGTAAAGAACGTCACATGGAACTCACCTCAAAGAAAATTTGGTACAACGTTGAGTGGTGTAATTCCGTACGATGGTGGATCAATCATTAGTCTTTGATCAATTGAACCGCTTGACAAACTTATATTAAGAAAACCATGTATTCTAAATGGAGAGAGAGATATATTTCAATTTTTTTAAAAATATATTTTTAAATAAATTAATCTTATTATTTTCAAAATCTCTAATTTTAAAAATTAAAAAATAACTGCTAAATGACTGAACAAATCACAAGTCCAAAAGAGAAGTAAACGCGTGGCCTTTGTTTTGTACATCAAAAAATATCAGAGGGTCAGTGATCATTTATTTACTAGACTACAGCATGGACTTCGGGGCCCACTAGACTGATCATATGCCGGGACGGCGTCCACGCTCCATCAGGTTCTTTTCTCAGGTGATGTCGGGTCCGAGATGCTGTGCGTCGTTAGTTACGTCTACCAATGGCAGAAAGCCACGACACCTGTCCCTTTCTCGTAAAAAATGGCAAATGTGTTTTGATTTTTAATGTTAGCGATTCTAGGATTTCCAAGTTTTAGTTTCGTACTGTTTTTAGACTGAAAAAAAAAACAAAGAAAAGCCAATGTTATATCCATTCGGCATACTTAGAAAATCTAAATATTTAAAGTACACAAATAAAAGATGATATATAAGATATTATCTAAAATAAAAATTATAATTTTATTTTAGTATTTTTATAATCACGTCATTAAAAATATCACCAATATGCATCACCTTTTCTGTCATCAAATCAACCAACCACAGTGACTCCATACGTGAGTAATATTTTTGCTACCATATTCTATGCTCTCTCGATTCTATCATCTGATCAAAAGATTAGACAGCCAAGATGGAATTGACTAAAAACTTTAAGTTGAACATCGAACTTAGATTCTTCAATCATGTAATTTTCAAATTATACGAGGATAAAAATAACAAATAAAATAGCAAAAAATATGTCACCGTATCATATTCCTCTTGGTCAAGTGAAGGCACGCTTGATTTCAAAATGGAGCACAGTGGACGACGGCTTAACGTGTGTCAGGTACTCGGTTTTCCCTAACGGTCGCATTGGACCTCTTCGTCTCAGCAAAGAAGAAATGAAGGAAAAAAACAAGGATCCCAATCTGAGTTCCACCGGGAGAAAAAGGAACGATACCGTTGGCTGCGGTCAGAGATGGTAAACCTCGGTGGCCTTTCTGGGATGTGAAAGCGAGGACGGAACGCATTGGTGGGTTTTGGGTGGGGTCGAGTTGATACTTATTCAGTGCTAAGTTAGATACAAATTCAGTATGATAAGAATTTTTTTAAAAAATATTTTTTTGCCTTGATATCAATGCAGTAAGATCAACTTTGGCAACATGATAGGTCAAGGAGAGTAAGATATCCGGTGAGAGAGAGCGAGTTTCACCTCACCGCTCCTATGAGACACAAAGTAGATAACAGAGTCGATTAGTGCATTCGACTCTCTGGGGTTGAATGTGTTAACCCATCTTGATTCAAACAGGATCTAATAGGATTTGAGCTAACCAAATTTAATCAATATCTGCGGAGAACTCAGTATGTTAACGGTGTGAGACTTTGACAAAACATTTACTTTATGTTAGACTTGCTGTAAATTTTTTTTTAAACCTGAGAAGTGTTTCGATGGTTTATCACTTCCCCTCTGACGGAGATGTCGTGAATTTGATTATGCTCTCCATCGTGGAGAGCAAGATCACCCACACTCTCAGAATTATTTACATATACTGGGTTGTTAGTTAACGGGATCACCCGTCTATGATTTATGAAAAATTAAGGAATCATATCATCTTCGATCCCAAATGACTATTACAAAATCACCGACCACTTCACATAATGTGACCCACCTAGAAGGCTAGAAGTTTAGAAGGTTTGCATTCGAATACAGCACGGTTAAGTTTGAGTGTTCTTAGAACCTTACTTCATAGTTAAGCTCGAGTGTTGTTAGAACTTTACCTGTTAACTGAAACATTGAAAGGACTGCTACCCTTCAATTTTTGGCAGGCGGCAGGACAATGCTGAAATTTGGCACCGACGTCTCCACGTAAATTGTAGTAGTAGTAGCTTGGCTATTTCGATTAAGTGAAATACTTTTTATTTCGATTAAGTGAAATATTTTGTGTATCTTGTGTATTAATTACATCTATTGATGTAATTAATATAATATTTATTTTTTTAATTTTTTAAGTGATCTTTATCCTAAATTTGTTTGACCCTCACATCACGTCATCACATGATATGATAAAAGAGTCAAGTAAAAATAAAAATTGAATATTGTGAATAGTGAAAAACACGTCACGTGATGTAAGGGTCAAATAGATTTGAGATAAAAATTATTAAAAAAAATTTAAAAAAAATTTAAGTGTTACATTAATTACATCGACGAGTGTAATTAATACATCAGGTGCAGAGTTTCTCTTCCACCTCTCTCAACAGTCGTATAATTTACATTCAAACATATAGTAATTAAAGTTTCACTGTTCGTGGACAGGTTCCCTTCTGCGTGAAACATGCGAAAGTATCCTCGGGCATTAATCATCGGACGGCATATTGAACCTCGTATATAAATCAGATCGGTGAGGAGGGGCCCTCCCCTCTTTTATTACAGCTCGATCATCTACCTTCTCACGTACATGAAAATTACAGCTCGATCGATGCAGACTATTCGTGGAGCTCTGCTGGCAGAAACATCTGAAAGGACTGTTGGGTTTTAATTTATTGATGGCCATGCTCGAATTTATTGCAGGGGAATTGTTCTCCGTCGTCGGTCACCGTTCATTGATTTTCTTATGCAGGTAGGGGAATAGCAAAATTTAATGTGGGGGCTAAAGTTATTAATTAGTTGGCATAATTATGTTGAAAGCATTTCACAAATTCTCGTATAGATTGTAGAAATTAACGTAGAAATGAACTAAAGAGTTTATGGTTCGTTCAGCATTACCAACACCTCTTTATGATCACGGGGGAGATCTCAAGTTAAGATTTCACATTCAGAACAACAACGTACGTATATATGTTTTTTAGAAAGCAATACATATATTTGGAAGGAAAAACAAGTATACTTTCCTCCAAGCATCTACATATCATTTCTAACGCCGATTTCTCGTTTTAGAATATGGGATATATTTCCTTCCTATGAAATGAGTCTCAATTTTCTTTCTTTTTAAACGTGTATATTTCCTTCTCAAAATGCACATGCCATTAATCTTAACACCTATTAATTCTCTTTCTAAATAGATATATTTTCTTCTTACAAACAGGCTTAATAGTTTTTTCTTCTATTTTTGATACATTATGTGGATTTATTGACAGTCACATTGGTCTAGACCAGCTGTCCTATTATATATACACACTTTATTTCTCAGTCATAGGTAGATTTGCAAGATGATTAGGTATAATTATATATTATGATGTGCATTAATTATTACTCTATGCATTTACCTTTTGGGAATTAAGGGAGCCTCCTTCACAGTTGGAGAATGTCAATTTAGTTTTAATAGTGGACTATCTATTTCTGTATCCACTAAGAAAGATATATATATATATATATATATATATATATATATATATATATATATATATATCCATTTGTCGTTTGGTAAGTATCACTAACTCTCTGCCTCCTTCACTGTTGGGTATATTAATGTATCCAAAATCACTCTTTGAATAGGGACAATTAATGATCAGTTGCTGGGTAGTTAATGGTCCAACGAAAATGGAGAAAAAAATATAATTTTAAGTACAAATTAACTTATAACTAACTTCAATTCATTCAGAGTGAAATTTAAACTAATTCATTTAATTATGATAAATATATAAAAAACATTTAACTTTAAATCCCAATTGTTACATTGAAAAGAAATATAGAATGAAAAAAAAAGTACAAAGAGATCCACAATACTCTTAAGACATGATGAAACAAAAAAGTGACAAAAGTGCCAAAGTAAATTAGTAGTGGGTTGAAATCACAATAAAGATTAGGGTCATCACATGATATATATCAGTCCTTGGACTAAAAGTCTAAGGAATGTCATTAATACTATATATACATGTGTAAGATATAACTCCTACTAGTGATTAGTAACGGATATGAGTTTCGGAAATAGCACTATCAGTTTCCGATTTTGATATGGGATCCAGTTTATCCTTGTCTAATATCGGTTAGTTTATCAAGGGAAAAATACTTTCTCTATACCATTCATTAAGCTAATAAATGGCCGGATAAATGGATTATCAGTTAAACCTAGGAGTGCTTGCTATGTTCCAAATTAACTTATTCTTATTTCTCGTTAAGTTCGAGAGCTTAAGTCAATTTAACTTAGTTTTAAACGTCGATCTTCAGCTAAGGAAACTGAATCAGATTGACAAAATTAAATATTACATTTATATATTTTGTGTTGTTTATTATTCGGCCGATAACTGGTCTTCATGTGCAATGGTGAGCGGGTTGGCCACAGCCTTGGCTGGACGATTAATTAACCAGGTCCAGACATCACATGGCGAGAGAGGATTGCCCAAGCAGGCACTTGGATTGGAGAATAGAGCTAATCTAAACTATTTTAGAGTTAATGCATTTTACAATAAATTGGATCAAGCATTTTTACCGGGTTAAGATAGTTGGATAATTACGCAAGTTAATGTTTAGATGTAATGATGATACTTTGGTTTAAATTTGGAATAAGGAAGCCTATGGGAAAAAAAGTGAAAAGAGATGAAAACGGGAAAGAGGAGATAAACTAATTACCTGATGTGCTATAGGGTGAAAACGGTAAGGTGATGTTTGGTATCGAGATAAAAGTTGAGGAGAATAGGTATAAGTCATTCTAAGATAATTTATGTCTAATTTTATTCTCATACATGTACGTTTGGTATATAAGGGGTGAAATGAGATTAGAAAGATTGGAATGAATTATCTCCGTTTCTAACCTTAAAATTGGAGTTAATCCTGTTTCACTTAACCTAATTTATCCCCGCTCATTTTAATTGTACCAAATGTAGAATGAGATTAGAGCGGAGATATCTCCGCTCTAACTCGATACCAAACGACCCCTCCCCAAAGGGGCCACTAACCTAAGTTAACTTCGACATGCATGGTCCGTCTTGTTCTAGACTATCCGTATTCCGTCTGATCAAAGCAAAAATTGGGGCAAAAACTAACCGACTTGGATTATTCTTGGGGGGATCGATCCCACTTTAAGATGGGGCTACATGTCTCCCCTTCGTCCAATCATCAGCTGCCCACGTGGCTGATCAAATGGGACATTCATTTTTTTTTTGATAATGAAAAAATTAGTGTACCAATACTCGGGTCTACATAAAGTACAAAAGATCTGAATTGAAATTTTGCGGCATTCAACTCACTCACGTGCATCTCTTTTTCTAAATTAGTAAATCTTAAGCTCATGTCCCTTGAAAATTAAATATAATGTTTGAATTGTCTTTCTCTAATTGCATATAAAAGCTATGCATGCTTCATGCTTATCTTCGAAAAAATAGACAGAAAATTCCATTAATCCCTGTTAGGGTGTGAACAATGATCAACCTGCGATGACATGTGCACATGATGAACTTCTTTATGGCTAGCTTGGGGGTGGGAGATAGGGGTTTGATTTCGTACGTAGGAAGACAAACTTGGCACATGCAGACCATCACCAACGGTCGTGCCCACTCTAAAAGCACTTTCGTGGATGCAGCTCATGCGACAAATCATCTGATCCGTTCCCATGCATGCTATGTATATCCACGGTGTTCTCTCCGGTCAATGAGAGCACATTCTCGTGCTCCAACGCTGTGAAGTCTTTGGACTGGGAAGTCCACGCGTTAGTTCACCTGTGAACACATGGGAGACGGACTGCTTGCGGCGGACTCTCTGGAGAAGGCGGTGAGAGGGGAGGGAGAGCGATCACGTGGGTTTGCATTTTCCTAAATAAAAGCATTGTGAACTTGGCTTTGATACCAACGGCGTACCATAGTAATTCATTGTACTGTGAAATATACACGTGTAGGGCATACATTTTTGCGGATCTCATGCATGGACAGCTTCTCACACACATGTGGAAGTCAACTGATTAGGTTACTAAGTCAACAAGTCACGAGGCAACATGGAGACGTCCTCAAAGTAGCATGACCAAGAGCACCTCCAACAAGGGGAGAATCGTTATAAGAAAAAGTAGGATTAGCGATGAAATTTTTTTATCTTTAATCTCTTTTTAATCTATTGTTAAAGATTTTAACGATGAATTAGCGATCGATTGACGACTATCTCTAATTAATAAGTAATTATCAATGACCAATATATATTTCATCGTTAATTTATCCTTGATTAGCGACAGAAATTAAAATCTCTCTCTAATTGGTTGCGAATTAACGACAAATTTGTGACCAAAAAAATCACCCATGAGGAAGGGGGTGCAGTCTCTAAAGAAGAGAGAGAGAGAGAGAGAGAGAGAGAGAGAGAGAGGATGCTAGAAGGAAGAGGAGAGGAGAGAGGAGGGAGCACAACTTGCTCCAAAAAGGGGGGGTCCAAAGGTGACAGTACCCCTAAGATTTCTTAAATTATTTATAGTAGGCTCAATCTCAATGTAAATCTGACTTCAACTCCAACTTAATTAGATGAGCCCTCTAATTGCTCTAATTGGATTAGTTCAATTTCCAATTCAAATTGGAGAACTAAAGAGAGTAATCCCAACAATTTACTTCATTTACTTAGGAAAGCTCCAATTCCAAACCAATTGAGATTGATGGGGTTGGGTTGGGCTGCCCCTTAGCGGGCAACCTTAATTAATGGGCCGACGGCCCATTGTCTAATTACACATCTACAAGAATCCTCGATGAACTAATTACCATTCTTCTTCATAATGTCAAGTGAAAGCACGTTGTCCTAGCTATCTCGTGGGCACACCCTCGTACAAAGACTAGACATTCATCACTCTTTTTTCTGTTAATGGAGTCCATCTACCCTCCCATTGTCAATCCCCCTCCCCATGTCATTCTATATCGATCGGTAGCAGTTCAATGGAGATTATTTAAGGTGAATGAGGAGGGACAGAAAAAATTGAGGCCAGTACTGGGGAGCAGCATGTGATCAATTATTTCAAACAATAAAGTAGATGGGAGGTCGAAAGCTTCATGATGCTTGCTTAGCCCGGTTTGCAGACACCTTTACTCATCGCATGCATCCCCTTCCTTTGACAGAAACGAACAGATAGATGTGCATATATATATAGTTATTCTGATCCTTACCACCATCGTACAATGGAAACCATGCAAATTAAGTATATATATGCATGCCGTTTATTAATTGGGCATGTGATTACAGTATCTTAATTAAAGAAGTGTAACATGAATGCAAAACAATGCTTAAGAGAAAAATGCCAGATGCTAGTTTGAGATACATACAATATATATATATATATATATATATATATAATAGATGCACCAAGTACTGACACCTCCTGCATGCACCACGTCCCTGCATGTTCCAAGTACCGACACCTCTTCAAGTTCTATATATCTAGAAATACATGATAATCTACAGAAAGATCTTCAAATATATATGGCCCCTCCATCCACAACGCTGACCAGGAATTAAGGGAGGAGCTGGGGTAGAGACTAGCTAGAAAGAAAGCGTTCGACTTAATTTGATCCTCTAGATCCATGCGCGTCTGGCTGGACTCTTACTTTCTTTATTGGTCTCCGCGTGCTGTTCTGTTCTACGGTCGCTGTCTGCGATTCGCCGTTGCTATCTGAGCATAACATTAATATAGGGTTCGTGGACGACTGGTCTGCGCAGATCTTCTATCAATCTGACTTTTCTACGTAGCAGGGCCATCGTACGTCGTGGATTCTTTTTCGACGCCCCTCATGCGGCCGTTGTCTTCGGTTGGAATTTAGGCATAGTCTCTAGACAATAGTCCCGTGTTGATTAAATGAGTTGTGGTTCATATGATTATGATCCTGGGACTGTGTATCTCAACATTGTAATTTTGTGAATTTCAATATGATATCAGAGCCAAGTTAAATGACTCAACTCTTATTGTTGCCACTTCTACCTAATTATTGTCCATGGTCCATCTTGGCCGTGAGGAGGACTATTCCAAATATTCCAACACTCCCCTTCACGGTAAAGATAGACCGTGGACATTAATTTGTGATTCATGTGTTTATGACCTCTCACGGTCAAGATGGGCCGTGGACATTAATCGGGTGGAGGTGACAAGAGGAGTTGGGTCAATACCATGCTCTGATACTATATTTATTCTAAATATTCCAACACTCCCTTTCACGGCCAAGATAGATTGTGGACATTAATTTGTGGTTCATGTGTTTATGACCCCTCACGGCATTAATTTGTGGTTCATGTGTTTATGACCTCTCACGGTCAAGATGGGCCGTAGACATGAATCGGGTGGAGGTGACAAGAGGAGTTGGGCCAAGACCATGCTCTGATACTATGCTAAATCCACAAAATTACGATATCGAGATATACAGGTCCAAGCCCCCCTGAGATGAGCTCATGATATGTAATTGGTAACACATTGTATGGATTTTACTCTGATAAATATTGGGAGAATCAATAATATCTAAATGAACTTATTTTGATAGGTTTTGGAAAATTTTAATTATAATGGTTATATATGAAGAGGTCATAGATTAGAGGGAGAGCAAATAAAATATATTATTAACTTCGATCTGTGTCAGATGTAAAATAGACTAATTTTCCAAAACCAGTCTCCAGATTAAAATCGCTTGATCCATTTGACATTTCAAAACATGGTGGCTTTACTATTTGAGATGGCTGAGTTGGTGATCATTATAATCTTCGCCCCTTATTACTCTTTCCAAAGGGGTTCTCATATCGTCTCATTTTTTTTTCTAAAATAGATTATAAAAGGAGAGAGAGAGAGAGAGAAAATGTAAATCTTTAAAAATTATCTAGGATGACTTTTTGAAGAAACGTAGATTATCGAAAAAAATTCATAATCTCAACTCAATTTCAAATGCACCCTTCAATAATCAGATCAAAATTTTGATACTTATTCTGGATTAGACCAGGGTTTGCCGACCCGCCCGACCCGGCCGACCCGGTCTCGGCGCGGGACGGGTCGGGTCGGGCGGGTCGCACAGCGACCCGATCCGCCCCTTTTGCTCTCGAGTCTCGACGCGATTTTTTGCGATTTTTTTTTAAATTTTTAATAAATTGATTTTGAAAGATTAAATGTTATATATATTTAAAAATATTAGAATGTAGAGTTTATTTATGATAATAGATCCATGCTACATTATACATAATAAATTATATAAAAATTACATATTACACTGCTTAATTAAACATCATATTATATATAATACATAAAAATTTATTTCAATTACTAAATATGTAAAAGGAAACAGTGATATAATAATGGCATTCATTCATGAAGTATAAAATACAAAAACTCACTAATCCTCGTCCATGTGTGAAGCCCGAATCCCAAAACTCACTCATCCTCCTCATCTGTGTAACCCGAATCTCAAAACTCACTAATCCTCATCATCAGTGAAGCCCGAATCCCAAAACTCATCATCAGATACATGAGACTGATCACCCGTATAATCTAACTCTATCCTAGTGGGTGGAGGTACATGTGGGTGGGACTGAAAATATGTAACCATCTGCACAAATGATGGGTCGTGTGCTGCGGTGGAGGGTACATGAAAATCTGTAAAAAAAGTCCTCAGTACATCTATAGCTTCAATTCTATCATGTGCGACTGGTGCTGGTGCTGGTGCTGGTGCTGGTGCTGGTGCTGCTCGAACTCTGGACGTGGAGGAAGATCCTGCTCCGCCCTGTGCTCGTGGTGGAGGTACCCGGGACGTAGAAGAAGATGTCCTCGGTGTGCTACGAGAACCGTATCTATCCTGTAACTGTGTCCGAAAGGAATGTCGAACATCTCCCGGAACTCGGTCGCATGCACGAACATCGCGTCCCACTCCCGCAAGGTGCTCCGCAAACCTGTGTATGCCGGTGACGCGATGTTCGCAGTATCTACAGTGCACATGTCCATCACCCTCAACAGAGTATCCATGCTCCCACGCAGGATGACGCCGTCCGTCCATGATGACCTGCAAATGATGTAAAAGTTTACATTAGTGCTTTCAATGACAAGTACAGAACTCTATATATGAAGAAATCTGTAATTAATTATTAGTTAGTTATAAATGTAACCAAATGATACATACTAATAAAGACTATGGACCCAAACTGGGCCAGTGCCCATCTCCAAACAATCTGACATTAAATGTGGTCCGCAGATAGGACAGATAGTCTTCATAGCGCATTGAACCTGAATAGTTCTCCCAGTACATGCGTACGTAGTATTCATACTCCTGCGAACCTTGTGCGTACACGACCTCTACTGACGTAGCTGTGGCATAAGGATATGGATACGATGGGAAAAATGAACTACTGTTATCTGAGTCGCCATGATACATCGGCTGCTGCGGCCATGACCGTCCATACGAGCTTCCAGATCCCTGGGAGTCATGTGTGCTCATCCTCTCAAAATCAGACAACATGCCTTGATAGCTTGTACTGTCTGCAACCGAACTTCCATAGTAGGGATCCCAATGATCAGCTGCCCGTCTCGTCCCTGCCGGTGGAGCACCGTGGTCCTCATCTTACGTGGCATGTGTGAAGTGCTACTCCTCTGTCCATGCGCCATGTTGACGGCGCCCACGACCTCTACTATGACCACTGCTGTACTCTTTACCACCAGCACTAGTATTCTCACGAGGACTGCGTTGGTCACCTTGAGAACCACCACCTCCATGGGATGAAGACCCTGTGGGTGTACTATCAGCATCGGAGTCATGACTCCCACTAATGCGGGGCTCAACAGAGGGCTCGGGAGTGTCGTCATCTGCATTGGGATCTAATGTCTCCATGTCTGTAATATCTATCGGATTTAATGGTGGTCCATTGTCCTTCTTGCTGGTGAATAATGTGGTCCATGATGATTTTTTCTTCTGTGGAGCAGGGGGCGGCATACATGCTGCATGTTGTGTCCCTCTAGATGCCTGAGAAGCAGAAGCCTGCTTAGATAATTTTTCAATTTACTTTCTATTGTGTAAGTCTGTACGTATACCTGAGAAGACTGATTGGGTGCTTTAGCCTTAGATGTTGAGCGTCGGGGCGCAGCAGACTGAGATGGTTGTTTCGATGCTACCGAAGACTATACAATTGAAAGAAGAATATATTCAATTACCAATGAATTATATATTAACAAATGTAGAAATTGCAATATAATTGCACCTCTCTAAATGAGGAACTTCCCCTAGCCTCTCTTGAAGTGGATAACCTTCTTGGTTCCGCAGATATTGAATGCCGCGGTGCAGCAACTCGGGACCACTGTTCTCCCGCAATGTTGTCATTTGTCGGACCGACCTGTAATATATTTCTTACATCATCATATATCAATCTATGACCACGCTATCTAATTAAATTTGCGATTCAATTTTCATGTATTAATTCACCTGAGGTGGCGCTTGACGCTCAAAAATTGGAGGTTGTATCAATCGCTCCCATGCTGTATCATCGTACGCATACGATGTGTCTCCACCACCAATGACGAGGTCTTCATCTAAATTAACTTCATCATCACGTCCCGTTGCTGACTCGTCACCACCCAAATGCACATGGGTGTCATCTCCCTCCCCCACTGCCTCTTGTACAGCTGATGCGAGAAAGGTATTAGGCCGTGGTGTCTCGCCAGGTTCTTCAGCCTCCTCGTCCAATTCTGCCTCACCACGCTCTGTTGTGGCTCTTGCAACCCATGCTACCATAGGGTCATCATCGTCTCGCAAGTACACAGCATCCGTTGGGTCGTAATCTCCCTCTCCTCTCCTTGTATCCATTTGTACATGCCGGACCTTTAGCCTCATGTTGTAATGAACATACACCATTTTGTCTAGCCTGCGGTGTGTTAGCCTATTCCTCAGCTTAGTATGCAAGAAGGAGAACGTCGACCAATTCCGCTCACACCCACTCGATGAGGATGTTTGCGATAGAACTCTCATTGCGATCTTCTTTAATACGGGTGCACTTGTGCCGTAATTTAGCCACCACTCAGCTGCGTTTAAGACAGATCACGTACAATATAATAATTAGATGTGAAAAATACTTCTCGAGATATAGAAGGTACATTGTGAAGACACATTACCTGGGTCGAGTGTAACGACCCGAGAATCCGATTACCGGGAAGGCCCGATAACCCGAGACTCGCACCGCCACCCACGAGTCCGAAGACTCGGAAGGGTTAAAAGGATGGTGTGGAAACTACATAGTTATCACAAGTAATTGCAGAAAATAAACAGTTATAATATTAAGCAGGAAATAAGATAACAATTTACATGGTCCACAAAATAAAACCACAACAACAGTCCACGACTAGTACAGTGACAAGAAAGAAAAGTACAGCTACACGGGGCATACCCCGGCTCTGACCTCTGGCCCTACCTCTGGGCACCCGCACCACGCTGCGCTCCTGACGCGCTCCCCGAAGGTGGCGTCTCACCTGAAACACGGTGAAAACACGCATGGAATGAGTCTCGGAACAAGACTCAGTTGGGATCACTCGAACCCTACCTCGTAAAACGAGAAACTACTACTCTAGCGGTAGGAGAGTACCTCTGAAAGGAAAGCCCTGTACTCTACAAAACTAGACCCTACGGCACGCAGACCGAAACTCAACGGTCGAACCGCCAAAACCCGAAGGTCAGAAACACACGACTGACAGTCTGTCACTCCGTGCTCGACGGGAGTACCACCCACTAGAAGCACAGCCGGTAGCGTCTCCTGACGTCTTACACCGCACCGCAGGTGAACCGCCTGACGTGGTAGGTCCTACCCGAGGCGCAAACACCGTACAAGTAACCACAAACAAGTGACTAGCTGGGGTCACGCCCGTCGACGTGGGTCCAACCGCCCCCAACCACGTATGCACACACAGACCACGCGTCCTAGGTCTGGCCTTCTGACCGGTTTTCCCCCGCAGCCGGACTCTGGCTACGACGAGGGGCCTACGGTAACCGGTCCACAAACCGTCTCGAAAGGTGGGTGCCCGTACACCACTCCCAGGTGAGACCAGCACCGCGTACTGGTGGGCTACGACTAGTGGAGGGTCGCTAAAGGAGTAGACTCTCAAGTCACGGAAAACAACGTCCAAGCCCGACAACGTGTGGGAATCACCCCACGCACTAGTCCCGTCACACGGAGACCACGGTCGGAGAAAAGTAAGGTTGCCACCCTCATGGGGCAACCCAGGAAGTGGCGGTCCGACCCTGGACCGTCACAGCCAAATGGCGGTCCACTCTAGGGCCGTCACTTGAAAATGGCGATCTAAGGCAGACCGTCACACGGCCAGAGGGGTAGGGGAAGTGACGCGCCTGCTCCAGTGCGTCGCTTGAAAGTAACGCGCCTGAGACAGGCCGTCACACGGCGCCCCACACCCTCCAAAACTACAGGGAAAGTAACGCGCCTACCCCGGCGCGTCGCTTGCAAGCAACGCGTCGGCTCAGTGCGTTACTCACATGTAACGCGCCTAGCCCAGCGCGTCACATGGCCCTTACACTCGGGGTGGGAAGGGGAAGTGACGCGCCTGCCCCAACGCGTCACTAGTAAGTAACGCGCTGGGCCCAGTGCGTCGCTTGGCCCATCCACCTGGGGTAACAACAGGAAGTGACGCACCTGCCCCTGTGCGTTACACGCATGTAACGCGCCTAGCCTGGTGCGTTACATGGCCTGACCCCCAACGGTCAAAAACCAACGGTCGAAACTAGCGGCGGCCCTGCCCTGGCGCGTCATTCTCCAAACGGCGGTCAGTCGTAGGGCCGTCGCTGCCCTCTGACCCCAAGGGTTAACACCCAGGAGAAGTAACGCTCCTGCCTAGGGGCGTCACATGCAAGTGGCGGTCACTGGAAGGACCGTCGCTTGCCTCCGAGCACGCTACGGCGGGAAAACCCCAAAAACGCCAACCACGCCCCCGTACCTCCACCGGAGAGGGGGAAAACAAGGGGGAAGACCCCTGGGGACCCCTAGCATGCACCTAAGCCACCAAAACACAATTTCGTGGGCTAAAACCATAGATCGGGCGGCTCACCCCAAAACATGGGAAAACCCCAAAAATGCCCAAACATGCTTCTCTCGGCCTCCCCGCGGTCTACAAACCACGGAAAAGAACGGCGAAGAGCTAGGGAACGTCACCCTACCTCAATGGAGCAAATGCTCCGCCGGATCGTCCACGAATCGCGAAGAACGCTTGAAAACCCTCGTTCTTCCTTAAGCTTCCCACGCTCGCCGCACGCCCCCACGACCGCCTCGCCGCCGCCCACGTCACCGCGCCGTCGCCCCGCCGCCGTCTGCAGCCGGAGGGGAGCTCGCCGTGGCCAACCGGGAGGAAGAGAGGGAGAGGGAGGGAGACACGGTGGAGGAGGAAGGAGGAAGAAGAAGAGAGGAAGAAGAAGATGGTGGGGGAGAGAGAAAAGAAAAAGGGTTTTATAGAAAAACTCAGAAAATCCAGAAAATTCCAAAAATTAGGAAATTACACCCCCACGATCCTCGGAACGTACCGATCGCAACGGTACCACTCGTGCCCGTGTGAACAGCCCGGTTCACACGCAGCGAGCGTCCGAAGAGAAAAGCCGAAACCCGTGCCGGAAATCGGAAATCACGCACGGAAAAGCCGCGGAACGCCTCCGGGCCTCCGAAACGACTCCGGATCGCGCCGATCCGAACACGAAAGATGTCCGAAACGAAATTTCGGACACAACAGAGCCGAACGCTCCGAAAACCAGATCCGGGACCCACGAATAAGGATCCGAAAGGTCCGGGATATTATAGCCCTCCCCCCTTAAGGAATTTCGTCCTCGAAATTGAGAACAACCAAAGGGGAAAGAAGAGGAAGACTCACTCAAACAGATACGGGAACTGCTGACGCATCTCGTCCTCACGTTCCCAAGAAGCCTCACCACCAGAGTGTCGCTGCCACACGACCTTTACCAAGGGAATGACCTTGTTCCGTAGGCGCTGCTCTCGCCTATCCTCCACGCGGATCGGAAACTCTGGGAGAGAAAGATCTGGAGTCACCTCAGGCCAAACGGAAAACTCAAGCACATGAGAGTCATCGAGCATATACTTCCGCAACATCGAGACGTGGAACACGTCATGCACCGACGCCAACTCAGGAGGTAACTGCAACCGGTAAGCAACCTCACCGATGCGTTCCACAATCGCGAAAGGACCAACATAGCGGGGACTCAGCTTCCCACGCCGTCCAAAACGCATCACCCCCTTCATCGGAGAAACTCTCAAGAACACATGATCGCCCACGGCGAACTCGAGGGGCTGCCTCCTACGGTCAGCATAGCTCTTCTACCGACTCTGGGCCGCCAACATGTTCTGACGAACCAGGTGCACAACATCCACACATTGCTGCACCAATTCCGGTCCCGTCAAAACACGCTCACCCACCTCAAACCAATCAAGTGGAGTCCGACAAGGACGCCCATACAGAGCCTCATAGGGAGCCATGCCGATGCTCGAATGATAGCTGTTGTTATAGGCAAACTCCACCAACGGTAGGTGATGAGTCCAACTCCCCTGCCACTCCAGGCAGCAGGATCTCAGCATGTCCTTCAAAGTCTGAATGGTCCTCTCAGACTGACCATCTGACTGTGGATGATACGCCGAGCTAAATGCCAACTCCGTGCCAAGAGCTCGCTGGAAACTCCTCCAGAATCCAGAAGTGAAGCGCGGATCCCGATCCGACACAATCGAAATGGGAACCCCATGCAACGGCACGATCCGCTCCACATACAAACGAGCCAACTTAGACACGCTCCAGCTGACCTTGACCGGTAACAACCGCGTCACCTTTGTCAGCCGATCCACCAGCAACCAAATACTGTCCTGCCCACTCGGGGTCCTCGGTAACCCCACCACAAAATCCGTGGTCATATGGTCCCACTTCCAAGCAGGAACATCCAAGGGCTGGAGAGTACCGCCTGGTCGCTGATGCTCCGCCTTCACCTGCTGACAGATCAGGCACCTGGCCACAAATTCTGCGACATCTCTCTTCATGTCAGGCCACCAGAACTGCCTCCGCAAGTTCGATGCATCTTCGTCGCACCCGGGTGTACAGTGTACCTGCTCCCATGAGCCTCGCGTAACACCGCACGACGAATCTGCTCCTCAGCTAGGACGTATAACCTGCCACGAAACCTCGCAGCACCGTCCTCGCCGAGCTCTACGTCAGCCATAGCCAAAATCCGGGGCAACTCAGGGTCCGCATGCTGAGCCTCTGTCACCTGACGACGGATAGCATGAGTGACAGTCAGACTCGCAAGCACTGCCAACCCTGGCTCCTGGGGAATCTTGAGCCTGAAAGATACCTCGGGCACTTGTTCCCAGAGCCTCCACCTCCTCAACATCAAGGCACTGACCGCAACCTTCCGACTCAAGGCATCGGCGACGACATTCATCCTGCCCGGCTGATAAGACAGGGTGAAGTCATAGTCCTTCATGAACTCCATCCAACACCTTTGCCTAAGGTTCAAGTCCTTCTGCGAGAACACATACCTCAAGCTCTGATGGTCAGTGAACACCTCGAACTTCTCACCGTACAGATAATGCCTCCAGATCTTCAGCGCGAAGATCACAGCCGCCAACTCAAGGTCATGGGTAGGGTAGTTCTCCTCGTGAGGCTTTAGCTGCCGAGATGCATAAGCCACCACTCTACCATGCTGCATCAGAACAGCACCCAGTCCAACGCCGGAAGCATCTGTACACACCACGAAACCTCCCGATCCAGAAGGCAAAACCAACACCGGAGCCGAGGTGAGCAACCTCTTCAGTTCACTGAAGCTCTACTCACACTCCTCGGACCAAACGAAAGGCACATCCTTCCGCGTGAGCCTCGTCATCGGGGTCGCAATGCGAGAAAAATCCTGGATAAACCGACGATAATACCCCGCAAGCCCCAAGAAACTCCGGATCTCCGTCACCGACCTCGGCCTCGGCCACTGCATCACAGCCTCGACCTTGGCGGGATCCACGGAAATGCCATCACCAGAAATCACGTGCCCCAGAAAGTGCACCTCGCTGAGCCAAAACTCGCACTTGCTGAGCTTCGCATATAACTGGTGATCTCGCAACGTCTGCAGTACCACACTCAAATGGTACGCGTGCTCCTCAGCAGACCGCGAATAAACAAGGATGTCATCCACGAAAATGACCATGAACTGGTCCAAATACGGATGAAACACCCTCTGCATCAAGTCCATAAAGGCAGCTGGGGCATTGGTGAGCCCAAACGGCATCACCAGAAACTCATAATGCCCGTACCTCGAACTGAATGCAGTCTTCTCCACATCGGACTCGCGAATCCTCAGCTGATAGTAACCAAACCGCAAATCAATCTGCGACAACACTCGCGCAGACTGAAGCTGGTCGAACAAGTCATCGATCCGCGGCAACGGATACTTGTTCTTAACGGTCACTTCATACAGCTGCCGATAGTCAACGCACAGCCGCAGACTACCGTCCTTCTTCTTCACAAACAACACGGGCGCACCCCAAGGGGAAAAACTCGGACAAATGTACCCCTTGGCCAGCAGCTCTTGCAACTGCGCCCTCAACTCCCTCAGTTCAGCGGGGGCCATACGGTAGGGAGCCTTCGCCAAAGGTCCCGTACCAGGTACAACCTCGATCACAAAATCGATCTCCAGCTGGGGAGATAATCCAGGCAACTCCTCAGGAAAAACATCGGGAAACTCGCACACCACCGCGATGTCCTCGACATCCGGCTCCATCCGGTCAGACACAACCACTGACGCGAGAAAACCCTGACAACCTGAATCAAGCAACCGACGGGCTCGAATAGCAGAGATAAGGAATCGAGAAGAGGTGGAACGGATACCTTGGAAATAGAAGGTCCTCTTGCTCGGATGCTGGAAGTAGACCCTCTTCATCCCACAATCCACCACCGCTCCATGAGTCTCGAGCCAATCCATGCCTAGAATCACATCGTAATCCCGAAGCTGCAACGCATACAATATGCCTGGCATACTCCGGCCATCGATCCACACCGGAACCTGGTCGAAGTAATACGGAGTGACCATAAAGTCACCCGAAGGTAACTCCACTGCCAAATCACAGGACAACTGGGTCACCGACTCCTCGACGCTCGACGTGAAATCCTCCGAAATAAACGAATGAGACGCGCCAGAATCAAACAAAACCCGAGCCGCACAACCCAAAATCTGAACGGTACCTTCCACGAGCTGCGATGCCACTACCTCTGCCCTGGTCAAGTGCGTGATCTGGCCTCGAGCCCTCTGCCTGCCTCCCACGCTGGCTGACCTGGGTAGCGGCGGATACTGTCCCTGCTGCTGCTGCCTCTGCTGCTGGGGAAACTGCTGCTGCGGCGGTCTCTGTGGACAGTCACGCGCCATGTGCCCTGGCTGGTCACACCGAAAACAGATAATCGGTGCCGTGCACTGCCTGCCTGGGTGGGTCCCACCACACCGTGGACAAGGTCCTCGTGATCCACCTCCTGATCCCTGACGCTGAAAAGGAATCGACTGCTGTACACTGCCCGATGATGCTTGTCCCTGATCCTTGGGCTTCTTATGGAAACCCTTCTTCAAGAACTTCTTGACCTTCGAGCTAAAAGACGCAGATCCTGTCACTGAAGCTGCCGATGCCGGTACTCCTGAACCACCCGACGCATGCTGGAAGAAACCCTGCTGCTGGGTAGCCGACGGTTGGCCGCGACCTGACACGGACTGCCCCTGGCTGATCGGTCCTCGAGTCCTCTGCATATCCATCTCCAAGGAAATCGTAACACGAGACGCTGTCTCTAGACCAATGGCCCCATTCGCGATCAAATGGTGCCTCAGCTCCAGCCTCAAGCCCTGTACAAAGTGGTCCTCACCCTCTCATGCTCCATGACATGAGGTGCGTACCGACCAAGCTCGACAAATCGGGCCCTGTACTGCAACACGGACACGTCACCCTGCACCAGCTCCAGAAACTCCCGCATCCGCTGCGTAGCAACGACGACTGGACAGTACGTACGCTCGAAAGCACTGACAAAGTCACCCCACTCGACCTGCTCAAGTGGACGAAGCTGAAAGGACGTCTTCCACTCGGAAGACCACCACCTCCGAGCCGTACCCTGCAACTGGTTGTAGGCGAACACCACTCTGTCCTCGGCAGTACTTTTCGCAGAACTGAACACTCGCTCCATCTCATCAAGCCAATCACGAGCCGCATCAGGGTCTGCCTGGCCGCTAAAGTAAGGTGGATGGAACTGCATGAAGTCCCTCACTGCTCGGCCCGGCCCACCCCTGACTGACGAGCCCTCAGTAGTCTCTCCGCCAAACTGCTGAGACATGAGATGGTACATGCCACGGAAGAAATCCTCGGCCCCCGGAGCTCTCGCAGCATCTGCGGCCTCGGTAGCTCCCGGAACTCTACTATGCTCCTCCTGGTCCCTCTGGACCCCCTGCTGGATCTCCTGACCTCCAGCCGACTGCCCCTGCTGAGAGCGAGAACTCCTCCTCGGCGCCATCCTCGCTCCTGAAGCACAAGACAGAAAACACGGAAACGGCAAGGTCAAAAAAGAAAACGCGCGGTGCCCAATGCCAGCGTCACCTGTACATCATCGCCATAGACTAGTAGACCACTACAATTACCTATGATTCCCATGTAATTCCACAACCGCGCTCTGATACCAGCTGTAACGACCCGAGAATCCGATTACCGGGAAGGCCCGATAACCCGAGACTCGCACCGCCACCCACGAGTCCGAAGACTCGGAAGGGTTAAAAGGATGGTGTGGAAACTACATAGTTATCACAAGTAATTGCAGAAAATAAACAGTTATAATATTAAGCAGGAAATAAGATAACAATTTACATGGTCCACAAAATAAAACCACAACAACAGTCCACGATTAGTACAGTGACAAGAAAGAAAAGTACAGCTACACGGGGCATACCCCGGCTCTGACCTCTGGCACTACCTCTGGACACCCGCACCACGCTGCGCTCCTGACGCGCTCCCCGAAGGTGGCGTCTCACCTGAAACACGGTGAAAACACGCAGGGAATGAGTCTCGGAACAAGACTCAGTAGGGATCACTCGAACCCTACCTCGTAAAACGAGAAACCACTACTCTAGCGGTAGGAGAGTACCTCGGAAAGGAAAGCCCTGTACTCTACAAAACTAGACCCTACGGCACGCAGACCGAAACTCAACGGTCGAACCGCCAAAACCCGAAGGTCGGAAACACACGACTGACAGTCTGTCACTCCGTGCTCGACGGGAGTACCACCCACTAGAAGCACAGCCGGTAGCGTCCCCTGACGTCTTACACCGCACCGCAGGTGAACCGCCTGACGTGGTAGGTCCTACCCGAGGCGCAAACACCGTACAAGTAACCACAAACAAGTGACTAGCTGGGGTCACGCCCGTCGACGTGGGTCCAACCGCCCCCAACCACGTGTGCACACACAGACCACGCGTCCTAGGTCTGGCCCTCTGATCGGTTTTCCCCCGCAGCCGGACTCTGGCTACGACGAGGGGCCTACGGTAACCGGTCCACAAACCGTCTCGAAAGGTGGGTGCCCGTACACCACTCCCAGGTGAGACCAGCACCGCGTACTGGTGGGTTTCGACTAGTGGAGGGTCGCTAAAGGAGTAGACTCTCAAGTCACGGAAAACAACGTCCAAGCCCGACAACGTGTGGGAATCACCCCACGCACTAGTCCCGTCACACGGAGACCACGGTCGGAGAAAAGTAAGGTTGCCACCCTCATGGGGCAACCCAGGAAGTGGCGGTCCGACCCTGGACCGTCACAGCCAAATGGCGGTCCACTCTAGGGCCGTCACTTGAAAATGGCGGTCTAAGGCAGACCGTCACACGGCCAGAGGGGTAGGGGAAGTGACGCGCCTGCTCCAGTGCGTCGCTTGAAAGTAACGCGCCTGAGACAGGCCGTCACACGGCGCCCCACACCCTCCAAAACTACAGGGAAAGTAACGCGCCTACCCCGGCGCGTCGCTTGCAAGCAACGCGTCGGCTCAGTGCGTTACTCACATGTAACGCGCCTAGCCCAGCGCGTCACATGACCCTTACACTCGGGGTGGGAAGGGGAAGTGACGCGCCTGCCCCAGCGCGTCACTAGTAAGTAACGCGCTGGGCCCAGTGCGTCGCTTGACCCATCCACCTGGGGTAACAACGGGAAGTGACGCACCTGCCCCTGTGCGTTACACGCATGTAACGCGCCTAGCCTGGTGCGTTACATGGCCTGACCCCCAACGGTCAAAAACCAATGGTCGAAACTAGCGGCGGCCCTGCCCTGGCGCGTCATTCTCCAAACGGCGGTCAGTCGTAGGGCCGTCACTGCCCTCTGACCCCAAGGGTTAACACCCAGGAGAAGTAACGCTCCTGCCTAGGGGCGTCACATGCAAGTGGCGGTCACTGGAAGGACCGTCGCTTGCCTCCGAGCACGCTACGGCGGGAAAACCCCAAAAACGCCAACCACGCCCCCGTACCTCCACCGGAGAGGGGGAAAACAAGGGGGAAGACCCCTGGGGACCCCTAGCATGCACCTAAGCCACCAAAACATAATTTCGTGGGCTAAAACCATAGATCGGGCGGCTCACCCCAAAACATGGAAAAACCCCAAAAATGCCCAAACATGCCTCTCTCGGCCTCCCCGCGGCCTACAAACCACGGAAAAGAACGGCGAAGAGCTAGGGAACGTCACCCTACCTCAATGGAGCAAATGCTCCGCCGGATCGTCCACGAATCACGAAGAACGCTTGAAAACCCTCGTTCTTCCTTAAGCTTCCCACGCTCGCCGCACGCCCCCACGACCGCCTCGCCGCCGCCCACGTCACCGCGCCGTCGCCCCGCCGCCGTCTGCAGCCGGAGGGGAGCTCGCCGTGGCCAACCGGGAGGAAGAGAGGGAGAGGGAGGGAGACACGGTGGAGGAGGAAGGAGGAAGGAGGAAGAAGAAGAGAGGAAGAAGAAGATGGTGGGGGAGAGAGAAAAGAAAAATGGTTTTATAGAAAAACCCGGAAAATCTGAAAAATTCCAAAAATTAGGAAATTACACCCCCACGATCCTCGGAACGTACCGATCGCAACGGTACCACTCGTGCCCGTGTGAACAGCCCGGTTCACCCGCAGCGAGCGTCCGAAGAGAAAAGCCGAAACCCGTGCTGGAAATCAGAAATCACGCACGGAAAAGCCGCGGAACGCCTCCGGGCCTCCGAAACGACTCCGGATCGCGCCGATCCGAACACGAAAGATGTCCGAAACGAAATTTCAGACACAACAGAGCCGAACGCTCCGAAAACCAGATCCGGGACCCATGAAGAAGGATCCGAAAGGTCCGGGATATTACATCGAGTCTATCACGACTGGCCATGGCATTAGGTGTCGCAAATGAACCAATTCCCTCTCTAAATATTTTCATCTGCATTATCAAAAAATATGAAGTGTATATTTCATTTAATATTGTCAATGTTAAAATATCCAATTATACCTCATTCAACGCATCAGCAGCATCTGTTGGGGTGAAAGACAATCGGTCTACCACAATGTTGACCGATTCTATCAACGTATCGTCATAAGCAAGGGCCCGAGCATATTGGAAGGCCGGATGTAGATAGTACGCTGTAATCGTAAGAGAATGAATTACATATTAGTATCAACTGAAAATCACAGCTCATTGATTGGACGAGAATGTAAGTGTTTACCTGCCATGTGAAGATCGCGGCTCATTTGTCTGTCCCATCTGTACTCCACAATCTCTAGAATGGTGGGTCCATATTTTTTGGACGTTGTAAGGATCTTCCGCTTGGCTGCTTCTATTTTGCTGTACACCAACCCCATGGTTGGTACTCTATCCCCATCCACGCATCGTAGAACCTCATACAGTGGCTCTATCAATGACACTAATACCTTCACTCTATCCCAAAAATTCGAGGTGTTGACAATCCCCTCGACCTCCGCCCCTTCACGTGAAGCAGGAAAAGAGGAACTCAGCCAGGTCTCACCTCTAAACATTTGCTTCAACCCATCTTTGTGCTTCAATAGGCTCTGCAATGCGATGTAGTTGGTGGCAAATCGTGTGATGCCAGGCCTCAACAGTTCGCCGCCACAGTGCTCCCTCATCCATGCCAATACAAGTGTGTGGTTCTGGATATATTTCGTGATTTTTTGTGTCACCTCGACCACAGATTTTACCATACGAAGCTGCCCAATCTCCTTCAGCATCAGATCTACACAATGTGCTGCACAAGGGGTCCAGAAAATGTGCCGTTTTTTCTTCATTAGCTCCTCCCCAGCCTTCTTATAGTTTGACCCATTATCAGTCACCACTTGTACAATGTACTCCTCCCCAATCTCAGTCACCACTTGCTCCATCAATGACAAAATATATTGGTGACTGTGAATTTGACCAGACGCATCCACTGATTTGTGAAAGAATACATGTCTGTCACAATAAACAAGGAAGTTGATCAGGCTAGATTTTGTGGTACCTGACCATCCATCACACATCAGTGTGACTCCGTACTTTGTCCATTTCTGCTTGAATGAGTCAATGTAACTCTTGATCTCAGCAACTTGTTCATCAAGGTATACGCCAGCCAATTCTCTCGCTGTAGGTGGCTGCACGTGTAGCCCAAGGACCTGTGCTTCCTGAAACATTAGCTTGTAGTAAGGGCTATTGGCTCCATTGAAAGGCAGACCCGCGTGGTGCCACCATTTTGCAACAGCTTGACCAAGTTTCCATTTAGGTCCCTTCTGGCCATACGCATCGTCCATCCTCGTTTGCTTACCATGCTCTCGGGATAGTGCACCGGGCTCCACATCTTCAATGTTGATCGATTTTATCCTTTTTCTTTGTGTCCCCGAGTCACCAGTCAATAAACTCCTTATGCCTCGTGATTGTCGAGTCGTAGATGAACCACCACTCCCTGATGCTCCGGTCCTCGCCGCCTCGCGACTACGGACTACAGTCTCCTCGGGATGTCTTGACTCTTCCCTGCTCTGACGTACTGCCTCACGAAACTGGGCTTCGTATGGATCGTTCACAGTGACATACACATCAGGCTGCTCAGTACGTGCTTGTTCGTCTTCGTCACTGGGTGTCCATGCACATTCCTCCTCGTTGCTGCCACTTGGGCGCCCGCTCACTGCCGCTTGATCCATTTTCTTCTTTTTTTCCTTTTCTTGAATCTCAGCTCTCTTCTCCCGTAGGTGCCTAGCCATTGCAAGTTTCACATCTCTAGGCACATGGGTACACCCAGCAACCTCAGAGTATCCTGCCCCGGCTCCTCCTGCCAAATGCTTCTTCAACCGAGACACCCCTCCTCCCCGGTGTTCTATTTTACAATAGTTACAACGCCAACACCTATGGTTGCCATCCAACAAAACTCCGTGTGACCACCCAATATCATTTGTTCGTTCCTTAGGAGCCATAGAGTGTTATCTCCTAAAATTAAGAAATTCAAAATATGAAATTATATTATTTCCCATCTACAACTAACAATGAACAGAATTTTATTATTTGCGTACCATGCAAGACTTAATTCAATATTTAATACATCTTCATATAATTTAGTTCAAAATAATATCATTATTTCTATAACATACAATTAAGGTTAATATTTATAATTAATACATATACATTAACTTACATGACATAATTAGATATTTAAAATATAACTAATTAGATATTTAAAATTACATCTCTAATTAAATTACATGACACATATAAATTATAAACATCTCTAAATAATTTACATTATATATATCAATTAACTTTAAAATTATTTAGAAAATAGTAAACACTAAATTTATATTTACATTAAAAATATATCCATACACATTATATTTTTACATTATGCAATTAAATTAACTAATATACATTAAATATTTAAAAATATTTTACATCTACAACTAATAATGATATTAATATCATTACTTCTACAACATACAAGATTAAATTTAAAATTTAATACATCTAAATTAAATCTAATATTTAAACATGAATTGAATAACACATCAAAAAATAAATTTATATCTACAACATGAATTAAATATTATTTATATTAATTCTACAAAATGAATTAAATAATACATCAAATATATGATATTTATACAACATCAATTAAACAAAAATTATATTACTTATATAACATGAATTAAATAATATATTATTATTAATATTAAATAATATAATAAAATATTTTTCTAGATTTTTTAATTTAAAAACTAAAAAAAATAAACACCCCCCCTCACCCTCACCGCCCCCCACCGGAGGTGGGGGCGGCGGTGCAGACGCCCCCCCCCGCCCCCCTCACCCTCACCGCCCCCCACCTCCGTGCAGACGCCCCCCCCCCCTCACCCTCACCGCCCCCCACCTCCGTGCAGACGCCCCCCCCCTCACCCTCACCGCCTCCCCTCCGTGCAGACGCCCCCCCCCCCCCTCACCGCCCCCCACCTCCTTGCAGACGCCCCCCCTCCGTGCAGACGCCCCCCTCCCAGACGCCCCCCCTCCGTGCAGACGCCCCCCTCCCCTCACCCTCACCGCCCCCCCTCCGTGCAGACGCCCCCCCCTCACCCTCACCGCCCCCCACCTCCGTGCAGACGCCCCCCCCCCCCTCACCCTCACAGCCCCCCCTCCGTGCAGACGCCCCCCTCCCCTCACCGCCCCCCACCTCCGTGCAGACGCCCCCCCCCTCACCCTCACCGCCCCCCCTCCGTGCAGACGCCCCCCTCCCCTCACCCTCACCGCCCCCCACCGGAGGTGCAGACGCCCCCCCCCTCCCCGCCCCCCACCGGCGGCGGTGCCAGTGCGATCGCCGGTCGTCACCCCCCACCCCCCTCCTCACCCATCTCCTAAAATTTAGGGCACCTACCTCTGATCGCCGGTCGTCGCTGCCGTCCGGTGCCGTCCGCCGCCGTCCGCCGCCGCTCTGCACCGCCCACACCGCCGGCCACCGCCTTCCACCGCTGGACCGCCTTCCACCGCTGCGGATGCCAGACCCGCCCGCACCCGGCCCGCTATAAGGGCGACCCGGCACGTACGCGCCGTCCCGCACGAACCAGACCGGGTCCGCCTCGACCCGCTCCGGTACGCGGCGGGACGCACGGGACCATGCGGTCCAGTGCGTCCCGGCCACGACCCACGGCCCGACCGACCCGGTCTCAGCCTGGGTCGGGTCGGGTCGTGCGAGTCGGTGCGAGACGCACCGGGTCGTCAAACCTTGGATTAGACAATTGGAAAAGGTAACCAAAAGGCAAAAGAAAGGCATCATGACGCCCGGAGTCCGCCATTCTACTCTGGAAACTGGAAGCCATCTGGCTCGTCGAATCTTTTCTTTTGCTCCTGTTTGTCTGTTTTCACCCTTTGTGTTGGCCCCGA
Source organism: Amorphophallus konjac (assembly GCA_022559845.1). NCBI lineage: Eukaryota > Viridiplantae > Streptophyta > Magnoliopsida > Alismatales > Araceae > Amorphophallus > Amorphophallus konjac. Next base: position 456,024,575 of record CM040122.1, on the reverse strand, counting down.
AGGATCTTTCCTGTCCCTCTATTATCTATCATATGACGAGATTTCCCCAATATCACTTCAGATAAAATTTTATTTGTGCACGAATACCATTTTGGTACGAGGTTTTTTTGTATATGTATCTCTGTAAGTGTCGGTGGTTTTTTTGTATATGTATCTCTATAAGTGTCAGCGTTATCAAATAAACTCCTCATTAGATCTATTATGAAAAATATCTTTAAAAAAAGTGAATAGTTGTTACGTTATATCACCTTCGTAACCCCATTGAATTTTCCATGGTTAAACGTGAATCAAATCACGAAGGGCGTCTTTGATACCCGAGTAGGCGGGTGTCTTAATCGACCTCAAAAGGTCGATTGAGATACTCGACCCCGATTACCGGATTTATGTGAGGGGGAGGGCGAGCGGAGGTGGGGCCCCTCGGTTAGCCGGTGTCGACTAACCGAGGGACCAAGCCGTTGTCAAAGACGGCCGAAAAGATTAACCTACTCTCGAGTTACCTTTCTCTCTCTCTCCTATGATAGAGGTGTGCAACATGAAAGGAGAGGGGGCCAGTCTATCCGGAGGGGAAGGGGGGATGTGTGCGACATGGAGGGGGAGAGGGGCAGCCTTGTTGGAGGGGGAGGGGGGTGTGCGACATGGAGGGGATGGGGACGGCCTTGTCGAAGGGGGAGGGCAGGGTGTCTTGCTGGAGAAGGGGGAGGTGTGTGCGATAGGGAGGGGGGAGGCGGCCTTGTCAAAGGGACAGGGGTGGTGTGTCTTGCCAGAGGGGGAGGGGGTGCAATAGGGAGATGGAGGGGGTTGGCCTTGTTGGAGAGGGAGGGGGTGTGCGATAGGGAAGGGGAGGTTCCGGCCTTGCCGGGGGGGGGTGCGACGGGGAGGGGGAGAGGGCGTGTGTGTGTGTCTTGTCAGAGGGGGAGGGGGTCGCCCTTGTTGGAGGGGGGTTGTGTGTCTTGCCGGAGGGGGTGGGCCACGGGTGTGTGACAGGGAGGGGATCGGCCTTGCCGAAGGGGGAGGGGAGGGGTGTGTGTGAGATAGGGCGGGCCTTGCCGGAGGGGGAGAGGAGGGGGGTGTGTGACATAGGGAGGGGAAGGGGGCTGACCTTATTGGAGGGGAGGGGGTCTCGGGAGGGGGATTGTTCGTCGGAGGAGGTGTGTGCGGCATGGAGGGTGGTTGTTCGTCGGAGGAGGTGCGTGCGGTATGGAGTGCTCTCTCTCTCTCTCTGAAGTAGTATTTTAGGTATTTCACGTACCCTAACGTCATCCATTCACTTTATTTTGAAGATATTTTTGATAATAAATTTAAATAATAAATTTATTTGACAATATATATATATTTACAATAATATATATGTAAAAAACTCTTTTAGTATCAATACCTTAAACATCTTGTTTAGCGAAAAATATTAAAGTTTGATGTCACCTAAGACATATCAGTTAGTTGTACTGTTATTTTGTGAGGGATGTTTATACTACTAAAGAAGATAATTACCTTGATATATAGTTTTTAAAATGTTATTAATTACATTATCAAAATTTAAAAATATTTTTATATAAAAAATTAACATAGATATCTCTTGTGTAATTTAGACTCAAAATTTGACAAACTGATAAGATACTCATACTGCACGTGTTGGACCGTACGATGAGTGATACATAATCGATATAATTTTTATATATTTTAAATATTTTATATTTTATTTAATATCAGATATGTCTTAATAGATGAGATTGTGCATAGGTTTCCTGAGAAATGTCAAGTTTCGAGTTCAAAACTCGCAGGCCCCAATTTTCTCATGTTTTTTTCATTATTCTTATAAATTTAAGCCAAAACTCTTAACATAATTGAGAATAGAACTTGCGGTTATATGTGATTCACAGATGCTCTAACCAAATGTGTTACAAGTAATTTTATATCATATTTTGCTATAGTAAATATTTATAAATTAATATTTATTGCTTGACATACATCGACATGATATAATATGATGTTATATTATATCGTACTAATAAAAAGTTGATACACGCGATACGGGTAAGCCAACAAACCCTATTTAGGCTTTGCTTCAACTCACCGGCCCTCTATATTTGATGGCGTAGACGCTGTGATCTCTAAGGTCTTCTTTGTTAAACGAGTAGGAGTATCGTATTCGACCCCAAATGATCGAATGTGATACTCGAGATCGATTAAGAACGATATGTGAGATGCGGAGGTGAGCCCCGATATTTTCTCTTTCATAGGATGCGATATCCGCCTCACCTATTCTGAAAATAAAGGGCCCTAGTGAATTCTCTTAATTTTTTAAGACGCAAACTACGTTGGAAACGAATTGTTTGACCACTTTGAAATATGTCTGAAATGATAGCGGGAGAGGGGGGAATGAGGTTATTTGGTTCACATTTAATTCTCAGATAATGTGAGCCCGGAGATTTGATAACCTTATTAGTTTTCCCATCGTCATTTAGAGCCCACGGCATGCCCCGGTGATTTCATCCCTCTCTTCTTTGGGGAGGTCCGGACTTCGATCTCGAATTCCACCTCCCCTATTAAAAAAAGTACCTACTAAAGAAAAAGCATCTCAAATGGTACCCATATTTGGGATTGCTATTAAGAGATATATAATTCGATGCCCATGGCCATGCTAAATTTAACGTCCAATATTAAAAATTAGTTTAAAAAGTTGTGGTGAGTAGGCTGTTAATGGATCGGATCGGCCCAACAAATTTGATGGCCTAACCTAATTTTGGATCGAGTCATAAGACCATTTTCAACTCGTAGACTCTTAGTCGGAGTTAAAAATCTTACCCGCCTATGTCAGTCGGGCTTGGACTTTGAGTTTGACCCATAGGTCAACTCAGTCTGATCTCTTTTTTTATTATCAAAATTTAAAAATTACTTAATTAAAATTATGATATTTTACTTAATTCAGAAAGTAAAAACTCTATTTTCAAATAAAGTAAATAATTAATATCAAAACTCTAATTAATTTAGTGAGAATATAAATTTTATATTTTTTTATTAATTTTTATTTTTATTTATATTTTTGGGTTTGGCCGACTCTTAGTCGTGCTTTACATTTTTATATTATTCTTAGGTCAGATCTGACTCGACACGAAATAACTTGGGTCCAGGCCAGATTCGAGCTTTAATATTAATGAGTCGAACTCTAGTTAGGCTGACCTAAACTCGATCCAGACTTGACCCATTGATAGCGCCAGTGATAAAGAAATTTTACCAACTTAAAATAGGAATTAAAACTCAGCTGTTTTATCTTAGAAATTTTAGTCAAAAAAATACTTTCCAAGTTTAAAAACTTTTCATTTTTACGAAACAATTGTCAGTTTTAATTTACCTCTCCATCCAGAAACATGACGTTCTTCTCATTTTTTCTGAGGATTTCTGAAGGTTCTATTGGCCTCTCAACTTTTATTTATCTCCTGTTTTTTTACTAGCAAAGGAGAATCTACCCTCATGGGGCGGCTATTCATGTTAAAAGTTTATATAAAGTTAATCAGGATTTGATCTGACTGTTTAATTTAAACTTGAATGTGAAGACGTATAAATTTGAGCGTCTTCTTTGAGACATTGTTCTCGTTACGTTCGAAGGCGATTAAGATTTTATCCTTTTTTGTTGATAAAAAAGTCTTAAAATGAGAAGATTTAAATCTTACTTATAAGTACTTGTCCATCTTTATAGTTTCTAATATGAGATCTTTTGAGGTCCCTTATTAGAGTTTTACACTAGCCCCAACAAAAGTGAGCTTTGTGCTTATTGAGATGGAGTTCCCACATAAGACGTCAACGAAGACGTACAAATTTGATGTGTCTCCTTTTGAGATATTGTCTCCGTTACGTTCGGAGATGGCTAGAATTTTATCCTTTTTTACTGATAAAAAAACTTTCAATAAAGAAGATCGGATCTTTAAAAAAAAACACGTATCCATCTTTATAATTTTTAATATGAGATCTTTTGAGCTCCTTATTAAATTTTTACAGAATATAATTAGCGTAATTAACAATGTGTCAGTATACTAGATTTTACTTCAACTTAAAAGTGTTATTATATTTATAAGATTCTCCTTTCAGTCTAATCACCACAAATTAACGGTGATTGGTCTCGCTTGATGTTGAAATGGGCTATCGTCTACCGTGGTGATGTAAGAAGTACTTATAACATGGGGCACGAATAGCCCTATTACTTGGGAATGAGTTGATTCCACTGGTGCCAGTTTACTCGGCATGATATAAGAGTTATGTTTTATAGATCGTCTAGTTTTTCGTCACAAAAAAAATTATATCTTTTTTCCTAATACAACAAGGCCTAATTTATCCCATTTAACCTAATTTATCCCATTTAACTAGTACTAGTATTATTAATTTTGTTATGTGATTTTTGAAGGCAAATTTTGATGCAACAGGTTACATGTGCTGAAATTCGGACATAAATTTGGATATTACCGGAGAGTGTTAAAATTTAGACATGATTTTTGAATAATAATTTCATATCAATTAATGAGTCTTGATTCATGTGTTTATAATTCAGAACATGTATATCTCTCACTATATTTTTTTAAATTTCTACATAATTTTATATCATGGTATTAGATTCAATCTCATATATTTCTCATATTATCTTTTCATCTCTATCTAATTAATCTCTATAACCCATCTTTGACCTTGCGACTGAAACTGCTGTTATTCTCTCTCATGAATAAATATAGATAAGTTTTACATAACATATTCGGTTTTCGTGATACAAATGTGTCTGAGGGTGTTAAAATAATTTTACGCTGATAAAATGACATAGTAAAATATGTTTACAATAATATTGGAAACAGTGTTAGAATAAATCCTTTCCGTGAATTTATTGAGCCGCTGGACCTTTGTGGGGCATTTTTGTTGGGGATTAATCTACTTCGTTTCAATGAGTGTGACTACTTGATTTTTTTATGTTGAAAACATAATAATCAAATTGGCTCTCAATTAAAAATTCCGTTAAATTAACCCAAATCAAGTAATAACATTAAAAACGAAGTTGTACCCAGCTGCACCAAGTCTGCGATGGCCACAGCTGCCTGGCTAAACACTGATGCCTGTTGCCGTGCTGGGCTCATTATGAAACGTACGTACATGCGGTGGTGTGGGCCAAAGGGCATTACCCTTTGACCAGATAGTAAATTATAAAAAAAAGTACCAATTTTTCAATTTTTTTGAAAAAAAATATGAAGTGGGGTTTACTTCTCTCTCTAAATTAATGTAGAAGTCATCCCAACGTCTTACTCAAAAAAATCAGATTAAATAAATAGTATCAGGGTTGATTTTTTAATTAATTTTAATTTTTAATTATTTTAAGTTATTCGATGAGAGTGTGACTGATATGTAATTAGAGTAACATGGATCTCACTTTACAATTTTTTTTTTAAAAAAAGATAACTCGGTCGGTGCACACCTTAAGTGTGCAATAACTCCGAAAAGTTTAGCTTGATGCACACTCAGGGTGTGATGCACCCTTTGGATATGTAAGATCTTTAAGTTTTTTATTTTTTAAAAAAATTGAGGTACCTCTGAAGGTATCTTAACATAAGATGCAAGTTTGGTCACAATCAGATTATCTAAAAAAATTAAAAATAAAATATGATGATTTTTAAAAGAAGGAGCACAACACTACCCACTTTATATGAATTTTTTATTTTTTAGATAATTTAATAATGACGTAACTTACATCTCAAATTAGAGTATCTTAAAAATTATTTCAAAAAAAAAAATAAAAAAATAAAAATTTATACACCCAAAATGCGCAGACCTGAGTGTGCTGTGAACCTTGCGCAACCCAGAGTGTGCAGCAAGTGTCACTGGAAATTACAAAGTGCTTCTCAGAAAATGGAAGCCCCGGTGGTCCCCAGAGTCCGAGCCGGCCCAACGGATCCTGCCAAATTAACTCACGTGATCTACGCGGTCCTCACTCTTTTACCAGGCATGGCGGAGGCCCATTAATGTCCATCACTGCAGTCAACTAAAGATGGTTCGGAGCTGATTTCAATCGCCTGACGCAAGACTAGTCCAGTTATCATGCATTTGATTTTAATTAATTTAAGTAAACCTCCCTCCGCATTTAGATTAGTACAAAAAATGGATAAAAATAAAATGAAATGAACGGCTAGCTACTTCATTTCTACATAAATTTCACTGATCCGGAAACCAATCTTTTTCAACACGGATTAGTTTATCTGACTCGTTTTTCAGAGTCATCTACTGCTGTTTTATTTGAGTAACCCAAAGATCAAAGGCGGGACGTTTAGATCCTTCTTTAGACTGCACAACTATTGAAGGTGGGTGGATCAGTGTACTGGATGATCATTCAGCTGAAGCAAAAGATGAAGAATGGAAAAGAAACAAAGAGAAAGAAAGATAATGGAAGAGGCCGGGAACACGAACAGGGAGGGGCCCTCGATCCAGCGGTGTGCGGCCAGCGTGGGCGGCTTTCCATCTACCACCCACGAGGGACCCTCTGCGCCGCCTGGCTTCCACCGTCCCCGGCAGCGGTGGCCAGCACGTGCCCCTGCGCCACCAGCGACTTGTACACCGCCACGATCACCTTCTCGTCGTACTCCTTCATGGCCGGCGGCGCGAACCCCGTGGCCGCCATGTCCCCGCCGCTGAACACCAGCGGATTGGCGAAGCCCAGCATCATGCGGACGTAGGCGTCCCTCATCCTCACCAGAAGCCGCCGAGGTGAGACCAGCAGGCGCAGGAACCCCAGCCGCGGTGCTACCTTTATCCTCCAGAACCTCCTCCTCTTCGTGGTACTAGTCCTGTCACCCCGCCCGGCGGCGGTGGCGAGCTCGACGCGGTGGTGGGTTTTCCTCCTCCCCTTCCTCCTACCCCACTTCTTTGCTCCTTCTCCGACTCCGTCTCCGACCCTGCCGAGTCGCTGGTATTGCTTCCTCTTCCACAAACCTCTCAGGCCGCCGTTGTAGCCTTCCATCGATCTCTCCCGGATGAGGGAGTGATCGGTGCAGGTTGGCCTCAATAGATAGACGTGGTGGACGGGTGGAGCTAGGGATATGTATGTAATAATGCAAGTGGCCAGTTATGGGAGGTTAGGACTTAGTTAGGAGGCCGTTGCATTTATGAAAAGGGGCCGGGGCGGACAGGTGGGTGGAAGATGCAGATTGCAACTTTTTTTCAATTGCAATAAATTTATATCATTTTTATACAATTTCATGTTAATTAAATAATGTCAGTCGTGCATGCTAGATATTATGATAACCGTCCGAAATGCCTAATTAATAATAATTTCTAGTAGATGGAAAAATAACTGCTAATCATAGCACTCATTTCTTGTTGCCGCCTGAGCTAAAAGAAAAAAGGGACTCGCTTCTTTTTTACAGAGTAATTGTTACAATTCCACGATTGCTGCGATTACGTTGACGTATGTCATATTAGGCCTTTTTGTTAGTCGGACAGAATATCTCATTCGACCGACCCTTCCTTTTCGGTCGAATGAGATATTCGACCCCGTATAATTAAGTTGTATGTGAGAGTTTTTAGTGGATCCCACAAATCTCTCTCTCATGGGATGAGTAATCCGGCGGCATTATTCGATTACCAAAGAGGGTCTTAGAGTTTTTGTTTTCGTTGATTCATGTTTATATAACATGACAGCATCATAGACACACGTGATATGTCTAACATGAGAAGAAGACGTACGGAAGACTCATTTTATGGAAATGAAATGTATAATATATAGTTCAAGAATAAAATATAAAACACATGAATGTAAAATATGATAATGAAATATCGTATATAGTTTTCTTAGTGCACGTGCATATTCTATTCCTACATATGTATACATCATTCCCAAAAGAATGAGAGATACAAATACATCATTCCTACACATACAAATATACGTGGCCCGGAAATGAATGCAAGCATGCATGAGAAATCTGAAAGCTAGAAGGAGAACTCCAGTGGGAGAGAGACAAGCTGGGATTTATTAGCCCGCTAGGAGTCAGGTTGGGTGATGTCGTGGCCTGTTTTGCTGTTGGTGATTGTAGTTATATATATGCTAAATTAAAGCACAGGGTGTCGTGTACTTATTACACTATATACGAAGGCAGTCTTCACGAAGGATCCAAATATTGTTATATATCATGCATCTAACATGAATTGCACGGAGCATTCGATAGTCACCCTAAGATCATTGGGATTGACGGGATGTATAAAATTATATATCACGGAGAACCGTCTGCTTGTCAAAGAACTGAGCAACATATACTCACGCCTTGTCACTTATGAAAGAGGACATGCGGCTGTTATTGTAGTCTTCGATCATAAAGTCTCAACTCGATCTCAAAATCTAGACGTCGAGTAGAAAGGAATTCTCTATGTATATAGAGGAAAGTCACCCTTAGAAATCCAATGTGAGACTAAATCTCAATGCGGTCCAATTCATTTCTTTGTTGGATTTGTTCATTCATAATAGTCATTAAAATGATTCCCCAGTTGGTTGACACTTTTCTGGATTTTGTGATCCACATCTTAGAGAGTAACCGTGAATAGGGTTTAGGACACTTGGGTTAGTTTACAGTACCTGAATTTGGAAGCCTCTTAGTCTGGGGATCACAATTTTAGTGCTGCAGCAGAAGTGCGGCCAAAATAGTAGGCAGGTTATGAGTTTAGAGCCAGTTTGGTAGACTAAACTTGAGGGGGAGGAGAATGTTTCCAAGTTTTGCACAAAGAAAGTAGGTCAATGGGCTACCCAGGATGTCTGAGGAAAATTAAATTCTCTAGTCATCTGGTCAATCAATATGGTGATAGAGCATGTGAGACTCTTGTGTGACTGGAAAAGGCAGAGGATTGTACGTTGGATTGCTTTATGAAGAATGGTAGATGGACAGCTCTTAAGAAAAAAGTGAGGTGTGGAACTATTTTTACGGTAGATTTTACAAGTTTCCAGGCTTGAATAACATGGTAGATCGATAGTGGATCTTGGACCTAACCCGAAAGGAGACCCGGTCGTTCCTAATGAGACGAGATCCGTAGTGGGCACTCATCCATCCATGCTTTGGAGGGTCTAAGTGGCTCTATCGTACTGTGGGCCGCGCTAAGTTGGCCCAAGTCTTCGTGCAGTCTGTTCCTTCATGGGCCCGTCATGTTGGGCCGGCCCCAGTTTTAATGGGCGCTAGACGGTGCTGTGTCACTGATACCACAAGTACTGAGATCATCTAATCCATCCCGTGAAGACAACCAACAAAGATGTCATTTGGGGACAATAAAATTTGCCAAATCACGATTTATTCCACGATAATGTTAACGTTTAATCCAAATGAAGATATCTCTTCTCGTAATAGCGAAGAGGATTAAGTTTGCGAAAAATAATGTTGACTCGAATGTCCTCGCGTCTTAAATCTTGCTTAAAGAAGAAAGTTCCTTGGCAGGTGGATACTTCTGATCTGAGTCAAAACTCGAGCATTTACATGCAGAAGAAACTATTTCTCACCAATAGTGGAAGGACATACAAGGCATCGCATCTTCTACTTTGTGATGGAACGAGAATCAGTATAATGTCAGTTTAAATGACCCCTTTATTTTATTTTTAAACTAATTTTTAGCTGCATTTGGCAGGATCATATGAAGGACTGATACGGATTAGGTTGTAGCAAGAACATGACGGGTCTGTGTATTGATGTGGACTGGTTCATCTAATATGATCTCAATCATTCATGTCCTTTCAAATTGGTCCCTAGAATGGACATACATATTCTTGTTTATTCATATATAATTATTGACATGCATGTAACCACACAAAGATCTTTAATTCAGATGAAATAATTGGAGCGTGGAAGGAACCATATCGAAGAGGAATGTGAACATGAGAGTTCCTCTTTTTATGAGGAACAAAGTTTCTTACGGGAGATTAATTGACTCCAAATGTAAATATTGATATTTTTTAAAGCGTGCTCATACAATTTTTTTTCTCATAATCTATATCACAACGAAATCTTTTTTTCTCTTTCTTGTATACAATTATGACTCAAGTGGGAGATTGTTGGAAAAGTAGGCATAGCCCAATTCCTTTTACATGGAGATCTCTGATGGGGAGAGATCTTCTCCTTGCTTGATCTTCTCCTTGTTTCTCTACGGGCTTGATCCATATTGCACTTCACTTAAAAGATAGGTAGAGTAATACTTCGCTGAAAACCTAGCAAGTTTGCATCAGGTGTTGCAAACTCTCGTAGGCCCCATGTCTCTCTCCTATCTACTTATCCCAGCAGTCTAATTAAAGGTGAATAAGGTGTGTGACTCACTACACAACTCAATCAAATTATTCAATGTTCGACTATGTACGTATTAATTGGACCCCCCGAGTTGGGTAATGTTGGACTATGTATCAACCGTCGAGCTTCATTCTTAAACGGCACAGTGGACAAACTCGTCACTTATGCCACAACCACACTCCTCTCCCTGTATATGAAGAAGGGCAACTCCAATCTCTCGTTACCCTAAGAAGTACTCTCTTCTACCATTGTTTAATTACTTGTTAACTATCCATAGTTCGTCCCTTCTCCTTCTCATCTCTCCTTCCTACATTCTTTTCAGTACAAGCATGCACGGAAGCCCCCAGAAAGTACATTAACGATCTATTTTCTTACAAATTTTGGCTGATTTAATTTCATTAATAAAGTCTTCTCGTACAAAGAAGAATAAGGTAGCCTTGCGAGGAACCATCTCTTGCAAATCCATCCAGTACTACATGTATTCTACGGTGGAGGAGACTCCAATATGTAGCCAGGCATCTCGTCCCCACACTTCGGGGATTTCCCTACCATGCGTGACTGTGTGCCGCCTTGACCAACACACACGTGAGCTTTGCCACTGCCTGATCAGTCTTCTTTACCATGATCATCTACTAGAGAGAATGCAGTATCGGTGAAGTGCATATTGGCTAAAGGTACTTCCATTCAGTAAAAGAGATATATTTTCTAGGAAATGCTTTTCATAATTAAGTACCAAATGGCACATAATGTTTTTGATTTCTGTGAAATACTTTTCGTCTCCGAATATATATTTATATATATATATTGGGTGCAACCACGTAGACCCTAAACTAAAAGGAGGGGGGGGGGGAGAGTAACAAAGGAGATGATTTTATGATGAACGGGAGGAATCAGGTTGGAATGCCAGATCTTTCTTTAGTTCCTCGCAGTCTATTTAGCGACGGCACCACCGACAGTCCCACTCACTCGAGACTGTCCATACTTGTCTTGAAGCGTGTGACCCGATGGACCTCCGAGGGACCACCAACATCGCACCAGCCGCGCCTCGACCACCACCACCATCACCACCTCGCACTACTTCCCACCGCTTCAACTTATCAACTCCGCGGCAGCAGCAGTGCACAGCCGGGAATAAGTGGCTCTTCTCCTGACTGGTGGCGGCCTCTTAGCCCATCCCTCGACCCCACAGCGAACGTATAGCAGTAGCTCCTTAAAACCACCCATTCATTTCAGAGAAATGTTAGTTACTCTTGTCGACGGGTAGAAAAATTATCCATCTAATATTATTATTGATCTATGTCATTGACACGTAAATTTTATCTATTAAATTTTTTAAATATTTTTAAATATTTTTATTTATTTATCACTCTTATTCATATATTTATCACTCTTAGATAATTATTTTTCATCTTTAGATAATTATTTATCACTCTTAAATGACATTTAAATCTTATTCGTCGTCTCAAGAATACTAAAAATTGACATGAGTTGGATATTTGTCACCTTTACATAATTATTTGTCATCTTTTGATAGTTATTTTTCACCCTTAATAATTACTTGTCACCCTTAAATAATATTAGAAGTCTCATTCGTTGTCCAAGAAATACGTAAAAATTGAGCTATTTATCACCCTTACACAATTATTTGTCACTCTTAGATAATTCTTTTTCACCTTTAAATAATTATTTGTCATCCTTAAATAACATTGGAAGTCTCATTGATCACCTCGAAAATACACAAAAATTGATAGGAGTTAACTATTTATCACATGTACTTATTTATTTGTCACCTTTACATATCTACTTTTCACCTTTAAATAATTATATGTCACTCTTGTGGTGTTAAAAATCTTATTAGAAATACATATAAAAGTGACAAAAAAATTGGATCCACACGTTACATATTCGGCCCAGTGAAGGACGGGTAATAAACTTAATAACAAACATTTCTCTTCTTTCATCACACTGTTGAATTCATCGCACAGCTAACATTGACACGGCCATCATGCAAATACTACGCACGCTCAGCCTCTACACGTACATGTGGAGTCCTAACACGTAATTAAGAGCGAAAAAGTGACGTGTTGTGAGAACATGTACTACCGATGAGTACGATTTGATTTGGTTTGATTTAAAGATAATTTTTTCAAATCAAATCGAACTGAATTAAGGCTTCAACTCGAACCAAAACAAATCAAACTACTTTGAAATCAAATCAAAATAAACTGAATCAATTCGGTTTGGTTCGGTTTGAGCCATATTCATCTCCCCTTTTAGAAATTAGATTAGATTCAAACAAGAATAGATAAAGATAGGGTAAAAAAACTTCTACCAAATAAAATAAATATTTAAAAAATAACATAAAAAGATGTAACTTATGCAAATAAGTTTCATAATATTTTCACATAAAAAATTAAGAACTTCAATTACAGTAAAAGGGAAGATGATTTGAAACTTATTTCATAAAGTCAAAAATTCTATTAACATGACGGAGATTAGACTTTTTAAATTAAGATTTATAGTTACATATATATTTATATTAACTTGATAAAAATATCCTCTAAATTCGAGTTATTCGATTCGATTCGATTTCTTAAATTTTAAAATCAAATCAAATCAAATCAAAATTTTTAATACCATTCAATTTGAACTCAAATAATTTTTTTTTAAATTTTAACTTAAATTAAATTAAATCAAATCAATTTGATTTAATTTTTAAGTTAAACTCGAATAATCATCACCGCACCGTGATACTGACTCACATGTGATAGGCTCGTCGTCGAAGGGTTGTTCATAAGCTGGTATGTGGTGGCGATGCATATTTTACCGTTCACATAGATCAAGTCGGTGCTTCCTTTTTACTGTTTAACTACCAGAGCTGTTCCGTTTGCTTTCCTCCCATCTCACAGAAATTTTAAAACGATAGTCACCGTGGGGAGTCAAATGAAGGCGGCGCTGCTTCCCCTCACCACCATGCCGACGTGCGAGCTGTAGCCCCTCTCCGAAGTCCGATCAAGTAGCCACGTGATAAACGATCCCTTTCAATCACGATTTGTCGACTCGGCTGGCCCAATCTCGACGTGAAACGGGTCAGGTCGTGCGGATCGCTCAGAGACTCGGTCCGCTCTCTCGATCATTAACGTGATTTTTTAATTTTAAATTTTTTAAATTTAACTTTTAAAAAATAAAATTATAATAAAATTTTATTTAAAGATTAAATGTTATATACATTTAATAATATTAGAATGAAAACATAATTTATTTTTACAATGTTATATAAATTTAATTTTATTTATAAGATTAAATATAAATTTAATGTACAACATTTTTTACAAATAACATTTAATGAAAATAATATCATTATTTCTACCGCATGCAAAACTATATGTTAAAAAATCTTATTTTTTTTCTACATGTTAAATTAAAATTATTATTTAATACATAGTAATTTCAATTTACATCTACAAATTTTGGTATAACTAAATTTTAATTTAAATAATAAATTTAATTATATAACATATAAAAATGAATACATTATTTAATATATCTAAATTAAATCTTAAATTTTTTTACAAATTAAATTTTATATAGAATCATCTAATACAAATTAAAATTATTTGTAATATATTTATCATTAAATTTAAATTTAAAATTTTTATAATTAAATGAATTACATAATACATCAAAAATAAATCTAAAAAAACTAACAAAATATAAATTTTTTCAACTAATAAAATTCAGTTTATTTAAATAAAACATTTAATTCAAAATTTTTAATCCCCCCTCCCCCACCCCTCCCCCACCAGCTGCAGCGGTGGCCCCCCCCACTGATATCAGACGCCTAGACAGCCCCCCCCTCCCTCCCTCCCCCACCTCCGGCGGCAGCAGACGCCCTCCCCTCCCTCCCCCACCCACCGGCCCAGACGCCCTCCCCTCCCTCCCCCACCTCCGGCGACCCCCCACCGGGCTAGACGCCCCCCCCCCACTAGCGCAGACGGCCCCCCCTCCCTCCCCCACCTCCGGCGGCCCCCCACTGGCCCAGATGGCCCCCCATTCCTCCCCCACCTCCGGCGCCACCGCTCTGACCGCCGTCCACCGCTCTGACTGCCGTCGACCGCCGTCCACCGCTCTGACCGCCGTCCAACACCGCTGCACCGTTACTCGCTGGTGGGAGGGATGGAGGTAGAACCGACCCGATCGGCCCTTTAAATGGGCGACCCGACCCGACCCGTACGTACCAGACTTGGCCCGCCTCGGACCGGTCCGGTACGCGGCGGGACGCACGAGACCATGCGGTCCAGTGCGTCCCGGCCACGACCCCCATCCCGTGCGACCCGTCGCCCAGCCTGGGTCGGGTCGGGTCGTACGGGTCGGTGCGGGTCGGGACGGGTCGGCAAACCATGCTTTCAATCCTTACAGGCTCCCACGGAGGATGAGGATAGAAAACGATTTTTTACATCTATACCCGTACAACCTTTAGTTTTTTGTGTGCATATCCCTACTCCTACTTTGTATGAATTGTCAAAAAAAAATTCTAATTAATCTAACTAGGTCATGATTTGCCGTCTCGATCGTACCGGTCTTCCCGGTTTTTTGTTGGGACGGTACGATACGCTATTGTCCCGCTCCGTCTCGCTCCATCCCGCTCCATCCCGTAATATATATATATATATAATATGAAAAATAATAGAATAAAACTCTTAGCTCAGTTGGTTAAGTGACTTGTGCGCTTCTATTTGGGAGGTCCTATGTTAGAATCTTACGAAATCTTATTGGTTTTAATTTTTTTAGTTAAAAAAATAAAAAAAACACAAAACACATCATGGGACCGTCGTGTTTCGAACTCAAATCGTCTGGGAATGAATAAAATCACTTAACCAACTTACCTATTAAGAGTTTTAAATTTAAAATAAAATATATAATATATAAAGCGTATTGGTTGCGTCTCACAGATCGGTCGTCCCAGTCTATGACTGGGATGGGACGGGACGGGCGATTCGACCCGTCCTATCTCAATTTGGCAAACTCTGAACTAGGTGCAGTTGTACTATGACCGTAGTTTTAGTGCAGTTTAAATATTAAAATGACATATCTATCCCTTACGTTAGGTTAACGTGGATTCTATGAGATCACGGGTTGGTCTTAAGGGTATTTTTAGATTTTTACATCTATTAATAGTCTCTGCAATATTCATGTAAGAACATTCCTTCAAAATTAACAGAACAAGGACTATTAAGTGCATGAGTGTAGTTATTTAGATGCATCTCCGTCAAAATTAACAGAGTAAGGACTATTAAGTGCAGGAGTGTAGTTATTTAGATGCATCATAGGTATTTTTGACAATTTAGATAAGATAGAGATGCAAAAAAAACAAATAGTGAAAAAAGATTCTAGTGAGAAGATGAGAAGAAGGGAAGAAGGTGACGGTAAGACGTAACAACGCAAGCCAGGGACGCACACCCAATCTATTAGATTTCGCCTGTCCACTCCCATGATATCCCCGTGTGACAGATCAGACCAACCCATCGCTATTACGTTCCTATTTGCTCTATGGGCCTCTTCCCCCCTTCGATTTCACCGACCCTATATGTCACTCCAGTCCACCGTCAACCCAGCTCTGTCTCGCTCGCCTTCCTCCCTATAATTTCTCCCTCAAAGACACAGCTTTCAACTCTCTCCCTTACTTCATTCTACCGTCTCCACCCTGATCTGTAGGTAGTGGAGATAAGAGGAAGAGAGAGAGAGAGGACGAAGCAGCTGGGGATGTGATTTTGCTGGCTTGGCATGGCGAATCTGTCCTTCTTTGGCTCATCCCTGTTCCTCTGCCTCGCGTTCTTCTCGGTGGTGGCGCCAGCTGCTGCTGCTGCTGCTGTCGGCAAGGACAACGTCTGGGTCTCCCCGCCCTCGGGAGTCTCCTGCACAATGTGCCTCTCCTGCGACAACCCCTGCCACCCGTTCCCGCCGCCGGCCCTGCCGACACCTGCCACGCCGAGCTACGTCCCCCCGCCGCCGTCTGGCTCGTACTACTACGCCCCCCCGCCGCCGCCTGCAGGATACTCGTATCCTCCACCTTATTCTGCTCACTATCCTGGTCCCCCGCCGCCCAATCCCATCATGCCGTATTTTCCCTTCTACTTCTACGGTCCCCCGCCGCCCTCCAAAACCTACAGCGGGTCCTTCGCTCTGGTGGCGGCGCCCTTGGCTCCCAGCCTTCAACTCTTCCTCCTCTTCCTCCCATTCCTACTCTTCTTCTAGCGGGGAGAGACCCACTGGGTACGTGGATAGATCTGCCCGGAAGGAAGCTCGGAGTAAATTAAGGTGCGGCAGAAGATATCAGAGGGAGATCGATCGAGGAGGGGAGATCAGTACTTCTGGTCTTGGAGTCAAACCATTTCCAAACATTCGCTGCTGGCAGCTTCCACAGGTAGAGTCCTCTTCCCCGGGAGCAGCGGCAGCACATAGCAAAGACGTACCAACGTACGCACGAGGAAAAAAAAAGGTGTAGGCGGACTTACTAGTGCACTCTTTCGCTCTCCTCTTCTGGTCTCTGCTTCTTCTGGCATGTATATTTTTTTTATCATAGTTGTAATTCATTGTGATATTATGCTATCTTCTGTCTAATGTTCTGAAATAAATATTAACGGAAAAAGTGTATAACCGTTCCTCTACTACTGGCTTCCATCAATCGTTGTTTGCTCAAGTCAGCATCGGTGGTGTGCACACCGGTGACGGCGTTTCTTTCTCCACCGATGTTTATATCGTGTCTTCGACAATGACCCATGAATAATTAAGATGCTTTCTCGAACAACGTTTGATGATTCTCTTCCTATTCTGATGATGGTGACAATGAATTAATGGTCGTGGGACGCGTCGATGGCCGCTACAATTCTGCCTCCCACTTCATCCCCTTCATATTCCTTCCTTTTGTGGCCTGGAGAGAGAGTGTGGAACGTCTCCTACATCTAACATGAAGAAGACTCGATAATATCTTATGTTAAACTGGTTTTAGACAACAACGGGTGTGCAAGCTCCCCCTCTGTAGTTCTGTTCTTTTCCAACTTAGAAAGTTCCATGGAACTGGCTTGCAAGATCTTTATGTCATTTATTTTTCTAATCATTCGGCTGAGACTTGAATGTGCTTATAAATTGAGAGAGGCTGCAAGCCTCCCCTTGCACTTTGCAAGGCTAGATGTAAAAGGAGCAGATAACTCCTTCGGGAGAAAGAAAAGGTGGGAGAGGGGGTGGGGGGCATTCTTTAGTTTAGATTCCGGGGGACAAAGGAGGTGGGCGACTGGGCCAGGGAAGCTCTCAATTATCTCTGCACTCCATCCACATAAACTTCTCTCTCTCTCTCTCTCTCTCTCTCTCTGTGATGGGGCAGGGACTGCAAGTTAAATGAGGAAAATAAAAAAGCTTCCCACAACCCCCGCTGTGCGGGGTGCCGGCAGAGCTGCGCAATGGGCTGTGTGGCCTGTCAATGGGGTGCTCGGCAATTTTGCTCAAATCTCCTTGCCCAGGCCCATATCTAAAATTGTTTCTTTTAGAGCCCCGCATAACTAACAATGTCGTTGTAATCATGCTTCACTATTTGTGTTGTAAATGTGGTTCTCCTTAATTTTGACACACAACAATGAGAGGTATAAAAACATGTGGTCTGAAAAAAAAAATCCAACAATGAATTCTCATGTAATATTGTGTTGTTATATTACTCAACTTGAAAGCTTAAAATAATAAATAAAATAAATATAATATTGCACTTGCATTTGATATTTATCTCCGTTTGATTTAGGAATGGGATAGCGCTAGGATAACTAACAAATAAGAGAGGAAGGTGGAGCCCACACCTTTCTCCTCACACACAACGGGGGTGGGATGGCTTGTTCGGGCGCGAATAAGTCATCTCACCTAGTTATCAAGGGGGACTTTTTAGATTTAAAGGGGGAAGAAGCTGTTCCACGGGTGGGAGCGTAGTAAGAGGCGAGAACAGAGTTGATGCCGTGGAGATCAGTATCACCGTTGAGCGAATACACCCGTTCTTTGACACCACGGGGGCACATGAAATATCAAAAGCGCCCGGGCCCCGGGTATTTGTCCATTCATACCTACCGGATGCGACGAATGAGGGCAAGTTCTCGATACCCATATGAATAATATATATGCTGGACAGCTGGACATGACAAAATATCTTTTGTCTTCATCTCACTTGGTTTTGTTCCCCTGCACTGCACTGCACTGCACTGATATGTGGTGTATGGATCAGCTGGAAAGGGTGGGCAAACTTACGACGGACGGATCATAACTGATGACAACGCCACGTAAATGCTATGTGATGGAGAGGAAACAGATCGAGGGATCTGTCTCTGTGTAACGCGGCTTCAACTTGTAGCATAGAAAGAAGGTAGGGTTTTTGTGTGGTGGGCTGAATCCGATGCCCATAGTTTGAACAAAACCGGGACTGTAGAGGAGGGGGGCGGGGGAGGGGGGGGAAGGATTTACTGAGCTTAATTTTGACTTCTCTTCCACAAAAAAGATTAGCTTCAAGTGTAGTGCACATTCCCAATCTCGAAGGAGATTTATAACCTTCTTCGAGTTCTGATTTCTATCTAGAGGAAATTCTGTAAATTTGATTGAAGAATAAGGTGGGATATTCCATCCTTATTCACGCTAATTGATTTGGTTGCATAAATAAGGTATTCCGACAAAAAAATAGGTTAAGGGCCAAAAAGGTGGATTAAACATATTCTAGCAAAAGAGTGGAATAAGTTAACTCGAATACAATCAAAATAATATTATTTATTTTTTAATACACCCTAACTCGGGTTATGATATCCCCCTTAATCTATTCTTCAATCAAAGAGGGGAGAACGTACGTAGTGGGATCACATTTTCTTTAAATTTTTTATTATTTGATAATTAGTTTAGTGAAAATAATTATGAAACCTATACCTTTGGCCCTTACTAATGAGCTACCTTTTGACAATTAGGCTTTGTTTTGAGATCTTAAAATCGCCGTACGTAGTGGGATCACATTTTCTTTAAATTTTTCATTATTTGATAATTAGTTTAGTGAAAATAATTATGAAACCTATACCTTTGGCCCTTACTAATGAGTAAAGAAGTAATGTATAGGTTAAGTCATTCCAATAAGTAAAGAAGGATCTTATGCCCAATTACAAGATACTTGAAGAATACGTTACAGAAACAAATAGTTTATTTGTGAGTTATGACCTCTTATACACCACAATATTGTAAATGTTTCGTACTGAAAGCTGAATGTCGGTTGGCCTTTTATGAAAATGTTAAAATCTTGTCCTGTTTCTTAGTTCAGATATGTTATCATTGACATTCTACTTAAATTTTGTTGATAAGTGACGTTATCTGAGAAAGCAAACGATAGAAAACAAGTATATGAATATAGACACTACGTGATCACAAACTAAAGATATTATACTAATTTGCTATTAATTACATGCGCTGTGTGTATTCTTGATGCTTGCCTTTTGGTAATTGTGTTTGTAATCATTTGCTGTGCCCAAGTATTATAACCAATTGAAATGAAATGATTCTTAACATTCCTCTGCTAGATAACGTGAAATTTTATATTCAAATGTTAGCATATTGTATATCTAGCTCTATCTTTGGAGAAAGACATTGCAGCTTCACTGTCACAATAGATGGTAAGCAGTTTCTCAACAGAGTTCAACATTTTAAACCTCATGATAAATTGTTAACCCAAGGAGCCTATACACTATACAGACAATAAGTGGTAGAGGCAGCAGGTTTTGGTTTGACATCTTTAATAAATGAGTTAGCACGTCCTCCAAATAGCAAAACAAATGCCACAATGGAGTTAGTACTATATATAGGCACTCGCATCTATTTTGTGATAGAGTAGTACTCCCTCGAGATGTAAAATTGCATCCCAATGGATACTTGGGGTGTAAGTTTATTGCACCCAAGAGTGTACAACGATTGTTATTCCTTCTGATAATGATATTCTTTCCACATTCCATTGGCACTTTTCTACATAACAACCCCTGTGATATTGTGATAATCGTATGGAAGCTCTACAGCCAATCAAAGGATAGATTTGGGAGCATTCTAGGTGGACCCACAGCATGCAAGGGACAAGGTATTGCATTACTTCTTAAGCCATATCCTATACTTGATGGACATAAATTTTCTTCAGGTGAACTTCTCTACTGAAGAGAGAAGAAGAATATGCTATTCACTTCATTGCCAATAGGGTTTATGGTCTCATAACACCACCTTTCCTTCAGTCTTTGAAGAACCCTTTTCCTTAAACTGCACGTTTTGATCCTTAGAATGCAAGATTTGCACTTCTAGTCTTTTGTCCCTTTAGCCTCTCTTTTCCCCCCAGCACATCCTTAAAAATTAATGCATTTATTAACCATAGATTACCTAAAAGAAAGTATGTTCAATGGAAAGAGAGAGAAAGATGAAATGAGTAAAGAGGTCCTCAACAAGTTAGCCTCCGTATCATCAAAGTAGTGATGCCCTTTATTTTCATGTCTCCAACTTGACCGATGCGATTGTTGCCGGCAGTCATGTCGAACTTGTGGTTGTCAAGTTAGCCATCCTTTCTTCCAAGTGGACCAATCCTAACTCATTGTGCAAGATGATTAGCAAATTTGCACATCTTGATATTACTTAGAAAGTAATTTGTCTTAAATTGGACCATTTGCATCTGTGGGCCCAAAACATACTTAGTAGGGCCTAGCCTTGACATTTATCTCATGCAACCAACTTGTACTATTGTTTAATGGCGTATTTGGCTGAGATGGTGGGAATAGATTTTGGGATTTTAATCATTGAAATCTCTTACGTTACCGTCATCCCAACCAAATGCAAAAAATGTGCTCTTACTTTCGTGTTTCACATATTTCGAAGTTGGAGAGAGATATACACATAAAACATGACATTTCAAAATCTCAATAATCTCATAGGGAGAAGATTTTGGGTGGATTTCTATGATATTTATAATTAATTAAATCATCACTATTTAAACCAATCCATTAAACCCCCATCCACTATTTTAACTCATTTAAATCTCACCTACACTTTTAATTACCCTAACATTTATTGTCATTTTACCATTCACAATGTGATAGTGGGAGAGAGAGAGAGAGAGGATATAGATTTTTCTTATAAAAATTTATGATAACTCAATAATTATATAGTACGAGATTTTTTCGCATATAATTTTACCGTACACGTCTGAATCAAACGTGCTTTAAATCTGCTAGAGAGATTTCTCACCTTAATGAGCCCAAGCCTTGCAATGGTGGTCTCACCGCCGTCTCTTCTGGGGAAGGTCTCGGATTTGATCCCAAGTTCCCCCTCCCGTTAAAAAAAGAAAGAAAGAAAAAATGACCTAACCAAAAAAGAGATTTCTCACCCTAACTCATGGAGATGGTGCTCAGGTGGAGCGGGTGAAAGTTAGTGACCCCCATACGACTTTGTAGAGGATGGTGTAACCCTTCTTCGGTTATTTGTAATGTCGAAAGTTATCGGTTATGAAGGACAAGAAGGTATTAAGCACATGGGATTTCCTCAGTATTCATGGTAGTTGACCATGGATAGAGACGCACAGGTTGACCATCAAGTCTTGTAGTTAGTTTATCTTTACGTGTGATTTGATTCCTAAATAAGAGCCTAAATAAGAAAAAAAAAGTTAAGAGCTTGGTAGAACATCCATTTTATTTGGTCAAATGGAAGTTACGCTATTTAGTCGAATGGCAGCAAGTATCCTGCTAAAGATCTTTCCTAATTCCAACTCGGTGGGGTGACAACAAGCAAATATCAGGGGGGAACTCTCATGGTCTAGAACATAACTGCGACTTATCACCTAGTTAACGACCAAACAAGAGATTTAGATAATATTCAAAAGAGTCGAACACAAATCAGAATATCTACACAGAGTTTATATTCGAATCAAGTTAGAATTATTCTTAATTTTTTTCGCTATTTGAATCTATAACCTTCCTCGTGAAATGAAGGCCTCTGTATCATTGAAACATAAATTGATGGGCAACTACTGGAACAAGTGGTGGACTGGCAAATACTGTGTAACCTCCCTCTCGATGGATGAATGAATGAAATCTTCCTGTTTGATCGTTGCAATTAGAGTATGCAGCTGGGTGAGGAAGTGACATTTTTTCCTTCTTGTAGTCTCTTCTTGGATATTCTTATTAATGGTTTGCGCAAGACATACACTTGAGTAAGCTGAGACCAGAACTTGCACCACTTCGTCATCTTTAAATTCTTATACAATCTTCCAGTTCCAATTTGCTTAGCAGCGATGATATATAATCTGGAGACTAATGCATGTATAGCGTGTAGTAAAAAATGCCCATCAATGGAAAACCCCACAAAAAAAAGAACAAAATGTGAATCCAGATGCACCTGCAGATTCAGAGCCAGCTTCCCTTCTCAAACTCGAGCTTAAAATTATACGCCAATTTCTGGTAGAAACTATCGGTGCTATGCTCAAGATCAAGTCAAATCCTCGGAACTAGATTCCCAAGAAGTTTATAATCGTCGTCCATGATCAGTACATCAGCATCCGAAAACTTAAAACGCAGGGCAAACCAACAATTCTGCTCTCATAGCATTTTGAGAGATACTATATAAAATGGATATTTCCCTTTTGTGGGGGTGGGGGGTGTTCGTAGATACTAAACAACAAGTTTAGGGATTGTGACAAAGAAAAATGAGAGCACAAGTGTACAATCTCTGCATACAAACAAAAACAGTGCCGCACATGCGCTTCTGGATCGCCAGACCACCTGTGGAACCAAGAGATCAACAAACGCAAATCTCATCATCCCATCTTCTACCCATCTGTCTGTAGAACCAAGAGAACAAGCGCAGATCCCATCGCCAGCCTTCTGCGTCGATCTCATCTGAGCAGTGAACCGGAGAGGAATAAGGGCAAGCTGGCCCCGGAAGAACGCATGGTTAATTAAGCTTTGGCATGTAGGAAACCCGAGGAGAGGGCCACCAGGAGCACCGCTGCCTCTTCCACCTCCCCCAGCGGCCGCCACCGACACCTCTGTTTGACAAGCTGGATCAAAGTTCGCCGCTTCAAGTACGCATCTTTCCTCAGGCCCAGCACCCGTAAGACGCCATTCTTGCTGCCTGGCCTCCTTCCCTTCTTCCCCTTCTCCTGTCCTCGCAAGCCCAGGAGCTCACTCCTCTTCTTCCTGTATCTGATCCCGCAGGCGTTACAGAGGGACTGCACCCAGAAGCACGTTTGGAATCAACCAAGATCGCGGGAAGAACACAAAAAACAGATTAAGCAAAGAAATGGGAGTGTTAAGGTACCTTGGGGCCCGAGGGGCCGCCCCTCCAAAGCGGGGTCTTGGTGGTCCGGCAGTCCGTACAGCACTTCGGCTCACGGAACCGCCCCCCCTGCTCTGCCACTGTTTCCGGGCACTCGCCGCCCGGATCTACCAATCCCGAGCCCTGCAACACAGGGCGGAGGGAAACCGATCACCCGACTCGTTCGCCCAACTTGGTAGTGATTCGAACTTGTTGAACTTCGAACCGATCCTAGGTGAAACGGACAGAAATGATCGGAAAAAAACCCAGCGGAAAAAAAACTCACCTTTTCGTACTCATGATCCATTGCCAGATGTATTCTCAAACAGAGAGCTTCGTATGCTCTATCGATCTCCACCCCCACGCCCCTCCTCCACTTAATCACTCTCCAGCAGTGTACCCCTCTCGATCCAGCAGTTCACTTACGTGGGGATGGATAGACGGAGTGACAGGGAAGAGTTGACACAGCGGCTTTGGCGAGAAAATAATGCGGTCAAGATGTCTGTCAGCGGACAACGAATGCGCTCTTTATATAGAAAGGAGAGAGAGAGCGAGTGCTCTGATACTTGGTAGAGTGAACGGTGGAGGAAAAGGGGATGCGCTCTTTATATAGAAAGGAGAGAGAGAGAGAGAGAGGGCGTCCTGGCACTTGGTAGAGTGAACGGTGGAGGGAAAGGGAAAAAGAGGAGGGAAAACGCTTGGGGGCCTGGGAGTAGATGGGCGGGAGGGGCCTGGAAAGCGGATGCAGGGCGGGAGGTGGCGCGACAAAGGGCAGAGAGAAACTAGCCGACCAGCCGATCCCGAGCTCCAGAAGCGGCTGCCCTAACCATGGAGCATCGCGAGCCGCCTGGTCCTTCGGACGCTTCACAGCAACTGAGATCAGGTTCACGTATGACCCACCGTGGAAGTGAAATATGAAGAGGGGCGATTTCGCGGCCCAAAAGATATGACTCGAAGTAGTTCAACGGGACTTCCAGAGTCCTACAAGTGACGGTCTATATTATTGGCCTCACTTATTAAGAAGTCTAATTCAGTCGGTCTAATACACACTAGACGGTCTTCGGGTCGGGTGTTTGAGTAACGGTTGATCGGGGAAGTGTCCAAACGGCATCCGAGCATAACCGACCGAGAGAAGTCTGAGAGTCAAAAAGAGGAGAGGCGAAGTGTCCCGACAAGGGGGGAGCCCACGTTTTAAGATTAACGTCCCCTACATACTCCCTCTTCTCCCACCTTCAAAGGGAAAAAATCACTATAAAAATAAAAGGTAACCCTCCAGAAAGATGAGCGAGTCTGAGCATTCTCAACCACCCTCATTGGTGGAGAGTGATCTCGTGTCAATCCCTGTCTCTTTCTTCTCATCTGCACCAAGCTCTACTATCTTATTAACTTAAGTATCGGAGGATTTTTCTCATGATCATCACTTTTGATCCTCTGATACGTTTCTCTCTCTTGCAAAATTCTGATTCGACATGACTGCGACGGACGATCATAAGAGATTAGACGGCTCGAACCTAAGCACGAGATCCAACCTCTTCACAACCTATGCAAATGTAAGTTAGCATTATCATAAATGTGAGAGCGATCTCGTGTCCATCCCTGTCTCTTTCATCTCCTCTGCATCAAGCTCTACTATCTTGCTAATTTAATTATCGGAAGATTTTTCTCATGGTCATCACTCTGGACCCCCTGATACATTTCTCTCTCTTACAAAATTCTGATTCGACATGACTGCGACGGACGATCATAAGAGATCAGACGGCTCGAACCTAAGCACGAGATCCATCCTCTTCACAACTTATGCAAATATAAGTTAGCATTACCATAAATGTAATCATAGTTTTCTTGACACATATTTGATCGGTAAAAGTATGTCGACTAGTACCACATACGTTATATTCAAGCCATGATGTAATACAATTTGCACTTAGTTATTTGAATAATTCAATTGGATAATTCAACTTAAATCGGCTCGAGTGAAATTAAGTAATATGATACCAAGATCAATCGTGTTTGACTGACCTTGAGTGCTAGGGATGTGGGAGTGGGAAAAGATCAAATTTTGTGACTTTCAAAATCTGAGATAGTATTGGAATATAATTTTTTTAACTATATTTGTTTTATTATTATTTAAATGGTTAGGTTAGGAATGAACTACATGTAGTTCACCTGCATCGTCCCCTTTCAATAATCAATTACAAGAATAAGAACAAATACTCCTTACAGAACACATATAAGATATATGAGTTCTTACTCAAAGTTAATTCAGTTAGAAGGATATTCCTCTACGTTGAATAGGGATTTTGTTATTCAAAAATACCATTTGCTTTGGGTGAGAGTCGAATAGAAAGTACAATAAGAAAGTGGCAGATTATATTGTCTTTCTTTGGTTGGAGCATTAATTTTGAATATAGTATTAGCTTTCATACTGATGTTTTTAGGGTAGAGAATATCCACATTGCTATAGAAAGAGTATCAAAAATGGCAATTAATATGGAATAATAAAATTTAAATAGCTTTCATAATTGAGATATTGATCTTGGAGATTCATTATCTTGAATTCATGATCCTATCTTGTTAATTACATGTTTACACTCAAATTCGTTTTGGTATAATTTTAAATTCTTTTAATCCAATACTTTTTCGATAGTTACTTTTTCTTTTTTACGGAGAGAGGGAAATCTGGGATTAAACTCGGGACCTCCCCCTTGCCTTTTAATCCAATAGTAAAAAGTTGAAAGAGCATAATTAAACACCCTCAAATAATATCAATTGTGATACATGTAGAGGTCAAAATATGATATCTCGAATCACTCGTATTACACCTCTAGAATTTGTTAGATAGAGAAGGAAGTAGCCGTGCAAGAGAAAACCTACAAATAGAGAAACCATATCAGAAGGAGTTCTGGGAGAGATCACATGAGACAACCCTCCAATATTTAAGTTAAGAACATGTTGAGCAAAGGAAAGGAGCGCTCAGACGTAGAGACAGAGTGCTCGGACAGAGAGAGAAGGTAAATGAAAGAAAAGTGGAGAGTGCTCGGACATATCAATGAAGAAAGTGGATGTTTAATTTGGAGCTTTGTGGAGAGTAGGGGACGAGTAGAATGGAGGACGAGTTGAGTACAAGAGATGTTGTGAGTGTCAGAAACGTATCTCCCTGACCATCTTGCCAGAGTCCATACAGTGCCCTCCTTGAGGGTATTCCATTTCCTAACTTGGTGGGATCGTGGTAATAAAGTGATGGCTGCCCTGATCGTGGAATCGTTAGATACCCGTCCGCTCGCCTTGCGGGAGATGAGAGGGCGAAGTCTCCCTAAATTCTCACCTTGCACGTAATATGGGAGGACATGGGTGATAAGTCGACGCCCATTAATTCTTAGGATTACTTTCGCCATTATTGCGTGGTAAGTCACCTGGTAATACGCCACGTGGGACATGGGGGTAAGAACGTGCGTGGAGCACGGATTTAGGTCTTGGGTCAATCCTTGTTAGGCCTAAGCATACAACGCAATAAATTGTGGGTCGATCCTTATTAAATCTTAGTGGACTCAGACAAATTTTTTTCCTCCTCGATATTAATATTGATAGAGTAGCATCCCATACTATAAAAAAATATGAGGTGAAATACATATGCAATCTTCATTTTTATTTGAATAGAGTTTGAATCTCATCTCATTCCATATTAACGAAGTAAAAACATAGAATTGCACGTCCGTCTTTTGTTGCCAAATCTACACACACAGAGCACACTGATCGTCTGACTCACGAAATGGTGCACGCTGCTCGAAATGTTGGTGGATAGCCACCAAACATACCCCCCCCCCCCCCAAGTCAAAGAATCGGCGCCTAATAAAACGGTGTCTAACAAGTTTGAAAACAAGGCATGGGTTTTGGTATTCACGACGTGGGAGGGGGTGGACAGTAGGGGTGGGATGGAAGGAAGGTGAGGGAAGCACAGTATAAAAGGATTGGATTACACCCATCGAAAAAAAAAATTTATCTTGTCTGAGTTTCAAAACTTGATCTCACCAAACCCTCTCTCTAACTTACTTCACCAACGGTACGACATGAAAAAAATATCCGATGAGCAGAAATTGTATAGTTTTGTCCCCAATAGAATAGTTCTATTGGTGGTTCCCATATTTGATAATCTCATCATCAGCCTCAGGTAGATATGCAAAGCTCCCGTATATTTGCATCCTCGGCATTCCTCATATATATCCCGTCACAATGCCATCCTTTTTTTTTCTAATATTTCCATCCGGTTCGTGTAATAAAATTCTTTGGAAGTTCTTACTTTCTTAATTAAGCCACTCTTGACTTTTTGTGTTTAACATGAAGAGTATTTGCACGAGTAAATGTAAATATATAAGGCTGCCACAATATTTCATCGTCCCTCTATAAGCTCATTTTTTTCCCCTCAATCTGGGAAGTTTCACTTAGAAATTTTGGTTAGTTAAAAGTTAAAAGGTTACACAAACGACTTCATAGATGACTTCAGAGCATAACCACCATTTCTTAACTACAATACACCTTTAAAATAAATTTTTATATAAACCTGTCATTAATGGTGACATTTATTTCATGCGAATTACATGGCAAGCCAATGTGATGAATTTATGTCTGCCATTACTCATCTAGTAAGATTCAGGAAGATTTTCTAGCAGTTCATTATTTTCCTGCACATCTGGTGAAAGGAGATGCCATAAAGGCTAGTCATTGAACCTATCCTCGACAGAACTGCCGCTCGTTCGAGATGTAGAGAATCACTGACCACTGTACAAAGTCATAATGCAGTCTCCCCTCATCTCCGTCTGATTTGCTAACGGAGGATGTGATATACCTGCCCAAAAAATGGCTACATATTTGGTTTCCTACCTATATATATATATATGATTTTTTTCTTATAATTTTTTTTTCAAGGAACTCGAAATTTGATTACCTTGATACGTATGGAGTGCCTTATGACAAGAACATGTAGAAAGAAAAATGGTATCTTTTTTATTTTGCCAGCCCTGTAACTTGCCTTTCGTACACCCATGTGAAACTGTTGGGAAATAGCTAAATTTTAATTGAATAGCCAAAGTTGAAGGTACTGCATAGAGCTTCATAGATTAGATCCGATACGAGATGAATCGTCTATATCAAATCATATCAGTTATAAATCAGTACGATCGATCAGTAGTATATAATCACGATGTTTTATATATTTAATATTTTTTAAATATAAAAAATTTATTAAATAAGTTAATTGAGTGACTTTGTCAGTTTGGGGAGAGTTTTGGATTAGAACCCCATGGCTCTCGTTCTTTTTTTTTCTCATTTATTTTTATTCTAAGTTGATGTCAAAAAAAAGATGAAACACATGATATTTGAACCGTTGACCTATGTCTCAACTAAGAGACTCTTTGATCAACTGAGTCATAGATAAATGTTTAATATTTTTTACTATAATAATATTTATAAAATAATATAATTATATTGGCACCTAACGGTGCACTATGATATGTTATCGTATCATATCGTACTGATAAAAGATTGATCCGACTGAGACGAACAATTTTACGGAGCCCGGGTATATTAGTTTAAAAAATAAACTTTTACATTCAAGTCCCTATAATTTAGTGTAATTCTAGATATATCCCCGCAACTTTAATATCATTAGAACAATCAAAAAAATAATCTATCCTTATTCTAAAATAAGTCGTCGTCGTCGGCCCTTTTGATGTTGTAATAGTAAGTTGCTAAACACAAGGACTCATTTTAGAACGACGACAGATTCTGCGGACTTGTCCGGTAATATTGTGATTATATAGATATATTTAAAAATGACTAAATATAGGGACTAATGAGGCGATATCTTTATAAAAGGTATCAATTGAGGGAGTTAAACAATGGAGAAAAAACATAGCATTTAAAAGTAAATTACCAAGGGGTTTAGTAATTTGGGGTGGATATGTGATGCATCATACATCAAATCAATAAAGAAATCATATCAATTGTATGTGTTCATTCAATTAAAAAAATCTAATATTTTTACTTTTGCCAAGAAATTAAATTGCTGAATCAACATATGCTAACAAATACATTGGTAACTGTGCTTGATATCAGCTACATCATTTTATCTGGTGACTGAACAATATACAAGAGAGTCTATAACACATCGTATCATATCATATTGTATAAAGGAATCATGGGGATCATGTTTGAATGCAGAATACTATTTATCAGAATATATATTGTTTATGAATCCTTTAGGTCCTCCTGCGGGAGTCTCTCTTCGTCCAAGGAAAGCTCTTCATATTCTTCAAATGGACAATGGAATTCACCCCCTCCCTTGATTCTCCAATCCTCCCAATGTGGATTGAGTTTCCGTGACTGCCAATAAATCTCTATCAAGAGTCTCTTCTCCAATCTATTGTAGAACATGTTGGGCGGGTTTTGAAAATCAATATCTCCACCAAGAATCTATCTAATACTACAGCGGCAAGGGTGCGTGTGGAACTTGATGTCACCAAACCTCACCCAAATTGGGTTTGGATTGGGTATTCTCAGGCGGCGGCTGGCAACCAATCTTATACTCGGAATTACCATCTTTCTGCTCCTCTTGTCACCGACTTGGACATGATATCTCCTCCTACAAAAAGGCGCCGCGCATTGTTGCTACTACAACGGATGTTGTTCCCAGCGTCAAAGAAACCCGCCTCACTGCTATGCCCCAAAAGCAAGTCAATGCACTTCCTACCCGCCAGGTGAAGCATCAGAACCATCCGGTGCATATGTGTTGGCGTCTGATTTCTCGAGATACATCGGTGGATAATACCCCGCCTTGATAGTGTTGTTGTCGTCGGTATGCCCCCCCACCCAAATCAGGGCCATGAGGGCTATGTTGAATCCCACGAGGACACCCTGGCAAAGATCACTGATGTTGATGAGCGTTGCAATATGCAAGCTCTTGGAGATGCCTGTGATAATGCAGCGCCGACTATGTTACAAAGATACTGCCCTTGGGAATATTTCTTCTAATCCTTTTATACAGGGGTTGCTTGAGCACACTTCTTCCAGACCTTCTATTGAAGATGTTGTGCAGCCTGCATGCTACAGACAAGGATGATGCCCCTCCGTGCAGCGAGGCTTTGCAAGTTGTTGATGTGCTTACTTATGTTGAGGGCGCTATGGTTGGTCATGAAGATAGGCATGGATCGCCCAAGCTCAGCGAGACTTTGCAAGCTCCCGATATGGATACTCCTCTTGGTGGCGCCCTTAATTCCTTACGAAGATGCTCAAGATCCTACTTTGATTCCTTCGGACTCCTCACCTCCGATAGTTAGTTCTTTAACATCTTTGAGCCGTCAAAAGTACATCTCTCACCCCCGTCACAAAGATGCGATCATAACTTACATGCCTAAACCTCAGACTCGCTCTCTTGAGCCTACTAGTCCTTCTCATACTGCTACTACTGATTGCCCGATAGTGGATTCGACTTCAGCAACATTTTTACAAAGTTCGTGGATTCAAATGTTAAGGGGTCTCGTTGACATTCTCATTACTGCTCTAAATGTTCGGGCTATCCCATTTATCCCTCAAGAGACTCAAAGTCAAAATCCTTTCTATAATGAAACTTTCCTTACTCCACACAAGGCTTGGGTTGGAGACTATATGCCGGAGGAGTACGATCAAGAATAAGATGATGATGATTAAGATCGTTAACCCCGTCGCTCTGGTATTCATCCTCGATCCATACTTTGTTGTACTTTTTTCTAGGGATCGTTCATCTTTGTAAATATTTGAAATTATTCTTCTCAGCTTATGATATATTGTTTGTTTTTATCACATAATTTATTTAATTTAGATTTTCTTTTTTCTCTTCTCAACTTATGATATATTGTTTATTTTTAACGCATAATTTTTTAATTTACATTTTCTTTTTTCTTTGGACTAGCCTTATCATTGTGAGAGGGGTCTTACCCTTCACGTGGCCTTTGCTCCCGTGTCATTGTACGTGACTTTTAACCCTCTGTTCTATTTTTCTTTTATAATAACATTGACTTTTGAATATATATATATATATATATATATATATATATTCAATATCTTATATATTATATATGTCAATTAAAAATCACTACAGAAGCTATATATGTCAAATTTTACAAAAAAACTAAGTACCTCATTGTCATTTACAATTAATATCATCAAGTTTTATTTATTATTTAAAAAAATTAGAACTCCCTAAAAATATTATCCACGGAGAGGAGGCGATCGAGTTATTATCCTTTGAAAGTACCTCTTCTGGAAGAGGGGGGGGGGGGGGGGGGTTGTCATCGTGTATGGTGTCTCGAATTCTTTAGAAATTTTATCACAGGTAAACACTGATGCTCTCCGTACAATAAATTCTACGCGGTCTGATAGTTCGTATTGCCCGTGGAAGTGATTCAATCAATTAGTTCGCCATCAATTCTCAGGTGATGTCTTATCATAAGAAGTATGAGAATGTACGAAAGATGACGCACGTTAATAATAATATCTTAATTAAAGAAGTACGTTCGATAACTACATGTATTTAGACTCGACAACTATATATTTAAAATTTAAATCGAATTCAAATTTTAATTTATTTGATCAGATATATATCTGAATAAAACGTGTGACAAATAATTTAATCAAATATCATATAATTTAATTATTAATCAAAAATAAATTCGGATATCGAGATATCTTTGTTAAATATTATCCGATCAATTATAAACCCTTCAATGAATATCTAAGGATATTAATATGTTGTTTGATTATTTTTTTTACTTTTTTTATCTCAAAATATAATTTAAAAATAATAACTCTAATTACACTCATTTGGTAAGTCATCTCCTATTTGTTAAGATGAAGTCTAATTTTTTATAACCTCTTCCAAATAAAAATAACCTCCACCTTTTATTTTATTTTTTAGAAAATAACCAACGTTGCTCCCGCATGACTC
Source organism: Amorphophallus konjac (assembly GCA_022559845.1). Classification (NCBI taxonomy): domain Eukaryota; kingdom Viridiplantae; phylum Streptophyta; class Magnoliopsida; order Alismatales; family Araceae; genus Amorphophallus; species Amorphophallus konjac. Next base: position 455,991,977 of record CM040122.1, on the reverse strand, counting down.
ACACGACTCAACTTCAAATAAGTCTGATAATTATCTGTTTACAATTTGAATCAAATTCGAACCCGTATTGATCGAATAATTATTTAAATAAAATATTTGACAAATAATTTAATCAGATGTCGAATAATTCAATTATTAATCAAATATAAATTTCAATTGTTGAAGATTCAACATAGTATCAGAGCGGGTCATGGACCCAACTCTATATATTGCCACCTCCACTTAATTAATGTCCACGATCCATCTTGACCGTGAAAAGGAGTGTTGATGTTTGGGCATAGTTCTCCTGGACAATAATCTCATATTAATTAAATATGTTGTGATTCATATATTTATGACATCTGAACCCTTATATCTCAACACCGTAATTTTATGAATTCAACCTCAATATCACAATAGTGATCTATTTATAAGTATACATGCATTACCCTGAAATGAGACAAAGACCCCCCCTTACTCCTATTAAACAAATTTTAAATCGAGAATGAAGAGACGGAGACTTTAATAACACCGTGGCAGTGGCAGTGGCATTTGGCGAACCGGATCCTGGAATCCAGAGAGCGCGAGAGATGCCGGGGAAGAGTAGTAGCCCAATACGCCATTACGCTCTCTCTTTTATATACAAATCACCATACTGTGTAGGTAGAGGGCCCCCCCCCAGGCACTCCAGCACCTATCTAGCACACACCCACCACCTACCGCCACTAGAAGTTGTCTCTTGCTTTAATTATATCACTGGAAATAATAAGAGAGCCGGGAATCGCCATCGCTGTCCCTTTCTGGAATCTCTCCCTTCAGCATTATTTGCTACACAACCCGAAGGATTAGGCAGTGGAATGGAAGAGGGACCAGAGGAAGTGACGAGAAATCGCCGAAAGACATGACAAATGTCCGTCTCTTGCTCCACCATTTCCTTCCTTTGCTGAAGGTGATCCAGAAAACATGCCTGCCATCCCCCTTCTCTCTCTCTCTCTGTCTCTCTGTCTCTCTCTCTCTCTCTCTCGAGTGCGTTCGTGGAGCAGAGCTATATATATATATATATAGTGTGTGTGTGTGTGTGTTCGAGCAAGCTGTGACGTCAGATATTGTTTTGGATAGGCCAGAGCTAGCTGTTGGATTTGGCCTCTCCCAAGTTAAACGTGGGACAAACTTAAGCGGCACCGATCAGTTTTGGCTTTTTGACTTCATCCGCGTTGTATCTCCCAAGAATATGCTGCTGGTTATTGGGAACAAACACCACGTCGAATACAAACAATACCCCAACCGTGGTGCCGTCAAGTCCTGGCCTTCCCGCGAGGGGACAGCCGGCCGTTAACATATCTCAGCATTTTATTCCAAGACAAAGAATGATGATCCAGTAAACCAGGAGTTGCCGACGTTTCATTGTTTGCCGACGGCTAGTTCGGTCTCTCCAAAATTAATGTAAAATTACCGAATTTAAAATCATTAAAATTTATTTAAGTTTTTATTTTAAGATCTTCAATTTTGATTTCTAATGATTTAGAACTTAAAATTGACATCCCATAAAAAAAACACACGAGTGAATCACTCTTGAAATCCAGTAGTTGTTGTTTTAAGGGCGTGTTTGGGAACGAACCCAGTTTGTCAATGTCAAAAAAAATCCTATCATTGTACAAAGCTGTGATCGACCAGGGATTTGTCATCGTTAAAAATCCTCAGAAACTCTTTTATACCTGTTTCGATGGATTCACAAGCAAGCCGCATTTTTGTCTCTAAAGTCTGTCTCTTTAGGATTTTTTTTTTCATCACAGAAACCCGTACATCTAGTGAGACGTTTGATAACATTTAAATTATATCGGAAATTTCAATGATTAGAATCTCCACTGTGTGTATTATCAAACGTATCTTGAGACTGAAAATAATGTTCAATAATTTATGTCATTCTAAATGTAAAAAATACACTATTCTACAATATTTTACGACATGCCAAACAATAACTAATTAACAAGGGAATGTTTATGCACATCGTGGTGGGTAAAATATTTTCCAATTTGGGTTAATTCACACAACAAAACCTCGCTACTAAACTTCTCTCCCTCCTTCCCTTCCTTCCCAAAGTAAGAAGTGGAGTCTCCCCGAACCAATCTCTCTCACTCTCACTCTCGCTCTCTCTAAAAATCTGTGAGAACAAACCAGCCCTCAATTCTTCAAAATTTTGACCTACCAAGTACCAAACAACTAAATTAGGAAAATTTTTAAACAAGTCAACTTAAATAGCTTTTCTTATGATTAATTAAGCCTCATTTTATTTGAAAATAGCAATGAAAAGTTCTGTCAATCACAAGTGAATTCATGTCTAGAAGTTCAAAACTCTAATTAATTGAGGTTTCCTACGCGGGCAAAAGTAAAGTTGTTGGAAAATGCTCGACTCTTTTACCCGATCAAATTTGACTATACCCACCTCAAGTCTATAATTTTTAAGTTAAAAGTGAAGGTTTAAATATTTTCCAATTAAAATTTTTACCGATCGAGCATACTCTAAGGCACTGTGATAACAGACTAGGATAAAAGAGCCGATGAGAGAGAGCAGTGTGAGCTCCACCGCTCTCCTAACACGCATCGCCGCTAACCACATTCGATTAACAAAACGCCCCTAAGAGGCTAAGTGTGAACTTGGAGTCCCAACTCCCTGACCGATCAGTTGGCATCAGCTCAACCATATTTTCGCCACTATATGGGAGTTTCGAAGTAAATTCTATAGAGTCCGGATTTCAGCTAGATCAATCCCTATGCTAGATTTTGATGTGGACAACCAAATCGGATTCTTAGCATTTACTTACAAGAAGGTAGAGAATCTGGTCAAACACTGTTCTCTCGTGCATCTAGTACAGTTTGTTGTAGCTTCTCTACCAAATCATTTCACAAGCTCTTCTGAAATGCTTTAACTTCTCTCATCACTTAAATTAGGAAGTTCTTCCTCTACCAATTAAGTCTGCGCACAATCCAGGACTTAAATTCCCCACCTTATCATTGCAGAAGGGAATATTTCAAAAGAAGAACGTAGGCCACGTACGTACAAGAATTAAATAATGCAACAGGCTGAATGGAATTTTTATCAGAGGGTGGCGGGACCTTGTGTGCAAGAACATCCATCCATTGAAGGGCCGTAAACAACAAATAGAGGAGTATGTGCCCCTGATGCTCTACGGATCCCTTGGAATATCCTTCTCTCTCCTTTCGCACCTTGTTTCCGAACGTCCGTTGGCATCAAGGGGTCGACGTCGACGCCAATGTGTTTTCCTCTCACGATCGAGCTCACATTCTCTCCGGTTGCCCGTTACTGCAATTTCACAGCATGGGAGAGAAGTTGAGGAGGACCCCAAGTGGAATGATGGATGCATGAGTATCAAATCACATGCCAGCATCTCATGTGTCTTTAATTAGGATCTGTCAGGAACTGCATCACATGGTCATCTTGTTATGCATGCATACCCAAGTGTGCTGCAGGGGTCCAGACCTAGCATCCCACAAACTGCTACAAATATATAAACGGCAGGAAATTACAGAGCTGCTGGGGATCCATAAACCATAAACTGTCCAAATGAAACCATCAATTTGTGATTCTCTGAGTTTACGGCAAGAACATGAGAAGAAAGCATTAAAAAAGACCTCAAATTTAGGAAAAATATTACTTAATTGTACACGTTAATTAGATATACCCTATACATCAAAGAAATAGATATGGATTACCTAGAGAGAGAGATCATCTTATCAATAAGGTAGAGTTTAAGATTTGCTGGGAAAGTGTCCTGATTATGTGATGGGGGCACTTATGAGTTTTTCCCAGTGCAAAGGAGAAAGCCCTAGAGCTGGTTGTTCTCTATAAATAGTCTCATTGTACCCATCAGAGAAGGTCACCAAGATCGTGACCATGAACACAATAGTGGAAGAGAGAGAGAGAGAGAGAGATCCAAAGTAGCAGAGAAAGGGCATTTGATGCACCAAAATAAAAGAGCAAGAGAATGAAAGGAAGAGCATCAGTGTCTCCGAACTTCTTTGGGTAACTTTTTCTTTGAGATTTCTTCTCCGTAGGTGTGGGTGACTCTCAGATCCTAATACGTGGAGTGGAATCGATGTATTCGCTCTATATTATATAGTGAATGTCTCTCAAGCTAGATCCTGTGTGGAGTAGGAAGCCTTGTCGCCTCCGAATCATGTAAAATGTACGTCTTCTTAGTGTTTGTGTTTGTGTGAATATGCCACGATCAGTGTTTAGGCCTCCCGCACAACAAAATGCAATGCATGATAACATAAAAATTAAAAATAGCACCTCCTTCTTTCATAATGTCTTCTTCCTCTGTCACGACAATTTTTTTGACAAAATTTGGAGTTTCCACACCGGCAATGCTATCTGTGTGCGCCATTAGCTCGTTATATGCCTGACGCAAACTAGACTAACGCCTTCAGATATCTGGAAGGTACAATTCGTTGCTCAATATGATAGCTTTAATTTGGAGGGCTTGATATAGGATGGATGCGGAGCAAACTCATGCATCCTAATCCATGTTCGATTCCCTGTTGATCCAGTGGCATGCATCCACGGTCGGCATAATGCATGGCTGAACGGATCATGCTATCAAGAAAACGGAAGAACTCACGCGCTATCAACATGTAAAAAAGTTGATTAATTGCGATAATTGAAAAGGTAAAGCTTGTTAATTTCAACCGATACGTACGAACGAACTCTTTCTTAGAAGATTTAACTCATTACTTGTTGATATAATTGCCCTTCTAATAAATAATTTCCATATATAGACTAAGTGTATGCTTGGACAAGATCGAGTAAAATAGAAAAAAAAATCTCACTCTAGAATTACATATATATATATATATATATATATATTGATGTTGAAGCAAGCAAAAACAATATCATCAACTCTAATCTATGACTATTTTAATTTGATGAAAAGAAGAATGGAGATTCTCTTGCAAAGTGATTGGTCCCGATTTTGATTTTGCTATTTTACATCAGAAAAACCAAAATCCAAAGGAATCTTAAGAATTCTAGTATTTAGAGGAGGAATCCAAGGTCTTCGTGCGTATTTTACCATCTTTTACGCCATAGTTCCCAAAAGTTACCCACACAAGAGGCCAACCATACAATCGAGCTACTATATACCTATATTTTTTTTTTGTTCTCATGTATAGTTAACCCCCTGTAATAAATATTACGGCTTCATTTACATCCCGGCCCTGGTTGTTATAGACTTATTGTACAGCGAGAACAAGAATATTTTATTAAAAGTAGGGATTTTTCTATATGCCCTTGTAGTATGTTATAATTCATATTATACATTCCTAACTTTTATGAATTGACAAAGATACCCCGTGAAGACATTCAAAAGTTTACGTTTATATATATACACTTCTATACATCCTCACGCGCTGTCAATTTTGAAAGAATGTTCCTAAATAGATGCCATCTATATATAGAAAACATCGACAAATGCCACAACCCAAAAACACCTTCTGATCTCATCAAGCTCTTATATATAAAACCCAACTTGAGGATAGATTCATCATTTCAAAACATTATAATTATACTCAACTAACGGCTAGGATTTAATTACAACCATCCGAATGTATTTAGGGATATTTTTGACAATTTATATATGAAAGTGAAAGATACGTACGAATATAAGGGATTATTTGATAACCGATTAAGATTGGGGAGTAGATGAGAGAGAGAGAGAGTGGTGGGCTCCATTACTCCCCTCACAAACAAGAGAGTTAATTAAGGTCGATTAGCACAAGTGACCCCTTGAGATCGCTTGCACTAACTGTGCACACCTGAAAAATTATAAAAAATATATCTCACTTAAAACGGAAAAGATTTTGGAGGGGCTTGCAAGTCACAACAGAGCAGAGCATAGGAGATTTTTAAGGGTATATCGATCTGTCCGGTCATTTCCATAACCATATATGAGGTCGTGAAACAAGCAATGACAGATAGTGCTTTCCCACGTCTTGTTGTTGTTGGTTAGGTTTTATAGCATGAACTATGAAGCGGCAGGCGCACGTCCGGAGAGTCCGGGCTCACCCAGACCGAATCCACAATAAAACTACCCATCCCGAGTTTGGATCTGGAATGAGGTCTCATCGTGTGGCCCGCACTAGAGTAATGAGCAATGAATATACGTATCGGACTAAGGATTGGGGTTTCATTTATTTTTTTTTTAATGTCAGTGGAATAGCCCGGAATATATATATATATATCATCCATGCCCATTCAAATTTGGAAGCAGGATCAAATTCGTGTTCTAATATATCAGCCTCTGTAATTCATCTCTTCTATAAATCTCTTATTCAATACTTATCCAAAATAATTAATTAATATCGTCGAATAATAACAAACAAGATTATATATAATAATGAAATAATGTGCTTCTTTTATGTTTTGTGCTTGTGTTCTTGTCGTTACCATAACGATCAAACTGAGTACATGCATAAAATTAAGTCAGATAAATTGGATTAAATTTTATTTCTACATAAGCTTCTTGTCATCAATTCTCTTTAGGGTTAATATTGGATATAAGAAAACACAACGCTCATAATAACATGGATTTTTTTTAAAAAGGTAATATAACATTTTAAAATAGATTGCGCATCTCATAATCTAATTAACGGCATGCATCTTGAAAGACGAACGTGCGTATTAGAATGCAATTGTCAGGTAGGCATCAAGCTCAAGCTAACATAATACTTTTATTATTTGGAAAAGTTGAAGTCATCCCCGGCAAGCACGTTTTCAGCTTTGAAAAAAATAAGTGAACTCTCTCTCTCAAAGAAAGAAGAGAGATCAAGATAAGGAAAAGAGAAAGAGATATATAGGGTGTCTCTATTAAATTATTTCATGTTGGAGTGCATATCGGAAACTAAAAATATATCCAAAGTCATGGTTTGTCGACCCGATGCGGGTCGCCCAAACTCGCACGACCCGACTCGACCCAGGTCGGGACCGGGTCGGCCTAGATCGCCACCGGATCGGCCTATTATTTTAATATTATATTATATTTTATATATAATATGTCTTTTTCTATTTTATTATATCATTTTATATATTTTATATATATTGGAGAGGGGGATTTCTGCAACCCACTCAAAGAGCAGCCCAACAAGACCCAACAGGGTCCAACGAGGTAAGCTCACCTGAGTGACAGCCCTCAGGGCCCACTTAGGAAAGAAAAGCCCAATGAACAAACACTCGAGGAACCAACTCTCCCCAGCGGCCCCTAGGCTCGGAGGGCCCCAGTAATGGTCAGGTCACAAGGAGGGTCCGGCCCAAGCCGTTTCCCCGCCCGGGAGAGACAGGCATTCGCCGACCTATCCAACCCCTCTTTCGCCGAGCTATGCTCGTCGCCCGGACAGGGCTGGCGTTTCAGAAGCTCGGCCAGACCGGATATTATCCGTTCGTGCTGCCGTTAAGAGTCCCCAACGGACAGGGGAATCAACAAGCCGCCGGACTTCGAGGCGATAACGTTCCCACGATAAGGCCATGAAAGCCTACGTTGAGGACGTAACTCCCGCCAGAAACCCCTCAGCTTGCAGGACTCCTGAAGGCGGCGTACTATTTAAACCAGGGATACCCTCCGGTGGAAGGTAAGGGCCATTAAGGCACTCATACACCCCAACTCCTGAGCATAATCTGCTTCACCCCTCTGGTGGAGAGGAATCTCGCGCACTAGTTTTTCTCCTCCCCATTATTGCTTCCACCACAGCTCTACTGACTTAACCATCGGACGGTTTTTCCCCAGGGAAACCCCCTGGGCCCTCTGATATGTTTCCCTGTCTTGCAGTTCATCTTCTGGTGATCCACAGCCCGCTCAGGACACAGCGCGAGATTTCGCCTCTTCATCTCGCGCCGTCTGTGGGAAACGCGCGAAGAGCCAAGATGGTGAGAAGAAGCTCAGGGAGGAGGTCCGCCTGTGAGAGGGGTAAGGCCATGGTGGCGGCAGGAGATGGCCCCTCTAGGGCCTCACCGAACCCTCCCTCCAACGCCAGCGTCCCCACCAACGGGCCGCCGCCCCCTCCGACGGCGACAGGGGTACCCCCCAACGGTGGCGACGAGGTCTTCCAGGCCCTCAATAAGAAGCTTGACGTCCTCGTGGAGCTCATGAGGGCCCAGGCGGCAAGGGATGCCAGGTCCCGCGCCCCGTCCGGGAGCCCCCCCCCCCCCCCCCCGTCGAAGTGCGTCCCAGCATACCGCCGGGGGCCGCTTCACCCTCCGCGGTCAGCAGCTCATCCGCAACAACGTTGGAGGACCCTCGCAAGCTCCGCCCCCGGAGCAAGAGGCTTCCTCCACGCCCAGAAAAGGGAAACAAGGGGCGAGGCCTCCGCACCCGGGCGCTGACGTTCCTGAGGATCGCCACGACGCTCCCCCCAGTCCCACGGCACGACCGCAGCCGGAACTATCCCTCCGACTGAGGGATTTCGAAAGACTTTTTGCAGAGCAAGAGCGCGCCCTCCGCGCCCTGCAGAAAACCTTTTTCCCAGAGGACGAGGAGAAATCCCCTTTCTCCGAATACATCTTGAAGGTAGAGATGTCTCCCAGAACCTCCATTCCGACCTTCAAGCTCTATGATGGCCAGGGCGACCTAGCCGACCACTACGACAGCTTCGACGCCCTGGTAACTCTGCATGGAATGCCGGATCCTATCAAATGCCGAGCCTTTGCGGCCATGTGGACACCAAAAATCGCACATCTAAATGTCATGCTCGGCCCAGCATCGACAACGGCGCCGAGTGAAGAAACCCCGGAGAAATCAAGCATAAAAGGGCCCCACAGCCCGTAGGGCCTCGAAGAAAATCAAATGGGCCACAACACATGCTCACAATGGGCTCAAAATCACCCATTTAGCCCTTCAGCGGCACGCCCAGTTGAGGCTTCAACGGCACGCCCTGGCAGAACCCTCCAGCGGCACGCTCCCTTCAGCGGCACACCCTGCCGCGGCCTTCACCGGCACAGCCCCTTTGGGCGCTCCCCCCATGGGGGGGTCTTCACCGGCACACCCCCCATGGGGGGGGTCTTCAACGGCACGCCCCCTGGGGGTCTTCGGCGGCACACCCTGCAGGGTCCCCAGCGGCACGCTCTTCAGGCCGTTCAGCGGCACGCCCATCCGGGGTTCCAGCGGTACGCCCTTTCGGCACTACAGCGGCAAGCTTGTTCAGCCCTTCAACGGCACAGCGTGAGGCACTTTCAACGGCCGACGTGAGGCCCATGCCCTACGCATCCTTGGCGCGCAGTGGAGCCGTCTGAAGTGGCAGCCGATCGTTGGGCCACGTGGCCTAGTCCACTGACAGCCAGGACAGGCAGGTCAAACCTCATGATCACGGGCCACTTCCCGCTTCGAGGCTCCTGCACGAAGACTCCCGCTGTCCGGGGTATAAAAACCCTCCCCTTCGTTTCGAACAGCAGAGGACAGAGGGAGAAGAGAAGAGGCAGACAGACGCACACAGGCAGAAGAAAAGAGAAGAAGAGAGAAGAAGAAGAAGAGGCTCCCTCCCTGCCGGGAGCTTCCTCCGACGACCACCACCACCACCGGAAGGGAGCAAGAGTAAGGGAGAGAGGGTTCGATGTAACGGGGAAAGAGTTAGGGGCGGCTGGCCTCCCTCCTGCCCTCCGTTCCTCCTCTTCCTTTTATGTCTTCTTTTCTTTTGTGGGGCCTTTTCCCCTTTCTTGTCCATGGCATCATCTTTGGCATTTTTTTTTTGCTATGATATGTATATAGGGCAGTGCCCTCTCGATTCCCATGAATGAAAGTTGTTCCTCTTGGGTTTTCTCTTTGATTTCGTTGGCTTATGCTAGTCCTCGCGGTTTCCAACGGGTTGTCCGTTCTTCCCTCCGTCTCCCCATTTCTCTGGTGTTCTTGGGGCCTCCGTGTCCATATGACCGTCCTCCCATGATCCTTGGCCTTATAGGCCCTTCAATTCCTTCCGTAGCCCTCTGCTATGTCCACCGGTTTAGGAAGGAGGGAGACCCTCACCCTATCTCCCGATACACAGTAGCTAAGTGGCTTCTCCCCCGGCCTTGAATCCCTCTCCCATGCTCCTGGATGGCCTGCAGATCTCCCAGCCCACATACTCAATCCCCTTTGACTCTCCAGCGATGCACCTCTCCGGCCCCTGGCCGGCACACCAGTTTTGGCCCTCAGCGGCACACCTCATCTATTCTTGGCCGGCACACACCTCTAACCTTGGCCGGCACACTCCTTGGCCGGCACGCCCCCTTTCTGCCCTCAGCGGCACACACATTCTCTCACCCTTAGCCGGCACACTCCTTGGCCGGCACGCCCCCTTTCTGCCCTCAGCGGCACACACATTCTCTCACCCTTAGCCGGCACACTCCTTGGCCGGCACGCCCTGATTGGCCTTTGGCCGGTACACCTTATGGCCTTCAGCGGCGCACCCTCAGCCTCCCAGCAGCCCACTCCTTGGCCTCGCCTCCGAGCCCCTTCCTTCACGTTTTTTTTTGAGGTTCTATAAAGGTGTTGCTTCCCCGGGGGCCCACCTCCAGTTGTCGGGTTCCGCCACTCCATGTGGGTGCGTTCCCTTTATCTCCCTTACGCCTCGGGTCAAGGGGAGATGCTGCCGAATTTTCTGTGAAAAAATAACAAAACATTAAAAGAGGCAAAAGGAAGCAACAAACGAACAGAATAACTAATGAAACCTTCCAACTAATCAAATCATTGCCGACATAACAACGAGAGCTGAACCGAATTGGTTAACTGCCCGGCAGCCCGAACTTCCGATTGACGGTAGAGGTACCGAAGCGGGGGGGGGGGGGGGGGGAGTTTATATAAAGCTATGTACAAATCAAATAAGAAGAAAAGAAAAGCCTTAAGATAAAAAAATTGAAGATTGACCGGACCTCCATCACCGCGCCCTGATTGGCCCTCCAACGGTGCATTTTAATCGTCTCCCAATGGCCTGCTTATCCGATCCTTTCTCCAGCATTTTCTCATGACTTCACCCCCTTTGTCGGTACGCCCCTTCTGGTCCTCACCGTTGCAGCCTTCAGCGACACACTCTAACCACCTTCCAGCGGCACGCCCTTTGGACCCGCAGCGGTACACCCTTTAACCCTCAGCGGTACGCCTTTTTCAGCCCCCAGCGGTACGCCCCTTTGGCCTTCAGCGGTACGCCCTTTGGCCTTCAGCGGTACGCCCTTTTCAGCCCTCAGTGGCACACCCCAAGCCCTCAGCGGCACACCCCAAGCCTCCAGCGGTACACCTTGTTTCCTTCGCCGGCACACTACATGCATGCATATATACATCACGACAAGGGCATTAACAATAGCAAATAAATCAATAAAAATTACGCTAATTAAAGGACTCTGAATGCACAATGTTAATCACGATAAAAGAGGTGGGAGGGGTAATAATAAACAAATAATAATAATAAGAATAATCATGAATAAAAGAAGAGAAATCATCCCGGACAAAAGCACGAGTAAACAATGAGCATCAAATCAGAAATCCCAGAAGATATAATTAAGAAAACCCCAGATAAAAGATGCTAAGGCTCACACTGCAGCCCCCACCTCTCCCCGTGACCAGGGGCAAAAGGAACAACAACGCCGCCCTTTCAGGTCAAGCCCGAGTCTTGGGAATTACCCCGACATGGCCAGGCTTTGATCTAACCTCGGGCCGACATCCTAATTGGACCGGATCTGTTTTCTCGTTCCGGATACCTTCCGAATCCTCATTAAAATTGCCGCATGCTCGGCAGACATCTGAAGGGATCTACCTCGGTTTTCTCATTGTGACTCTGCCACGGACCTGTGTCCGAATACGAAAAGGTCTACGAGTGGCCGACATGGCCGACAGTTTATGGCCTTAATACAACCTTCAGTGTGATCTACCCCTATCTCTCTCGCATAATTAGTATTACTCTTTTCGGCCATGGGGCCTCTAATTTCGGCAATTAATCAAGGGTATTCTCTCGTATGGGGGATGTAAATAACGTCGTGACCTTTATGGCGCGACGGGAGTCGGTCCCGACACGAACCACATAATCATCTGACGAAGTCAGATCGAGCGCACCATGGGCTCTTCGGAGCCCGAATAAATCGTCACTTCGGTGACTGGCACGCCCACGCACCCAATAGACGAACCGCCCGAACGGGCGAATTTTAGTGCGTCCACAACTCTAGCACGCCCGGTGGGACCGATCCACCCTTCATCTTTTTGCCGAAATAAGGGGCCCCGCGGCCCCCTTCTTGTAATACTAATTGTGCTACTTTCTTAAATGCAGAAAAAGAGAGAGACATCATGGAACCAACCATGGCGGTCGTCTGCGGCCCTCAGCCCGTCCAGAACCACGTTCGAGGCGGCTACCTGGCGGTGCCCCTCACCTTTGGGGGCTTCCCTCCCACTGTGGGCTTCCCCAACTTCTTGGGGGTAGCCTTCACGCAGATTCTCGATGTGGAGACACCCGAGGAGTCCCAGATCAACGTCCCTACTTCGGGGGCCATTGGAGCTACTGCCGGCCGAGCTATGGCCAAAGGCGACAACAGCGTCCCTACAACGACGCTTAGCTGCAACGTGCATCACGTGCACCACACTACCGGCCCACTCCACCAAGGGTCGACATCCCACCGGAGAAGGCTCCGGAGAAACAACACCGGCACCGGCTCAGGGCGTCGCATGTTTAACTCCGGAAAGTCAATGACTGTCGGAGCCCTCCGAGTCCGCCTAGACGGACAGAGGTCCCAACCGACACCGGATCGCGTCGTCCCGGCCGTCCCAGTCCGTAACTCCTTTGAAGGACTGGCGAAGCTGAAGGAGAAGGCCATGCCCACAGCCCCGGTCGTAGCACCAAAGAGGACGCCGGCTCACAGGCCGGCTAAACTGAAGCAAGTCTGGGTACCTGAGGAGACCCAGCCCACTGCACCCGCCCAGGCAGGGCCCAGCACTTTCCGCCCCAAGAGGGCCCGGCGCGCTGACCGGGTCGAGGTAGTGACCCCCACTCCACGACCGGCACCCGTCATCCCAGTGCCGTCCGAGAATGCTCACCGCCGTCGCCGAGGGCGCCGGCACAACGCCACCCGCCTGGCCCTCACGACTTACTCCCCTCCTGCCGCTGTCGTCGACACGCAATCCCAGGCCGTTCTTCCTGACCAGGAGTGGGAAGGAATCGAGCAGGCCATGAGGAACTACCTCCGAGGCCCGGGTAGCACTCCCGCTGGCCGCCAAAGACTATTGGGGGCAATGGCCTCCGCCTTCCAGGAAGAAAGGGGGGAACCCGCACCTAGCATGGAGTCGAGGACCCGCCCGGAGGAGCCGCGCCAGTCCCCTGTCCGGGAGGAAGCGCCGCCCCGACGGTCGGTCTTCGACAGGCTGACATTCCCAGGAGGATCGTCCAGAAGGGCGTCAAGAAGAAATAAGAATACACTACAAGAAAAAGTGGCTATAGCGACCGCATTAGCGACCGCTTTAATCGGTCGCTAGTCGGTCCCAAATAGAGACCAATTCGGCGACCGAAATAATCGGTCGCACATCTGAGACCTATTGGCGACCGAACTAAATTCGGTCGCCAATCGGTCGCTGATCCCGTTATACTCCCCCCTGCGACCCCCGCCCGCCCGAGCCCCTCCCCGCCCGAGCCCTCCCTCCCGCCCTCCACCCTCCCGACCGAACTAAATTCGGTCGCCAATCGGTCGCTGATCCCGTTATACTCCCCCCTGCGACCCCCCGCCCGCCCGAGCCCCTCCCCGCCCGAGCCCTCCCTCCCGCCCTCCACCCTCCCGCCCGAGCCCCCTTCCCCTGCGGCCCCCTCCCCCTGCGGCCCCCTCTCCGCCCTAGCCCCCCCTCCACCCTCCCGCCCGAGCCCCCGCCCGAGCCCCCTTCCCCTGCGGCCCCCTCCCCCTGCGGCCCCCTCTCCGCCCTAGCCCCCCTCCTCCGCCGGAGTCCCCCCTTCCCCTGCGGCCTCCCGCCCGAGCCCCCCTCCGCCGGAGCCCCCCCTCCCCCTGCGGCCTCCCGCCCGAGCCCCCCTCCTCCGCCCGAGCCCCCCTCCCCGTGCGGCCTCCCGCCCGAGGCCCCCTCCGCCGGAGCCCCCCTCCGCGCCGCTCGCCTCGCCGTCGTCGCCGCGCCGCTCGCCTCGCCGTCGCCGCTCGCCGTCGCCGTCGTCGCCGGCTTCCTCTCTCTCACACACAGGTACCTCTCTCTCTCTCTCTCTCTCTCTCTCTCTCTCTCTCTCTCTCCAACCCGCCGCGGCCCCCCCACAGGTACCCCTCTCTCTCTCTCTCTCTCTCTCTCTCTCTCTCTCTCTCCAACCCGCCGCTGCCCTCTCTCTCTCTCTCTCTCTCTCTCTCTCTCTCCAACCCGCCGCTGCCCCCCCCAAGGTACCTCTCTCTCTCTCTCTCTCTCTCTCTCTCTCTCCAACCCGCCGCGGCCCCCCCCCCCACAGGTATCTCTCTCTCTCTCTCTCTCTCTCTCCAACCCGCCCCCCCACAGGTACCCCTCTCTCTCTCTCTCTCTCTCTCTCTCTCTCTCCAACCCGCCGCGGCCCCCCCCCACAGGTACCTCTCTCTCTCTCTCTCTCTCTCTCTCTCTCTCCAACCCGCCCCCCCACAGGTACCCCTCTCTCTCTCTCTCTCTCTCTCTCTCTCTCTCTCTCTCTCTCCAACCCGCCGCGGCCCCCCCACCCCAACCCCCTGCAGGGAATTTAATGTGAAAATTTTGTTTAGGCCATGCTAATTTTTTGTTTAGGGCATTTCATAGTCCATGTTATTGTTAATATGATAGAATATTATTTTGTGCACTTTTCAGGTGTTTGGGTGCTTTATATTGCCTTTATTAACAGTCATATGGACCTTCCATTTTTTGTAGTAAAATACCAGTGCATGTAAATAGTCATTTTTGTGTGTTAGCATGATAATATATTCACAAACATGTGTTGTATTTGGATTGGCCTCACCTCTCCTTTCCTAATGATTAGTGTAAGGTTTTTAAGGGTTTAGTGTTTAGTGTTTAAGGTTTAGGGTTTTAGATTTAGGTTTTAGGTACTAGATTTAGGTTTTACTCTTTTAAGGTTTAGGATTTTTAGGGTTTAAGGTGTTTAGCGCTTTTAGGGTTTAGGGTTTAGGATTTTAAGCTTTATGGTTTAGGGTTTGGGGCTTTAGGGTTAGGATTTAAGGGTTAGGTGTTAGGGTTTAGGAAGGGTTTCAGGGCTACAGGTTTTTGGACTTCGATTTTAAGTGTGGGTTTTTCGGTTTACGGTTGCTAGGCTTAGGGTTGAGGGGCTGTTTAGTGTTTAAGGTTTAAGGGCTTACGGTTTTAAGATTTAAAGTTTAAGGTTTGACAGTTTTGAGGTTTAGTAGTTTATGTATTAGGGGTGGGGTAAGGGGTTCAATGTGGGTTTAGGATTTTAGTGTTTTAAATTTTATGGTTTTTAATTATTTTAGGGTTTTACAGTTTAGGGGGTTATGAGTTTATTTTTTTATGTTTAGGGTTTAACATATAGGGTTAGGGTTTAAGGTTTAGGGTTATTTAGGGTTTAGGTTTTTGGGTTTAGGGTTAGTTGTTTGGTGTTTAGGTTTGTTTGCATTTTATATTTGGCATATGAGTTTAGGGTTTTGGATTTAGCATTTGGGGTTTTTGGTTTAGCGGTTAGGGGGGTGGATTACGGTTTTGAGAGTTTAGGCTTTAGGGGTTTTTGGTTTAGTGGGTCTAGTTTCTAAGGATTTTAGGTTTTAGGGTTTAGGGTTTTTCATGTTTTTAGGGTTTATAGTTATTACAATTTAGGATTTTTAGGGTTTAGGGTTTTTCGAGTTTTTATGGTTTATAGATATTATGGTTTCATATTTTTAAGGTTTAGGGTTTAGGGTTTAAGGTTTTCAAGATTTATGGTTTAATGTTTTGAGTTTAGGGTTTAATGTTTTTAAGGTTTAAGGTTCTTGGGGCTTTTAGGGTTTTACATATAGGTTTACATTTTTGGGTTTCTTTTATTTAGGGTTTGATGTTATTAGTGATTTTAGGGTTTATGATTTTAAATTTATGGTTTATGGTTTAGAGTTTATAGTATTAAGATTTTTGATTTTTAGGTTTAGGAGTTTTAGGGTTTAAGGTTTAGGATTTAGGGTTTTTCAGATTTAGTCTTTTATGTTTGTGGTTTTTAAGGATTTTAGAGTTTCTAGTTTTAGGGGTAACTCAAGATTTAGGGTTTTAAGGTTTAGGGTTTGGGATTTTTAGTTTGAGGGTTTGGGGTTTAGCAATCGGTGGTTTAGCAGTTTAGGAGTTTAAGGGATCGTAGTGGGGTTAGGGGTTAGGGGAGGGTTTAAGATTTATAATTTTTAAGGGTTTTATGGTTTTATGATTTAGGGGGTTCGGGGTCTGCAGTTTAGTGTTTTTAGGGGTTTTAGGGCTTACGTTTTTTTTTCTATAGGGTTTACAATTTTTACGGGTTTAGGGTTTAAGGTTTAGGGATTTGGGAATAGGTTTAGGTTTTAGGATTTTAGATTTAGGTTTGAGCAAATCGCTCAAAAGTGCAATTTGCAAATGCACTTGGTTTATAATCAAAGCCGTCGGGGTCCGGGGGTCCAGAATGTGAAATACTGATCCGATCGGCATTCCGATCATTCCAACACAACCTGGGAGGTAGACGTGACTTGTCAGAGCTGACGGATTCTAAATCGGACTACCGGTTTGAGCCCGACGCTCAAAAGTGCAATTTGCAAATGCACTTGGTTTATAATCAAAGCCGTCGGGGTCCGGGGGTCCAGAATGTGAAATACTGATCCGATCGGCATTCCGATCATTCCAACACAACCTGAGAGGTAGACGTGACTTGTCAGAGCTGACGGATTCTAAATCGGACTACCGGTTTGAGCCCGACGCTCAAAAGTGCAATTTGCAAATGCACTTGGTTTATAATCAAAGCCGTCGGGGTCCGGGGGTCGAGAATGTGAAATACTGATCCGATCGGCATTCCGATCATTCCAACACGACCTGGGAGGTAGACGTGACTTGTCAGAGCTGACGGATTCTAAATCGGACATCCGGTTTGAGCCCGACGCTCAAAAGTGCAATTTGCAAATGCACTTGGTTTATAATCAAAGCCGTCGGGGTCCGGGGGTCCAGAATGTGAAATACTGATCCGATCGGCATTCCGATCATTCCAACACGACCTGGGAGGTAGACGTGACTTGTCAGAGCTGACGGATTCTAAATCGGACTACCGGTTTGAGCAAATCGCTCAAAAGTGCAATTTGCAAATGCACTTGGTTTATAATCAAAGCCGTCGGGGTCCGGGGGTCCAGAATGTGAAATACTGATCCGATCGGCATTCCGATCATTCCAACACAACCTGGGAGGTAGACGTGACTTGTCAGAGCTGACGGATTCTAAATCGGACATCCGGTTTGAGCCCGACGCTCAAAAGTGCAATTTGCAAATGCACTTGGTTTATAATCAAAGCCGTCGGGGTCCGGGGGTCCAGAATGTGAAATACTGATCCGATCGGCATTCCGATCATTCCAACACGACCTGGGAGGTAGACGTGACTTGTCAGAGCTGACGGATTCTAAATCGGACTACCGATTTGAGCAAAACGTTTAAAATTATCATTCGTCAATTTCACTTCAATGAAAAACATCTTGCTTTTAATTTTCAAGAATAATTGATTTCTTTATTAAAGAATTGATTTTAATTTTTTTAAATGATATACAGGATCATCCGTCGCGAGATGTTGGACGAGACGACGACCAGGATGACACATATGCGGAGGATTTGTGATTTCATTTTAGTTATTTGTATGTTGCCATTTTATTATGGATGTATGATTAATTTGTGTGTTTGTATGTGATGAATTTGAAATTTGTGGAGATTATGAGTTGTGTAGTTGATTTATATGTTTTTATGAAATTGTTATGTAACAGGTTATTTATTTTATTAAATTGTTATTTATCAGGTGATTTATAGTAGCTTTATATTAATTTTTGAAAAAAAAAATTTAATTAGCGACCGCATGGAGACCGAATAGCGACCGCTGAAAATATTAACTTGTATACAGGCCCACAAGTGCCTATACTATATACGCTTGATGAAGTCTTTCTATAGCTTTTCTATGCTGCAGATTGTTTGTTCTCTTCTTCTAGATTACTTCTTCTGTGTTAGTCTTTAATCAAGGATACTACATTAGCGAGGAAAATTTTCCTCACACAGTTACTAGCTTGCATGAACTGCAAGTGTCAGACTTCATATTCATTTGAGTCTTTGTTTATTGCAGATTGTTTGCTCATTTCTTGTCCGAGATATGGGGATTGATTGGCGAATGGGAGCTGAATGGTTTGAGAAATGTCTTTTGGACTACGATCCATGTTCTAATTATGGAAACTGGACTTATGGGGCAGGTTAAGCTCTTTTGCAGACTTCTCTATTCCATTTTTTAAATTTTCACTTCATGGGCCTTCTGTGAATTTTCATTTTTATGATGAGAGACTCAATCATAAGGTAAGGTTCACCTGAGACTAACACACCTAAGTGATACTTCAGGAATCACGGGAGATAAGCTGATTGCTTTCACATTTTTCTATGTTCATTAATTTGCTTGGTACTAACCAAATGTATTATTTATGACAGGTGTTGGAAACGACTGGGGTGTATTTTACTGCATCTTGAGGGTTCCACTTGTGAAACTTTGGCTGCTCTTAGTGGAGATGGAATTGCATTCTATGTCTTGTGGCCACATTATCCCCTTTGGATAACTTCTCATGTTGCCGTCTCCAACTGAATGAATTTTATTGCTTTCAGGTATTTTCCATGATTCCTGGTTTTAGCTCGGAGTTGATGCCGAAAGGTCGTGAACAGGAAAGCCAGGCAAAGATCAAGCGATACATGTACGTGATGGGTTCTATGACCAATGAAGGTACTCTCATGGTGTTTTCTTCTTCCATATTGTCCATTATACATGTGAATATCAATATACTCATTCTGCTGTTTATATTTGACATAGCTTTTATTTCAATCTTGGGCGTAAGACTGGATGATGATGATAGTGCTATGGTGTCATGGTGTGTACCCATCATGCATTGTGATCAATGTCCATATAAGTAAACTAGCAGAGTACAGCCCACTTCAAGTGTTTCTGGCAGTACATTATGATTATTCCACCATTTACCTGTGAATATGTATTTGATCCCGGGCGCATGAATTATTTCTCTCCACTGTTTCATGCAAGCTTTGTAAATGGGGAAGGAGATCATGAGCTCATTAACCTGAGGTGGGAATTGCTTTTGGATGAAGTATGATCATTACATCGACCGTAGTCTTGAAGTCGGGAGTGTTTAACCTTTCCAAGTCTCTCATAATCCAACAGTCATTTACCTTTCCACTTATTTGATCCACAATCCCATTAAATTTGAGGAAGTGATCCTTGTTATGACACGACCACTCCGACGGACAGAGTGACCTCTCAAGATCTCGATCCGCACAACAAGAAGGGAGGAAGAAGAAGGAACAATCACACAAGATAGGAACACATATTTACGTGGTTCGGAGGTTACCCCCTACGTCCACGGGCGACGGCGACAGTGGAACTTCACTAGATGTGGAGAAATATACAAAGAAGTCAGCACCCCAACTTGGAGGAACAAATCCTCTCACAAGAAACTCTCTCAAGCTATCCCCCCAAGACCTCTTTTAGATCTTCTCTCTAAGAAGCTCACTCGGGCTCTCACTTGGGGGCGGGTTTCATTTTTCATCGAATTAGAAAATTATTTGGGACTATTTTATTTTTCTTGGTCCAGTTCAAAAAATTAGCACACCGCCTAATTACTTAGTCCATCGGCTAGTGTGTGCAATTTGATTTTTCACCCTTTATCTTGGTGCATGTTCTATGTTGTTGGTTTTTCTTTCACATTTATTTGGGAACCCATTATTTACATCAGGCAGCCAATGACCGGATGCGTGGAGATTGTTTTCTCACTCTATATTTCATACCGGTTGATCTATTTGCCTGAGTTTTCTTTGTCATTTATTTCTCGTAAGTGTTGTTTACGTAAGACAATGAATATATTTAATTAGGTGGCGATTCATTTTCCACCGTTCATTTTGTGCTGGATGATGCATTTGCAGGGGACTGTATGCCTTCAAATTTATTTATGATTGTGTTGGTTAAATCTGGCAAGACATGATTTTTTGTGCAGAATGATTTTATAAGCCTTTTTTCAAGTAGGATGATCTTACCTTACTTGGGTATCCTTTCTCATTTATGCATGATAATTGTACTTTACACAATCAACACCATGATTTTGTGTGCAGGTTCATTTTTCACCCTATTTTCATGCTCCATGATCTATTTCCTTGGGTTTGGACATGTTTATGGTTTTGGACATAGCTTGGGCACGACTAGGGTGTTATCATCATGCTCGAGTTCGGTCTCACATGCGACCTCTCCATTTACCACACCAGCAGCCCCAGATGGTTCTTCCAGTGCCGCCCCGACCATGACTCCAGATATGTTTAGGCAGATCGTCAACGAGACCGTCTCTCAGAATATCTCTCAGAATATCTCAACCATCGTCGCTCAGACCGTCTCCCAGATGCTCACATCCTTGGGAATTGATAGTAGTAGAGCACCTCCTGCACCTCCTGCACAGCAGCCTCCGGTAAGTATTTTATTTGATTGATTTTCTATTTGTTAACTCTAAATATCATCTTACAAAATATAAGAATTTAGATTGAGGAGGGGAAAATATCATTTTCTTAACTCTAAATATCATCTTACACCTATCCTCTGGATATTAGAATCAACAGGCAGACTGTTCTGCAGGATTTTCCATAGGTGTATAGAGATTTTGGTTAGAACTGAAAGTGAAAAGATATGTATAAATTCTATTCACTTGAGTGGGGGAGGATACAGATCTATAAATATTCATAAAGCTAGAATAATATAAGGAAAGTAACATGTAGACATGAATAAAATATGCCAATTTAGGTGAAAAGATCTCCCCAAAGTCTGGTAACTGTCATGGCAGGAAGCCAGGAACAGCACCTCTAAGCAAAGGAAGGGCAGTTCATACAAAGGAGCATAGGTCATAAGTTACCGGTCGGATGGCCGTGCCGGTCATTCCAATACGACCGGGGAGATGAAAGTGACTTGTCAGAACTGACGGAATCCAAATCGGATGCCCGGTTTGAGCTCGGCGCTCAAACTTCATTTTTAAAATACACTTATTTCAAATGAACTGTTAGGACGGGTCCGGGGGTCTAAAATCTGAAATACCGGTCGGATGGCCGTGCCGGTCATTCCAATACGACCGGGGAGATGAAAGTGACTTGTCAGAACTGACGGAATCCAAATCGGATGCCCGGTTTGAGCTCGGCGCTCAAACTTCATTTTTAAAATACACTTAGTTCAAATGAACTGTTAGGACGGGGCATTTGGTTCTAAAATCTGAAATACCGGTCGGATGGCCGTGCCGATCATTCCAATACGACCGGGGAGATGAAAGTGACTTGTCAGAACTGACGGAATCCAAATCGGATGCCCGGTTTGAGCTCGGCGCTCAAACTTCATTTTTAAAATACACTTAGTTCAAATGAACTGTTAGGACGGGTCCGGGGGTCTAAAATTCGAAATACCGGTCGGATGGCCGTGCCGATCATTCCAATACGACCGGGGAGATGAAAGTGACTTGTCAGAACTGACGGAATCCAAATCGGATGCCCGGTTTGAGCTCGGCGCTCAAACTTCATTTTTAAAATACACTTAGTTCAAATGAACTGTTAGGACGGGGCATTTGGTTCTAAAATCTGAAATACCGGTCGGATGGCCGTGCCGATCATTCCAATACGACCGGGGAGATGAAAGTGACTTGTCAGAACTGACGGAATCCAAATCGGATGCCCGGTTTGAGCTCGGCGCTCAAACTTCATTTTTAAAATACACTTAGTTCAAATGAACTGTTAGGACGGGTCCGGGGGTCTAAAATTCGAAATACCGGTCGGATGGCCGTGCCGATCATTCCAATACGACCGGGGAGATGAAAGTGACTTGTCAGAACTGACGGAATCCAAATCGGATGCCCGGTTTGAGCTCGGCGCTCAAACTTCATTTTTAAAATACACTTAGTTCAAATGAACTGTTAGGACGGGGCATTTGGTTCTAAAATCTGAAATACCGGTCGGATGGCCGTGCCGATCATTCCAATACGACCGGGGAGATGAAAGTGACTTGTCAGAACTGACGGAATCCAAATCGGATGCCCGGTTTGAGCTCGGCGCTCAAACTTCATTTTTAAAATACACTTAGTTCAAATGAACTGTTAGGACGGGTCCGGGGGTCTAAAATTCGAAATACCGGTCGGATGGCCGTGCCGATCATTCCAATACGACCGGGGAGATGAAAGTGACTTGTCAGAACTGACGGAATCCAAATCGGATGCCCGGTTTGAGCTCGGCGCTCAAACTTCATTTTTAAAATACACTTAGTTCAAATGAACTGTTAGGACGGGGCATTTGGTTCTAAAATCTGAAATACCGGTCGGATGGCCGTGCCGATCATTCCAATACGACCGGGGAGATGAAAGTGACTTGTCAGAACTGACGGAATCCAAATCGGATGCCCGGTTTGAGCTCGGCGCTCAAACTTCATTTTTAAAATACACTTAGTTCAAATGAACTGTTAGGACGGGTCCGGGGGTCTAAAATTCGAAATACCGGTCGGATGGCCGTGCCGATCATTCCAATACGACCGGGGAGATGAAAGTGACTTGTCAGAACTGACGGAATCCAAATCGGATGCCCGGTTTGAGCTCGGCGCTCAAACTTCATTTTTAAAATACAAGATGAAATTTGAACTTATATTGTGTGTGTGTATTTATATATATGAAAATGAGCTGGCTTAAACTATTGGCATACTCTTGTTAATGCTTGATTTCTTTATTAAGTCTTGTTAATGCTTGATTTCTTTATTAAGGATTTGATTATAATTTTTTTAAATGATATACAGGATCATCCGTCGCGAGATGTTGGACGAGACGACGACCAGGATGATGTTGGACGAGACGACGACCAGGATGAGACATATGTGGAGGATTTGTGATTTTATTTTAGTTGTGTATGTTGTCATTTTATTATTATGGATGTATGATTAATTTGTGATTTTATTTTAATTGTGTGTAATTTGAGGTTCGTGGAGATTGTGATCCGTGTAGTTGATTTATTATTGTTTTATGAAATTGTTATTTATCAGGTGCTTGTATGTGATGAATTTGAGATTTGTCGATATTGTTGTCTGTGTAGTTGATTTTATATTTATGTTATGAATTTGTTATTTATCAGGTAATTTATTTATCAGTTTAAATAAATTTTTAAAAAAAAAATAATGCAAAATTAGCGACCGCATGGAGACTGAATTGCGACCGAATAGCGACTATACGTTATATTTCTTTTATTAAATAATTATACTTGGCGACCGACTAGCGACCGAATTGAGACCGAATAAATCCAATAGGTTAATTTTATTTTTAAAAATACAACATAATTAGAGACCGAATAGCGACCGAATTGAGACCGACTTAATTAGCGACCGATCAGGCGACCGATTATAATCGGTCTCTGGTAACGACTGATACTGCGACCGAATTATGTCGGTCGCTATATAGCGACTAGTATATAGCGACCGACATGTTCGGTCGCTAGATAGTCTCTGTTCGGTCGCAATGCAGATTTGCGACCGATCTACGACTGAATAGCGACCGCTAGGTCGGTCGCTATCCGCGATTTTTCTTGTAGTGATAGGAAGTGGCAGACATTCACCTGTAATATGGCAGGAGTTCATGGTCGGTATGGGGCCTTACCCACCGACCCGGAAGAATTGGCCAGAATAGCCATCAGGCCGGGACCCCTTACCAGAAGAAGGAGAGCGGCGGGCGGCGCGACACCCACAGGCGCCGAAGAGGCCCTACTTGAAGAGCCCCTTGCAGCCCTCACGGTCAATGTGGTCACCACCGGCGACACGAGTGGCGGACCCTCGACATCATCCGAGGACGCCCCGGCCGAAGAGACAGGGGGCATGCCTAGTCTTCCCACAGCTGACCCCACAATGCTGCTCATGATGCAACGATTCCAGCAGGAAATCGAGTCACTCAAGAAGCAGCTGAGTGAGCGGGACGCACCTCCCCCGATGTCCTGGCAGACCGAGGTTATACCCGAAGTACCCAGGGACAGGGGGCAGTCTTCCGGGGCAGCTCTTCCAGCGACCCTCGATCCTCTCGGGGGCGCGCCCCCGCAGCAAGCACATTGCACAGCAGTGACCCCGCCACGGGCTCCTCTTTCACAAGGGTCCCCCATGGCCCCCCGAGCGACCGTGGTAGCCACTCCGAGCGCGCAGCCCGCTCATTTCTACCCGAGTCCAGTCGACCCGGCGGCAGTCAGCCGGTTGATGCTCGAGCAGATGATAGAGATGAAGCTGGCCGAGAGGGGCGATGGGGATCAGACGCCTTTCGACGTCTATCGGGTACCCTACCCGGCTCATTATGCTGCCAGGAAGTTGTCGGCTGGCGTCACCAAGCCGCCGAAATTTGAAAAGTTCAACGGGCAAGGGTCTCCTAGGGAGCACATTGCCTACTATGTGAACGTCATGGGAGACTTGGCTGCTGATGAGGCCTACCTCCTGAAGTTCTTCGGCTTAACACTTACCGGACTTGCCTTTGAATGGTACTCCGGCTTGTCACCCGGGTCGGTGGCCGATTGGCCCGACATGCAGAAGAAGTTCAAGGAAAGGTTCTACGTCACCGAGAGAGAAGTTACCATGGCCGAACTCTACGCCACAAGGCAGAAGAATGACGAGTCGGCTCTCGACTACATCAAAAGATGGAGGAACCTTAGTATGAGGTGCAAACGCCGCCCGCATCAGGAGGACGCAGTGCAGATCTGCAAGTAAAATTTAAAGAAAGAAATCCTAGAAAGGATGATCAGCACCGAGGTCAAGACATTTGACCGTCTGAACAATGTGGTAGCGGAGATCGAGGCGTTCTTGGCCCGATACTCCTCCACCCCAGCCATGTCAAGCCAGAGAGCCAGGCAGGCGGAGAAGAAGCCGGCTCCCCCGGAGGTTCATGCGCTAGACTTCCAGGCTTTTGAAAAGCAGAAGGAGAAAGCCAAGGGAGCGGCCAACCCTCCGCCGCCCAGAATTACAGAGCGGCGGGAAGGTCCCTCGCTGAGAGAGAAGATGAGAAACAAGTTATATTCCTTCTCCCGGGACAAGTCCAAGCTCCTGTTTGAATGGGCAACCAGCTACAATAAGATCACACTGCCAGAGCCGAAGAGGCCTGGCGACTCAAAGAAGAAGGATGACCCGCGCTTCTGCATGTACCACCGGGTGCTCGGGCATACTATCGAAGACTGCTACGTCTTCAAGGACATTATTGAGTCCTTAATCAAGGACGGGGAGCTGGACATGGGGGAGCATAAAGTAGACCCCCCGCAGCCACACGAGCTGCCCAGCATAGCCTCCTCCGTCAACATGATCTCACTATATCAAGAGTTGCCAGAAGAGTGGGCGGAAGCCTGTGCCCGCGCCACTTATGAGGCTTTTGTCCTGGCCCCGGCCCAAGATCAAGAGGGTTGGCAGACGATGCCCGGAAGAAATAGAAAGGCACGCATCCCTCGGTCCGCCCCAGGGATTCATCCAAGGGACGCGACGCCTTTGCCGGCACCACCACCGGCAAACCCGGTTTGCCACGACACGGCCCCTCGGCTGGTCATGAGGCGGCTCACTCACAACAAGAAGAGCTCTGTCCCGCTGCGGATGTACAAGAAGACTAGCCCGGCGGTTGAAAGACTCCAGGCTATTATTGATGGGCTCGAAGATTATGAACAGCCCGAGATCCATCCCGTGGAGCTGAAGGAGTATGTCCCCTGGAAGGAGTTCGAATCACTCGAGCTGGCTCCAGGAACCAAAGCTGAAACAGAAAAAGAGCCTCCCCTGTGGGGTGAGCTTCCTCCAGAGCAGCCATCCGCTGCAGCAAGCAAGAAGAAGAAGAAGAGAAGACCCAGGGGCAAGAAGAAGAAGGAGGTCGTCCTCGCCTGCAACACCCTCTCGGCGCTGTTCGACACCGCTCTCTCCCTGGAAGAAAAAGAAGAAGACCCACCCCGTGAACCGGCAGAGGTGAACCAAGCTGAGGCGTCCACCTCCCAACACACCACCAGGTCGGGGAGGAAGTGGGGGCGCCCTCCTCAGGGCAGCCTCAACATCATGCTCAGGGGGGAACAACCATACCAGGTTCCCGAGCCCGAGGTCCGAGGCACCGAAGTCCCTCCCCCATCAGGTCTCTACCCCGGAGGTACCAAGAGTCAAGGCGCCCCGTCATTCGCCGAGTTCCTGTCAGCTCGAGCAGGAAGGCGGGCGCACCCCCAGGGGTCCGCTACGACCAGTAAAGCAAGCATCCCTCAAGCCCAGCCAACTGCAACTCCTGCTCAGCCAGAGGAAGAATTCAGCGGCACCCCAAACCTCGCCGAATTCATGCGAGCAGCGGAGGAGGCCCACCAGGCCCCGCCCGCTCAACAGGCTACAACAGATCCCGCAAAGGAGGCGTTCCCTGATCAGACACCCCAGCCTCAGGAGGGGAGCAGGCGCGGCAAGCCCGAAGAAATGAAGTTGCTCAAGGTGCGGGCTGCCGAGCGGATAGTCAGACACCTCAAGAAGATCCCGACCCGGTTCACTGTGTGGGAGATGCTGTCCCTGAACGAAGAAACACGGCAAGCCATCATAGCCGCCCTCCAGACCCCAGCACAGCTTGAAGCTTGTCTGGCAGAGATGTCGCCTGAAGTGGCCGTGGCCTTCACAGAAGAGGACATGCTCCTGCCAACCTGCAGTCACAACAGACCCCTCTACATGAAGGGGCAATTGAATGGCCAGCCCATCAACATGGTCCTGATCGACCCAGGGGCAGCAGTGAATATACTCCCTTACCGGGTGTACCAGAAACACTATTTCGACGTACACTTGGTTGAGGTTAAAAATGTCAAGATAGCTGGCTTCAACCAGAAATGTGAGGTGCCCATGGGGGTTGCAGAGTTCAGTCTGACCTTTGATAACTTCACCACCAAGGTTCAGTTCCACGTCATCAACTCCAGCACTTCCTACAAGGCGTTGCTTGGCCGGCCTTGGCTACACCAAAACAGGGTGGTACCCTCCACTCTGCATCAATACATCAAGTACCCCTGCGAGGGAAAGGAAGTCAGAATCTTCGCCGACCTCCACCCGTTCGAGGTGTTCGAGTGTCACATGTCAGATGCTAATCTGTACTTGGAGAAGGCGAAGCAAGCTCCTCAAGTCATCCAAGACAAGGGCAAGAAGAAAATGGAATCAGGGGGCTGGTTTCCTCCGCCGCCCCCAGGCTATGTGGCTTCACCACATGTACCATTCATCGCACAAGAAGAAGGGGCATTCAGGGCAGCCCCTCTCGCCATCTACCCCACACCGGGGGCACTCTGCCACGAAGACATGCTAGAAGACGTCAGGGTCCCGCCAGGGATCGTCAAGCCGATAGCGGAAATTGAATGCCAAGCAGCTGAACAACTGAAAACCTTCGAGGTGCCTAACTCTAAGGGGCCGCCCACTATTTTCTATGTGGTCGGGGAGAAGCCAGTCAGGGAAGACGATGATTGCCGGTTCCCTGACGAGTTGCAGGACCCGCACATCCCCATTACGGGACTTCCCCACATGACTGACCAGGCAGCCAGAATGGTCAGAAAGCAGAAGATTCCTCCCTACCAGCCCTCCAGCCGGAAGGAAATGTTTGAAAGAATGTGGAACCCACCAAACCTGGATCGACGGTTGCTGAAAATCACCAAGCACCCCGGTCTGGGCTTTTCACTAGAAGATTACTACGAGACTGATGTCATATCGGTCTCAACATGGCCCGGCGACGACCCCGCAGAAGCTGCAAATTCGCAGGAAACCCACCAAGACACATGTCCCGTGGCCCCGGCCGAAGAGGCACAAGACGAAGAAGTATTCCTATGGAAGCCTCCCAGCCGCCGCTGCATGGAGAAGACCCCCTCCTTCTCCGAAGTGTCAACCTCGAGAGGGCACGCCAGCGAGGCACCTTCACCTCGGCCGACCGGCGAAGCAAGGAGCAGTAGCATGGGCCACGCTCCAAATTCCCCTCGATACGACCCCGTCATGTACGCCTTGTACCACAGGCAGCAACGGGAGATCGAGATGCTAAAAGCACGATTGGCGGAGTTGACCTCGCTAGTCGCCGACCTGATCCAGGGATCTCTCCCCCCATGGGGTGGCCGGATGCCTCGGCCCCGAGGCATCAATCCCAACACCCCCGCCTTGTCAAGGCGGGAAATGAGAGACATGGCAAGCTCGCTGAGCGAGCGGCCAACCAGGCAAGGGCTGACACTCCAAGAGAAGCTGTAGAAGCCTTATTCCTTTCCGAGAGGGAAGACCCGGGGCATCTTCGACTGGGCTTGCCATTACGGCAAGGTCTCCCTTCCACGGTCCAAGAGGCCGCAAGACACCCGAAGAAGCGGGGACCCACTATTTTGCCCTTACCACCAGATGCTGGGCCACGCCATTGAAGACTGCTATGTCTTCAAAGACATTGCTCAAAGCCTCATTGACAGGGATGAGCTCAGAATGGGGGACTACGTGGTAGCCCCGCCACGCCCCCACGTGGCAGACAGCCCCAGGACAGGAGCCTACACTGTGTCCATCCAACGCCAGGCGCCCGAAGATGCGGCTACCCCGGCTCCCGCAGGAGCGGTCTATGATGAATACACGGAGGAGCCCGAGATGGACCTATGCCCCTCTGAGCCAGCGGACCTCACGTACCCGGCGGCTACGGCCCAGGAGGAGTGCGGGGTGAATGCAGCCTCCATGCCCAGTCATGATGAACAAGAAGAGGAAGATGGCGTCCTCGAGCCCGTGGACAATGAAGACCAGGACTTCGTCGATTTGTCGCCAGCCCCGCCGGAAATTGAAAATGGCGGCCAGGTCACGGTCGACGAATTGATTGAGGTCAACCTTGGTACAGAAGACGACCCCAGGCCAACTTTTCTGAGTGCCCTTATGCCCCTACAGGAGAGAGAACAATACACAAAGTTGCTGCAAGAATTCCGGGATTGCTTTGCCTGGAATTACAAAGAAATGCCTGGGCTCAGCACCGAAGTGACTCAGCACATACTGGCCATTGATCCCAAGGTGGAACCAGTGAAGCAACCTCCCCGGCGCATGAGGCCGGAGCTAACCAGTCAAATCTGCAAAGAGGTCGACAAGCTCATAAATGTCGGCTTCGTGGCGGAAAATCAATACACCACATGGCTGGCCAATATTGTACCAGTGAAAAAGAAGAATGGACAGATCAGGATTTGCGTGGATTTCCGCGACCTGAATAAAGCCTGCCCGAAAGATGACTTCCCGGTGCCTATCACCGAAGTGATGATTGATGCAACCACTGGCCACGAGGCCCTGTCCTTCATGGATGGGTGTTGGCACCTAAAACATGATCGTCGGCGACCAAGCCATAAAGACGAATGACCCGGCCCGCCAAGGTACGGAAGCCGATAAAGATCAATATATTGAAGACCTCTCAAGCTGCCAGAGCCTCGAGTCACTCTGTATGGATACGGGGACTTCACCTCAGGAGAGCCGAGACGAATCCACAAACCACCCGGCAGTGCGACCAAGCCTGCCCAATGAACCGGCATCGACTCTGCCATGCCGCATACACCACATCCGTTGTCCGATCAAGGACGACGGTCTACCCGGTGGTCCCCCCACCAACTGAAAAGGTTCTCCCGAGGATGAGGGAGTTCCCCCGGCTCTCCAGTATGAAGGACCGAAAGCTCTGGCGGCGGAAGATCCCGATCACCCGACACGGGTACGGCCCTGCCAAGGTGGGCCCATGGGTGGCCGAATGATCACCCAGCTCGGGCGGAGCTATCCCTGGTGTTACATCACCCCCTAAGGAGCTTTGGGCACGAGCCAGACCGAGCCAACAGCATGGATCGTGGAGCCAAAGGGCGTGTCAGTGGAAAGCCCGCATGATCAAATCAAAGCTATCAGGAGTCTCAAGGAGGGCCGTACATCAACCTGGGGGCTTCTACAAGACACCTCGTCGAAGTTTCGAGGAGCACTGGCAAGATTAATGTTCACGGTGATTCCCGGAATCATCCCCGGACTCATCGACGGGCTCGGAGCGCATGAGAAGCATTAGCCCGGCGCGCCTTAAACCGGCGCGCCCCTCATTCAATGCCCTTATCCCGGCGCGCCCTTATCTCCAGCCCTTACCCCGGCGCGCCCCCCTGCCTTCTGCCCTCATCCCGGCGCGCAAGTTACCTTACCTGATGGCGCTTTAAACCGGCGCGATAAGCTCACGAAGACTCCTCTCGGCGCGCCAAAAGCTCGCGCCGGATGAAGAGCCTCCAACCTGTTATATATATACGGGCGAGGTTCGATTAAAAAAGAGAGAGGCAAAAAAGGAGAAACAAGAAAAAACCTTCGAAAGGGAGAGGGAGCTTCCTGGGGAGAGAGGTCTCCATCCGAGCGTCCTTCAACGGCGGTCTTCCCCTGTTCTGATTGAGGTCCTCCGGGGCCGGAGAAGGAGAAATTCCAATACTCTGTTTTGAGAACAGGTGGGCGCCGGAGTTTATCTTCTTTGCTTTTCGTGGATTGTTTTCCTCTTTCAGAGTCTCCGTCCACCAACTGTAAGCAGAGAGGGGGAGGGATGGCAATGATATGAGCCGACCCCTCTCCTCCTCTGCGATCTCTTCTTCTTACTGCATTCGTTTTCCTCTGCAAAAGGATGAACGGCGACCGAGCAATGACGCCGGCGCCGGATTCCTAACGTGTAATTGAATATCCCATTCCTATTTCCGGGGTGGCAATGCATATTTGAATATCTGGACCAACAGGTCGAATGATTGATTTTAAACTTCTGTCTCCTCTCCTATCTACGGCGATGGTTACCTCCGTGTGTTTTCTCCGGTCCCGGTTTTCCCCGAAGCATTGTGGGCTACAGAAACACCCCCTCCCCGGGGTTCTTTCCCCTCTTCTTTGCGACCGTGCTCATGTATGATTTAAGGGCCCCCGCATGCCCTCCGTGGACAGAGCTGCGCTTCCGCGTACGCTTCTTTCTACCGTGTTGTCAAGGGTCAGCTCCCCTCGATTCCTCTCTTCCTATTGCCCTGTGGCTCGTGAGGTGGGGATCGTACTCGGGATTGCAAGATGCATCGGCTTGACAATGCACTGTAACTGTTCGAGCATATGCCCCTATGTTTGCCTCGTCCCATCTGTGAAGTGATCACCCCTCCGCATTATAGTCATGTGAACCGTTCCGAGACTCTTTGGTGTCGTCTTAGTCATCCGGGGAGGGGGACATCCCCTGCTACTTCGCATAGCTGCTGAGCGACCGGGAACTTTACCCCCCCCCCCCCATGGTGAAGGTTTCCCCAAGGCCATAGCAGATAGCAACAAGGGTCCTAGTCTAACAGGCTTCGCCTCGACAACCCGAGACTCAATCTAGGCCAAGAGATGTGTGCTCCTCGTAGGCCAGCCCTCGGAGCTTAACCCTCTTGGTGGTCGGTCCCTCTATGGGATGAGTCATGTGCCGTGAGATGTCCACCCCTCGCAGGCTAGCCCTCGGGGTGATGCTCTCATCATCAATGACCTCGTCTCTCTATTCTTCCCCTTGCGGAGCTTTGGTGCCCCTCGTAGGCTAGTCCTCGGGGTATCCTATCCGATGGGGTTTACTGGGTGCCTCCGTGTACACCGGCGTTTCAGGGGCTTGTTCCACAAGTGAACATGACCCCGCTTCTCCCCTGCAACTCTTCAGGTCCAAGGGAGATGCTGTCCAAATTTGGACAGATTAAGAATAAATAAGCTCCAATGAAATGATCGTTCTGGACTCAATCGTCTCAGTGCTCGAGTATGAACCTCGCACTGACCTCCCCCTTTATCTCCAGAAGTCTGTGGACTCCAATCGAATAGTCATCTGGCCCAACAACTCAAGAAGGATCCTATGAAGTCCAGCAAACTTGAAAGAGTTCGAAACTCAATAAAACAAGCTTATCACGGCGCGGTCTTAACCGGCGCGGTACCGGATTAGCCCCACACTCATCTTCTAAAAAATTTTCTTTGCGCCTTTCCGGCGCGCCCTAAACCGGCGCGCCCCAAAGTCCTTGCGCGCCGTTTAAATATCCTGATCGCCGCGCCGTATTAACATCTACACCTACGTCTCTTCGCGCCGTATTAACTCTCATCATGGCCGCGCCGGGTTAAGATGCTATACCTACGCTTCGTCACGCCGTATAAGCTACCTATTGCATGATCGCGCCGGTTTTGAAACCGATTGTTGTTTTAATCACTTATCTGCCCCCGAGTGGACCTCGTCCCTCGGGGTTGGCATTGATAAATCATAATGCATAATAAATTGAACAAGGGAGGGACCGAGCGAGCCCCGAATTGTATTGTCATCGTATCTTCATTACCATGCCCGTTAGCACTTTGTTTTCACTGTCACACTTATGTTGCCTTCCCTCTTCTTGATCAGGAGTAACAAGCATGGCTGACTGTCATTTACTTTCACAATTCCATTATCATGCTTAATATAATCATGAAAGTCGTATGTGCATCCATGCATACATCCTTGGGTATATCAAATGGTGTCGACGGAAAAGCCGGATTATGTCTGGTCGGAAGTCTTCGCTATGCGCGACGACGGTCTTCGGACCCACGTCCTCAGCCATGTACCGAGGATCCATAATTCCATGAAACATATGCATCCGGCATGCCTTCGTTGCAATTCATGTAGCTTTTTCTAATCCGGCTTCGACAGCCCGCTATCTCGGCAATTAATCAAAGGTGTTCCCTCCTCGTGGGGGATGTAATTAACGCCATGGCCTTTATGGTATGGCGGACTGCTGGTCCCGACCGAACCTCACATTCGCCCGATTTGGGTCAGAGTGAGCGCATCATAAAAATCGTCACTCATGTGACTGGCACGCCCGCGTCGTCAATCAATCAGTTGACTACAAGTTAGTTAATTGGTTGATCGACACGCGAACGAAAAGGCAAAAGAAAAAAAAATGCGCGAAACAATGGGTCGTCCGGCTATAACCAAATCTGGATAGCCGACCATGACCGGGTCCATACAGCTTTCCGGTCACCCAAAGGGATATTTCACTACAAGAGGATGCCCTTCGGCCTCAAGAATGCCGGTGCCACATATCAGCGGGCGATGACCAAGATCTTTGACGAGCTGCTGTACGGCAAGGTCGAGTGCTACATTGATGATCTGGTCGTCAAGACCAAGAAAAGAGACGAGCACCTGAGTGACCTCAGGGTCGTCTTCCAAAGGCTCCGGCAGTACGGGCTGAAGATGAATCCCATGAAGTGCGCCTTTGGCGTGTCCAGTGGGAAATTCCTCAGCTTTATTGTCTGGCATAGAGGGATCGAGATCGACCCCCTGAAGATAAAGGCCATCCAGGAGCTGCCTCCTCCGAAGAGTCTGGGAGAGCTGAGGTCCCTGCAGGGGCGTTTAGCTTACATCCGTAGGTTCATCTCCAACCTGTCAGGGCGCTGCCAACCCTTCCACAGACTAATGATGAAGAATGCACCCTTCAGCTGGGGTCACGAATGCCAGCACGCGTTCGACCAGCTAAAGGAGTACCTGAAGACCCCGCCTGTCCTGGGGGCACCTGTCAAAGGCAGACCGTTGATTCTGTACATAGCGGCCACCGAATATTCACTGGGGGCAATGCTCGCCCAGAACAATGATGACGGAAAAGAGCAGGCTCTTTACTATCTCAGTCGAAGACTGGTGGGTGCAGAGGCTAAATACACCCCGATTGAGAAGATCTGCCTCGCCTTGGTCTTCGCAGTCAAGAAAATGAGACACTACATGCCGTCCCATGAAGTCAGCTTAATATCCAGGGCCGACCCCATTAAGCACATCCTCGTCCAGCCAGTCCCAAAGGGGCGCCTTGGCAAGTGGGCCGTGCTACTCATGGAGTTTGACATCACCTACGTGCCACAGAGGGCCGTTAAGGGACAAGCCGTCGCGGATTTCTTCGTAGCACACCCCGTGCCCGAAGACTCCCCTTTGGCCACTGAACTACCTGAAGACGAAACACTAGAGGTAGACCAAATACAACAAGCCATCTGGCAGCTTTACTTTGACGGGGCCTCAAGAACAGAAGCGACCCCGTCCGGGAGCGCCAAGGTACGAGCCGGAGCAGGCATCGTCCTCAAATCCCCAGACGGAGAGGTCATGCATACTTCCTGCTGCATTAGCAAGCCCTGCACAAATAATGAGGCAGAATATGAGGCTCTGATCATCGGCCTCCAGGTGGCCCTCCAGTTGGAGATTAAAATGCTCCAAGTGTTCGGCGACTCGCTGCTGGTCGTCAAGCAAGTTCAGGGACAGTTTGATGTCCGAAAACCTGAGCTGCTCCCTTATCACACTAAGGCAAAGCGGCTCATGGAGCGGTTCTACCTCCTCAAAATAGGCCATGTCGCCCGAGGGGAGAACGCCTAGGCCGATGCCTTGGCAAAATTGGCAAGCTCACTGGCAGTGCCTCCAGATGGATCTCTCAGCATCCAAGTAATAAACCAACGCCAGATGCCCAGCATGGTAGAAGAGGAATCAGAAGAAGAAGACCTAGAGGTCACTACAGTGGAAGCCGTCAGTCTGCCCGACTGGAGAGACCCCTTGATGCAGTGGTTCAAACACCAGCGGTTGCCTGACCGAAGAGAAGAAAAGATCAAGCTAGTCAGAACCAAGGACTCTTATGAGCTCCGAAGCGGAATATTATTCCGAATTGTGGCAGATGCCAGGCGGAAGCTGCTCCTCCGATGTTTGTCCACTGAAGAAGCTTGGAGGGTCATGAAGGAGGTCCATGCCGGGACGGCGGGCGCACACCAGGCGGGACCGAAAATGAAAATTGAAATCAAGAAACTTGGCTACTATTGGCCTGCAATGTTCGACGACTGCTGCAAATATGCCAAGTCATGTC
This sequence comes from Amorphophallus konjac, assembly GCA_022559845.1. Classification (NCBI taxonomy): domain Eukaryota; kingdom Viridiplantae; phylum Streptophyta; class Magnoliopsida; order Alismatales; family Araceae; genus Amorphophallus; species Amorphophallus konjac. The sequence continues at coordinate 455,956,983 of CM040122.1, read as the reverse complement.
AGAAATGTCAGGAGCATGCCGTCATACCCAGAAGGCCTCCCGTGCAATTGCACCCAACGGCGCCCAGCTGGCCGTTTGCCCAGTGGGGAACAGACGTTGTGGGTCCTTTACCCGCGTCTTCCACAGGATGCAAGTACATTTTGGCTGCAACCGACTACTTCTCCCGTTGGGCAGAGGCTGTAGCCTTGCGGGAGGTCACCGGAGAAATCGTGGTCAGGTTTGTCCGCCGCAACATCATATTCGGGTTTGGCGTGCCCGACCGGGTTGTGTCGGACAACGGCAGCCACTTCCGTAACCAGAAGGTTTACCGGCTAGCAGAAAAATACAAAATTGATTGGAGGACATCGACCCCTTACAATCCGCAGGCTAATGGGCTGGCCGAAGCTTTTAACAAGACACTCTGCACCCTCTTGGCCAAGACTGTCAGCTCTAACAAGAAGGACTGGGAAGAGAGGATGTACGAAGCGCTTTGGGCGTACCGAACCGTATACAAGACCCCAACGGGCTGCTCGCCCTTCTCTCTTGTATATGGCTCAGAAGCAATCATCCCCGTCGAACTGGAGATACCGTCCCTCAGGGTCGCCATTCAGCAGGGGCTTGTCCCCGAAGGGCAGACCAACACCGAGCGAAGGCTCGACGAACTCTCCAGTCTGGAAGGAAAGCGGCTTCAAGCCCAACAGAATATCCAGGTCTACCAGGCCCGGATCGCACGCGCCTTTGACAAGCTCGTCAAGGAACGCGAATTCAAGAAGGGCGACCTTGTCATGGTCAAGAGAAGAGTTCTCATGGCGGCCAACCCCAAGGGTAAGCTAAACGAGAACTGGCTCGGGCCCTACGTAGTCCAAAAAGTCTACGAAGGCGGAGCCTATGTAATTGTCAACCACCGCGGGGAGGTTCGATTCCCGCCTCTTAATGGAAGGCACTTGCGACTGTATCGCGCTCCGGCGCCCCCATTCAGGGAATAATATTACTCTTCGCCCCATTTTGGGTCGGATGTGCGTAATTAATGTCCAAATGATTTGACCGCCAGCCGGGTTTCAAAAAAAATATAAAAGAATAATAGGAAGAGAAGAGAGAAAAGAAAAGGCAAAAAAAAGAGAGAGAAAAGAAGCGAAAAAGAAGAATAGAAGGAAAAAAGAAGGAAGAAGCAAAAAAAAAGGAAAGAAGCAAAAAAGAAGAATAGAAGGAAAAAGGAGGAAGCAGCAAAAAAAGAAAGTAAAAAAAGAAAAAAAAAGAGAGAGAAGAAAAAAAAAGAGAGAGAAGAGAAAAAAAAAGGGAAGAAAGAAGAAGCCCGAAAAGGGGAACGCCCCCATTTCCAATCACCACCCCGCATCAGCGGAGGTACTAAAGGTCATTGACTAAACAAACTCTTCTCTCTGTCCTCCCCGGGCGGTGAGTACCCCTTTGGCTTGGACCTCCAGTCCGGGTCATTGACTAAACAAACTCTTCTCTCCGTCCTCCCCAGGCGGTGAGTACCCCTTTGGCTTGGACCTCCCGTCCAGGTCATTGACTAGACCAACTCTTCTCTCCGTGCCCTCTGGACGGCCAGCAAACGGTCTCCGACCGAGGTCCCCCCCCTGAGGCCGGCACGAGCTTTCAACCTCGCGGTGAGACTAGGAAGGTGCCCGCCCGGTACGGTGGAGTGGTCCCCTCGTCCTCCCCCTGGGAAGGCGAGCACTCTCCTGTGCCCTGACGTGGGTTCCTGCCCGACTCTCCCGAAGCGAATCTTCACGGAAACCTGCACCCCGCCGATGTGTCTCGGCACAGAAACAGGGGAGGGAGTAGGAAGAAGAAATTAATGTACACAAAAGAAAAGAAGGGGAAGAAAGGTCTCTCCGGGACGAACGCACACACAGGAACGCGCGAAGCCATAAAAGTTTTTCTATATTCAAAAAAGGGGGGTAGGATTACAGGCACTTCGGGGCATACCCCTGTGTTACAAAAGAAAAAAATAAGGAAGCAACGCCTAGCCCAGGCCCCTGAAGATGTCCTCGAGAGGCAGGATCCCGACACAAGGGAAGTTCGTCCGGTCGCGGAGCCGCCCCCTCCGCCCTTCCAGCTGAGTAAGCTCCGCCTCCATGGACTCCACCTCGGCTTGAGCAGCACCAAAGGCTTCTCTCTCCCTCTCGGCCACTTCCTCGCTTACGGCAAGATCAAGCCTAGCTGCAGCAAGGTAGCCCTCTAATTTTGTAATTCGGCTCTTCAAAGACGAGACCTTGCCCTCGCTCCCCTCCCAAGCCTCTCTATGGCGCTCCCTGTCGCCTCGCCGTGTTTCCAAGGCTTGCAGATACTCGTCCGCCTGGGCATCCAACGCGGCACGTTCGTCAGGAGCCTGGGTCTCGAGGAAGTCACGGCGCTTGATGTATTTCAATAATAGCAAGACCCGCCGCGACCATTCCCCCAGCGGGCAGCCGAGCAGTTGCAGCGCCCCGGTCAGCTGCGTCACTATGGTGTGCACCTCCCGATACGACAAAGAGGGATCGGCGAGGAGCATCGCCCGTAGGGTGGTCAGCATATGGCGGACCGGTGCTTCCGACGAGGTGTGGCCGACCGAAGGCGGGGCTGGGGGAGTAAATTCCACTGTGCTGTCTACCTCCGCCCACAAGCCGGCATCCACCGTGACGGAAGAAGATGGAAGGGCAAGAGTCAAGTCGCCTGGCTGGCATGGCTCGACACAGAGTTCTTGGCCAACCACCGCTAAGGAAGTGGCCGAGACCAGCGCTGAAGCATCCAGCGTCTCTATCATCCGCTGCTCCCCTGTCTCCTCTTCCCCGACTCCGTCTGCTTCGGCCGCTGGCTCGACAGGCGAGGGTGCAGCTGTCTCCACCCTGGCCGAAGGAGGAGCCTCGAGCAGAGCTGGACCCGAGGATGCCATCCACGAACTTCTCTCTCGCGTCTGGGATCCCTCCAGGTGTGCGCGAAGCCCCGTAAATATTCGCCTCAGGAGCGGGTCCTCCATCTGGGCCGGAAGCTTCGGGAAGGGTGGAAGTGGAATCATCAGTCGGGGTAGACGCCACGCTTCCACCAGTGCAGCAAGGCTCGCGGCCCCTAAGTCGGAGACGCGAGCCGGCCCTTCCACCGCGATCGGGGCAATGCTTGGTCTCCGTTTGGCTACGGCCTTTCGGACATGACCGGACGTCTTCTCTGGCCCCGACGTCGCCTGACCATATGAAGGGAAATCAGCCACTCGCCGCCAAGAATAGATCATGCGAGGGCGGGGGGCGAAAAGGGGTCGTGGAACCCGCACGCTTACCTCAGCCACCGATGTGACGCTTTCAGGCGCGATCTCCCCCTCCTCCAGAGGCTCTCCCGCCAACGGCCCCACCGGCACATCCTCCTGAAGGGTCTCGAACAGAAGGGCCAGCCTGCCCATGCCAACAGCAACCTCCGTCGGGCGGTCAACTGGCGCAATTGGAGCAGCCTCTTTCGCGGCCTCCGGCTTGACTGATTCCTGCAAAGAACCGACACAAAAAATGGCGTCGGTAGGTGACCACCAAGGCAGCCCTACACCAATAAAAAAAAAACACGCGCGCCTACGGCAGCAGCCTCCGTCAAGCTGAGCGCATTAGCAAATGAAAAGCCTTAAAGGCCGGTTGGGGCGGCCCGATGCCTCAAGACGCTACCTCGGCGGGAGCCGCCTCGTCGGAAGAATAGTCGTAGTCTACCTCTTCCCCGGACGGAGATCCGACTGCCGTCGGCTCGGCCGGCGCCGGCAAAGGGGCCTCCACCTCGAGCTCGATAACCGGCGCCTCCTCTCGCAAACTGGGTGAGGCTGGCAGCCCAGACTTCGGCCTCTTCCGCACATACAGCTGCGTCACCGGGGGGTGCATTCGGAGGCCGAATAGCCCAGCAACTGCTCCAGCTGCACCTGTCACATAAACGAAAAGACGGGTTACGTCAAACCCTGTCGGCTCCCAAAGAAGGAAAGCATTGAAAAGGGGCGACAAAGACAAATACCATCTTCGACCTCGACAGACAAAGCCTTCTCCGGAGCCGCAGCCTTGCCCTCACCCGGAATCGGCACGGGCGCCGTTCCCTCCACGCCGCCCCTAGAAAAGAAACGCATCATCTCCGCGCGCGGACGCAGGGCCAGCTCAGGCGGGAAACCCACCACGGACGACGTAGGCGACCGCCGAGCCTCACCAGTATCATGACTCGGCCCGGTCCGGGCGGCCTCAAATGCCTCGAAGGACGGGATAGCGGCCGCCGGCAAGGCTACTGTCGTACCCAGGGCTTCCTTGGCCCGCCTTCGCTTGGCCGCCTGTTCCCCGGCCACCCTGGCGGCATCCAACGCCTTCTTTACAGGCGACTCCGCTCGAAGCCTTTCCTTGGCATGCAGTGAGGGAGCAGGAGCCGCCGCCGAGGCCACCTTTGCTATGACCGCGGCCGCACCCATGACAGGCGCGGACATAGGAGCCGACCCCTCCACATCAGGAGCGGGCGCAGACACGGGCTCTTCCACAAGGGCTGAGACAAAATAATACATTCAAGCGTCAGGGTCCTGCTTCAAGAAAAAAAAAATTAAAAAAAAAGAAGACTTAAAAGAGGCGCCGACGGTCGAAGGCACTGACCGGCGGGCGGGCTGGGCTCGGGCCGAGCAACTTCAAATTCCTCGAAGATTGGGACCCGTAGTGCTGAAGGAACGGCGGTCGGGGCTTTGGCCGCCTCCGTCTTGCGTCGCTTCGTGTCCCGCTGTTTGGCCGCCTTCGCGGCATCCATTGCTTTCTTCACGGGAGATTTCGCCCGGGGCCTCTTCGCGGCCTTGGGCAAAGGAGCCGTGGTTGGGGCCAGCGGCGCTGCTTCAAAATACGCAGGCTTCTTCACCAGTCGGAGGAGATTCCGGTACGTGGCCATCTGCGTGCTGTCGGGATGGTCTGCAAAGAAAAGAGGGAAAAGAACGGGCATGCATTCGCGATTAGTACTCGGCTCATCACGAAGGTCGTATGCTAAAAGACAGAACCGAAGAGCAAGAAGGGACTCAATACCATGAGGACCAGTGTACAGCCGCAGCGTGATCGGCCAGTAGCTCATGGATGTCTCCTTGTCCCGACGCGCCGCCTCCCGGACTAGCCAGCAGACATCTTCAATCGTTTGGCACCGGTCCGTGAGGTTGGCCAGATCCGCGTGCTTCTTTGAAGAGAGGTGACAGAAAAGATTGAAGTGGTCCACGCCCCACCCGTCAGCATAATAATAAGGGATGTGCAGGCGCTTGCCAAGGATGGAGGCCGTCAGATCTTCGATCTTCAGCCCATTCACCCGGAGGAGAACATAGAGCAATGTGGTATCCTTATAGTTCTCAGGCCGCCTCTCCTCCCGCCTCATAAACGTGCGATACGGGCAGGCCAAGTCCCTCTCTGGGCGCCAGCTCTTGGCAGGAGTCCCCTCTTCCTCTATGGGGAATGGGTAGTTGATGAGCTCCAGACGGTCGCTCCCCACCCGGCACAAGTCCCGCAGCGTCTTCACGTAGTCGTCCTTAGCCACCGGGGGTAGCTCCACCTTCGGCGTCGGCCTCATGTCCCGGGCTTGCCGACGAGCTGCCATGTACGCTGCCACCTCCTTCTCCTGCCTGTTCTTGAGCCGAAGAAGATGATCTGGCTCAATATCAAGTATTGACACTGGCTGCCGGCTAAGGAACCTCCTTTCGGCGCCATCCCAACAATCGGTTTTGTGCAACCGATAGAAAGCCGTCCGGGCATTCCACCACTTTATATAATCTTGGGTCACTCGGGGAACACGACCCGGGGCCGGTACTCTGAAGGAGGCGGAGTCCGCTCGGTGGAAGAAGTCCCACCAACTCCTGGCGTGCTCAGGAACTGAGCTCCCACGGACGTTCCGCGAAGGCAAGCCGAACTGTGCGTGATAAGCAGGGATATGTTGGTCATACCCGAAATTGCGACCGAACCGGAAGGGGTAGTACGGCTCCAGCAACGCGTTCTCCCCTTTCCTGAACACCAGCACGCTCGGGCGAATCGACAGCGCCCAGTCCCTCAGCTCCGGCTCCAGCAGTGGGCGGATCACATTCTCCTGGCTGATAGGGTGGGCGTACTTCTCCACCTGGTCGTCTTTGCACTCCCTCTTGTTGTTCACCAGAGGGCTCGAATGCGCCGCCAGAGTCCAGAAATGAATAGACCCGACCGCATCCCGGGGGACCGTTGTTAACCGGCCCCGGATATCATACATCCACATGGAGGCGGAGCCCGGCTCGGCGCTGGCAAATTCCAGCATCCTCGGTATCAGCCCCCAATCCTGGAGAACTCGCGGGGCAAACTCCGGGAATAGCGAACAGACCCACGCGTTGAAGAAGTGCAGTGGGCACACATACCGGGCCTGTCGCGGAAACTGGTGCGTGCTGATATCCCCCAAGGCCTTGTAAATTAAACAGCGGGTTGCCGGGCACAGAGAAAGCTTGATCCCCCACGCCATCTGGCACGCCGGGTAGATGGCATCCGGCCGGATAACTGTCTCGTCGCCGTACGGCATGGCAAATGAGCATAGCCAGTACGTGAGATAGGCGGCGCAGTGAGTCTGGGGATCCAAGCCCATCGGGTTAGGCCCGCTCCGACGCCCTCTGGACGGGATCTTCACGTCGAGCTTCGGCTTCGCGCGTTTCTTGGGAGCCACGGCAGTACCGACGCAGGGGAATTCCTCGTACCGCTTCAGCCCGTCGAAGAAATACTCCAGCCACAGGGGCATGCGCACCCTCTTCCTGTCCCCGCGGGCGGGCTGTTTCCCCTTGTGCGATGCCTGGTATAATTCCCGGTACGCCTTCATCAGATACCGGTATGAGTACCCAAGAGAATAGTAGCCATCCCCGTTAGTCTCGTCCTTGATCAGGTCGGGGAGGCATACTTCCTCATAAGGCTCCCCGTCGATGGGCAGGCCGCTCAACTGGCTGAGACTCCATAAATCCAGAGAAGTCTCGACCTCCGCCGTGTAGAAGGTGTTAGTCGCTGCGCTGAACACCTCTATCATGCCGCAACAGAGGCCCTTGGAAATGGGATAGCCATAGCGGGAGGCGTACACGCTATGATAAATGCCGACCCAGACCAGCAAAGGAGCATAGTTGAACAGCACATGCTCCGTGAACTCCACCGCCCTCTCCCGGAAGGTGTGGGCATCCTGAAGCTTCATCTCCCCGAACCAGCCCAGTGATAGATCATACTTGAATCTGATGGCCAAACAGTCCAAGATGAAGGGCTCCTCTCTGTAGCCCCACTTCAGGGGAGCCAAGAATAGGCCGAACCGAGGCGCCTCGTTGTGCACCTTCCCGGCAGACAAGTCCCATCTTGTCGGAGTAAACTGAGGCGCCCGCACCAGCTTGTCTTCGGTCGGCAGCACCCCCTCGATCCCCAGAACTGGCTTCCACTCCCGGGCCTCTCCCACCAGGTACATCGGAATACTCCGGGGAACGGTGTACAACAAGCTATCCCGGGCATGCAGTATAGCATGTTCGGCCTTCTTCACGACCCGGAAGTCTCGCCCTTCCCGCGAGCGAAAATGCTTCAGAAATCGAACCAGGTGTCTGTCCTTCGGGAAGTCCTTCCTGTACTCCCCGGTGACCCGGTCAAATGTGAAGCCGCTGTCAACTCTGGCAAGCCTCTGGAAATCCATGGTCTCCCCGTCGGACTCGGATGACTCTGCCAAAGCGGCTATTTCTGCATGCTCTCGGTCTAGGTCCTCCACATTGAGCCATGTGACGGCCGGCACTGGACCCCGTGGGATAAGGTCAGCACCGATAGCGGCAGTAGGAGCAGAGGAACCACTTGGGGCAGCCATTTGTCTGCGAAGATACATAAATAGAAGATCAGAATAAGTCACATGCAAAAGGAAGTGAAAGACGGTAAAAGGGGGGGGGCTTTGCTACAAGTCAAATGAACAAAATATTGCCAATTTCTGACGAAATTTCGGCAGAGTTTCCCCTAGGCCAGAGGCGTAAGGGAAAACACGGGTGCGCGCCCACAAGGAGTGACGGCCCCAACAAAACATGGTGGGCCCCGAGAGGCAACACCAGAAGTCCGCCGGTCAAAAGAGTCTTCTTCCCTAAAGCCAAAAGTCCCCACATACTGCCTAAAGTGCCTTGGCCGGCACGCCCCTGCTAGTGCCTTCGCCGGCACGCCCCCAGGTGCCTCCCCCGGCACGCCCCTGCGGGTGGCCTCGCCGGCACACCCTCCAGGTGCTTTCCCCGGCACGCCCCGCTGGTGGCTTCCCCGATACGCCTTGGAGCCAGCCTCCCCGGCACACCCTAGTGCCCCTTCACCGGCACGGTCCTTCAAGGCTTCGCCGACACACCCCACGCAGGCCTTCGCCGGCACGCTCACGGGAGACCTTCCCCGGTACACCCCCTCACGGGAATCTTCACCGGCACACACGGCGAGGGGCCTCGCCGGCACGCTCCCGGGCGCCTTGCCCGGTACACCCTATGGCTACCTCTCCCCGGTACGCACTGACTAGTGCCTTCCCTGGTACGCCCCCTTGTGGGTCGTCGCCGACTCACCTCCTACCCACTTCCCCGGTACGCTTTGAAGCGTCTTCGCCGGCACACCCCACAGACGGCCTCCTCGGCACGCTCCGATGCCCATTCCCCGGCACGCCCTCAGGCTCGCGCACCGGCTGTAGCTCATGACACCGGAGGCGAAGAAGGAGAGGGGAACGGAAGAGAGGCCGAGGGAGAAGGAAGAAGGAGAAAGAAGAGGCAGAGAAGCCCTAGTGCTCCGCCGCCCGCCGAGGATGAAAATGGAGAAGAGAAGGGGGGGGAGCAAAAAACGGAAGAGGAAAGAAGGGAGGCCGAGGGAAGAAGAAGGAGGAAGAGAAAAGAGGGGGGGGGCTTCCACGGTGGCGCCCTCACCGGAGCAGCAGCGACGACGACGGCCGCGGCGATGGCCGTGCTCGGAGAAGAAGAAGAAGGACGAAAGGAGGGGGGGCCGTCCATCTGGTCACCAGAAGAGGAGAGAGAGAGAGAGGAGGCGAGGGGGTTCGAACGGAGTAGCCGTTCGAGACGCCCCCCGCCCCTTTTATAGATTCAAAAAAAAAGAGAAAAGAAAAAAAAAAGAGAGGCAGAAAAATAATAAAAAAGAGAAGAGGAGATAAAAAAGGGGAGAAAAAGAAAAGAAAAAAGAGGAAAAAAAGAGAAGCAAAAAAAAAAAGAGAGGGAGAAAATAAAAAAAAGGGGGGGAAAGAGAAGAAGAGGGATAAAAAAAGAGAAGAAGAAAAAATATATACAATAAAAAAGGGGAGGAGAAAGAAAAGGAGGGGAAGAGACGAAAAGAAAAAGGGGAGGGAATAAAAAATGAAAAAAAAAGGGGGGGAACAAAGGAAAAAAAAACAAAAGGGAAAACAAATGGTATATATATATGTATATGTATATATATATATACTACGTGTTAAATAAATAAATAAATATATAGTTCTATATATATATATATATATATATATATATACGTGCATATACCTACATGCACATCTACCCATGTACGTGGGTATGCGGGTCAACAATGCACAATAATGGATGCTTCCCGGAGAATATGCCATCCCCATAACCCGGGTCATGCAGACGTCCTCACACGCAAAGATAACTCTACCCCCGCAACCCTATCCTGGTCATTGCACCACTACCCTACCACCAAAACGAGCCCCGACCCTGGCATAACGCCTCGGGCCTCAGCCACCACCCACTCTATACAATTGCCGTCATAGGCCTTACGCCCGTATCGGCAGAGCCTCTATCCTTGCGTTGGCATTAGCCCCTTGCCAACGAATAAGTCCCGTTCCGGCGCAAGGCCCCGTGCCCCAGCCACCCACTCCGCGTAGTATTGCCATTACGAACCTTACGTCCGAATCGGCACAGATTCTCTCGTTGCGCTGGCATTCTATTCTTGCCAACGAGTGAACCTTACCTTCCGGCGCAAGGCTTCGTGCCCTAGCCGACACTTGCATATCACTCACTCAAAAAAAAAGAAAATAAAATAAAATGGGGTTAAAAATAGAGATACCCCGCCGGACTTGTCCCTGCACCGGAACAAGGGTAAAAATGGCAACGACCCGGCTATGGAGAAAATCCGAAAGGGCGCTACGGGCAAAATTGGGTACCCCGCCACGTGAAAACCCGAAAGGGCGCGCGGGCAAAAGCAAGAGGGGGCCGGTACCGGTAAAAACCCGAAAGGGCGCTTGTATCGGTAATGTGGCACAAAAAAGAAAGAAAAAGGAAAGAGACCAAGAGATCAACAAAGCATGTCAGTTCCCGGCGTCCTGCCGGCACTGACAAAGAGACCAAGAGACCAAGAGATCAACGAACCAGGTCAGTTCCCGGCATCCTGTAGTGTCCCGGATCTTTCGGATCCTTTGTTATGGGTCTCGGACCTGGTTTGTCGGAGCGTCCGACCCGGTTGTGTCTGAAATTTCATTTCGGACATCTTTCGTGTTCGGATCGGCGCGATCCGGAGTCGTTTCGGAGGCCCGGAGTGTGTCCGCGGCTTTCCCGTGCGTGTTTTCCGATTTCCGCGTACGGGTTTCGGCGAGTCCTTCGGAACCCTGTAGCGGGTGAACCGGGTCGTTCACCAGCCCGCGAGTGGTACCGTTGCGATCAGCGCGTCGAGACGGTCGAGCAGGTGTACTTTTCTATTTTTCGGGATTTTTCCGATTTTCCGGATTTTCTATATATATCAATTCCTTTTTCTTTTTCTTTTACCTTTTCTTTTCTTCTTCTTCCTCCTTCCTTCACCGTGAGAGCTCCCCTCCCCCGCGGCCGATCTTCTTCCCCCGGGCGACCGAGACGCGGCCCCCCTCACTCCGGCAACGGCGTGGCGGCGGCGGCGGCGGCAAGGCGGTCCCGGTGGCGTGCTTTTCGCGGCGAGAGGCGGGGCGTTCGTGGAAGTAAAAGCTTCATCTTTGATTTCGGCGGTGTTTCGGTGGATTTCGAGCTTCCTTGAGGTAGGGGGACGAATCCTTACCCTCTTTCTAGCATTCCCCGTGATTTCTAGGCCGTGGAGAGGTCGAGAGGGGCTAGATTCATGCCGGGAGGGTTATTTCCATGTTCGGGGTTTGAGCGCCGGATCCGTCGATTCGTGGGGTTTTTAATCGATTTGGGGGTCCTAGATGCATGCTAGGGTGTTGTGGGGTGATTCCCCATTGTTTTCCCTTCACCAGGAGTGGTGAATGGGCGTGGATCTACGTTTTTGGGAGTGTTTCGCGAAACCGGGCTCGGCCCGTTGTCGCGCTATAGTCCAGTGGCGCGTTCTTGATGAACGCGCCATGTCGTCCGAGCGTGTCCGTCTGAGAAGACGAACAGTAAGGCGGTGGGGAACGCGCCTGGTTCAGGTAGCGCGATGTCCAGATCGCGCTACCCAAAACTAGCGCGTTCAGGTGTGAACGCTCTGGCTTTGGGTAGCGCGACATGGAAGATCGCGCTAGCCAAAGCTAGCGCGTTCTTCGGTGTCGCGCTAGGGATACCTAGCGCGACCATCCCCTCCCCCGAACCGTGTTTTTGCGGGTAGCGTGACCTCCGGTTGGGTGAGTTGCAGACCCGGTTGTGGCGTGTGGCCCTAGGGATGCCGTGGGCACCCAGTGAGAGCCACAGGGGCGCCCGGGGTTCCCCGGAGAGTCAGTTACCTCGGTAAGGGGTGCCGCGTGACTTGAAGGACGGTTGGACCTCATGCGTGTCCCCGGCATCTATGCCTATCGTATGATCATCGTGAGTCTGTGTTAGTGTTGGTCGGTGGTTTCCGTGGGTTAGTCCTTACTTCCAGTGACCTGTCCACTAGTCGTAGCTTTCTGCGCACGCGTGTGCGGACCCACCTGGGAGTGGTGGAGAGCGAGACCCAGTGTGACGCGGTTTTTAGGCTGGTTACCGTAGGGCCCCTTGCCTTTGCCACCAGAGTCCGGTGGGGGGGAAAACCAGCTAGAGGACCCGACCTAGAGCAGATGGTCTGTGTGTGCACACGTAGTTGGGGGCTTAGGGCACGCACTGACGAGTGCGACCCCAGCTAGTCCTTGTTGTGGTACTTGTTGCGTGTCTGAGTCTCACGCCCGGGGCGTTGTAGCTAGACACTTGTGACGCGGTGTAAGACGTCAGGGGACGCATCCGGTCGTTCTTCTTGTGGATGGTGCTCCTGTTCACTCGCAGGCGTGGACTCGTGTTTTGTTGGACCGAGGTTCCGTACTACGGTACCGTTAGAGTAGATGACTTTTCCGTTTATTTACTTTAGCTTGTCGGTTCTACCGTACTCTCGGTTGGTAGGGTTGTCTTCTTCTTCCTCGTTTTTCGTGCGAGGTGGGGATTCGCGGGATCCCTACTGGGCCAATGAGATGAGGATCACCCCTGCTCTTCAGGTGAGGCGGGGTCGACGGGAGGCGCGGCCGAGTTTCAGCGTGGTTCTTCTAGCCAGGGTTAGTTGCCAGTCTGCCAGAGCCGGGGGATGCCCCGTGTTGTTGTACGCCGGGGGATGCCCCGTGTAGTTGTACTTTCTTTCCTGTTGACTGTACTTTCTTTGGACATGAGACACTGTGGACCTTGTAGCAGTTGAATTATTTATTATTATGTGCATTTCCTTTTGATTATTGTGCTATCTCTGTGGACGTTGCAGCTTCTCTTATACCCCACACCACTCCTTTCTACCCTTCAGAGTCTTCGGGCTCGTGGGTTGGCGGGCCGAGATTCGAGACGCGCCGGTTCCTTTCCGGTACTCGGATCCTCGGGTCGTCACACATCCTGTCGGCACTGGCGAAGAGACTAAGAGACAACAAACCAGGCCAGCTCCCGGCTCCTGTCGGCACTGGCGAAGAGACTAAGAGACAACAAACCATGTCAGCTCCCGGCTCCTGTCGGCACTGGCGAAGAGACTAAGAGACAACAAAGCAGGCCAGCTCCCGGCTCCTGTCGGCACTGGCGAAGAGACTAAGAGACAGCAAACCACGTCAGCGCCCGGCATCCTGTCGGCACTGGCGAAGAGACCAAGAGACCAAAAAATCATGTCAGTTCCCGGCATCCTGTCGGCACTGGCGAAGAGACAAAGAGATCAACATATCATGTCAATTCCCGGCATCCTGCCGGCACTGATGAAGAGACCAACATACTGCTTCAGTTCCCGACGCCACGTCGGCGCTGATGAAGAGACCAACATACTGCTTCAGTTCCCGGCATCCTGTCGGCACTGATGAAGAGACCAACATACTGCTTCAGTTCCCGACGCCACGTCGGCACTGATGAAGAGACCAACATGCTGCTTCAGTTCCCGGCACCCCGTCGGCACTGATGAAGAGACAAAGAGAACAACATACTGCTTCAGTTCCCGACGCCTCGTCGGCACTGATGAAGAGACAAAGAGACCAACGAGCTACTTCAGTTCCCGGCACCCTGCCGGCACTAATGAAGAGACCAAGAAACAACATATTGCTTCATTTCTCGACACCTCGTCAGCACTGATGAAGAGACTAAGAGACCGACATACTATTTCAGTTCTCGACGCCACGTCGGTACTAACAAGGAGACCAACAAACAAACCAGGTCGGCTCTCGACGCCTCGTCGGCATCGACAAAGAGAGAAGAGACGAAGACACCCACGGGCACCGCCCGGCTCATTCTTCGCCTGCGCTACCCGTGGGTGGGGGGCATTTGTGGACACCAAAAATCGCACATCTAAATGTCATGCTCGGCCCAGCATCGACAACGGCGCCGAGTGAAGAAACCCCGGAGAAATCAAGCATAAAAGGGCCCCACAGCCCGTAAGGCCTCGAAGAAAATCAAATGGGCCACAGCTCATGCTCACAATGGGCTCAAAATTGCCCATTTAGCCCTTCAGCGGCACGCCCAGTTGAGGCTTCAACGGCACGCCCTGGCAGAACCCTCCAGCGGCACGCTCCCTTCAGCGGCACACCCTGCCGCGGCCTTCACCGGCACAGCCCCTTTGGGCGCTCGCCGGCACACCCCTATGGGGGTTCACCGGCACACCCCCCATGGGGGGGGGGGGGGTCTTCAACGGCACACCCCCCATGGGGGGGTCTTCACCGGCACACCCCCCATGAGGGGGTCTTCACCGGCACACCCCCAGGGGGGGTCTTCAACGGCACACCCCCCATGGGGGGGGGGGGTCTTCAACGGCACGCCCCCTGGGGGTCTTCGGCGGCACACCCTGCAGGGTCCCCAGCGGCACGCCCTTCAGGCCGTTCAGCGGCACGCCCATCCGGGGTTCCAGCGGTACGCCCTTTCGGCACTACAGCGGCAAGCTTGTTCAGCCCTTCAACGGCACAGCGTGAGGCACTTTCAACGGCCGACGTGAGGCCCATGCCCTACGCATCCTTGGCGCGCAGTGGAGCTGTCTGAAGTGGCAGCCGATCGTTGGGCCACGTGGCCTAGTCCACTGACAGCCAGGACAGGCAGGTCAAACCTCATGATCACGGGCCACTTCCCGCTTCGAGGCTCCTGCACGAAGACTCCCGCTGTCCGGGGTATAAAAACCCTCCCCTTCGTTTCGAACAGCAGAGGACAGAGGGAGAAGAGAAGAGGCAGACAGACGCACACAGGTAGAAGAAAAGAGAAGAAGAGAGAAGAAGAAGAAGAGGCTCCCTCCCTGCCGGGAGCTTCCTCCGACGACCACCACCACCACCGAAAGGGAGCAAGAGTAAGGGAGAGAGGGTTCGATGTAACGGGGAAAGAGTTAGGGGCGGCTGGCCTCCCTCCTGCCCTCCGTTCCTCCTCTTCCTTTTATGTCTTCTTTTCTTTTGTGGGGCCTTTTCCCCTTTCTTGGCCATGGCATCATCTTTGGCATTTTTTTTTTGCTATGATATGTATATAGGGCAGTGCCCTCTCGATTCCCATGAATGAAAGTTGTTCCTCTTGGGTTTTCTCTTTGATTTCGTTGGCTTATGCTAGTCCTCGCGGTTTCCAACGGGTTGTCCGTTCTTCCCTCCGTCTCCCCATTTCTCTGGTGTTCTTGGGGCCTCCGTGTCCATATGACCGTCCTCCCATGATCCTTGGCCTTATAGGCCCTTCGATTCCTTCCGTGGCCCTCTGCTATGTCCACCGGTTTAGGAAGGAGGGAGACCCTCACCCTATCTCCCGATACACAGCAGCTAAGTGGCTTCTCCCCCGGCCTTGAATCCCTCTCCCATGCTTCTGGATGGCCTGCAGATCTCCCAGCCCACATACTCAATCCCCTTTGACTCTCCAGCGATGCACCTCTCCGGCCCCTGGCCGGCACACCAGTTTTGGCCCTCAGCGGCACACCTCATCTATTCTTGGCCGGCACACACCTCTAACCTTGGCCGGCACACTCCTTGGCCGGCACGCCCCCTTTCTGCCCTCAGCGGCACACACATTCTCTCACCCTTAGCCGGCACACTCCTTGGCCGGCACGCCCCCTTTCTGCCCTCAGCGGCACACACATTCTCTCACCCTTAGCCGGCACACTCCTTGGCCGGCACGCCCCGATTGGCCTTTGGCCGGTACACCTTATGGCCTTCAGCGGCGCACCCTCAGCCTCCCAGCAGCCCACTCCTTGGCCTCGCCTCCGAGCCCCTTCCTTCACGTTTTTTTTTTAGGTTCTATAAAGGTGTTGCTCCCCCGGGGGCCCACCTCCAGTTGTCGGGTTCCGCCACTCCATGTGGGCGCGTTCCCTTTATCTCCCTTACGCCTCGGGTCAAGGGGAGATGCTGCCGAATTTTCTGTGAGAAAATAACAAAACATTAAAAGAGGCCAAAGGAAGCAACAAACGAACAGAATAACTAATGAAACCTTCCAACTAATCAAATCATTGCCGACATAACAACGAGAGCTGAACCGAATTGGTTAACTGCCCGGCAGCCCGAACTTCCGATTGACGGTAGAGGTACCGAAGCGGGGGGGGGGGGGGAGTTTATATAAAGCTATGTACAAATCAAATAAGAAGAAAAGAAAAGCCTTAAGATAAAAAATTTGAAGATTGACCGGACCTCCATCACCGCGCCCTGATTGGCCCTCCAACGGTGCATTTTAATCGTCTCCCAATGGCCTGCTTATCCGATCCTTTCTCTGGCATATTCTCATGACTTCACCCCCTTTGCCGGTACGCCCCTTTTGGTCCTCACCGTTGCAGCCTTCAGCGACACACTCTAACTACCTTCCAGCGGCACACCCTTTGGACCCGCAGCGGTACACCCTTTAAGCCTCAGCGGTACGCCTTTTTCAGCCCCCAGCGGTACGCCCCTTTGGCCTTCAGCGGTACGCCCTTTGGCCTTCAGCGGTACGCCCTTTTCAGCCCTCAGCGGCACACCCCAAGCCCTCAACGGCACACCCCAAGCCTCCAGCGGTACACCTTGTTTCCTTCGCCGGCACACTACATGCATGCATATATACATCACGACAAGGGCATTACCAATAGCAAATAAATCAATAAAAATTACACTAATTAAAGGACTCTGAATGCACAATGTTAATCACGATAAAAGAGGTGGGAGGGGTAATAATAAACAAATAATAATAATAAGAATAATCATGAATAAAAGAAGAGAAATCATCCCGGACAAAAGCACGAGTAAACAATGAGCATCAAATCAGAAATCCCAGAAGATATTATTAAGAAAACCCCAGATAAAAGATGCTAAGGCTCACACTGCAGCCCCCACCTCTCCCCGTGACCCGGGGCAAAAGGAACAACAACGCCGCCCTTTCAGGTCAAGCCCGAGTCTTGGGAATTACCCCGACATGGCCAGGCTTTGATCTAACCTCGGGCCGACATCCTAATTGGACCGGATCTGTTTTCTCGTTCCGGATACCTTCCGAATCCTCATTAAAATTACCGCATGCTCGACAGACATCTGAAGGGATCTACCTCGGTTTTCTCATTGTGACTCTGCCACGGACCTGTGTCCGAATACGAAAAGGTCTACGAGTGGCCGACATGGCCGACAGTTTATGGCCTTAATACAACCTTCAGTGTGATCTACCCCTATCTCTCTCGCATAATTAGTATTACTCTTTTCGGCCACGGGGCCTCTAGTTTCGGTAATTAATCAAGGGTATTCTCTCGTATGGGGGATGTAAATAACGTCGTGACCTTTATGGCGCGACGGGAGTCGGTCCCGACACGAACCACACAATCATCTGACGAAGTCAGATCGAGCGCACCATGGGCTCTTCGGAGCCCGAATAAATCGTCACTTCGGTGACTGGCACGCCCACGCACCCAATTAGACGAACCGCCCGAACGGGCGAATTTTAGTGCGTCCACAACTCTGGCACGCCCGGTGGGACCGATCCACCCTTCATCTTTTTGCCGAAATAAGGGGCCCCGCGGCCCCCTTCTTGTAATACTAATTGTGCTACTTTCTTAAATGCAGAAAAAGAGAGAGACATCATGGAACCAACCATGGCGGTCGTCTGCGGCCCTCAGCCAGTCCAGAACCACGTTCGAGGCGGCTACCTGGCGGTGCCCCTCACCTTTGGGAGCTTCCCTCCCACTGTGGGCTTCCCCAACTTCTTGGGGGTAGCCTTCGCGCAGATTCTCGACGTGGAGACACCCGAGGAGTCCCAGATCAACGTCCCTACTTCGGGGGCCATTGGAGCTACTGCCGGCCGAGCTATGGCCGAAGGCGACAACAGCGTCCCTACAACGACGCTTAGCTGCAACGTGCATCACGTGCACCACACTACCGGCCCACTCCACCAAGGGTCGACATCCCACCGGAGAAGGCTCCGGAGAAACAACACCGGCACCGGCTCAGGGCGTCGCATGTCCAACTCCGGAAAGTCAATGACTGTCGGAGCCCTCCGAGTCCGCCTAGACGGAGAGAGGTCCCAACCGACACCGAATCGCGTCGTCCCGGCCGTCCCAGTCCGTAACTCCTTTGAAGGACTGGCGAAGCTGAAGGAGAAGGCCATGCCCACAGCCCCGGTCGTAGCACCAAAGAGGACGCCGGCTCACAGGCCGGCTAAACTGAAGCAAGTCTGGGTACCTAAGGAGACCCAGCCCACTGCACCCGCCCAGGCAGGGCCCAGCACTTTCCGCCCCAGGAGGGCCCGGCGCGCTGACCGGGTCGAGGTAGTGACCCCCACTCCCCGACCGGCACCCGTCATCCCAGTGCCGTCCGAGAATGCTCACCGCCGTCGCCGAGGGCGCCGGCACAACGCCACCCGCCCGGTTTCAGCCGGGCGCAAAGAAGACCGAGACGCCGTCGAGGAGATCGACAACGCCCCCCGAGGGGCCCACATCAACGTCATCTCTGGAGGAACGGCATCGGGCGGCGACACCAGCCGAGGAAGGAAGCGTCATGCCGAACGGGCCAGCCAGGCCTTAGAGCCATCCAGGGGCCCGCCGAGGGAGCCCCAGGTCATAGTCTTCTCCGACCAAGACCTGGAAGGACTGAACACCCCGCATGATGATGCCCTCGTTATCTCGGCCGCAATAAACCATTGTAACGTAGATAGAATTCTGGTTGATAATGGGAGCGCTCCCGATGTATTATCTTATGACTGTTTCCTCAAGATGGGGGAAGACCCATCCAAGCTCCGCCCGATCCGAACACCCCTTTGCGGGTTTAACGGCCTGGCCACCTACCCCGAGGGAGCCCTAAGCCTGCCGGTCACCATCGGCACCCCACCCAAAACCGTTACGGTCATGGTGGACTTCATAGTGATCAAGGGTATGATAGCGTACAACGCCATTTTCGGTCGGAAAATCCTCAGCCGAATAAAGGTTGTACCATCTACCTATCACCAGAAAATGAAGTTTCCCACCAAAAATGGGTTGGGGGAAGTCCGAGGTAACCAGGCCACGGCTAGAAGGTGCTACAACATCTCGGTGGAAGCCTCAAGGCCGGACGGGAAGGATAAGGGCCCCAAGGGAGTCGAAGGAAAGACCGTAACCACCGAGCCCGGTTGCGAATTGCTAACGGTATTCCTAAACGATGACCCGGCCCTCGGAGTAAGGATCGGAGCCGACCTATCACCTAAGGAACAACAGCAATACAAGAAATTTCTTTCTGAGTACATTCAGGTCTCTGCTTGGTCCGATGATCAACTCCCTGGCATACCAGAGAAGACCGTGATGCACAAGCTCAACCTCGACCCCACCGGGAGCCCCTACAGCAACGGAGAAGGAAGCATGCGCCCGAGAAGCAAGCGATCATCAAGGCGCAGGTCACCAAGGGACAAGAGACTGGCCTCTTTAGACCAGTCCGGTACCCAACGTGGCTAGCCAACGTCGTCTTGGTGCTAAAAACCACAGGCAAATGGCGAATGTGCGTGGACTTCATCGATCTGAATAAGGCTACCCCCAAGGACTGCTATCCGCTACCGAGCATCGACCAATTGGTTGATTCAACCTCGGGCAACGAGATACTCAGCTTCCTAGATTCCTATTCGGGTTATCACCAGATCAGAATGAATCCAGAAGACGTCGCGAAGACCGCCTTCATCACCGACTGCGGCGTGTATTGCTACACCCGGATGCCCTTCGGGTTGAAGAACGCTGGAGCCACATATCAGCGACTGGTAAATCACATGTTCGAGGGACAGCTAGGTCGGAACGTCGAGGCTTACATCGACGACATGCTCGTCAAGACCCCCAAGGCCCAAGACCACTTCACCGACCTTGCCGAAACCTTCGGCACCCTCCTAAAGTACAACATGAAGCTCAACCCCGCCAAGTGCGCCTTTGGAGTAAAATCCGGGAAGTTCCTGGGTTTTCTGGTCACTCAGCGCGGGATCGAAGCCAACCCCGACAAAGTCCAGGCCATCCTGGACATGCGCCCGCCCACGTGCGTTAAAGACGTCCAGCGTCTGACAGGGCGTGTCGCCGCTCTCAGCCGTTTCCTGTCCCGTGCGGCCGAACGATGTTTGCCCTTCTTCAAACTGATGAGGGGACCCAAGCTAGCATCTGCTACGTTCGCATGGGATGAGGAATGCCAGACAGCATTCGTCGAGCTTAAAAAGTTCCTGGCTTCGCCACCGGTGCTCTCCAAGCCCGTCCCAGGCGAAGTCTTGCTGCTCTACCTCTCGGCGACGCCATCCACGATCAGCTCGGTCCTAGTCAGAAATGACTCGAGAATCGAAAGACCGGTCTACTACACCAGCAAGGTGCTCAATGAGGCCGAACGGAGGTACCCCGCAACCGAGAAACTCGTGCTAGCGTTGGTTACCTCCGCAAGGCGCCTCCGACCCTGCTTCCAGGGGCACCCCATCACCGTGCTAACCGGCGAGCCGTTGAAGAAGATTCTGGCCCACCCCGAGGCCTCAGGGCGACTCGTCAAATGGGCCATTATGCTCGGGGCCTACGACATCTCGTACCGGCCACGATCAGCAATCAAAGGCCAAGTGCTCGCCGACTTCATTGCCGAAAGCACCATCCCGGCTGAAGACAGGCCTCCGACCACGACCGGGCCAACCTGGGAACTGTTCGTCGATGGATCGTCCAATTCGACAGGCAGCGGTGCGGGGATCCTCCTGAGGTCCCCCGAATGGATAGAGCTACAGTACGCCTTGAAATTCAACTTTCAGGCATCCAACAATGCTTCCGAGTATGAGGCCCTTATCTCGGGAGCACGCATGGCCCGACGGTTGGGGGTCGAGCGAGTCAGGATCCACACCGACTCTCAGATGGTCGCAGGTCAGGTCAACGACGAGTATGAAGCTCGGGAGGCACCCATGATCAAATACCTTCAGTTGGCCCGGAGCCTGGCCCAACAGTTCGAGGAATTTGGGGTAGTCCGGATAGCTCGGGAGCAAAACTCTCGGGCGGACGCCCTCTCTCGATTGGCCTCCTCCCTAGACCCGGAAGGTACACGATCGGTCCTCCTAGAAGAGCTAGAGCGCCCGAGCATCGACACGGAGCTCCTCGCTGTTGACTCGACCACTCCAAGTGACTGGCGCTCCCCCTACCTGTCCTGACTACAGGACTCCCAAGAGCCCTCCGACCCTCGGGAAGCCCGCCGAATGAAGTATCAAGCTCGGCGCTTCGTCGTCCTCGACAACACTCTCTACCGAAGATCGTTCTCCGGTCCCCTCCTGAAGTGCCTCGGTCCCGACGAAGCAAGCCGAGCCATCCAAGAGATTCACCAAGGCCTGTGCGGAGCGCCTGCAGGAGGTCGGCCGCTAGCCAGGATCCTGCTACGGCAGGGGTACTGGTGGCCCACCCTGCAGCGCGCCTGCATGGCTCACGCACGGCAGTGCGACCGTTGCCAGCGGTTCGACCATTCGGTCCATCAGCCGGCTACGGAACTTGTCACCCTAGCCGAGCGTTACCCTTTCGCTCGGTGGGGAATCGATATCCTTGGGCCATTCCCGACGGCCCAGTCCCAGAAGAAGTTCATCATCGTCGCCATCGACTACTTCACCAAGTGGATCGAGGCCGATGCTACGGCAAGGATCACCGAGACAGTCGTTTGGGGCTTTGTTTGGAAATCGATCATTTGTCGCTTTGGCATCCCCCGAGTGATAGTAAGCGAAAACGGTCGGCAATTCGACTCTCAGTATTTCCGAGACAGATGCGCCGACCTAAATATCCGCAACCACTTCACTTCGGTCGCCCACCCTCAGGCTAACGGGCTGGTTGAAAATGCCAACAAGACTATCTTAAAAGGCATAAAAACCAGACTCGGCAAGGCTAAGGGTAGCTGGCTCGAGGAATTGCCTAGCGTACTATGGTCACACCGAACGACCCCAGGACGGCAACCGGTGAAAGCCCTTTTCAGTTGGTATATGGCACCGAAGCCGTCGTTCCATTAGAGATCACCAATCTGTCTCTCCGAGTGATCAGCTTCTCACCCGAGGCAAACGGGCAAAAGTTGCTCTAGAACCTCGACCTGGCAGACGAACTCCGAGAGATCGCGAACGTCCGAGCAACGGAGTACCAGCGCCGCCTCACTCGATACTACAACACCAAGGTCCGAGACAGACGTTTCCAACCAGGGGACTTCATCCTCAGGAAGGTCGAAGCCTCTCGACCACTGGAGGCGGCGGGCAAGCTATCCCCCAACTGGGAAGGCCCCTACCGAGTGATCGAGACGCTCGGGAAAGTTACGTACAGGTTAGCAACAATGGAAGGGGAACCCATTCCTCGGACATGGAACGCAGCCACACTACGTAAATTCTATTTTTGAAATTGTACAGCAAGATTGAATGAAATAAAATTCCCTCTCCATTCATTCAAACAATTGTTGGTACATCAGATAGGCAAATGCCAGTACATCACATAGCAAAAAGTAAAAATCCGTCTAACACCGCTTCAAGAGGCCATCGCTCGGCCGACTCGGTCTTGATCTCCTCGCGTCCAGCCACTGACTCTGCCTCGTGTGGAAACTGGCTCGGACAAGAGGTGGTCGAGCCAGTTGGCTCGGGTGGCCCGTGACAATGGTGACAGAGGGACTGCAGAAGGAAGGCCACCTTTAAACGTTGAGGAAGGCTACCTCCCAAGTTGGCAACAACCAGAAAAAAGGAGCGTCGTGAAGGCCTCCCCTCTTCCAATCTGCCAACTCCTTGGAAGGAAGGAGAGAGCAAGCAGCCTCCGAAGAGTGAAAGAAATGAAGAGCAGAAGAGGGAAAAAGAGGCTGCAGACGGAGGAAGGCTTCGGTGGGGAGGGAACTTGATGTGCCTCCCCCCCCATACAGAGGGGGAGTGGCGGCAGGCTTCCCTGATACCCCCATCCGTCCTCCGCCTCGGCACCTGCCCGGAAGCCACGCCGGAACTGAGAAAGGGCAAGAGTCGTGCCCTCACACTTCGAAACCCTCTCCAGATCCGCGTGGCGACCGTCGGACCCGTCTCAAACCCGCGCGGCGACCGTGGGACCCGTCCAACAAGCTAGGACGGCAAGAGCCCTCTGCTCCCCGTCGGCGGCGGCGTCGCCCTCCGAAGGATCCTCCATGCTCCGAATGCAACGGCACAACGCAGAGTGAAGAGGAAGGAGTGAGGAAAGACTGTTAGAGAAAATCCCAAGCAGTAAAGAGGAAAGGGCGCCTTTCGGTCCTTCTTATAGGCCAAAGGAGGCTACACGCCTTAAATGACCCCCCCTCGAAAATATGCCAAAGGATTTCTCCCCTGAACAGTCACCTCCAACTCCTCGTTTCCCGCCCTAGCGGGATTCACGAAGCGGCCTGACATTCAAAGCATGAGGGAACGGAAGGACGCCCCGTCAGAAGCCTACCAAAACAGCATGCGAAAACCACGCAGGACATATCGGCACTTTCCAACTACTTCAGATACGCCAACCAAATCACGGCAAAGATGGTACTCAAACAGAGTAAGTCGTTCATTATCACACAAAAAGGAAACTCTCTAAAAAGAGGAAAGAGAGACAAAAAGGGAAAGAGGCGAAACAAGGCAAAATACATCTGGTCTCGGGCCCACTTTGATGCTCGAAAACGGCGGAAGGGGACGCGTCATCCCCGGCACCTTCGGTGACGGCTGGCTCGGACACTGACCTCGCCTGTGCGAGAACTGTCTCGGTCATGAGCCCTCCCGAAACGTCCGGATCCGGTGACCCCGATGGAGGCGACCCCTCCGAATCTTCCCCGACCGACGATGAGGAGCTAGAAACCGACTCATCCGAGTCATAACGCTGGCCAAAGGGGAACTCGATCTCGGAGTTTTGCTCGTCGGCGTAGTTTATCGCCCGGCGATAGCCCTGCTTGAACCCCTTTCGAGCGCCCCGGCGAAGTGCTACCTCGTAATAGGGTAGGGCGGCTTCCACCAGGTCGGCCGAGTAAGCATCCGAGCTCCTATAGCGCTCGATCGCCTCCGCCTCGATCTGCCCCGCCCTTCCGACGAGCTCGACCCGAGCCCGCTCCGCCTCGGCCGCACGCTCCTCCGCCCTCGCCGGATGCTCCTCTACCTCGACCATCCTCCGCTCGGCTTCGCTCGCACGCTCCTCCGCCCGGGCCCGGTCCACCTCAGCCTCAGAGCGAAGGCGCTCCGCCACCTCCGCCCGATCTAGCAGCTCGGCGCGTTCGAGCTCCCAGCGATTGTCTAGCTCGAGGCGACGCAGACGCTCCTCCTCCAGGGATCGGCTTGTCCTCTCAAGAGACTCTCGGGTCTTGGCGAGCTGTTCGGTCAGCACCCCGGCTTCCAGTCGGCTCGCCCGCGCCACCTCCCGGAACGCGGAAAACTCCTGCCGGAGTCCCTCATGCTCCCCCTTGAGTCGGGCCAGTTTCCTCTCGCATCCCCCAAGGGCCCAGGCGAGGTTCGACCGCTCCGCCTCCGTCCGGGCGTGCGCCTCCGACATCAAAGCCGCTGACCGAGCTATGACCAGGCCGCCCTCCATCAGAACATCAAGGATACCGGGGGGGTATTGCGCCTTTCTCCCCCCTTCGTCCTTGCGGCGATCGACCGGCAGACCCGATACAGGTCGCCCGTGATACCGAGCCTTTCCAAGGGCTCCAGTAGAGGGAACCGCTCCGCCCTGGGCACCCCGCCAGAAGGCTCTGCTCGAGCGACGGAGCTGACCGCCTCGCGCACCACGGTCGGTTGGGGTTGCGACGCCTCCCCGGGCGAACCCCCAACCTCGACCGGCGCTGCGGGATCGACCGCACCGGGAACTTCAAGCACTTGGGGCTGCAACGCCCTCGCGGGCGAACCCCCAGCCCTGCCTGTCTCGGCCCGCACCTCGCCGACCGAGACATCACCGACTCCAACCGATCCCCCGGTCTCAGCGTCAACTACTTCAACATCGGCCCCCTCTACCCCCGTGGGGGGGAGAGCCGACCCATCGCCGCCCTCTGAAGGGCCCCCGGTCTCTCGGCCCCCTCTCACCTGGCAGGTGGGGGAGCTGGCCCCGAGGGGTCGGCCCCATCTTACCCCCGAGAGGGGAGCGCCGCCGAGCCGGAGTCACCCCCGGCGGTAGTAGGAAGACATGCCTTCTTGGCCCGTTTCCTAGCCTTCGCGGCCTCCCGCAACTTTCCCGCCGTGGGATCCTTGCGCTTCGTACCAGTTGGTCGTGAAGATCCCTCGGGGGCCACCCCCTTGCCCTTATCTCGTGCTTGGGCGCGACCCGCAGAAGCATCTGGTTCGTCGGCCGCCGAGTCATCTCCCAGATCAATGACCTCAGCAGCTTCCTCCAGAGGTTCTCGCCTCACGTCTGCAACAAAGGAAGAAGACCCGGTCAGGAGAAAGAAAGTAACTACCACCCCAGGAGAAGAACCTCGAGAGCGGTACCTGTCGACGTCAACCGCGTAAGAAAACACCGTTCGATGTTCTCCGGCGTCACCAGCTCCTCGGTCGACTGGCGGTTATCCAGCAGACAAGCGGCCTGCCGCTCCACGTGGGGAGGGAACTCCTCCTGGCGAAGGGGAAGATTCGGATGAAAATTGGGCGAGACCAGACATCTCCAAGACTCGTCCGTCGCCTCCGCCTTCACCCAGAAGAATTGGGTCTTCCACCCCTTGTGCGAGGAGTCCTTCGCTGCGAGTGTGATGCAACTCCTGTTCCTCCTCGCCTGGATAAAGTAGCAGCCCTTCCCCGTCGACGGGTGCACTTTCAACTCGAAAAAATAGTGAAAGAGGTCCAAGGAAGGAAAAATGTCGTGCTGACGATAGAGAATCCGAAAGGCGGAAAGAAGGAGATACGAGTTGGCCACCAAATGAATAGGCGCCAACCGGAAAAACTCGAGAAGCTTAAGTACAAAAGGTTCGAAGGGAAGGCGGAACCCACTCTTCCAAGACAGAAGAAAAGTACAAATGTGCCCCGTACGGCTGTCCAGACTCGTCTCATACGGGGCGACGGCAGCAAAGCTGTACCTGAGAGGCAAGCGAAAACGATGCTCCAGCTTCCTCACATCGGCTTCCCCCAACTCACTGCAATTGGGGACGGGCTCCCGCCTCACCTGCTCGATTTCCAAAGGCAGATCCGCCATCGAGCTGGAAGACGATCCCTCGCGCGAGCTCGAAGACTCCAGGGGGGAAGGAAGTTGCCGGACCGCCTCCGCGGTTATCCTCGCCAACTCCTCAAACGCCGCCGCAAGACTTTGCATCTCCACTGTGCTCTCACGGCGCATCAAGGAGCCCCAGAAGTAAAGAAACTAAGGCCTAAAACCCTGAGAAGCCTAGAACGACGAACAGCGCCCAACGCCTATAAAACCCTGGAGGAAGGCGGCGCGTCGTTCCGTGCTCTGAGAAAAGGGGGGGCCCCTTCATTTCAAATCCGTCAGGATCATCATTACGGGCCCAGGCGACCACTACACGTGGCTCCATAACGCCAACAGAATTCCACCCACCTGAGCCACGCCGGTCCAAAGCCTCAAAAACTACTCGACCGAGCCTCCATGGCTCGGGAGTAGGAGGGGGACAAGTGGAGAGGGAGATTTCTGCAGCCCACTCAAAGAGCAGCCCAACAAGACCCAACAGGGTCCAACGAGGCAAGCTCACCTGAGTGACAGCCCTCAGGGCCCACTTAGGAAAGAAAAGCCCAATGAACAAACACTCGAGGAACCAACTCTCCCCGGCGGCCCCTAGGCTCGGAGGGCCCGAGTAATGGTCAGGTCACAAGGAGGGTCCGGCCCAAGCCGTTTCCCCGCCCGGGAGAGACAGGCATTCGCCGACCTATCCAACCCCTCTTTCGCCGAGCTATGCTCATCGCCCGGACAGGGCTGGTGTTTCAGAAGCTCGGCCAAACCGGATATTATCCGTTCGTGCTGCCGTTAAGAGTCCCCAACGGACAGGGGAATCAAGAAGTCGCCGGACTTCGAGGCGATAACGTTCCCACGATAAGGTCATGAAAGCCCACGTTGAGGACGTAACTCCCGCCGGAAACCCCTCAGCTTGCAGGACTCCTGAAGGCGGCGTACTATTTAAACCAGGGATACCCTCCGGTGGAAGGTAAGGGCCATTAAGGCACTCATACACCCCAACTCCTGAGCACAATCCGCTTCACCCCTCTGGTGGAGAGGAATCTCGCGCACTAGTTTTTCTCCTCCCCATTATTGCTTCCACCACAGCTCTACTGACTTAACCATCGGAGGGTTTTTCCCCAGGGAAACCCCCTGAGCCCTCTGATACGTTTCCCTATCTTGCAGTTCATCTTCTGGTGATCCACAGCCCGCTCAGGACACAGCGCGAGATTTCGCCTCTTCATATATATATAAAGTGATTTTTTAGAACGGGACGGACCGAGACGGGACCGACCCGACCTGACCCAGGCCGAGACCGGCAAACTTTGATCCAAACACACGAGAAAATGACATGAAGAAGATCATTTACATAGTCAAGCTGAGTATGGATGGAGATGCACTTAATATGACTAGTGCCTCCTTGATTTCTTATCTCTCTAGAGTCATTGAATACTTGTATCCTCTGTGGGACAGACATAGGCTAATATTTATAGAGAGGAGTGATCAGTCCAGAGTTTTGACTTAATTAAGTTCTTACTCATAATCAGAATTCGTAGACCACATATGAGTTAGGCACGTTAATCATATCACATTGATTACATTTAAGAGTATTATGTATCTCAATAACAGTGATAATTGGACTATTAATATTGGATAAAATACAACATGTATCCCAGTGTCGAGGAAAGAAAGTGAGATCGCGAAAGCGTTCAAGATAGAATAAAATGCATAGATACTTTTAGAAAAAAATTTCCCTCCCTCTTTTTCTCCTCCTAATTGAGAAAGAGAGGAAGTGAAATAAGAAGAGAGAGAGTATTACACCGAAGAGATAGATACCAAAGGTTGGATACGGTCTGTCTAATTAATGGCCTGTTAAGTAAAATATTTATTCGCTTGCATTTTGTCAACTATCAAGATGCCATATATCTGAAATTATTTTTATTGTTAGTGTGTTGCCGAGTCAAAATGAGATCGAATGGAACTTAATTTTCAAGAATGAATTAACCAATAACGTGCAGAACGCGAAGTCTCTTCTTTAACAGCAGCACGCAAAGTCAATTTCATATATTTAAGATAAAACAACTATTCTTTTTAATATCTGAACAGAAGTGATCAGTTTCTCTATCATGTTTTAAATTAACATAAGCTTTTTTGGATCCTCAATCCTCCATCTACTTAATTAAGGACTGAGATCAAATCTCTAAAAACTACCCTTATTTTAATTTATTAATGATGGAAAATTTGAGATTGGTTTATGCATAATACATAAATCGTTTTATTGTTTTGGTTGACTAAAACCATTAATTTACACGGATTAACAATTTGTTAAAATCCATTTGATGTGCAAACGATTTCTACCCACTATTATGACATAATTGAAGAGGCTGGTAATTAATAGGCACATCATAAAGTGAACTTTACGACAAAGGACAAATCTTATGAAATTGCAACCATTAATTGGGGGCGATAATCAAATCCAAAACTTAAACCTGTCCCCATTTAATTTTAAGCACAGGATAAAGACAGACACTTAGGTTTTCTTTAATAGTTTACATTCCCAATGAAGATCCAATAGGAAGATAGAAGAAACATTTTTCTCCAACCTTATCACAAAATTAATATTGCCAGGAATTGAAGGGTGGCCAAAGACCAGTTACAAACAAAACAAGGAGGAGAAGATCGATCTGTAAAGGTAAAATTGAAAAAAAGAAGAAGAAGGAAGATCGAGCTGAGGCTGCCTCAGCTATTATTGCAAAACATATGCATACCCACAAATTAATGAAGCCACAGGCCAACAGACACACACACAAACCCTGATATATATATGGCAGGGCAGTTGAGCGATGTACACGGCCATTCACTGGTAGGGAGTGGCAGGAAGAGAAGGACGAAGAGTAACACCTGGTACACCTCACTAGGTGAACTTATTTAAGTACATCGCATGCGATATGTTATTATTATTTTTATTTTTAAAAATATTTTTTGAGTGAGATTCATATCAAATTATCTTGACTTGAACTCACGTCACTGTTTAAACGTGACGTGAGATAGGAATAGTGAAATTCATATCATTCACTCTATTTTTTATTTTTTTTACCTAGATACCTAAAGATTAATTAAGATGGTGATGGAGTTCAGGGGCCGTGGATCTCACTCAAAAAAAAATTTAAAATTTTAAAAATTTAATAACACATCGTGCGTTGTACGGAAGTGTTACTCAAGGACGTACGAGAATTACTATAAGAGGAGAAGGGGAAGGCACTGCCTCACATCATCGTGATCTTACAGCGTTCTCTCCTGGCCAGCCTGGAGAAGCAGAAGGCGAGGAAGGCGAAGAAGGCGGAGACACACCATAGAAGCCAGGACAAGAAGCCGAGGATCCGCTCCTTGGCCCCGCGCTTGGGCGGGTGGCTCCGGTCGGCGGCCAGCAGGGCCCGGTAGACGGCCTCCGCCAGGGAGTAGGCCGTGACGGGGTCGAGCTCGTCCACCAGCAGGCCGTGCTCGTTCAGGCAGGCGATGTCGTACGCGCCCGTCGCCGCCGGCACGCCCAGCGACTCGCACACCCTCAACCGCCCCTCGATCCTCTCCTCCACCGTCAGCTCGTCGCCGTGCGTCAGCACCAGTGTCGGGATCTCACCTGCATGTGCGCGCGCGCGTCCCGTCAATTCAGAGTGGGTCAGCACTCAGCAGCACACAGCTCCATTATTGGGAGCCAACACCGCCACGCGGGTGGGGGCTTCTCCTCTTCTGTTCGTTTCCTTTTGGTCCCGTCACTGTCTAGATGACTCGTCAAGATGGGGGTGGTGGGGGAGCTAGGATGACAAAAAGGCCATTTAATCGCTCGCTACTACGTACACCACCAATTTGTTTCATAGTAGAGAGACAAAGAACGTTGCACTAAGATGCCGTTGGTTTGAGAAATTAACTAAGGACCACCAAGGAAGGCGTACCATTAATGGTGGCTGGTTAAAGTAATTAAGAACGAGCTAGTGAGAAAGGCAAGGCATAGGAGGTTTGGAAGGACGAGCTGTACGCGAAAATGGCGGACGGACATGCAGACACTGCAGCAATTGAGAGGGAGTGGACGAAGAAACTAAAGAAGAAGAAGACAAAGCAAAATAATTAGCGATGAACTCACTGCATCTGCGGAGAGAAGGGGAGTGGAAGAGCGCCCTGGTGGTCTCGAGGGGCCTCACGTCCCCGGCCTTGAGAGCCCTGTAGATCTCCGCCAGGTTGGCCACCGCGATCACGCCGTTCACCCTCCTCCTCGCGAACGTCGGCGGCGGGCCGCCGAAGTGGAAGCCCCCCTCCAGCTCGCTCCGTCCGCCGCTGCAGGGCTGGCGGTGGCGGACCCCGTCCTCCACCCACCCGGACACCTCTTCCAGCGCCTCGGCCGCCCGGTCGTACTCGAAGCCCCTGGAGTCGTAGACGCAGAAGCCGTTCCTCGTGGATCTCAGCACGTTGTGCTCCTCCAAGCACCTGGTACCGCCGTTCTTCCCTGAACACGTACGATTGGTTAATTT
Source organism: Amorphophallus konjac (assembly GCA_022559845.1). Taxonomy (NCBI): domain Eukaryota; kingdom Viridiplantae; phylum Streptophyta; class Magnoliopsida; order Alismatales; family Araceae; genus Amorphophallus; species Amorphophallus konjac. Next base: position 455,926,679 of record CM040122.1, on the reverse strand, counting down.
GGCGGGGAAGGGAGAGGATCGATGAGGAAGCTAATTAACGGGAATTGGGATGAAATTGGAGACTCTGAGACTAGCTGGGTCGAGGATTTGAGCGTGCCTGAGGAGGTGCGGGCGAAGGGGATGAGACCGGAGCGGCCGAGGACCGAGTACATGAGGTTGACGAGGGAGCTCTTGCCGGCGCCCGCGGGACCGACGAGGAGGACGGTGACGACCGGGGGGACGTCGAGGCCCTCCTTCGGCACCCCGCCGGCGGGCACCCAGAGGTCGCCGGCGCGGTAGGAGAGGAGCTTGTGGCGCAGGTCGTCGAGGGAATCGTGGGACACCAGCGCCAGCCGCTCCATCTCCTTGAGCACCCTTAGCCGCGGGGCGAGCGCGGACACCGCCGCGGCGGTGGTGGGGTAGAGGCGGTCGTCGGGGCGGCCGCGCTCGTCGAACTCCGGCGCGGACCTCCACCAGCAGTAGCAGAAGTTGTGGTGCCTCAACGCCGCCGACTCGTCCTCCTCGCTGCAGGTGACGTTCCCGTCGCCGCCCTCAATGGGTGAAGCCCGCATCTTCGCGGAGACCTCTTCCAACACACACACCCAGCAACACGATTAATGTCTCCCTCTTGGAGGAGGTGGCCGGGAAGTCAGCCCGCCGGAGCTCTGCAATTTATGAACGACGTCAAAGGGAGAGGCCTGGGGATCTGCGCAGATTAAGAAACCCTGCACCTGCTTAGAACGTGGATCTATTAATATCAGGGAGAGGAGAAGCCCGATCAGAGGGCGCCCTATGAAATGGTGCTGCTGCATCCAGCATGTGGTAGGTGGTGGAGATAAAAAGTAGTCGTTTTCAGCGGGTCCCTGGGCTCTGCACTTGCAGATAGGAACGAGGGTTTCAACTTGGACCCTTCAAAATTAAAATTAGTTTTGGATGTGTACACGTAAATACATAATTATTCAATTACTTTGCTTGGGATATGCAAGGTAGAAGTTTTTTTAACAAAAAAAAAATCTGTGGGTTATTTTTTAGGATAATTAACTAGGGAAAACAGAGGTTAACCCAGAGGACTCTAGATAAAAAAGGAAGAAAAAATAAAGGGGGCATATGTAGAAAGGGATATTCTTCTGACGTGGGAGGGAAAATAAACTCCAAGTCAAACTAAGGGGTTCTTAATTAATTATCCCTTAATTCTTTCTTTGAGTATATAAATGAAGATAGTCATAAATATGTAAACAAAAGAAAAATTAGTCAGGTTCTGCAGGTTGATCCTGATACAGCTATGCTATCTCGTTCTCGTGCTGTTCGTGCTCGCATTCTCTTGGATGTGACTCAGAAGATCCCCGATCGTGTCTGGGTTGGTATCAGATTTGATGGATTTTGGCAAACCGTTGTTTGCCCCCATATTCCGTTGTTCTGCTCCTCATGCCATCGTCTTGGCCATCGTTCCTCTAACTGTAAAAAAATTGGAGCCCCTGGTGTTCGTTCTCATGGCGGTTCCGGTGGTGGTCCGTTGGGATCCGACGGCGGTGCTCCACCGCGTACGGTGTTTCAGGTGTGGCGGGCGATTTCCAGGCCTGTTCGCATCTCTCCCACTGCTGACCCCTCGGTGTCCCTTGGCGTTGCCGCTGGTGTTCCTTCGTCCCAACAGGTCCCTTCTTTGAATGATGGAGTTAATGTTGTCAACGCTGCTATTATTCCACCTCCATCAAGTGTAACTACTGCGGCTGGTATCGCTTCCGTTGCTGCGTTGTCCACAGAAGAGGCGCCCCTTCGCGTCCCTGCTGCTGACTATCAAGCGCTTGATCAAATGCCAAGGAAAGCTTCTGCACAACCTCCTAAGCATGGTGCTGGGATATGTGGTCTGCCACCCATTTGTGTTATTGCTAGTGGTCCTTTTTTGGGCAAAGGTCATTTGCTTGCTGATGCAATGCTGCCTCCAGTGACTTCTTCCTCTCCTCTCCATGGGGATGATGCTATGCTAGTTGTGTAAGGTTTCGCACAGCACCTACGGGCGACGCAGTGGATAACAAAAATTTAATTTGCCCGATCCCGGTATTGTGGAAAGTTTAATCTATGCTCTAATCGGTGTTTCTACGTCCCTAATTACGGGTTGCGTGTTTCACCTTGCGTAAAACGACGCTGTCCGCTAAGCCCGATGCAGAAAAACTGAGCCGCACAAGAGTACGGCCTCTAGAGACGATCCACACGGATCCTTGCGCAGCGACGGTACCTCCCCGGCATGACCTTCCCCAGCTCAATCACCTTCAGGAGAGAGAGAGAGCAAGAGGGAGAAAGGGGGAGGTTAATCCTCTCCTTAATGCTTAATGCTTGATTAGCATTAAGGGGGGGTTGGAAGGAGAAGCCAAGAGTTCGAATGAACTCACGTAGGTGGCTATATATAGAGTTTAGGTTTATTAGAAAAGGGTTCTAAAAGACCAAAACTGTATATATGTCCTATCGCATATTATACATATGTACCAAACTCCGTTTACACTCCTTTCCAAAAGGAATTAAATAGAAATAATACATACATTCTTATAATAATAATCCGTCACCCAAGAATCCATTGTGTGTGATCCTCTAGGCCCACAGTCACTCTAGTTTAAGGTCCATTAACTTCTAATTCCTAATTAGAAGTAAATTAAACGTATTCTTCGCTTCTACTAGAGCCGAACAATAGTTTAATTTATTCCGAACCTTTGATCACGTTGGGTCAAGCAAATCCGCGTGATCCTAGATGACCCCGGGTTTAAACCAACATGTCTGCTACCTGTAAGTCCACAGTTACCGCATCGATATAATCCCTCGCTCCTTCTATGAGTCTGGTACGATCGAGGGTACGGTTTCTGTCAAACCCCATGATCGTGCCATTTGACTATGACCTCCTTAAAGTGTATGACGTCCGTTCTAAACGAACTCATACGACCCTGGCCAGGGATTTAACGGAGCGTCAATGTCATGACCCATTAACTGTCTGATATATACCCGACAGTGAGCAATCCCATCTTGACCATTGATGATCTTCACACGTATCCTGGAGTGGTTAATGACTCGGCAACTCATGACTTATGGTTAAAGTCACTTAGCTAAGTAATTAAACCATTCCAGTCCTCGTGTAAGATCCGATCAATGTCTCAGGTCAAAGCACCAACGATGCTACTGAGACCGTTGGATCTTCAATTGACATTAGGTATAATCAACCATCTGAAGATCCAATAGCGGATCAGTTCAGTGTACATCCTCCAAGGACATGTACCTACACATATGTGTTGGTGCCCCGCACCAATGACCATGAGACTGGTCACTGACACATCATGTGTACTGGTTTAATAGGTAATCAAAGTCCCCGAGTGATTACCCTCCAACCAGGAACAGTTTAAGGTATGTGTACATGTAAAGTCAATCTCATGTTCGAGATCTCATCTCGACCTGACTTTACAACCACATATCCTAGGGACAACGTAAAGTAACACAATCGCATATTTACGTTCAAATACCACTTTATTAATAATGAACAAGATCGTACAACTATTGGGCCTACCCGACCCGAAATTGGCCTGTAGCACACCAACACTAACAATCTCCCACTTGAACTACAGCCAATTGCCCACAACTTTGAGGCCCATCTTATCCCGATGACGCTCAAACATAGTCTGTGTCAAAGGCTTAGTCAGTGGATCTGCTATGTTGTCTTCTGACGGTACACGCTCTACCGTCACATCTCCACAATCAACAATCTCCCGAATAATGTGAAAGCGCCTGAGAATATGCTTTGACCTTTGGTGAGATCTCGGTTCCTTCGCCTGGGCGATGGCCCCATTATTATCATAAAATAATGGGATGGGAGCTGTTATCTCGGGAACTACGCCGAGTTCCAAGATGAATTTCTTCATCCAGATGGCTTCTCCAACTGACTGTCCCTCCATTCAACATGAATACAAATTCAAACATGGATTTGCAGTTATCTGTATCAGACATGGATTTGCAGTTATCTGTATCTGACTGGAAACTAGAATCTATGTAAGCTCTAAGCTATAGGTCATCTCCTCCATAAAGTAGAAAAAGATCCTTAGCCCTTCGCAGGTACTTAAGGATGTCCTTTACTGCCTTCTAGTGTTCTTCGCCTGGATTTACCTGATATCTACTGACAATGCTTAAAGCATTGGCAACATCAGGCCGTGTACATAGCATTGCATACATGATTGACCCTATCGCCGAAGCATAGGGTACCTTATTCACGTGTGTCACCTCCTCAGAAGTTTTAGGACTTATCCCCTTGGATAGGCCAATTCCATGTCTCATGGGAATGAGACCTCTCTTAGAATTTTCCATCCTAAACCTTTTGAGGATAGTGTCTATGTACATGGATTGGGATAATCCTAGCATCCTTTTAGATCTATCTCGATAGATCCTTATGCCCAACACATAGGATGCTTCTCCCAAATCCTTCATGGAGAAGGTCTTGGACAACCAAGACTTGGTTGATGTCAACATCTCTACATTATTCTCAATGAGTAAAATGTCATCAACATAAAGGACCAAGAAGGTCACTGAGCTCCCACTGATCTTCTTGTAAACACAGGGTTCATCTTCATTCCGAATGAAGTTGAAAGATTTGACAGCCTCGTCAAATCTTAAGTTCCAGCTTCTAGATGCCTGTTTTAATCCATAAATGGACCTTTGAAGTTTACATACCTTATTAGGATGTGGCTTGGAAGTGAATCCCTCAGGTTGTACCATGTACACCTATTCTGACAGGTTTCCATTAAGAAAAGTTATCTTCACATCCATTTACCAGATCTCGTAATCCAGGTATGCAGCAATGGCAAGGAGGATTCTGATTGACTTAACCATGGCTACCGGCGAAAACGTCTCGTCATAGTCAATGCATTGCCTTTGATGATATCCTTTCGCCACTAGTCTAGTCTTGTATGTGTCAATCTGTCCATCTGCACCGATTTTCCTTTTGAAAATCCATTTGCAGCCGATAGGGACCTTCCCTTCGGGTACATCAACTAAGTTCTAAACTTTGTTGGTGTACATGGATTGGATCTCTGAATCCATTGCCTCTTGCCATTTCTCGGAGTCTACACTACGGATCACCTCCTCGTACGACTGAGGATCATCATCCTCATCGATACATACCTTAGAGGACCCCTCTGAGACATGTCCAACATATCTCTCAGGTTCTCTCGGTAGTCTACCAGATCTCCGTAGTGTCAGTGTTTCACTTTGAATAGGATCAACCGATACAGTCTCATCTAATGAGTTTGTGTCTATGGGTTGTGGTTCTTGGACCTCGTCCAATTCTATCTGGCTCCCACTATTTTTCTGGAGTAGATATTCTACAGCTCTCTTGGCCACTAAGACCCTTTGCTCAGAAGGGTGATAAAAATAATATCCAAACGTCTCCTTTGGATATCCCACAAACCTACACTTATCGGTTCTTGACTCAAGCTTATCACTCTCGTTCTTCTTTACATGAGCAGGATACCCCCAAATTTTAATGTGATTAAAATTTGGTTTCCTGCCCTTCCATATCTCATATGGAATAGAAGGAACTGATTTACTTGATATCTTATTCAATAAATAAGCCGCATTCTCTAACGCATAGCCCCAGAGAGACAAGGGTAGTCCTGACATAGACATCATGGATCGGACCATGTCTAACAAGGTCCTGTTTCTCCTCTCGGATACACCATTGTGATGTGGTGTATACGGTGGTGTCCACTAAGAAACTATTCCATGGTCTTTAAGATAAGAAGTGAATTCATGGCTTAAGTATTCACCTCCTCGATCCGATCGAAGAGCCTTAATACTTTTGCCAGTCTGTTTATCTACTTCATTCTTGTATTCCTTAAACTTCTCAAAGGCTTGTGACTTATGTCTCATTAAATACACATAGTCATATCTAGAGAAGTCATCAATAAAAAAAATGAAATAGAGATAACCTCCTTTTGCTTCTATGGACATGGGTCCACACACATCCGAGTGTATGAGCTCGAGAAGGTCAACAGCTGTAACGACCCGAGAATCCGATTACCGGGAAGGCCCGATAACCCGAGACTCGCACCGCCGCCCACGAGCCGGGAGGGCTCGGAAGGGCTAAAAGGAGTGTGGAGGCACAAAGAAATAGGAAATAAAGCAGGACAACTCAACAAATAACAGAAATAAATAAACAACTACAACAGAGTCCAGTCCAACAGAAAGTACAGTCTAAAGCAGTAAAGCGTACCACATGCCAAGTGAACACTCGGCCCGGCAAGCTGGCAACTGAGAACCTCCGTTCCGCACCCTCGAACCTCGAGGAAGAACCGCCACACCTGAAAAGCAGAGAATGAGTCTCCAAAACAGAGACTCAGCAGGGATCCCGCGGAACCCCAACCGGAAACAACGGCGGTAGTGGAAAGGAGAGCTACAACTACAGCAGGAACAGCAAACCGGTGGCCGGTCAAAAACTCGGCACTACAGCTACTCCTACTGTACCGTAAGGTACACCTCGGTCACGCAGACGAAGCTACCAAACCACGCTAGTACCGCCTACCGAAGTAACAACACACGGCAACCATGCCGCAGAGGCCTGTCCCCCGGACACAGTCGACCTGGACACGCTGTCCAAGGTGCAACCCCGACCATCTGATCGCGGGTACCGCACAACAAGACCCAACCTCGGTAAAGCCATTAGCGCTAGACTCATGACGCGAAGACCAACACACGCGCCACGGCAAAACAGCCGAAGGACTCAACGGTCGACACGACCAAAAACCCAAAGGTCAAAGCCACAAAAACGGGTAGTCTGTCACTCCCAACTCGACAGGAGTACCGTCCACTAGAAGCACAGCCGGTAGCGTCCCCTGACGTCTTACACCGCACCGCAGGTGAACTGCCTGACGTGGTAGGTCCTACCCGAGGCGCGAACACCGTACAAGTAACCACAAACAAGTGACTAGCTGGGGTCACGCCCGTCGACGTGCGTCCACAGTCCCCAACCACGTGTGCACACACAGACCACGCGTCCTAGGTCTGGCCCTCTGACTGATTTTCCCCCGCAGCCGGACTCTGGCTAAGACAAGGGGCCCGACGGAAACCAGTCTAACCGTCCTCAGGGTAAGCCCGTACACCACTCCCTGGTGCGACCAGCACACGCGTACTGGTAGGCTACGACTAGTGGAGGGTCACTGAAGGAGTAGACTCTCAACGGAAAACAACGTCTGCGTCCGACGACGTACGGGGGACACCCCACGTACCGGCCCCGTCACACGGTGACCACAGTCGGAGAAGACACAGGACTCACAGTCCCCGGTCACGCACGCACCGTGCGCGAGAGTCGAGAAAACTCAAGTGGCGCTAAGCCACTGGACTCTGGACAGTCCACCAGACACACTACACCCAACGGTCCTTGAGTCACAAGACTCGGGGTCAAGACCGTTGCACGCAACAGCACAAAGCCGTCAATCTAGTCCAATCTCTAGGTCTAAAACCACGGTAGCACAAGTACCGAGACAACTCACGAGTCGCCAAGACCACTCCCTCGAGAAGGGAACGCAAGGGACAAAGGCCACTCACACGGGCCACACGGAAAACACAGAAGCACGATTCCCAAGGCAGCACGCAAGCCGCCACGATGATTTCTCATCTTGAAACAAGCGGGAAACCTCCAGCCCCAGGCCGGACAACTGGACTCGCAGTCCAAGGCCAAGCACATGGCCCACACGGGAATCGCCTTCCGAAGGAACCCACGATATGCGGGGGAGACCCCACCGCACACACCGACACACGGTGACTCGATCAAGCGTAACACGAAAGCCTGGAACACGTGGGGTCACCCGGACCCACCACACCTACGGGCACGCTAATCGAGGCAACACGGTCCCTCCCGACACCCCAGAAACGCGGACACAGAACCCACGGGGTACCCGGGACACTCACAAGGCCAAAGGTCGACCACTGGGTCACAACCGGGTCGACCGGGGACCAACACAACACAATCGGAACACCAGAAGGTCTCACAGACCCTTAAACCGATGGGCACGTTAATCGAGGTAACCCAACCCTCTGGACACCCAAAGACACGGTCACGGAAGTCCACGGGGTGTCTGAGACACACACGGCCCAAGGGGAGCACAAGACAACTGGTAAGATCGCGCTAGGATCACCTAGCGCGACAAGCCGGAACGCGCTAGGGAACCCTAGCGCGACAAGGAATATCGCGCTAGGTATCCCTAGCGCGACAACGCAGATCGCGCTAGGAACCTATAGCGCGACAAGCCAGGTCGCGCTATGTTTCCATAGCGCGACAGTCCAGAACGCGCCATAGCCCTATAGCGCGACAGGAACCGCCAAACTGTTCATCTTCTCCGATGAACGCGCTCGGTCGGGGCAGCGCGACTATCAAGAACGCGCTACTGGAGTATAGCGCGTTCTCAGTCCGCGCCCGAAAACGGTAGAAACCGCGGGAAAAGCCATGCCACGCCCCGTTCACCCCCAGGTGAAGGGGAAACAAAAGGGGAAACCTCCCCCAAGCTCCTAGGCATGCATCTAAACCCCTGGATCGCCCAAAAACACCATAAAACGGGAGATCCGGTTCACACCCCAAAAACATGCATTTTGCCCAAAACGCCCCGTTTAGCCCGCTCGGCTCACCACGGCCTACGAAACTCGCGGGAAAGGAAGTACACGGGCTGAGGGTCCATCACCCTACCTCCACCGAAGATTACGCGCACCGTGGACGCCGATCCACGAAGAAAACGCCGTTGAAGCCTCGCCGTTCCACGAACTCACGGCCGAGCTTCTACGCGCCTCCACCGCCTCGATCCTCATCCATCCTCGCCCGTGCCTCGCCCGCGCCGTCCCCGCCTCGCCCATGCTCCGTCCCGTCGGCCGCCGGAGAGAGGGGGAGAGAGGAGAGAGCGTGAGAAGAGAGAGGGAGAGAAATGAGAAATGAGAGGGGGAGAGAGAGAAAAAGCTATTTATAGGAAAATCTGGAAAATCGGAAAAATCCAGAAAAATAGAAAATCACACCCTCGCGATCCTCGGAGCGCACCGATCGCAACGGTACCACTCGCGCCCTGGTGAACGGCCCGGTTCACCCGCAACGAGGTTCCGAAGGGAAAGCCGAAACCCACGCCGGGAATCGGAAAACACACGCGGAAAAAGCCGCGGAACGCCTCCGGGCCTCCGAAACGACTCCGGATCGCGCCGATCCGAACACGAAAGATGTCCGAAACGAAATTTCGGACACAACGGAGCTGGACACTCCGAGAAACCAGGTCCGGGACCCACGAACGAGGATCCGAAAAACCCGGGGCATTACAACAGCCATCTCTCCATGTCCACCAAAAGGGAGCCTTAGTCATTTTTCCCATGAGACACGACTCACAGGTATCAAATGGCTTGTATTCGAATGAATTCAAATACCCATTTTAGTGTAAGTGAGAGACTCTTTTCTCACCTACATGACCAAGTCTGCAATGCCATAGATATGCAGAATTCACTTCATCAGCATTGGAAATTTGCATAACATTAGAACGTGTATCTAATACATATAGACCATTGACTAATGAACCATTGGCTATAACCAAATCATTATTCATTATAGAGCACCCAGTGCTATTAAAAGCCAATGTGTATCCAATGTTATACAAGCCAGAGATTGAAATACTGTTCTTAATAATATTAGGAACATAATAACAGTCATTCAGCTCCAGAATGACTCCTGAAGGTAAACTGAGGCGTGCAGTCCCGACAGCTTTGGCAGAAACCAAAGCTTCATTGCCCATCCTCAGTTCAATCTCCTTTTTGCCCAATCGCCTTCTATTTGCCAGCACCTGCATAGAATTGCAGATATGAGATGCACATCCAGTATCCAATACCCATGATGTGGATTCCATATATGACAAATTAAGGTCTATGACAAAAATACCTTCATTTAGAATTGCCTTGCAATTCCTTTTCCAATACCCAGTTTTCCCGCATCGAAAATATTTGTCTTCCTTTTCATTCTTCTTGCCCTTCCCTTTGTCAACTTTGGTGAGTTGCTTACCCGTGGCCTTTTTCTTTCCCTTCCCTTTGTTACTCGTGGCGGATAGTTGAGAGGCCTTCCTTTTCTTGTTGGCCCGGCCAACAACCATTACAGACGAAGATGGTTTATCTTTCTGCATGGTTCCTTCAGCACTCTTTAACATATTGAGCAGCTCCGGGAGAGTTGCATCAATTCTATTCATGTTAAAGTTTATGATGAAGGAAGAAAAGGAATCGAGCAATGACTGGAGTATAAGATCAATGCACAGTTCAAGATCCAACTTGAACCCCAGTGCATTGAGTCTCTCTATCCACTCCATCATTTTCAGTACATGAGCCTGTACTGAAGAACCCTCAGACATCCGTGTCCTGAAAAGCCTTTTGGAGATGTCATACCTCTCAATCCTACCCTGCTCCCCGAAGAGCTGGCGTAGATTGAGAAGTATACTTCTACAATCAGTCTTTTCAAATTGCCTCTGTAGCTCGGGAGCCATAGAGGCTAACATGTAACATTGGGCTAGGGAGGAGTCCTCAGACCACTTGGCATAAGCTAGTAACTCGCCCTCGTCGACATCAGGAGCTGGCTCAGAATGAACCGTGTCCAACACGTACGCAATCTTTTCGGCGGTAAGGACTATACGTAGATTACGCAGCCAATCCGAGTAGTTCGGTCCAGTTAATCTATTTGCATCCAAGATGCCGCGGAGGGGGTTGGACGACGACATTATAATCTGGATAAGAAATAAAAGACAACTTAGCATGTGTTCAAATTCTAACTTAGATGTGGTTTTCTATCTTAGTTAGTCCCACTATTTTTCGGTCGGACTATATAACCCTCAGTATATAGAACGGGAGATCAGCGAGATCTACCTAGTGGGTCGGAATCCCAACGAGACTGATGTACGACCTTGTGGAAAGCACAACAAGCCATACACCATCTCAAGGGCAGTCAACAAGCACTTGCATCTAATGCAATATCCGATATTCGGCCCCCGAGAAATCATCCCCTTGTGGAAAGCACAACAAAGGATATTCTCGGTTAGATCTAACCATCATTACTACATAGCAATGAGTTCATGACCCGACCCTTGTGGAAAGCACAACAAGGCCGAGTTCAATTCCTCACCCCATTGAGGCCGAGCCTTGGAGTTTAATCCCGCCCCCAAACTCATGGACCTTGTGGAAAGCACAACAAATCCATGAAATGAAGACGTTCATTCACTCCATAATGATGGAGGGCCACGACGACTCTTAGAGCCACGCTTACCAGATCTAAAATTTAATCGCGAGGGAATTTAATTTTATCTTGATCTCACCCTAGGTGGTAATATAAATATATCCAATATATTTACCGTACCTAGTAGTTTGCACAAAATAAATGCATCCAATGCAAAATAAACGCAAGTGATCATGGACTTTAACCCTAATGTAACTAAGACATCCGGCCCGCTTCCGAAGCAGCTGGATCGTCCTCATCGGGTGTGCTCCGCGCTTTCAAACTCCGACGCCGCATCAATTACAACTTTTACACGGCACGCAGGCCGGAAAAATTAAATTACATGTGACTCAAATTCCAGCAGCCCTCAGGGCGAGTACAACAATTGAGGAAGATAGAAGTACATTAGAATTTTAACAGAGAGAGAAAGGAGGTTCGCAGACCCCAATTAATTACATTAATCCAAGTCCATGATCACTTGCCAACCCATTCAAATAAAATCAATCAAGGTTTATTTTCTGAAAATAATCCTTACTTTGAATTTAAAAATGGGATGTGCAAACAAAAACAGGCTAGCTTTGTTTAATTTTAAAAATCAAAGCATGATTAACTAAAATTAAACATACAAGCAGGCCAATACAAGGTAAATAAAGTAACGCACGTAAAGAACCATCATTTTCTATAGGGGCATCTAATTGAGATAATTAATTAAATTTAAATTTAAATTTAACTATCCAATAATCAAATTTAAATTCAAAATTTAAACATGCCAATAATTTAAATTTAAATTCAAACTAATTATCCAATAATTTTTGTTTGAAAATAAATTTAAAATAATGTAATTATCCTCAATTAGTAATTTTCTAAAATTCAAAATTTGAATTTAACAATTATCTAATAATTGAAATTCAAATAATTGAAATTTCCACATTTAACTTCAACAAAATTTAAAATTTGAATTTTCTAATTATCTAATAATTAAAAATTTAAAAATTAAAATTTACTGAAGTAACTTCAATTATTACCATTTTATCCCAAGGTAAATAGTAATTATCTCACTTCGGTAAATTCAACACGGTTAAATAAAAATTAACTTTTGACATTTACCATCGAGATAACACTATTAACCTACTAAATAAAATTCTATTTAATTTACTGAGTATTTTAATATATATATATATATATATAATATATATATTATTTTCCTGGAGCACAGTAAATTAAACAGGTTAAAATAATTTTTTTAAACAAAAAAAAAAAAATCTTTTTTTTATAATAGCGCCGGGTCAACCCCGCGTGGGCGCAAAAAAAAATTGCTGTTTAGATGTCCAACATCCAGGAAGAACAGAGATATCTAAATCTCTTTCTACAAATTATAATTGAAGATTTTCAATGCCCCTAAAACATGGTTCTAAACGGCGATAAAAACACCGACCAGAGCGCGAACCTGGCTCTGATACCACTGTAAGGTTTCGCACAGCACCTACGGGCGACGCAGCGGATAACAAAAATTTAATTTGCCCGATCCCGGTATCGTGGAAAGCTTAATCTATGCTCTAATCGGTGTTTCTACGTCCCTAATTACGGGTTGCGTGTTTCACCTTGCGCGGAACGACGCTGTCCGCTAAGTCCGATGCAGAAAAATTAAGCCGCACAAGAGTACGGCCTCTAGAGACGATCCACACGGATCCTTGCGCAGCGATGGTACCTCCCCGGCACGACCTTCCCTAGCTCAATCACCTTCAGGAGAGAGAGAGAGCAAGAGGGAGAAAGGGGGAGGTTAATCCTCTCCTTAATACTTAATGCTTGATTAGCATTAAGGGGGGGTTGGAAGGAGAAGCCAAGAGTTCGAATGAACTCACGTAGATGGCTATATATAGAGTTTAGGTTTATTAGAAAAGGGTTCTAAAATATCAAAAATGTATATATGTCCTATCTCATATTATACATATGTATTAAACTCCGTTTACACTCCTTTCCAAAAGGAATTAAATGGAAATAATACATACATTCGTATAATAATAATCCGTCACCCAAGAATCCATTGTGTGTGATCCTCTAGGCCCACAGTCACTCTAGTTTAAGGTCCATTAACTTCTAATTCTTAATTAGAAGTAAATTAAACGTATTCTTCACTTCTACTAGAGCCGAACAATAGTTTAATTTATTCCGAACCTTTGATCACGTTGGGTCAAGCAAATCCGCGTGATCCTAGATGACCCCGGGTTTAAACCAACCTGTCTGCTACCTGTAAGTCCACAGTTACCGCATCGATATAATCCCTCGCTCCTTCTATGAGTCTGGTACGATCGAGGGTACGGTTTCTGTCAAACCCCATGATCGTGCCATTTGACTATGACCTCCTTAAAGTGTATGACGTCCGTTCTAAACGAACTCATACGACCCTGGCCAGGGATTTAACGGAGCGTCAATGTCATGACCCATTAACTGTCTGATTTATACCCGACAGTGAGCAATCCCATCTTGACCATTGATGATCTTCACACGTATCCTGGAGTGGTTAATGACTCGGCAACTCATGACTTATGGTTAAAGTCACTTAGCTAAGTAATTAAACCATTCCAGTCCTCGTGTAAGATCCGATCAATGTCTCAGGTCAAAGGACCAACGATGCTACTGAGACCGTTGGATCTTCAGTTGACATTAGGTATAATCAACCATCTGAAGATCCAATAGCGGATCAGTTCAGTGTACATCCTCCAAGGACATACACCTACACATATGTGTTGGTGCCCCGCACCAATGACCATGAGACTGGTCACTGACACATCATGTGTACTGGTTTAATAGGTTAATCAAAGTCCCCGAGTGATTACCCTCCAACCAGGAACAGTTTAAGGTATGTGTACATGTAAAGTCAATCTCATGTTCGAGATCCCATCTCGAGCTGACTTTACAACCACATATCCTAGGGACAACGTAAAGTAACACAATCGCATATTTACGCTCAAATACCACTTTATTAATAATGAACAAGATCGTACAACTATTGGGCCTACCCGACCCGAAATTGGCATGTAGCACACCAACACTAACAATCTCCCACTTGAACTACAGCCAATTACCCACAACTTTGAGGCCCATCTTATCCCGATGACGCTCAAACATAGTCTATGTCAAAGGCTTAGTCAGTGGCCTTCTCTGGGTCTGGGGACCCTAACCGGGCTCGGCCCTCTGCTACTGCTGTCGTCTTGGCTCTGCCTCCCCCAGTGTTGCAGTCCCGCGATGTGATGGCCTTGCGCACTAGCCCATGTGACGAAGCTCCCTCAACCCCTGTTGCCTCTTTTCTCGATGTTGGTGGCTATGCTTGTGGCGCCTCCAGCCAGCCGTCAATCCTGCTTGTCCCGCTTGATGTCTCCCGAAGCTCCCTTGCACACGCGCCTCAGCAGGATGGTCATCCTTCAGATTGTGTTCCTGTTCCCAGCGAATTTGATAGTTTGGTGGGTGAGCAAGGCACAGACTTTGATGTTCTCTTCCAACCCGTCTGTAGGAGCAAAAGGAGGAATCGGCATAGGCCAAAGCATCTTGAGTTCTACGATGTCAGGGTCTAACTGGCAGGCTCTTATTTTGTCTTAGCACCCCTGGTCCCGTTTATGATCCGTTAGACCGTCGTTGGGTTCCAGGGGGGCCTAAGAATGGACTAGGCTGTGCTACCAGCCATACGTCTGTCTTAGTCTATTTTGGTAGTTAATCTTTAGGCCCTTGCTATTCATCTTCTCGCATTTTACGGGGTTAACTCTTTTGCATGTCCTCTTGTTTTCCCGGGACAATGCCCCGTTATCTATGTACTCCTTTCTCGATATTAATAAAATTTAGTACCACAGATACAGTCTGCGGGAGTGAGAATATTCTTCCTTTTTGAGGGAGGGTGCACTTGACCAGGTCCTGCCCTGCACAAAATAAACGAAAGAAAAATAAATTTATTTGGGATGATCAATCGATTTAACTTGAGCCTTACCACCCGAGGCCCGTGCCTTCGCCCACACAGTAGGACAATTAAGTTGTACGCGCCCGAGTCTCGGATCTGCTTTTTGCTCGTTCCAGATTACTAAACATCCGATGAACGTAAAAAAAAAAAAAGAAAACATTTATCTTAATCTCTAATGTATATATATAGGCAACGAATGGGGCTTGATTTTAAGCTCAGATTGATTGATATAAAGAAAAGTTGATCATTATTCTATTAACATGTGACAATCATATTAAATATTATTATTATTATTATTATTATTATTATCGAGTTAAATGAATATATATGTTAGGGCATGTAATTGCGTCCGAGTTCAAATGGATCTGCTAATAAATCTGAATCCATTTTATAATAGCCCTATTAATTAATTAATGTGTCGTCACTTCTGACAATAATTATTCAGACGAGATGAGGTGGGTGCTGATAATGAGGAGAGGGCGACGACGAGCAGATGGGGGGTCCGGATGAGATTATAAGCTGACAACAGGTGGACGTACGGACGAATCGAGATGAGGGGGAAAGATTTGAAGTGGGGCATCTTGCGACGACTGACTCTACCCCTCGTAGAAACACACTCCGATGCTATGTCAATAATAAGAAGTCAGGCTGCTACCCTAGCTAGCATATATATATATATATATATTCGTGAGAATTTCTAATTCCCTCTAATTTAGCTGGGAGTTCCGTAAATGGCAGGCGCCACTTGATCACATGTTACATATTTGTTTAAAATTTAAGTTGTGGCCAGCAGCCATTAAATGGGCCCGCATGACGTAAGCATGTTAAGTTGACCCCAACATGGCACCCCGGAATGCTTCCCGGTAAATAATAAGCAAAGCAAGAGGGAGGAGGAACCAGCAGCAGGCGCCAGCGATCAGATCGTCGGCGCCGGTGCCGCTGCTTCAATTTATATAATTAAGGGCCCTTTTGTCAGATTTTATTCCGTTTTAGAATTTTCGGTAATCCAACTTTTGACGGTGCCCATCGCATAGCGGAGGTTCGTGGGTGGTTTCCGTCACATCTCAATACGCGTCTGGGCACTCTCTTTACGGAGGGATTTTTTCAAAATCTCTCTAGAGAGAGAAGAATCTCTTTTTATAGAGTTTTTAGAGATTGTTAACTCTCCCTCCTTTTCTTTTTATATCTCTCTATATCTCGAAATCCGTCCCAAAAAAAATTTGATGGGACATTGTTTTATTTGGAAAAGATTCTAAAAAGTGAAAGATTTCAATGATTGGAGAGGAAAAAATCCCTCTCCAACATATGTACCAAACGCACCTTAATAGGGTGGTTGAGAATAAATTTTTTATAGAAACTATTTTTATATAAAAAATTTTGTTATGTTAATTTTTAACTTAAAATTAAAAATTAAAAAAAATGATATCAACTATTTCATACAAATATCTTAATTTTTAAAAATTCGATAAACACGTTTTCAACATCTGAGGTATGTTCACGGTTCATTGATCGGGACATCCGGAGAGCATCGATCTGATGCCCCCGGCGCGGTCCACGCTGCTGGATCAGGGCGTCTCGCCGGGGGCCCTCCCCACAGCGAACCGGGTGGTGGCCGACCTGATGGCGCTGGGCTGGGCGGAGTGCCCCGTCGAGGCCGTCCGTGCGCTTGTTCCCGTGAAGGAGGTGGAGTACAGGGAGAAATCGTCGGCCGTTTCGCCGCCTTTGTCTCCGTCTCAGAGCCCTCCCTCGCCGTCCCCCTCCCCGGTGCGATGCGTCCGCCGGACGAGGCGTCGGCTGACCTGCCTCGCCGCGTTCGTCGTCGACGGGAGGAGGCCCAGGACGAAGAGGAAGCGAGCGTCTATCAACGCCCTCGTCGCCGCCGCTCTCCGCCTACCCAGCCAGGCTCCTCCGTCAGATACTATGTTGCCGCCGCCCTCTTCTCCCCCACCCGCGACTCCGCCACCGCCATCTTCCCCACCGCCTCCCACCCGTTCGCCTCCACCATCCCCACCCTCCCCTCCTTATCCTCCCCTGCCGCCCACGGTCGTTCCTCCGACTCCGCCTTATCCTCCGCCGTGTCCACCTCCATCACCGGGACCGTCCCCACGCGAGCGCTCTACATGGGGGCTCTCGAGGCGACTCGGAGGGGGGTGGGCGCCACCGCCGCTTGCCTAGGCGCGTCCGAGCCCGCCTCGACCACCATCGCCAGTGCCGCCGCGGGTGTGAGCGCGGCCATGGCCGCCCAAGCCATGTGGACCCCCGTCGCCGTCCGCCGCTGCAGTCTCCTTGTGCGTCCGCGCCACCGCGCCATCCTGTGGCACGAAGAGAGAAGGGAGGGAAGGGGGAGACGCGGGGGAGGGGAGGGAGAGGGGTCTTGAGTGGGAGGGAGGGAAAGTCCCGAGACTTCGCGAGTGTTTTTAAAAAAATTGGTCTAGTCTTTTTTTTTTAGGAAGATTTACATAGGATGAGATTCTCTCCCTAAAATTTAGGAGAGAAACACCAAACGGGGTTAAAGGATCTCTTACTCTTTCTTTTAAATTTTAGAGAAAAAAGAGGAAAAAATAGTAACCAAACACCCCATAAAAGTGCCCTGAGTTTACTTGGTCGTGGGAGAAATGTTGTACATGTTCATTTATGGCTGCTTTGTTATCGGAATATCGAGGGTATATAGTAAATTGATGAGAGAGAATTGGGGGGCACACTCTTCCCTCACACACATGCGGCTTAATCGACCCTGGGCACCGTATTCGATTTTCTGAGGTCTAATACGGTATCTCACCCAAAAATCAAAGAGACCCTTACAAAATAACTCTCCACGTTTTATTTCATTCCTTACCATAACAAAGGTGTCAAAAGCAAAGGTGGGATAAAAATATCAATACACTTTATAATCTCACAAAAATCAAGTGTTCGGGACCTTTTGCGTGAAAGAAATTTTATGGGGTGTTGTGTCTGCATCTCTCCTCACATAGAAAGTTACGCGCGCACATAAGTCAAGGGACAGTGAATGTATTTATTTGCACTTTTTTTTCTTATCAGAGCTTATTGATGATCGGAAGCTCATCTAGACATTACCAAACAGTGGCATAAGAAGAGGAAGAGGGAAGAAAATTAAGATCTCAAATAAAAGAAGATAAAATGGAGAAGTGAAGGAGAGAAGAGACCAATCAAACAACCACCAACCAGAGCAACACAAGCACTCATGGATCGTCCTTTCACGATCCATGATTGAAAGTTAGGGGGGAATTTCAAACATAATTATGTAAATCCTATTTTAAATTAGGATATTATTTGTGTAACTAATATATGTAAATGAGTTCTATTACATACTGTAGAAGTTAAAAATTGTTACCGATCTCATACTATAGATTTTTTTGGATGGAAAGAGCATTTAATTGTCTCGAGAGAACATGTAAATAATAAGCAGTGCGTCAAAAGAAGTGTGATCTCATGAGACAACTCTCCACCATTTAAGAGACGTGTGCGAAAGTAAATGAGGTAATAAGGAGAGAGAGGAACGAGAGTTATAGAGGTGGATCAATGACTTGGTACGGGTGTCGAGTGCTCGAAGACATGGCTGGAGTCTAGAGGCGATGAAGATCCCTCTATCTCTCTCAGGAGGCAAGAAGGCGACTAAGAGTCTGAGTGTGGATCAGTCTCTGCGTATCAAAATGCGAGTATGTCGAGGAGTCTGTGTCAGAGTCTCTCTCCCTGTGCCCCCTCTGTGTGTCCATGTCTATGTGTCTATCCCTTTCTTAGGTCCATCTGGGACCCATTTATATTGGTCGTTGTGACGTCGTCTCTTTCCTAACTTAGCGAGGACGTGGTTAGTGGAGCAGTATCATGCTCGATCGTGGAGATCGTCTGTTACTCACTCATCAGTTCTTTGAGGAAAGACATCATGACGGACATCTTGACGGCGTGGATATGATTCGACACTCGTCGGGATAAGTCCCGTAACTATGGCCTCTATGTTTACCTGTTGGTAGATATCACAGCATCCAGGACGTACATGTGCGAGGGTTGCGCTTGCAAGTCGGTTAGTTCTGAGTGGGTCTCAATTGGGGAACGTTCCTAGATCGAGGGCTGACTAGCGATGGCTGCATTGGGCCTGGTGACATCGGACCGCACCGAACCTGACATTATTGAGCTGCACTGGACTTGATGGTTTTCTCCCTCCTCATATATATATATATGTATATAAATTATATTCTACTTCTGTAATTTGTATTACAATTGTGTAAATATGATCTTGCTTACACAATGGAGATCCTATATATAAATAAATGGATTATATTACAAATTTATGTAAACGTATATTATAATTATGTAAATTATATCATAATTATGTAAATATATTCTTATTTGTGCAACGTAATAAATATGTTGCTTTATGTACACATTTGTATAAAACTGTTTTATAATTGTTTAAATATATAGCAATTTTATAAATATGCCCTTATTTGTGTAATTGGCATCCCAGCTTATAATTAAGTAAACTATAGTGAAGTTATGTAAATAAAACTTGTCAGGAAGAGTGGGGGGCGGAGGAGGGTGATTGTAGGAGGAGGAAATGTTATGTCATCACTTGAGGGTTGAAAAAACAGGAGGCGGCATACTGGTCTTGTAATTATTTTTCAGAAAGGTACATTAAGAGAATTAAGTCATTAAAAGAAGATTGCTTTAATAAAAAGTCCTCTTATTTATATAGTTAACCGTTCTTTCTTTTTGTCCCCACGTAATTAAGCTCTTTTTAATATTATTTATTTATTTGTTACACGGACTTACCCATTCCCCATCCTCCCCGGCCTCCACTTCTTTCATATAATCCTTTATTCTTGTACAATCCTGATAAAGTCTCCATCTTATGTTAGCTCACTACCCTATATATGATGGGCCTCCTTTTCTTTTCTTGGTCATAACGATATATAGGTCTCTCTTAATCTTGAGAGGTGGGAGCAAGGTCTTAACGATGAAATCTGTTTTCATCTGTGACGCACATTACAGTTCCTCCTTGCATCGTGCCTTGCAGAAGTGCCTTGAGAGGGAGATAAATGACGGTCAAAGCTTTGTGATTTGATTCTTCCTGAGAAGGAAGGTTTTAACTGCTTCAGGGTCTAGCTCTCCAACAAAAGGTTTTCGAAGTCTGTCAGCTCAAGTGTTGAATGGGGATGCCTCCCAAACTATCCCGGCAAGTTCACATTTGAGTAGTATACGATCATATAGGTCTCCACTTCTCTATTATGCATGGGGCATATGCTGCTGATGCATAACACCCTTTTACAGACCTGGCCTCATGTGCAGGGAGTGTATCTACCATGTTAAGAGAAGGATCCTCCGGATCCTATTGAGATTGCTCCTCCCTTGTATAATTCCTTCTTTCTTTCTCTCTTCTCACTTGCTATATTTTTTGTATCCTACTAGAAATAAGACTCTGGCCATTGGCCCTGTCCTACTGCCCTACTTTGGGCGCCCCGTGATTGTATGTATATATTGTAGGGTTTTTTACATAAATACCCTCTTAAATATTGGTTATGCCAAATATACCCTTCATATAGTCATATTATCAAAAATATCCTCTAAATACTGTAAATGATTGCAGCTATACCCTTCCCGTCACTGCCGTGATGTTGACTCGAGTTTAACTATGGTTACGGTATTAAATGACTAATCTACCCTTCGATTTACCACCCCCGCCCACGCGATGTGGTTTCCCCCTTCGCAACCCTTTCACCAGCCTCACCCACGACCTCACGGCCCCATCGGGATCGTCTGCCATCTCCGACCTGCAACGTCCTTCACGCACCGGAAGGTTCTCCCGCTCCATCTCCGACCGACCTGCAACGGCCTTCACGCGACGGAAGGGTTATCCCGCTCCATCGCTGACCTGCAACGGCCTTCACGCGACGGAAGGGTTCTCACGCAACGGAAGGGTTCTTCTGCTCCACTGGGTAAGTCTCCCATACTCTCTCTGAACCCTCACGGCCCCATCGGACCCCCTCTTCGTATGGTCTCCCTCTCCTCTATCTCTGTCCCTCGACATGTAAAAAACCCTATTGTTTATCTCTTGACTGTGGATGCCATCTTCTTCTATTTCCTGGTCGACGGTTAGTTAATGCGTCCAGTAGGAACATATGCTGATGAGGATGATAATATTAGGGTTTAGGGTTTGTATTATTTATTGTCTTCGTCTGAGATTGGGCATTTTTGCATATTTGTAGCTTCAGAACGAGACATAGCAAGTGAATGCGTAAACTCTACCCTACAGAAAATAAACTTGCTGGGGTGAAGGTGATTGTGGTATGATTCCTTTGTTTGTGTATAGTTGATTTGATTTATTTATTTGGAGTAACGTTTAGTACGGTCTTCTATATGTGTAGGGGGTATTCCTATCTAGACAGCAGTGAATCAAGGTGGCCGTGCTTGTGGTCTATACCTATTAATTGAGGTTTGAATTGTATTTTTTACTAATTGTACAAGACCTATTTACTAAGACTGTTTGCACTTACTTATGTGTTATATACAAACTTATCATCCCCTTTATTTTGCTTTTGTATTCTATCTTATTTTAAGCATCGAAAGCACAGTTATGGCAGACACATTTACATTGAAACTTCACTATGGAGGGCATTTTAAGACTACCTAGGAAGAAGGAAGAATGATCCTCATAGGTTTTAGACAGAAAGCCTACTCCTTTGAAAGAGATTATGCTCATTGGAGGGAGCTAAGAGTGTTAGCTTCTCAAGTCACCGAATGGGGCCATGACCAGATGATTGATTTCTATGTTTTAGTACCGAAGTCGAGTCCTAAGAAATATGTGAGAATTAGTTCAGATGAGGATGTGATTTCTCTTTTTGATAAGTATAGCCATGATTTGTGTATTGTGCTTTATGTTGCCACCCAATATATTGGAGTGCCTTTAGCTTCTTCTGATCCAAAAATGAAGACAGTAACATCTGTGACTAGAAGAAAGTCTAATGCAAAAAATGTAATGCCTTCAGAAGATGATCCAGACTGGAATCCATTAGGAGATGACAGTGAGTATGTTGAGGTTGAGCCTCCAGGCAATAATGAGGCAGAGACTCTATTTAAGGAGGGTGATATATCTGATGATGAGGTTTATACTGATGACAGTCGTGATAGTTGCTTCTCCTCAGACTCTGAGTGTGATATAGAGGTGGAGGAAGGGGACAGTGAGGGTACCCCTATTGTCCGAAACATTCATGATCCGGATGTGTCTTTAGGAAGTAGATTTGACAATATTAATACATTCAGATTAGCACTTGCCCAGCATGCAATCAAAAATGAATTTGCAGTCCGGTACAGTAAATCAGAACCAACTAGGGTCACAGTAGTTTGTGCTGAGAAGAGATGCAAGTGGAGAATGCATGCTTCTCGTTTACCTGATGGCCATACATTTCAGATAAAGAACCTTCAATCTAAACACACTTGTACGGGGGCAAATAAGGCTGGGAATCATATGGCCACTCAGAAGTGGGTGGCAAGTACATGCATTGGGTGGCTTAGGACTGAAGGAGATGTTACAGTGAAAGAAATTTCAAGAAGGTTGAATGCTCAATACCATGTGGACACTCCTTACCACCGGGTTTATAGAGGCAAGCAAATGACATTAGAGCAAATCCATGGTTCTTGGGAAGCAATATATGGCAGAGTACCTGACCTACAACATGAACTAGTGTTAAAGAACCCTGACAGTGTGGTCAAATATCAGACAAATGACAAAGACAGATTTTTCAGGATGTTTATATGTTTAAAGGCTTGTATTGAGGGTTTTAAGTTGGAATGGAGGCACCTAATTGGCTTGGATGGCTGTCACTTGAAAGGTATCTTTAGAGGTACCTTACTAGCTGCCACCTCGTTTGATGGGAACAATAGAATTTTTCCACTAGCCATAGCAATAGTGGAAGGAGAAAATGCAGATAGCTGGACATGGTTTTTGGATGCTCTGAAGCAGGCCATTGGTATGCCTAGTGATTTGTCTTTCATGTCTGACAGACAAAAGGGGTGAGAAGAAGGGCTCCCGCTTGTTTTTCCAGGTGTTGAGCATAGGGTCTGTGTTAGACATTTGTATAAGAATTTCAAGAAGTCATTTCCAGGTGAATTCATGAAGAGACTGGTGTGGAATGCTGCAAGATCATATACTGAAGTTGATTTCTTGGACTGGATGATGCAAATAAAAGAAAATTCTCCCCAGGCACATGCTTATTTGACATCAGCGTCTATGAGGGGAGTCGTATGGAGTAGGTCACAGTTCCATCCACTTGCTAAATGCCATCATATAACAAACAATTTAAGTGAATCATTCAATGCCTACATCTCAGATGCACGTTGGAGACCTATATTGGACTGCATAGATGTTATCCGTTCCAAAATGATAAAGACCATGCACATTAGGAGGTCAAGGGCTGAAAAATGGACCGATGTCTTGGTGCCAAGGGCCAGAAGTACATATCTGTCATGTCAAGAAAATTGGGTGGATTTTTAGTGGAGACAGGATTTAACGAGACTGCTCAGGTGACAGGTCCAGAAACACGTGAAGTTGTAGACTTGAACCAGAAAAGTTGTACCTGTATGGCTTGGCAGAGAACAGGTCTCCCATGCATACATGCATGTGCATTCTTAGCAAGCAGAAGGGGTATTAAATGGGAGGATTATATTGATAGATGTTACACAGTGGTAGCTTATAAATCCACCTATGCTTTGGGCATCAGTCCTATGCCTGACAAGACATAATGGATTAAACTTGGAATAAAAGTTCTGCCCGCCATTGTGAGAAGGCAACCGGGAAGACATAAAAAGAAGAGAATCAGAGACCCAGATGAAGCCAAAAAAATTACAAAGGCCCATAAGTGCAAAAGGTGTGGTCAATTTGGACATCATGCAAAGACATGTAAGAATCCAATCTCAACATTGGGTCAAACTTCTACTCCACAAATAAGGTAATAATATATGACACACTTTTGTATATGAAAGTAATTTAATTAGCACTCATACATAATTATGTCATGCAGGAGGCCTCCTGGTATGCCTAGAAAGTAAATGGGTCCTAACCAAACATCAAGTCAAACACAGGGTCAGGTAGTCTTTTTACATGACCATTTCATCATTGTAAATGATCCATTTAAATTCCTTGTTATTATAAAATGTAATCCTTATATTTGTGCATTGTGTTCACAGGGGAGCTTGACAGGGCAAGCTAATGTGGAAGGGAGAACTAGTATTGCAGAAGAAGGCCTCCACTCAACCAATCAAATTAATTCCAGTGCTGCAGGTGGATCTAGTGCAATTCCCTCCCAGACATCTTCCTCAAGTTCTATCCCAATGCAGAGTAGGGCTCCTACAGTTCTTGCTCGGGGTCGTGGCCGGGTGGTGAATTCTAGGTTCAGAAATGTGTAGGGTTGGGTTGAAGTTGAAGTTGGCATGTGTCCTTTTATGACTGTCTTTAAAATTTTGACTGTTTAATGTGGAAGTTGGCATGTTTGCTGTGACAATGACACTATTTGTTTTAGAGAACTTATGTCCCGTGGTGGTAATTGTCCTTTTGTAACTTTAAACTTGTGTCTTGTGAGTTTAATATGTGAAGTTGTCATCTTGCTGTGACAATGACACTTTTGCTGTGAAATGTGGCTTTCTGTGATATTTGTGAATGGTTCTGTGAACAGGTTCTGTGATTAATTGCATTATGTGAACAAGTTCTGTGAACATGTTCTGTGATTAATTACATTATGTGAACAACTTCTGTAAATGGTTTGTGAGTTTATATGTGAATGATTGTCTTGTAGGTTCTGTGAAAAGTATTATGTGAACAGGTTCTATGAACAGGCCTGTGAACCTGCTTCTGTGATTAATTTGGGAATATGTTATGTGAGTTTATATATGAATGGTTTGAGTGTTTATATGAATTGGTTAAGTGAGTTTATATAGGAATGGTTTGAGTGTTTATATGAATGGTTTGTCAGTTTATCAATCTGTGAACAGGTTCTGTGATCAATTGCACCTACTTCTGTAAATGGTTTGTGAGTTTATATGTGAATGATTATCCTGTAAGTTCTGTGAAAAGTATTCTGTGAACATGTTCTATGAATTACTCTGACATGTTAATCTCAGCAAAATATATCTTGTTGTTTAAGCGGATTTATGTGTATCTTACGGATCAAAAATGAATCAATTTTGCATGCGAGATGATGAAGATAATATTTCTGCGCTATGAGGCAATTATGAATAGGTTAGCAAGTGTTGAGGCAATTGTGAACATGTTGTATTCAATAATAACAGGTTGATATGTTATCCGGACTGGATGGCTGGGCCATGTGATCCAAGTCAGTCATATTAGCCTTTGAGACATCTTTTGATGATTTGATTAAGAAAGATTTATTGCTAATATCAGACAACAACCACCTTGCTCAGATTGTGAGAGTGCCAACTGTTAGAGTGTGGAGTCAGAACTCTTCATCGTGCGTCTCTGCACGGGATCACACTCTGCCTCTGGGGAGCATTCTCAGCGTCAAGGGAGCAATCGCTACTTCAGGAGAGCATGTAGTCATGTCTTTGTGCGTTCTCGCACGGGAGCATATGAAGTCTCAGGGGAGCATCTATGGCCTCTGGACAGTATCACTGGCGTCAGGGAAGTATGCATTGCGGGTTCAAGGCAAGTCGATATCACTTGCAATGCGTCGACCTTGCCTTGGCAATGCGTCGACCTTGTCTTGGCAATGCATTGATCTGACTGGTGGTAGGGGAGCATTAGCAGTCGCTGGAGGGCATACTCGGTCTCAGGAGGGCATCCTTGGAGATAGGCGAGCATCCACTCAGAATGTCAATTAGATACGAAAATACACTAAAAGCCCTTCCATCAGTGTCACATTACATATTAGACATTCTGCCATAACGGGTAATACACTAAATGTCCAGTCCAACCAACTATTTTGACATTTAGACAATTTCATTAAACCATTACAAACAGTGACACATAATCCCATCCTAATCTCTTTACCCATTACAAACAGTGACACCTCTAATTCACTTGTTATAGGTCCATTTACCAAATGTAGTGAAAGACAAAGTACAGAATGCCCAGCCCCAGTAAGGGCGTTACTATCTTCTTAAATCTCATTTTCAATCGTAAGTCATTCCCTCTTCCACTAGCATCGGTTGTCATGTCTATCTTGACTTGTATTATGTCAATTTTTCTCTCTAGCATAGTCTGTTAGAGTGTGGAGTCAGAATTCTTCATCGTGCGCCTCTGCACGGGATCACACTCTGCCTCTGGGGAGCATATATGATCTCTCAGTTATATATATATAACGGAAGTTGGGTCCTCCTGTAAACATATATATATATATATATGATCTCTCAGTTAGAAATTCATGAAAGATATGTAAGAAATTACGTCGAATACATTGTGCACTTCTTACCTTCCACCTTGCGTATCGATAAAATCTTCTACCTCTGCTTGTTTCTTGAGACTAAATGTATATCCTACATCTTTTCCTGTAATAGCATTGTGGAACTTCATAACACTCCGATGTATTTAATGAACGTCTAATACTAGATTGTCCGGTGGTCGTATCACTCATTTTCTTTGTCCGCCGCTGAAATCTACCGGACAGTGATCGTGGGTTAACCTCGCCGTCAGCCTGCACCTCAGGGCCAGCGCACACTGGCTGCTCAGCCCCAGACGGTCCCGAGATATGTCACCGGATTTCTTAAGGTGGAAGGCGCCGTGAGATGGGGAGACTTCTTCGACAGAGGGTGTGCCGCCCTAATAGAGGGTGTACCAAAGTGAGATGGGGATGTTTCTTCGAAGCGTCGGCGCAATCGGATTTGAGATGTGTCACTGTGACGTTGAGGGGGGGGTGAGATGAGGAAGCTTACACAGAGGGTGTGCCGCCGTGAAGTTAAGGGGGGTGAGATGGGGAGGCTTCCACAGAGCGTGTGTTACCGTGGGCATGAGTTGGGCAGGCTTCTTCGACGGCGTCTTTCGAGTCGATTCCGGGGTGTGTCGTCGTGGGTTCGAGCCCAGCCAATCCGCCGCCTGTGATGGGGACCCTGTCAGTCGGCCGCCTGAGATGGGGAGGCTATCGTTCGCATTGTGAAGAAGTCAGGAGGTGAAAGAAGACCATTCCGTATCTTTAACGGAAGTTAAACGCGGGGTATTTTAGGTATTTTAGATGATTTAACGATATTCGTTATATATCTCTAACAGAAAAGAACTACGGGATATAACCGCAATCATTTACAGTATTTAGAGGATATTGTTGATAATATGCCTATATGAAGGGTATATTTGGCATAGCTAATATTTACGAGGATATTTATGTAAAATTCCCTATATTGTATATATGTTATGAGAGAGGCTAAGCCCTTCAATTTCTTCCCCCTCGTGCTCATATCATATCACAACCTGCCACAAGAATTGGGTCACTTTTCTGGAAGGGAGAAACCCTCGCGGAAAAGTGGGTGCCAACCAAACTGCCTTCTGGACCTGTGTATTTTGTGATGAGCAAGGAGAGATTGTGCTTTCTCTCAACAGCGTCTAGGCATGTTTATTAAACTTTGGTAAGCTAAAAGACCCTGTATATGATAAAGAATGTCCTATAAGATACAGACATCCTGTAATAAAATATTTAATAATCAGCTTTGCCATCACCTTTGACTCAACCTAATTTAACCATCGGAGGATCCCCCCCCCTAATCACTAGAGACGCCTTTGTTTCCGGGTTACCACCGCACGAATAACAAACCGATACAAGAAAAAACTGTGGATCCCACAATTTTCCCTCACACCCATTCCTCACTACCAAGGTGGGGTGACTTATTCGCGCAATGGGACGCAAATAAACCACCCCAACGAGTTTTCAAACTGACCCTAGGAGTCCTTGACTACTCTTATTTTGCAGGACTAAGACCGCCCTCACTTTTTCCCGGATCTCGGTCACACTCAACTATCATTCCTTGACCCACTAACCAAATCAGCTACATCATGACCCAAGTAGGCCAAAATGGAGAATCAATAAAAAAAATAAGAAAAAATAGTAATAACCGGTAAATCTGACCAAAACATAATTAAAAAAACTTTTTTAAAGATACCTAACCATATCGTATCAAATTCCATAACCACGGACACTTGTAGACCACAAGAAGCCAAAAGAAAAGGTAGCATGAATCAATACAACTTAAACCTCATTTGGGAAAAACGGCTTCCTCTGCTCATTCTATACAGGGGCAAGAAGACCACAAATGGCAAACTTATACGTGTCACCTGGACAAAATACTCCAGGACTCCATGCAACAGCGACTACAACCGAATTCCTCACATTCTGACCGACACACGCGACAACAATGGATGATCGTCCTCCAGCCACATCCAACAAAGACAAGACACTTGGACCTCGTCACCTCGTCAGGAAACATTTGATGCTCCATTCTAAACCCTTCTCGATTTATTGCCCGCAACCGCTTCAACCACGAATGTGACTGCACTCACATGACGCAACAAGACACGACTCCGCTAGCACTGTTAGGGGGCTTGTTCCTCTGTATTCAGAGCAGAAAAACTACAAGTCAATATCTTATACAACGTTTACCGGATGAGGGTTATCCTATACAATAAAAAGCTAGGCATCAAATGTAATTTCAATAATTAGAAGAAAAATGGAAAAATAAATAAACCCACCTTCAGCCAAAATTGAATCCACCAGAAGGAACAGGAAGCTCACTATTCCCAAAACGAAATCCTGTTTGGGAATCCTCATTTGTAGGCATCGCATCATCTTCATCCTCCAGCCAATATGTCTCGAGGATCTTCACGGCCTTCTCATAAATCTCAGTGTTGTCATGGCTCTGGAGATTTTCAATCTTCTCCAGTCCCTCCGCATCCTCTATCATTTGTGCATAAGCATTCACACCACCTGTGAGACCAATGTTCTTCTCAGCTTCCCCAACCTTAAGGATATTTTCAAGGCCCTCCAGGCAAACTGTAACTATCCTTGGGTCTGGGCAAACAAGAAGATCGCACAGAGGTTTGACGCAGCCTTGGCTCACCAGATACCTAATACATAAACATAAAAGGTTAATATACATTTCAAGTCTTCTAGTATGATATGCATTTCAACTCCTCTTTCACAAAAATTCACATTTAGTGGAAGTTGATGGGAGGAAGACGATGTACGTTATCTGCTCATGGGTTCCACCAGAGGTAGCATTTGAAATTGCCCAAGCAGCCTCCTTCTTGATGTCAAACTCTGCCGTTTGAAGCAATTGGACAAGGGGACCAACAATCTCGGCATTAATCACAGCCTGAGACCAAAATTGCAACACGTTCAAAAATGCTATCTAGTTTGTGGACGAATAAGCGAAGTACTAGCAATATGCAGCTTTTTATGAAAAGAATGATCCTTGTACATTCTTAAGAAGATTACTCTGAGACTCGAGAGCATCCCGTTATGATTTGAGGAATGCTATGGTACCATACTTTTGCCATTTTATTTGCCACTCTTTTCCCACAAAGTGCCGGACTTAAATTTGGCACCAACCTCGGCTGAGATGAGAGTGGTCAATAAGGTAGCCAATAAGTGTGGCACACTAGCATTGTTCTTATGAATTTGATTTTCATATTTGACAAAATAACTGGAATACATGCTGACCAAAAATCCTTAAGACAAGCCCTTTCCTTAAAGGCTAGGAAAGCAGTGTAGTGACTGTAGTCAGAATGCTTCCCATGACTTTCTACGTAAGTGTGTCAACCACCAGTCACTACAAGGCCTGCTAAACCACAGAATAAAACCCTAATTGAAAACCTTATGGCGCCGAGATAAATCTATACTTGATGACAACCTTTAGAACTAAGTCTAAAAAAACAATGGCAAGCAAGATGCTCTTCTCAAATACCAGAAAGTCCGCTTTATAGTGGCAATAACCACGACCAAGCACATGCACATAAGCATCTAAGTATATATGCTATATGTAAACCATAAAGAACAAATGGATAAACAATGATCTGAGCTTTATTCCTGAAAATGTAGCTTTCTAAGCATTAGTTGTTCGACAACACATACCTGTATCTGATCCTTATTCCCTGCAGTAATGTTTGAAATTGTCCAGCAAGCCTCCTTTTTTATGCTTTTCTTGTGATTTTGAGTCAAAAGATTAAGCAAGCAAGGGAGTGCTTGATGGTCGATGATGTACTGCAAAAAGAAGGGGAAAAGGCTAGATCTTAGCATGAGGGTAAAAAGTCTATATTCAAAGTGAATGTTTAAAAGATGTAAAGGAACCGTTAGAGGAGAAACTATAATACTGTAAAGCAGCTAATTCAGTCTAAGTTTGCTTTTCCCTGTGTGTGCGTGTGTGTGTGTGTGTGTGTGTGTGTGGGGGGGGGGGGGGGGGGGGGGGGCGCTCTTAACACTTGACAAGTTCAAACCACAACCAGTGCTCCCTTGAGTACAGCAGTCCATAGATCTGGCAATTATGCGTTTACAATTCGAGCCAAAATCAAATTCGTATGGTCCGATAATTATCCAAATAAAATATCCGAGATAATTTAATCGGATATCAGATAATCCGATTATTAATCGGATACGAATTCGGATATTGGGGCATCCGTGTCGAATATTATCCGACCTAATAGGGGGGGGCTCTTAACACTTGGCAAGTTCAAACCACAACCAGTGCTCCCTGAAGTAAGTACAGCAGTCAATAGGTCTGGCAATTATGCATTTCAAATTCTAGCCAAATTTGAATTCTTATTTGTTTGGTCGGATAATTATCTGAATAAAGTATCTGACGGATACTTTAATCAGATATCAGATAATCCGATTATTAATCGGATACAAATTCAACTATTGGGGCATCCGTGTCGGATATTATCCGACCTAATATGAACCCTTAGATGAAGATCTAAGGATTCACATATCCTATATATAAATAACTCAAACCCTAAATCCCTAATCCCCAAGTGCACGTAGAAACGCCGCACACTGCATGCAATAGATGCTTGAGAGGAATTCTATAATTGTTAACCAGATGATTCCTTGTTTTTTTCATGATGTTTCTTTACTTTTTTTCATTTAGGTGTATCTTTCTTTCCATTATCATTTTAGGTTTTGTTATTTGTTAGCTAATAATCATATTTTATATTTACAATAACTTTTTCAGATCAATTTTTATATATAAATTTTTAAAAAACAAAAAAGCTATGAATATATAACAGTTTTTATATCTAATCAGATAATCGGATATATCCGAATCCGGATAACATTCGTCAAATTCGAATGGCAAATTACATCCTAATAGGATGTGTCGGATTCGGATATCCGACTGATTATAATCAGAGCAAATTCAGATATCACATTATCCGCTCCGTATCCGCTCTATTTACAGGTCCAATAGTCAACCTCATGACAGAGGGATCCACATTTTACAAAACAAGGAGGAAAAGATAATAATTATAACTTTGACTTCTTCCTTCATGCACTAAGAGTAGCTCCATCATATCAATCATATATACATGCACACATTTAGTGCCTCTGTAGATGCATACCAAACTTTCGCAAAATACAAAAGAAACCATAGTCACGAGCCCTTGCTGTCAAACAACTACAAAAAATGCATAACATTCCAACAGTAAACTTCTCACAAAAGCACAACGGGGCATCAATTATAAAGGCATAAGTACTATGACTTAACCTCGCATCAATTGCTAAAAATGTTTAAAAAACATGGAGATCCCACTTGTTGCCAAACCTAAACATGAATAATGTAGAGAGAGAAAGTACACAAATCATAACTAATGTGTGTATATATACATGAATTTCCTTGGTTCAAACAAAAAATATTACTACAACTCAACCGGTCAGTTGGACCAAGACAATTCATATCAATGGTAAAGGGGTATTCCAACAGAGAAATGGCAAGTTGATGGAGAATTTTATCACAATTGGAGGACATTCCACAACTATCACAAAAGTCAGCCAAACTAGAAGTCCTATGATCAACAATGGGATCAAACTATCATTCAGTTGAATGATATAATGATGATTGTAATTACTGCCAAAATTAAAAACCATTGGCTGAATAGCATGTCGCTGATGGAAAAGCCTCAAGATGCGATTATCCATCACTTATGGAAACACATCAACACAATGAGAGACAGCATAGAAAGTCCTAGAAGCAAACCAATAGATAGACTTAAACCTGCGTACTAGCATCAAGTATCTAGAGTTTGGTAAAGAATAATAGAGAAAAGAATCAAGCAAAAAGATGATAGTGTGCTTTTTCTTGTCTAAGTAGAGTAATGAGCATAATCCTAGCGGACATGAAAATATCCAGAACTAAATCCAGCATTTTCAAGTAGCCATTTGCTTCAGCCTCAGTGAGATTTGTTCAAAGTTGAATAGACCAGTCAGCATTACCTCGACTCCTGCACAAAAAGATCAACACATGTACCTTCCACCCTGCCAGCTCATAGAAATTTCTGAACTATGACGAGAAAGGTTCATTGAAGCACCAAGGATCCTCCCAAAATCGGAGAGTTTTCCATTTCTCAATTTGAAACAAATAGATCCTCACAAACCCGGCTGTCTTAATTATATTTCTCCAAATGGGTGAGAATGGATTCATGTTGTTTGGGCTGGTACCCCATCTACCTGAATTCTTGAAACATTTTCTCTAACAATCATTGCCCGTATTGCTTTCCTCATTCCCCAGTCTCCATAACCATTTAGCCAGAATTGTTCTGTTAAATAATTCCAGTAGCACTAGCCCTACATCCCCTTGCTCTTTGCTCTTAAAAACCTCTGTCCATATAATCAAATGAAGGCTTCTGCTTCTCCCTCCTACCTGCCCAAAAAAATTGTACTTCTGATGGCCTCAATAGTTTCAACCATAATCCTAGGTATTTTTGAAAACAGAGAGCTAAGAATTTGAGTAAATGGGTAACAAAATCTTCAATAAAAATTCACCTACCCAGCTGACAACAACTTAGCCTACTGAATCTGAAGCACTTTGGGGTTTTCATAACTTTTGGACCAACAATTTTGAGGGTGAAACATTAGACATTGGAAACCGTTTATGCAATTTCTTGGCTTTCAACCAAAAGCAAAAAATTGGACATTCCTAGAGAAGAAAAAAATAAGGTTGTGGCAAAGAGATTGTGTTGTCTAGCTAGAGGGGGGGAGTTAATTTTTCATGTTGAAAGTAGAAGAAAAAAGTGGCTTCCAATTAGAATTTTTCCCAAACATGCCATTCATTTCTCACTAGATAATGGTTTTTAAGATGAATTGGATTTCTTGCAATAAGATACAAGTTAATATGGGAAAGCTTTCTTACTCATAGACCAAACAACGAATTGATGCGCATTACATTCAAAGAGCATAGCCGCAGAATTGATGCGCATTACATTCAAAGAGCATAGCCGCAGGTTGTGGTTGTTGTACTCATGTATGCGGTGAACATTTGCACTGCTGAAACTCAATAATGTTTTTCTTAAGAAATGTTTGTCATATCTTGAGACAATGCTATGCTAAAGACATGCCCCTGATAAAGTGTGTCCGCATGTGATCCCAAAAATAGATGGTAGCAACAGCATTTAGCACTGGAGAGCATGAAGCTATGCTGACTAGTAAATTATCGATAGACAAAAAACCAAGTATACATTACCTAACCAACATCTACGAGGAAGCAAAAAATAAAATGTCTAGTTGTTTACTTTGAAAGTCAGGTAACAAAGATCTTTGTTACACTATCTGCTGAACTGAAGATAATAATTAGACCACTTCGTGTGGTGTACTGTTTAGAATATAAGAAATTCAGCTAATGGCATTATGTGGACCTTTGACATTGAGTAGCAAATAATCTTTGTATTTTCAAAAAGAATTTGCTGCTTTGCCATTTTTAATGTGATGTAACACCAGAAACTCCAGAACATAGGTATTAAAAATTGTAATGCAAGAAGCAACTGCTACCTGTGTCTGCAAATCATCACCAGTAACAATGTTTCCAACTGTTCGAAGGGCAGGAATCAACACTGAAGGTGAAGGGTGACTGAAGCAAACAAAAGGACCATCATAAAATTACAACTATTTTAAGATGATCAAACAAAGGCGATATAACAAGGTCAGAAATGATGAAGACAAAACAGTAAGCAAAATCAATACATACAGAAGAAGTTCAACAAGCCGAGGGCAAACACCAGCTTCAATAACGGCCTGAATTTTGTCATTAGTCCCATCAGATAGATATGAAAGCGCCCAGCAGGCATCGGTGAGAACTTCCTCATCATTTGAATGAATGAGACGTTCAAGTGCAGGAAGAGCAGGTTTTGTCTGTTTGAATAGCACATGTTAGAGAAGGACATGAATAAGGAACAGGATAAAGAAGAATTGCCAAACATGCAAATATCAGTTAAACCTGCTCAAAAGAAGGCTGTGGTTTTCCTCTGCAGAAGTTGGACAAGGTCCATGTTGCATTTCTAAGCATAGAAAGCTTTGCATGCTCATTAAGTTGATTAAGAAGCGGTATCAATGCACCATGTGCTAGAACAAGATCTCGACATCTTGGGGAATCACCGGCAACATTGCCCAAAGCCCACACAGCCTACAAAGTTTCCATGAAAAAAAAGACAAGTAAACGAAAAGCAAGCATAAATTACTATTGTGAACACATGCAACGACAGCAAATTCAAAACCTGACACAAATCTGTACAGCCGGATAGGCACATACTTGCTCACGGACATCATCACTGGGTGAGTTAAGCAGCTTAACGAAGATAGGGACTGCCCCATGATCTATCACAACCTTGGTGTTTTCTGAGGTGCCAGAGGCAATGTTTGTGAGAGCCCAAGCCGCCTCGAACTGATTAATTAACCAAAAAACAAATATATAAATCATAATGAAATAAACATGAAAGCTTTAGCGACAAGACATCAAGTGTCAACGCTCCAACCTGTAGTTGGGGAAAATCTTCCCTCCTCAGGAACTCAACAAATCGAGGAACAACGCCAGATTGGATAACCTCCTCGATCGGGGGACTTCGTTCTGATTCATCATTACAAAGTAATCAATGTGTTGTTTTTTTTTTTTTTTTTTTTTTGGGGGGGGGGGTCCTGAACTTTAAAAAAAAAAACGAAAGTAGAGATTAGTACCTATAGAGAGCAGTTTCCGGAACTGCGTGGTTGCTTCGAGCTGCAAATTGCTGTCATCCGAGTAAACACCAGCCACCATTGCTGGAAGACTCTCCAGCTTGATATTTTCCGCAAGTGAGAGCAAACAATAAAACATCGTCAGAATAGAATCCACATCGGCCATCGACATACTCATCGAAATCAAGGCGGGACAAAAACCACGAAGTCTCGAAATTCCACAAATTCCCTAAAATTCGGAACCCGCCGCCCCCACGGACGACGGATCTCGGTGATCGCCGCACCAAAATATGCAAAAGCGAAGAAATCCCATACCTTCTTCTCCGTGGCCGAGACGGGGGCGGCGGGAGGGAACGCCTGGGCCAGCATACCCTCGCGCCTCTTCTTCTGTAGGCTCTCCTCCCGCTTGCTCTTCCGGATCTCCACCATGTTGTCCTCTCTCCTCCGGCGGCCCTCCTCGGCGTCGACGGTGACCTTGTACCGGTTGCGGCGCACTTCCGTCCTCGCACTCGGCCTCAGCGACATCTTCGCTCGGCTCTAGAAACCCTA
Organism: Amorphophallus konjac; assembly: GCA_022559845.1. NCBI lineage: Eukaryota > Viridiplantae > Streptophyta > Magnoliopsida > Alismatales > Araceae > Amorphophallus > Amorphophallus konjac. The sequence goes on along the minus strand of CM040122.1, from coordinate 455,890,807 downwards.
GCTTAGGAGCAGCAGCAGCAGAAGAAGAATAGAAGGCGAGGAGGCCCTGCAGCACCGGTGCAGGGGGGAAGGGGGGGGGGAGATGAGAAAAGAAAAAGGGAAGCAGGGGGGTAGAAATCGATCGATCCGATCCAAAAACAAAGAGAGAGAGAGAGAGAGAAATGAGCGACCAGGGAGCCCTAGAACTTGAATGTCGGACGTACTTGCCGGGCAGAAAAATATATTAGATTTTTATACAATACGACTCGTATCTTTTGGCATGTGAAAAAGCTACCCACGAGTTTGAAAGTTGCTTCTGAACGTTTATTTACGCACGTAAATTAAGATTTATCAAATCGAGACGTACCATCCGTCCCGTGTGACGTCATAGATCGTGATGATCAATATGTGAGACATAATTAAGACGTTTTATATATTATTTTATTTTTTATAATAAAATAATTTTGTTAGTCGATTGATTAAGGGTCTCGTACTCTCACGATTAACTGTGAGACCCTGAGTTTGAAACTCGGATGTGGTGTATTTTTGGTTTGATTTTTTAAAAAATTAAAAATAATGTTTAAATTTGAGATTTAAATCCGAGGACACCCATTTAGATCACACAGTAACTAACCAAATGAGCTGAAATTTTATTTAAATTATATTATTTCGTTATATATATATATATTATAGTTTGCCGTCTTGATATGCAATGATATCGACTTGTACTCTCTCATCCCGAGCTGTGACCGAGACAGCCGATTCGATTGGGATGGTAAATCCTGACATAAATTGAATAAAATTATAGATTTTTTATTTTATTTTTATATTTGCATAAAAACATTAAAAACATTGATATTGTGTAGAAAGATTACGAAATGATCTTTGTAAACTATTTTTGGGTGTAAACAGACCACTTAAGATAGTGTAAAAAGATTATTACGTGTCTTTTTTTGCCCAATATTGATGTTTTTAATGATGTGTATGCAAATATGAATGCACAGTTGATAAATTTATAATTTTTATTTTAATAATAATTTATGTGCAGAAATCTGAAAAAAAACAGTTTCGCACTTTCTAGACAATTGAACTAGAGATTTTAGATGTTATTATTATTTAAGTTCCCAAGGAAAAAATGATTGTAGATTTACGAAATTGAAATTTTCATCATTTCAATAAAAATATCAGTGCTTAACTTATTATTATTTGATCGTAAAGATGTTCAAATCAGTTAATCGGGCAGGATGAGAGCAGAGTAGTAGTAGTATAAGGGCACCATTTTAGACTGCCACATTTTTTTTTATTTGATTTGTTACGATCATCTCAATCATTTAATCATGTAAATAGATGATCAAAATGAAGTCCGTTCAAAACTTAATTTGAATATCTTATCTCGGGAGTATTAGACTTAGTTTAATTTTTTATCATCCAATTTCAAATTAAACAGCAAAAGAAAACTGAGTAAATATTTTTTTGTCGTTTTACATGTCTGAGTAAATGAGTTCCCTTCTTTTTACCCAAACTTAAGAACAATGACATCCTTTTCGAACAGCTGGTGAAGAGATTTACCAGGATTGTTGTCAGAGAACATGTACGTGCAGCTTCTAATGACCCAACCATCCGAATCGAGCGGGCCTTTTGGACTTGATTTGTAGTGGCCTGTGGGCCAATGATTGGATTGTTATTGGGTTAAACTTGGCCCACATCAATGATCACCTTCTTACATGTTACAACCCCTTCCTGAAAATATAATACAAAAGCTTTTTTTTTTTCACTTTTTTTGGTTTCGAAAGTTATCACCATATTTCACCTTGCAGCTGTAAGAAGATCATTGGAATTTCTTTCTTAAGTTTGTACAAGAAAGTCAATTTTAAGGATGCGAGACATCTTTCCCGGTTCAAGCTTTTGGGGGTCTCTTGATTTTTACCCTGAAGTTTGTACAAGAAAGTCAATTTCTGTCTCAAGTTTGTACAAAATACACGAGCCCTCTTCACTTATTACCCTGAAGTTTTGAATTGGATGAATTAATGATTTTAATAAAATCTAACATTCTCACCTCATCCCATCATTCACATGAATCGCATAATTTTTTTCTCTAAGATTTAATCACCATGCATGGAGGATTATTTGCTTCATCATTCTTGGAGGGTTTAGGCAATTAATTAACCTATCACTTGATTTCTCATTTTCTTGTGGGGCCACGTTTGGTACAAGGATATGAGGAAGCTAAGATAAGTAGTTATCCTCGTATCTTGTTTGATGTCAGCTGAGTGTCACCTAAAATTGGGGACAAAGGGAGGGGGATGACTTTATTTCCCTTTGTATCTATTTTTTAAGATTAAAGATGAGGATAAGACCGGTCAAATGACTCATCGAGTACCTATTTTTCTCCTTCTTTATACCAAACTTAACAATAAAAATGGATAGACCAAAATATAACTGTACGGTCCAGAGAGCCCAATTGCCTCGCCAAATTCTATAGCGTGTGGCCTCCCTCGACCGACCTACATCCAGGGGTGAATATGGTTCGATTTAATTCGATTTGAGTTTATTTTTTTTAAATCGAATTAAATCGAATTTACTTATTAAATCGAATCAAACTAAATCAAAAAAATTCTATTTGATTCGGTTTCAAATCGAATTTATATATTTTATAATATATATATATATATATTTAATAACTTATACGTATATAAAATAAAAATAAAAATGTTTTATGTGTTTTATGTGTATATAATTAAAATTTTAAATATTTTTAAATATATAACATTAATATGAATATATAAATAATAAATTTAATTTATTCGATTTGATTCGATTTCACGTATTATGAAATCAAATCGAACAGAATTCGATTTTAAATTAAATTGAATCGAATCAAATCGAACGGTTTAATTTAATTTTTTTAATTTAAACCATATTATGAATAATCCTACCTGCATCTACTGTCATTCTCCTCCACCTGACCATCTCACGCTCGCCACCTCGTTAATAAAAGATGGCCCGATGTCTGCCCATGCCCAGCTCGGCAATTTCTTACATCAAAAATCAAGTTGAATTGTTGAACCAACGTGGAAGAGACAGAGCAAGGTAACACACGTATATTCTAGGGTGGGTGGATGGCGGATGTTGGTTGCTTGGGAACATGGGAAATTAAAAAATAATAAGAAAAACAGTAGCATGGAATTGACTCGCAACTTACAAGTGGCGAGCAAGGTTCGCCGGGGTGGAGCGTACGCCTCTGGCTTAGTGGTCATAACTCCCCCCTGTGGGAATACTCAAATGTTCGATACCTATGTTTCTGATATCTTTGCAAAGTTTATTGACTCGGTGCCCTATATTAGATTAGAATTACCTTGATTCAGTACGATATATCTAAGTCTGAGTCGCACGTGACTCGGTTCGAGTCTATTCCATCCTCTCCCACCGTCACATGGGCAATCTTTTTCTTCCCCCACTCCGTCGGCTCTCCTATTAACAGACCAATCTTCCCTGACCCTCCAATCCTTGTAGCCACCTCCCCCATGTCGTCAACCCTCCACCCGAACGATAGTGTTTCTCCTCTAGTTCAAATCGACCTTGAAATATCTCGAATCTAGTTAAATTTATCTCCTCAAACTTCTCCGGCAATAAATCCACATCTTTTCTGTACAAACACGTCAAAAATTCGATCTGATCGTCACCGGTCGACTATTACGACGATGACTCGTCTTGATTCAGTTAATCCAGACATATTTGAGATCGATTTCTTCCAAATCTGATATGATACACCCGAATCAATGCGAGTCGATTTTATAGTGGCTCGACGGGTAACTCCCTCTTTGTGTGTTCTAGGACAGCTTGTGTAGGTGTTTGGCCGGGTTGGGACTAGTGGAGACGCATCTTCTGTATTCATAGGACAGCATCGTGTACAGAGTACTTTTTCTTAGTGATCTTGTCATCACTGTATCTTGGGGTAGATTTTTTTGCTGATGATGGGAGAAAGGCCATTAATCTCACCATGAATCTCAGTGTGATACTCCTTTGCATTTATTGATCTCATTGTTTACGTACCATGGGATCTGTTGACTAGAACAAGGGGTGGACTCCGTAAAATTCTGGAGCGGTGTTGCCATCCGTAAGTGCAAACAATGTAGAGGACATTCACCACGCTTAGTCACCGAGAAGAATCGAATCTACTATTTCATTGTCACCAATGAAGCACAGAAGTGTTCGACTCACACTTCAAGCCCGCTGTGTGTCGTAGATGTTAGTGAGTACACAAGCATATAGCATATCCTATCCTGCTTTGTTAATTAAGCCTTTGTAACAAGTTACTTTGAGCATCTGCGACACATCCTAAATAACAAGGCCCACTTTGTTAACGGAATAAACCCGGGTAGAATGAGTTATCCCGGCATTTTATCCTTGTTCGAGTTTGATAACAGGATTAAGTTATCAGGGGTCGGTTAGGATAAAAGATCTTATTCTAGGAATAACTCATTCTATCATTTATATGAAATGAGTTATTCTTAAAGTTAGAATAAGTTATCAAACTGAAAAAGTAAAAAGTCAAGGAATAACTCATCCTAACCCATCTCATGTGAGTTATCCTAATCTATTATCAAACAGGGCCCAAAGGATCAAAAGCAAATGGGCGATAAGGAGGTGGATTTTTTTGCCGAAGATTGGAGTTGCATTCATCTATACGGCCTACAGTGTATCCCCGCGTATGCAGACGACGTCAGAATTCCCTCCAGCTCCCTTGAATTTGGATGCGTAGGAATGTTGATGTATTACACCGCACTCTTCTCTACATCATATGAAAATTAGACACCGCAGGATTGAAGGTTGAACTTAAGTTTAATGATCTGATTTTGTAAGTTTTAAACTTTAAATTATTCATATATACTCCCTGCCATCTTGAAAGATGCCACCCTCGAGACAGGATGATAGTGTGGTGCTCTCTTCACGGGACACTCGGTGTCTAGTTGGGAGAGCGTCATCTTACACTATTACACGTCGTGAGTTCGAATTATCTATAATGTGTTCAAGGTCATACCACCTATATCCGAAACAAAACTCACCATACAACATCCATTAAAATTTAAAATCATAATTACATCATATGAACAATATTTGTTCCTACTAACACAAAAGTATACTTACATCTCTCACGCGGAGAAACTAAACAAAAAGTACACTTACGCACATAAAAATTACAACCTTAAAATCTTTCGCACAGTGGCCGCATGAGTCCCCATGATCTCTTCCTCTAGTCTTCTGCTTGTAGGGTGTATGATCATCCTCCTAATTTCCTAAAAAATGTTAAATTACATGTGAGGTCTAAGACTCAGTAGGTGTAAAGAATCGATGACATACATATCATATAATAATTTTTTGTAAAACATTGGAAGACTTTTATATATAATATATACACACATAACCCATCATATTCTAACTTATGCATATATCAAATGACGAAAATAATAAATAACATTATACTTTGTCTATTGACATACATTCCGGATTTATGAATCCATATTACTGTCAGGGTTTATAGATTTACCAGAAGCCTGCATGTCGAATCACATTAAAATTATATAGCTACGTATAATTAGGTGTTCTCTTCTAAATAGTTTATACCCTATCTACGTGGAATTGTTCAAATTATCTTTACTTACACATCTCAGACATATATTTAATCAACGACATAAGGAGTTATCTTACTCACTATGACTCAGAGACGATAGGCAATGCCACGAATGACCTAACGCTTGCATCAATCGGTGTTGATCAACTGTACAGAATCGAGAATCTTTACCCCACCATGCACCAGATTATCATCTAATTTGGCTTCTAGATTCTAACAGTCCATTCGTCCTCGGACTAGGGTCAAATCCCCGGACATATGCTTATCTCAGAGCACCCATGAATTCCCATCCTTATGGTGACACTGTCTATGTACTTAATCTCATATTAGTATTTTTATTGTATTTCATCTGAACAACTTTAAACACATAATGAGTATGGATAATATTATGACTATATATAATTCATGGCAAATCACCAGAATCAATGTAAATATTCATATCGTAAATATACTAGTAACATGTCGATTTCAAGTTCTAATCATGTATGATCACTACGACTCTTGCATACACATTTTAATTTTTGAATACCAAAATAATTTCAAAGCAATCTTTAACCACTTCATGTTCCCATTTTCAAGCCCTCGCTGCCTCCTAGAACTATTCCCAGGTGTTTTCCTCACGATAGAGATGATCAGTTGCTCCTTCTAACTTTTCTTCCTTATGTTGCTCCTACGTTTCTCTACGGCTCCTCTTATATCCTTACTCTGGGCGTTCAAAATAGACAAATGAGTAACAAAAATGGTAATAAAGTTTAAATAGACAGTTCTCAAGACTAGTTAGTGTCCTAAAGACTAGTTAATGAAAAATTATTTAATTTACTTACACTTAAGATATTTACCATGTGTCCTCATTATTTAATTTACTTCCACATAAGATATTTGCCACCTGTCTCAGCTACTAACACTTGACATACACAACACCCGGCATAAACTCTTGCCTTATATTGTTGATCTCTGCCATTCATTTTTGATCCCCATCGTAATCCCCACCATAATCCATGCCGTAATTTTTGCCGTAATCTCGATGTACGTGAGATAACACTTGAGTTCATTGTTAGGTTTTCAATTCCCTAGTCTTAAGTCAACTCTTCCACATTAGTCATCTGGAGCTCTTAAAATGGTCATATGTTAACCCATGTAATATAGTTCATTACTCTATTGAGTGACAAAATTATAATTTTACTTACTACTTAATTTCATTTATCTTATTTTTGACCTAGTAAATAACATAATTAGTAAACGTATTCAATATGATATTTAAAGATAATTAGATTATCTTTCAAATGAGTCTAACCTCGGAATGATTTGATGTTTTTACAAGTAATTAACCTTAATAAGAGTAATTTTATAATTTCACATAAGCCCTTAATCATCTTCTTACTAATGATCATCTATCTTTTTATTAATTATCTTTCCTATTGTCTACTTCTTCTTAAATTTATTGTCAATATATCGTCTATCTCCTCACTATATCGTTAATATATCACTTATCTTATCGATATATCACATATTTCTTCAACATATCGTCAATGTATCACCTTTCTCCTCTATTCCATATTTTCTTCCGCCTTAGTCGGATGCACTGTCTCTCTACCTCTCATTCACCTTAGTTGGATGCTTCGCCTTTTGTCTTCCACCTTGTTGGATGATTCTCGTTCTCCCTTCCGCCTTCTTGAATGATTCGTCTTTCCCCCTTCTGCTTTGTTGGATGGTTCACCTTCCCCTCCACCTTTCTTCGATTATATTTCATTATTTAATATTTTTAACCCATTACACGATAAAATCTCAAAAAAATACTTAACACAAAAGTTGTAGAAAATTGAATTATCTCTCTAATGACATTAATTTCATCTCATTTGGATATCACTACACCGAGTTATGCTATAAATAACATACTGTCCTCTTGAAATCACGAATTTCTCCTAATAGACTCAAATCGACTAAGTGGACTCAAACCGAGTTAAGAATTTTGCTCTATTATTGACATTAGTTAATCACGACGACATATTTATACTATGCCTATTAATACATTTTTAAAATGATTTTTTTACAAAATCACTTTTAACAATAGTTTATTTACAAAAATCTCTTCTATTTATTTTGGTCGGTGGATGGGATTAAATTATCTCACATGTGAAGGTGGAATAAGTTAATTTAGATTAACTTATAATTTAATTTTAAATAAATTTATTACATTCACTTTTGTCGAAATAAATTAGACTAAGTTTGTTGATAAGTCAACTTATCCCTGAGATAAATCTGAAATAAAGCAGGGACGAAGGGGTTGCAATTAAGTTTATTTATAAAAATCTACTTTGTTTTTAGTTCTTTATTTATTATTCTCCCTGAGCGGAAGAGGTGCACGGTCAGGCCCTGTTTTGACCCGGCCGTCGTAGTGGCACTAGCGTAATAAGAGAGAACTTCGGTGGGGATTTGTCTTGGTCTCGAGAAAATATCTAGTGGCGTGGGGGGTGGGGAGAATCTTTTCTTCGTGTCTCGAACCTTCATTGGGTCGAACGACCCGCCGAAGCCCGCCAACAAGATATTTTTCTCTCTTTGCTTTGCGGGGTGCTTCCCCGGAGCGAGCGAGGGGGGAATTCTCCACCTCCCCCCCCCCCTCCCCTCGCTGCTATAAATTTTCACGTAACTCCCCCGACGTCCGTCACCGGTTCCTCCCAACGTTTCTCCTCCGCTTGTGCTTCTGCATCTCCGAAATCTCCAGATCTCTTGTGCATCTATGCGGTGGTGATCTTTGCCTCTTCGTTCTGGCCCCTTCCCTTCCCGATCTCCTCCTACCTCCGGCCAGATGGAACCGGAGGTGGGAGAATCCGGCCGCTCCTGCTACTACACCGTCCTCGGTCTCCGCAGGAACGCCACGGCCCCCGAGATCCGATCTGCTTACAGGAAGCTGGCACTGGTAAGGAGCGATTGCTTTCTTCTTCTTTTTCTTCTTCATCGTCGTCGTCGGCTTTTATGTGTGGAGGAGGAGATTGTGATTGTTCATTTCCCTTTTTGACGTGGGTTTTGGTCGGGTCTCAGAAGTGGCACCCGGACAGGTGGGCGAAGGACCCGTCGGTGGCCGGAGAGGCTAAGCGCCGTTTCCAGCGGATACAGGAAGCCTACTCTGGTACGTTTGCAGCATCCCCGTGGCCCTTCCTCCTCATCCCTTGGCGTTGTTGGCTGGTGGCGTGACGGCTGTGTGTTCACCTCTTGCCGCAGTGCTCTCAGACAATGGGAAGCGGTCCCTATACGACGTGGGCCTGTATGATCCGTTCGAGGAGGAGGACGAGGTCGGTGCCCCCCGCCACTTCCTCTCCTTCTCCCTACTCTGTTCCTTTCTATTTTTCTTTCCATTGGCTCTGGCATGTCTTGATGCATCTGGGTCATCTTTTCCCCCGATTTTAAAGTTAAAGATCTTAACTTTGTTTCGTTTTTGTCATTACTCTGGAATATTACATTAGTTTATGCATCTATTACATGAATCAAAGGGGAATCTTGGCCCGCCATCTTACGGAGTCATCACATTAAGATCCCTTTTCTGATACCAAAAGTTAGCTTCCGTGTTAACTTCTTTGTAAGCTTTCAAACGAGCCTGCGATCTGAGACGAGAATCGAATCCCCATTCCCGTAGGCCATTGCAAGTGTTTGCATGAGCGATGATGTTTAGAGGAATGCAGATCCCATCGGGTAGCAGCTGACACGGCTTCAGTACTTCACATTTTCTCCTTTTCATGCCAGGAGGTAAGGCAACGCAACGCCATTGGGAACCACCTCCCTCCCTCAGTGCAAATCCATAGCCTGCATTTATACTCAAGCCATCCATCACTAATTACTTTGGAGGGGGTGGACTCCGTTACACCAAATGTTCTTTGTTCTTGGAGTAACAGTTACTGATGTGCTTTCCATGACGATCAGTTGCGAAGTGTGGTTTTGCCCGAAATTTAACTCTATGTTTTCTGGCTCAAACGGTGTAAAGAAATTTAGACCATGCGGTTTGTGCTTAGTAGGTCCATGTTTCTTGTTGCCAGACCAGATGCAAGAGGTTATGGCTCCAACATTCCCATTTACTCAATTTGTTTGTTTTGCGATAGAGTGGGCAACATTTCTAGAGAGTCTAGGAGGAGAGGGCTTTGAGATACTTCAATGATACATGGCCGACGGTGATGAAACATCATGTAAAGATGATATTTTCCTGTCTCCCTCGTTCATTTGTTTGGCATCTGGTGCATATTCCATTCTCCGGAAAACCGCAGTGTTTTTAACCTTTTATGTATTCCTCAAAACACCTTCGAGGGTAAAACCTTGGATCCGGCGCTTGCCCAAAGCTCGTGCTTCGTTGATCTAAATGGTCGTTTTCTGTCCCAATATCTACATCTATTGGAACTATCCTGCCTCGGTTCGTGAAACCGAACTGGTACATACAAGGGAGCGAAGGGCACCTTGGTCCTAGTTCTCTCAGATCTGTGCCTTGTAATGTTGGTGCCCTTCCGTCCAGCTGACGGTGCTAAGCTGCATATTAAATTGCCTTCCATATCTTGCTTTATGGGCCATCCTCCACAACCTGGGGCTGATATTCTCTGGGCGCTGAATTTTTCGTAGGGATTCTCGGATTTCATGCAGGAGATGCTCACTATGATGGACAAGGTGCGGCCGGAGGTGGGTCACCCGCAATTCCCAGTTGCTCTATTTTTTGCATGAAAATTACTGTTAAATGAAAACTTATAAAAAACATTATTACAAATGTATCAGTAGAGGTGTAAATTTAAATTATGTAAAATATCATATTTATTTTTTTGTCAAAAATTTGTAAAAAATTATATTTAAATTATATTTATATATTATTTGAATTAACTCAATAATATGTCTGTTAATATATTTTTAAGAATATTTTTTTTATAAATTTAGCTCTAACAATATTTTTCATGTAAAAATCCCATGCGATTAAATTCCTGATCATCCAGTTGGACAGAGTGACATGAGAATTTATGTCCTCTCTTCTTTTTCTTGACGGGAGCAGAAAGAGGACACCTTTGAGGACCTGCAGAAGATGTTCGCGGAGATCGTGGAGGGAGACAGCACCGGGTTCGGGTTCGGGTTCGGCGGCCAGGGACGGGAGGCGAGGGGCGGCAGCCGACGCGCACCGGAGGTCACGAGTCGCCACCGCGCAAGGTAGCTCCGCGAACTGGAGCACACCTGGCGGGTCCGCCGTGGGTCTTCGAACAGCCACACTTCCTTTCGTACTAGGTCTCTGCAGATTTTGGGTGGGGTTGGGGGGCGGGGGGGGGTTGTTCTGTGGATGGTTGGAGCCACAGAGGAAAGGCGGAAAAGCCAAAAAGGAATCCAGGGGCAGGGGCTGCTGGACCCGCCCGCCATGAATTGTTTGTTGTAGGATGCATTAAGATCAGCCGCGAGGGACCAGAACCCATGTAGTAGAACAGAAATTATAAATGTTATTTTCTAGAAGAAATTTAATTCATGAACGGGACCCTCGCTCTCGATTACTCTCCTCCAACCCAAAATGCCACTTTTTTTATCGAAGCCCTGTCTCTGCTTCTCGACGGTGAAGGAAAAATTGATGGCTACTTCCCATCTCTGACGCATTTATAGCAGAGAATGTGCCGGGAAACCGGAGGAGCGCAGGAGGCGGAGTAGAGCGACGAGTGCCCCGGCTCCGTGGTGTCTCGGGGTCACTTTGGTAACGGGTTAAGTTGGGTTAGGGTGGATTAACAGGGGTCGGGTGATTTATTCTCTGTTTGATTTTTTTTTTAACTCGGGTTGGATAGGGTTAAAGTGGATTAATTTATTCTATTTAAATAGGTGGAATGAGTTACTCTATTCAGATTAGGGTCACTTTGATAACGGGTTAGATAAAGATGGGTGAGTCGTCGCGAATAGATCATCCGTCTTTAATCTAATCCGTTATCAAAGTGAATGAAATGGAGGAAGTTGATGCGACGACGAGCGCAACGTGAATTGCGAAGTCGAGTGGGGTCCTCCTCTCCCTTTGGAGTGGTGGATTGAACTTGGAGATGGGTGGATGAAAAGGAGGAGCAGCAGCAGGGCGAGGCGCGGTGGTGTTGTTTTGCCCGTCCGTCTGCCTCCGCCCACGTAATGCAAGTTGGCGAGATGTTACATCCGAGCGGTGGATGTCCGGACGATGGATGCCGGTCGATTTGTTTTGCCCCATATCTCGTGCCAACTGCCAGAGCGTGGTGTGCCCACAGAGCAGCTGTGCATCTCAAAGATACTGGGGTGTATGGCAGCTGGCCAACGTAGTGATTGTAACTGGCTGTTGGTACGGACGCTCTACCCCGTCTTGAGAGATCAAAGAACGGGAGCACAACGTGGTCGACGAGTCGGAGGATGTCTGGAGCGGCATCTTTTATCTTTATATTATTCGCAGATTTTTTTTGAGAGAAATGTAATAATATTTTCTACATAGTTATTTGAATCCAATGTTATTAGAATCGGATCGGATTGATCTGTCGGACCGGTTCGATCGTGAATCAGTCCATGAATCGATCTGATTAGGTCTGATCCGGTCAAATGGTAAAAAATCGTCTGAACTGTTCAAACTGCGGTTCGTTCGTTGAATCGGTTCGGGTCGGTTTGACTCTATTCTCTCGTCAAAAAAAAAAAAAGGTTCGGTATCCGTCCCCTCTAAATTCGACGCGTTGTCGGTGCGGCATAAATAAATAAATAAATAAATAAATTATTTATTTATATTTAATTAAACTATTTAATTCGACATATAATTCAAGTTCACATCTTATGTCCCTAGGGTGAATTCTATAACATATAAAGTCAAGTCTTTCTAACTTTCAATATGGGACTAAACATAAAAGTTTTATTTTAACATATAAATAAAGATATTTGAATCAATATAAAGGTTCTATTTTTAACAAGTAATTACAAGTTATTCTTCATATACATGTATATTTATTTATTTTGATTATTATATCTTATTTAAGTTATTTCTTATTGTATTAGATTATAGAATCGGATTAGATCATATATTAATATTATAATGACATCACATTATCTGATTTGAACTTTCGTGTGTATATATTATATCGGATTATTTCTAACAAGTAATTCGGTTTAAATTAACGGTCAAATCAATTCGAATAGAATCAACTCAAATCTAATTCAGACGTCGATCCGATTCTAATAATATTACTTGAATCTGATAAATGAAATGAGAGAGGTGATTTTAGGTGTTCCATCGCATCAGTCAAGTTGCTCCCGTCACGAAACTGTTTGTTTTTTTTTCAAATCTTTTGGTCAACGGTCACTGAACTGTTGTGTGGGGCTCTAAAATGTCTGAAGAGACAGGTTGTCAGGTGGTGATTTAAAATCCGTTGGTTTTGGACAGAACGTGAGTGCCTGTAGATACTTTCCGTGTGTATACATTATCGAGCAGAGGAGAGAGAGACACGGTAGTGGCTCCCCTCAAAGTTCACTCCAGTTGGATTTTGTCGTCACCTTTTGGGATTCTCAAACAAATTGTCAAGGATGCCACCAGAGATGGCAGTAGGAGAGCTAAAAACGGTGTTCGGATAGTGGTATATCCGTAACAAGGTATCGCTTAATATGTATAATATGTTTCCCTCTTTTACATCCCACATCGGCTTTTAGCGGCGGATTGTCATTATTTATAAGTAGTGCTCTTTCCGAAGGATTGTTAGGGTTCAGTTTTTGAGCAATTTGCTGGTTTAGTAAAGTAAAACGCATGGATTAACATGAGAGTAAGGCAGCATTTAAGAAACGCTGCGCAATCCCCTGCAAAAATGTAAAAGCATTTTCAAATGAGGCCAGATGATCTTGGTTTGTGTGCAATCACCCGCTTCGACGATGAGAGAGAATATACATACAAATGCAGTGGACACGACCGAATCCACAAAAACTACCCAGAGGCAAGCTTTCGCACTTGGTGAGCAGGGATTTTGATGGTTAAAGTCAATTTTTACCTTTAATAAATGTTCATTACAAATGTTCCTTTACCTTCTTTTCCTGAGTGTAGAAAAATTACAGGGTTGGAATCGTGGTCAACATGAGTGATACTTTGGTCATTTCAATGCTAGAGTTTTCCCACCCATCGAATGACCAAAGTTTTATTCAAACGTGATTTCTAACCTACCGTGAGACACAAAAAATCTGTACCATCAACTATCACATATGACATAGTCAATTTTACAAAATTCTCTCCTTAGGACAGCGTTTCCAAACGCGCCCTAAGAATGAATACTTGTGATTTTTCTTTACAACGCATTTGACTACTATATCAAAGAGGCATTTAGTTATGTTTTATCAATTTTAATATTAATGTAAGTGATATTGTATTTCATGTTTTGACCTTCACTTTTATCATACTCTAAAATACTATTTTTTAAAAGTAATGATACAAAATCAATACTCTAATTGAGGAGGGCCCATCCTGTCGGCCCAATATCACTGAGTATTCTGCGAATAATTAGAGTCTAACTCTCCAAGCCCACCACCTGGGCAGCCCGTTACGCTCCTTGTCTGTCATGACTAGCATTGTACCCGTGCACTCCCACTCCGGCATTAGCTACAGTTGCGCATTGATGGCGAACAACGTCTCACTCGGATGACGATACTGATGTGTCACTTGTGTCATCCCTCCTGACGACATCGGCCCGCTCATCCTCCGATGGGCTCTATCGTATTAATGGCCGGCGCCTTTGTTGCATCAATGGCGGAGGAGCCACCTCAGCAGAAATGGCAAGTCAACGCTCATGCTCCCTGCTCCGTCAGGCACATGGGTTGGGCAGCTCACGCCTTCTTCGGTCACGATACCCTACGGTCAACCCTCTTGGCGATGGTATAAGAGGACCTTGGCCCTACAGTCGAGGAGGGAAAAAAAGAGAGGAAGAACTGGGAAGCACCCCTCCTTGAGTTCCTCACTTTTCCTTCTAGCACTCCCCCCCTTCACTCCACAATTAGTTAACTTGACCATCGGAGGGTTGTCCCTTGAGATATCTCCCAGACGTCTTCTCGGTAGCTCCAGGTCCTGTAAGGTTTCGCACAGCACTATCGGGCAACGCAGCGCATAATAAAAAATTATTTTGCCCGATCCCGGTGCTATGGAATCCTATATCTGTGCTCTAATCGGTGTTTCGATGTCCCAAACCCCTTAATTACGGGTTGCGTATTTATACCTTGCGCGGAACGACGTTGTCCGTAAGTCCGATGCAGAATACCGAGCCGCACAGATGTACGGCCTCTAGAGCAGATCCATACGGATCCTTGCGCAGCGACGGGACCTCCCGGCACGACCTTCCCCTACCCTTTCACCTTCTGGAGAGAGAGAACAAGAGAGAGGAAGGGGGGAGGAGCTAATCCTCCTCTTTAGGCCTAATGCTTGATTAGTCAAAGAGAGGTTCAAATGAGCCACGTAGGTGCTATATATATAGAGTTTGGTCCTTTTTTGAAAAGGGCTCCAAAAGACCGAAACTGTATATACATCATATCTTATATTATACATATGTATTAAGCCCCATTTACACTCCTTTCCAAAAGGAACAAAAAGGGAAATAATACATACATTTGTATAATAATAATCCGTCACCCAAGAATTCATTGTGTGTGATCCTCTAGGCCCATAGTCACTCTAGTTTAAGGCCCATTAACTTCTAATTCCCAATTAGAAGTAAATTAAACGTATTCTTCGCTTCTACTAGAGCCGAATAATAGTTTAATTTATTCCGAACCTTTGATCACGTTGGGTCAAGCAAATCCGCGTGATCCTAGAGGACGCCGGATTTAAACCAGCCTGTCTGGTACCTGTAAGTCCACAGTTACCGCATCGATATAATCTCTCGCTCCTTCTATGAGTCTGGTACGATCGAGGGTATGGTTTCTGTCAAACCCATGATCGTGTCATTTGACTATGACCTCCTTAAAGTGTATGATGTCCGTTCTAAACGAACTCACACGACCCTGGCCAGGGATTTAACGGAGCGTCAATGTCATGACCCATTAACTGTCTGATATATACCCGACAGTGAGTGATCCCCTCTTGACCATTGATGATCTTCACGCGTATCCTGTAGTGGTTAAGGACTCGGCAACTCATGACTTATAGTTAAAGTCACTTAGCTAAGTAATTAAACCATTCCAGTCCTCGTGTAAGATCCGATCAATATCTCAGGTCAAAGGATCAACGATCGTACTGAGACAGTTGGATCTTCAGTTGACATTAGGTATAATCAACCATCTGAAGATCCAATAGCGGATCAGTTCAGTGTACATCCTCCAAGGACATACACCTACACATATGTGTTGGTGCCCCGCACCAATGACAATGAGACTGGTTACTGACACATCATGTGTACTGGTTTAATAGGTAATCAAAGTCCCCGAGTGATTACCCTCCAACCAGGAATAGTTTAAGGTATGTGTTCATGTAAAGTCAGTCTCATAATCGAGATCCCATCTCGAGTTGACTTTACAACCACATATCCTAGGGACAACGTAAAGTGACACAATCGCATATTTACGCTCAAATATCACTTTATTAATAATGAACAAGATCGTACATATATCGGGTATACCCGACCCTAAATTGGCCTGTAGCACACCAACACTAACAATCTCCCGCTTGAACTACAGCCAATTGCCCACAACTTTGAGGCCCATCTTATCCCGATGACGCTCAAATACAGTCTGTGTCAAAGGTTTAGTCAGTGGATCTGCTATATTATCTTCTGATGGTACACGCTCTACCATCACATCTCCTCGATCAACAATCTCTCGACTAAGGTGGAAGCGCCTGAGAATATGCATCGACCTTTGGTGAGATCTCGGTTCCTTCGCCTGAGCGATGGCCCCATTATTGTCACAAAATAATGGGATGAGAGCTGATATCTCGGGAACTACGTCAAGTTCCAAGATGAATTTCTTTATCCAGACGGCTTCCCTAGCAGCTTCAGCTGCAGTAATATATTCCGCCTCAGTCGTCGAGTCTGCAGTCGTATCTTGCTTGGAGCTTCTCTAATTGATTGCCCCTCCATTCAACATGAATACAAACCCAGACATGGATTTACAGTCATCTGGATCTGACTGGAAACTAGAGTCTATGTAAGCTCTAAGCTGTATGTCCTCTCCTCCATAAAGCAGAAAAAGATCCTTAGCCCTTCGCAAGTACTTAAGGATGCCCTTTACTGCCTTCCAGTGCTCTTCGCCTGGATTTGCCTGATATCTACTGACAATGCTTAAAGCATTGGCAACATCAGGCCGTGTACATAGCATTGCATACATGATTGACCCTATCACCGAAGCATAGGGTACCTTATTCATATGTGTCATTTCCTCAGAAGTTTTAGGACTCATCCCCTTGGATAGGCAAATTCCATGTCTCATGGGAATAAGACCTGTAATATCCCGGACCTTTCGGATCCTTCTTCGTGGGTCCCAGATCTGGTTTTCAGAGCGTCCGGCTCTGTTATGTCTGAAATTTCGTTTCGGACATCTTTCGTGTTCGGATCGGCGCGATCCGGAGTCATTTCGGAGGCCCGGGGGCGTTCCGTGGCTTTTTCGCGTGTGTTTTCTGATTCCCGGTGTGTGTTTCGGCTCTTTCTTCGGAAGCTCGCTGCGGGCGAACCGGGCGGTTCACCCGGGCACGAGTGGTACCGTTGCGATCGGTGCGTTCCGAGGATTCCATAAATATAATTTTCTATTTTTTGATATTTTTCCGAAAAATCAGATTTTCTATATATTCCTATTTCTTTTCTTTTTCTTTTCCTCTTTCTCTTTCTTCTTCTTCTTCCTCCTTCCTTCCCCAACCGTGACCGCCCTCCTCTCTCCCTCTCTCTCCCATTCGGACGCGGTGAGCCCCTCCCCGGCTGTGGACGGCGGCAGGGCGACGGCGCGGACGCGTGGGTGGCGGCGAGGCGAGCTCGTGGGCGTGCGGCAAGCGTGGGGAGGCGAGGTTTCTAAAAGCGTTCTTCGTGGTTTGTGGACGATCCGGCGGAGCATTCGCTCCATTGAGGTAGGGTGACGTTCCTTAGCCTCTTACCGTTCGTTTCCGTGATTTGTAGGCCGCGGGGAGGCCGAGAGAGGCTTGTTTGAGCGGGTTTGGGGTTTTCCATGATTTGGGGAGAGCTCGCCCGATCTACGGTTTTAGCCCGCTATTTCATGTTTTGGTGGCTTAGAAGCATGCTAGGGGTCCTTAGGGGTCATTCCCCTTGATTTCCCCCTCTCCGGTGGAGGCATGGGGGCGTGGTTGGAATTTTTTAGGCGTTTCCACCATTTTCGGGCGCGGAGTGAGAACGCGCTATACTCCAGTAGCGCGTTCTTGATGGTCGCGCTGCCCCAATGGGACGCGTTCATCGGAGAAGATGAACAGTAGGGCGGTTCTGGTCGCGCTAGGGGTCCCTAGCGCGATCTGCCTTGTCGCGCTAGGGGTCCCTAGCACGACCTGCCTTGTCGCGCTAGGAGGCCCTAGCGCGATCTTCCCTGTCGCGCTAGGGGGTCCTAGCGCGTTCTTCCTTGTCGCGCTAGGGGTCCCTAGCGCGATCTGTCCTGTCGTCGGGTGTTCCTCTTGGGCCGTGTGTGTGTCTTGGACACCCCGTGGAGTTCCGGGACCGTGCCTTTGGGTGTCCGGAGGTTCCGTTTGCCTTGGTCATGCGTTTGGCTGTGGGCGGTGCGTCCGTTTCTTCTCCGACCATGGTCACCGTGCGATGGTGATGGTACGTGGGACGGCCCCCGTACTTCGTCAGGTTCGGATGTTGTTTTCCGTGGTCTTGAAAGTCTACTCCTTCAGTGACCCTCCACTAGTCGTAGCCCACCAGTACAAGGTGCTGGTCTCACCTGGGAGTGGTGTACGGGCATTCACCTTTGAGACGGTTTGTGGACCGGTTATCGTAGGCCCCTCGTCGGTAGCCAGAGTCCGGCTACGGGGGAAAACCGGTCAGAGGACCAGACCTAGTGACGCAAGGTCTGTGTGTGCACACGTGGTTGGGGGCGGTTGGACTCACGTCGACGGGCGTGACCCCAGCTAGTTACTTGTTTGTGGTTACTTGTACGGTGTCTGCGCTTCGGGTAGGACCTACCACGTCAGGCGGTTCACCTGCGGCGCGGTGTAAGACGTCAGGGGACGCTACCGGCTGTGCTTCTAGCGGGTGGTACTCCTGTCGAGTACGGAGTGACAGACTGTCAGTCGTGTGTTTCCGACCTTCGGGTTTTACGGTTCGACCGTTGAGTTTCGGTCTCGTACCGTGGCACGTGTGTCGGTTTGCGTGCTGTAGGGTCAGGTTCTGTAGAGTACAGGGCTTTCCTTTCCGAGGTACTTTCCTACCGCTAGTATAGTGGTTTCTCGTTTTAGGAGGTAGGGTTCGAGTGATCCCTACTGAGTCTTGTTCCGAGACTCATTCCCTGCGTGTTTTCACCGTGTTTCAGGTGAGGCGCCACCTTCGGGGAGCGCGTCAGGAGTGCAGCGTGGTGCGGGTGCCCAGAGGTAGTGCCAGAGGTCAGAGCCGGGGTATGCCCCGTGTAGCTGTACTTTTCTTTCTTGTCACTGTACTAGTCGTGGACTACTGTTACTGTTGTTGTTATTTGATTGTGGACCATGTAAAATGTTAATTTATTTCCTGCTTAATATTATAACTGTTTAATTTCTGCGATTATTAGTGATACTTGTGTAGTCTCCACACCATCCTTTTAACCCTTCCGAGTCTTCGGGCTCGTGGGTGGCGGTGCGAGTCTGGGGTTATCGGGCCTTCCCGGTAATCAGATTCTCGGGTCGTTACAGCAGGTATCAGAGCGCGGTTGTGGAATTACATGAGAATCATAGGTAATTGTAGTGGTCCACTAGTCCACAGCGATGATGTACAGGTGACGCTGGCATTGGGTGCCGCGTGTTTATTTTGACCTTGCCGTCTCCGTGTTTTCTGTCTTGTGCTTCAGGAGCGAGGATGACGCCGAGGAGGAGCTCTCGCTCTCAGCAGCGGCAGTCGGCTGGAGGTCAGGAGATCCAGGGGGTCCAGGGGGTCCAGGGGGACCAGGAGGAGCATAGCAGAGTGCCACCGAGAGCTACCGAGGCCGCGGCTACTGCGAGGGTTCCGGGGGCCGAGGATTTCTTCCGTGGCATGTACCAGCTTATGTCTTAGCAGCTCGGCGGAGAGGCTGGTGAGGGCTCGTCTGCTAGGGGTGGGCCAGGCCAAGCAGTGAGGGACTTTCTGTAGTTCCATCCACCTTATTTCAACGGCCAGGCAGACCCTGATGCGGCTCGCGATTGGCTTGATGAGATGGAGCTGGTGTTCAGTTCTGCAAGGAGTACTGCCGAGGACAGAGTTGTGTTGGCCTACAACCAGTTACAGGGTACGGCTCGGAGGTGGTGGTCTTCCGAGTGGAAGACGTCTTTTCAGCTTCGTCCACTTGAGCAGATCGAGTGGGATGACTTCGTTAGTGCTTTCGAGCGTACGTACTGTCCAGATATTGTTGGCACACAGCGGATGCGGGAGTTTCTGGAGCTGGTGCAGGGCGACATGTCCGTGTTGCAGTACAGGGCCCGATTTGTCGAGCTGGGTCGGTATGCACCTCACATCATGGAGCATGAGAGAGTGAGGACCACGCAGTTTGTACAGGACTTGAGGCTGGAGCTGAGGCACCATCTGATCGCGAATGGGGCCACTGATCTAGAGACAGCGTCTCGTGTTGCAGTTTCTTTGGAGATGGATATGCAGAGGACCCGAGGACCGATCAGCCAGGGACAGTCTTTGTCAGGTCGCAACCATCAGTCGGTTACCCAGCATTAGGGTTTCTTTCAGTCTGCGTTGGGTGGTTCAGGAGTACTGGCATCAGCAGCTTCGGTGACAGGATCTGCGTCCTTCGGCTCGAAGGTCAAGAAGTTCTTGAAGAAGAGTTTCCGTAAGAAGCACAAGGATCAGGGGCAGGCTTCATCGGGCAGTGTACAGCAGCCGATTCCTTTGCAGCGTCAGGGATCAGTGGGTGGATCACGAGGACCTTGTCCACGGTGTGGTGGGACCCACCCAGGCAGGCAGTGCACGGCGCCGATCATCTGTTTTCGGTGTGACCAGCCAGGGCATATGGCGCGTGACTGTCCTCAGAGACCGCCGCAGCAGCAGTTTCCTCAGCAGCAGCAGGTTCCCCAGCAGCAGAGGCAGCAGCAGCAGCAGTAGGGACAGTATCCACCGCTACCCAGGTCAGCCAGCGTGGGAGGCAGGCAGAGGGCTCGAGGCCAGATCACGCACATGACCAGGGCAAAGGCAGTGGCGTCGCAGCTCGTGGAAGGTACCGTTCAGATTTTGGGTTGTGCGGCTCGGGTTTTGTTCGACTCTGGCGCGTCTCATTCGTTTATTTCGGAGGATTTTACGTCGAGCGTCGAGGAGTCGGTGGCCCAGTTGTCCTGTGATTTGGCAGTGGAGTTGCCTTCGGGTGACTTCATGATCACTCCGTATTACTTCGATCAGGTTCCGGTTTGGATCGATGGGCGGAGTATGCCAGGCAAGTTGTATGCGTTGCAGCTTCGGGATTACGATGTGATTCTAGGCATGGATTGGCTCGAGACTCATGGAGCGGTGGTGGATTGTGGGATGAAGAGGGTCTACTTCCAGCATCCGAGCAAGCGGACCTTCTATTTCCAAGGTATCCGTTCCACCTCTTCTCGATTCCTTATCTCTGCTATTCGAGCCCGTCGATTGCTTGATTCTGGTTGTCAGGGTTTTCTCGCGTCCGTGGTGGTGTCTGAACGGATGGAACCGAGTGTCGAGGACATTCAGGTGGTGTGCGAGTTCCCCGACGTTTTTCCCGAGGAATTGCCTGGATTACCTCCCCAGCGGGAGATCGATTTTGTGATCGAGGTTGTGTCTGGTACGGGACCTTTGGCGAAGGCTCCCTACCGTATGGCCCCCGCTGAGTTGAGGGAGTTGAGGGCGCAGTTGCAGGAACTGTTGGCCAATGGGTATATTCATCCTAGCTTTTCCCCTTGGGGTGCGCCCGTGTTGTTTGTGAAGAAGAAGGACGGTAGTTTGCGGCTGTGCATTGACTATCGGCAGCTGAATGAAGTGGCCATTAAGAACAAGTATCCGTTGCCGCGGATTGATGACTTGTTCGACCAGCTTCAGTCCGCACGAGTGTTCTCGCGGATTGATTTGCGGTCAGGTTACTATCAGCTGAGAATTCGCGAGTCCGATGTGGAGAAGACTGCGTTCAGTACGAGGTACGGGCATTATGAGTTTTTGGTGATGCCGTTCGGGCTCACCAATGCCCCAGCAGCCTTCATGGACTTGATGCAGAGGGTGTTTCATCCGTATTTGGACCAGTTCGTGGTCATCTTCGTGGACGACATCCTTGTCTATTCGCAGTCTGCTGAGGAGCACGCGTACCATTTGGGTGTGGTACTGCAGACATTGCGAGGTCACCAGTTGTATGCGAAGCTCAGCAAGTGCGAGTTTTGACTCAGCGAGGTGCACTTTCTGGGGCACGTGATTTCTGGTGATGGCATTTTCGTGGACCCCGCCAAGGCCGAGGCAGTAATGCAGTGGCCGAGGTCGAGGTCGGTGACGGAGATTCGGAGTTTCTTGGGGCTTGCGGGTTATTATCGCCGGTTTATCCAGGATTTTTCTCTCATTGCGACCCCGATGGCTAGACTCACGCGGAAGGATGTGCCTTTCGTCTGGTCTGAGGAGTGTGGGCAGAGCTTCAGGGAACCGAAGAGATTGCTCACCTCGGCTCCGGTGTTGGTTTTACCTTCTGGATCGGGAGGTTTCGTGGTGTGTATAGATGTTTCGGCGTTGGATTGGGTGCTATTTTGATGCAGCATGGTAGAGTGGTGGCTTATGTATCTCGGCTGCTAAAGCCCCACGAGGAAAACTACCCTTCCCATGACCTTGAGTTGGTGGCGGTGATCTTCGCGCTGAAGATCTGGAGGCATTATCTGTACGGTGATAAGTTCGAGGTGTTCACTGACCATCAGAGTTTGAGGTATGTGTTCTCGCAAAAGGACCTGAACCTCAGGCAAAAATGTTGGATGGAGTTCATGAAGGACTATGACTTCACCCTGTCTTATCAGTCGGGCAGGATGAATGTTGTCGCCGATGACTTAAGTCGGAAGGTTACGGTCAGTGCTTTGATGTTGAGGAAGTGGAGGCTCTGGGAACAAGTGCCCGAAATATCTTTCAGGCTCAAGATTCCCCAGGAGCCAGGGTTGGCGGTGCTTGCTAGTCTGACTGTCACTCCTGCTATCCGTCGTCAGGTGATAGAGGCTCAGCATGCGGACCCCGAGTTACCCCGGATTCTTGCGATGGCTGACGTGGAGCTCGGCGAGGACGGTGCTGCGAGGTTTCGTGGCAGGTTGTACGTCCCAGCGGAGGAGCAAATTCGTCGTGCGGTGCTGCGCGAGGCTCATGGGAGCAGGTACACCGTACAGCCGGGTGCGGCGAAGATGTATCGGAACTTGCGGAGGCAGTTCTGGTGGCCTGGCATGAAGAGAGATGTTGCCGAATTTGTGGCCAGGTGCCTGATCTGTCAGCAGGTGAAGGCGGAGCATCAGCGACCAGACGGTACTCTCCAACCCTTGGATGTTCCTACTTGGAAGTGGGACCATGTGACCACGGATTTTGTGGTGGGGTTGCCGAGGACCCCGACTGGGCAGGACAGTATCTGGTTGCTGGTGGATCGGTTGACGAAGGTGACGCGGCTGTTGCCGGTCAAAGTCAGCTGGAACGTGTCCAAGTTGGCTCGTCTTTATGTGGAGCGGATCGTGCCGTTGCATGGGATTCCTATTTCGATCGTGTCGGATCGGGATCCACGCTTCACTTCTGGATTCTGGAGGAGTTTCCAGCGAGCTCTTGGCACGGAGTTGGCTTTTAGCTCGGCGTATCATCCTCAGTCAGATGGCCAGTCTGAGAGGACCATTCAGACTTTGGAGGACATGCTGAGATCTTGCTGCCTGGAGTGGCAGGGGAGTTAGATTCATCACCTACCGTTGGTGGAGTTTGCCTATAACAACAGCTATCATTCGAGCATCGGCATGGCTCCCTATGAGGCTTTGTACAGGCGTCCTTGTCGGACTCCACTCGATTGGTTCGAGGTGGGTGAGCGTGTTTTGACGGGATCGGAATTGGTGCAGCAGTGTGTGGATGTCGTGCACCTAGTTCGTCAGAACATGTTGGCGGCCCAGAGTCGGCAAAAGAGCTTTGCTGACCGTAGGAGGCAGCCCCTCGAGTTCGCCGTGGGCGATCATGTGTTCTTGAGAGTTTCTCCGATGAAGGGGGTGATGCGTTTTGGACGGTGTGGGAAGCTGAGTCCCCGCTATATTGGTCCTTTCGCAATTGTGGAGCGCATCGATGAGGTTGCTTACCGGTTGCAGTTACCTCCTGAGTTGGCGTCGGTGCATGACGTGTTTCACGTCTCGATGTTGCGGAAGTATATGCCCGATGACTCTCATGTGCTCGAGTTTTCCGTTTGGCCTGAGGTGACTCCAGATCTTTCTCTCCCTGTGGACACCGAAAATTGCACATCCAAATGCCGCGCTCGGCCCAGCACCAACAACGGCCCCGAGTGAAGAAACCCCGGAGAAATCAAGCACAAGAGGCCCCACGGCCCACGGGCCTCGAAGAAAATCAAATGGGCCACGACTCGTGCTCACAATGGGCTTAAAATTGCCCATTTAGCCCTACAGCGGCACGCCCTTTAGGCTTTCAGCGGCACACCCTCGGGGGGGGTTCAGCGGCACACCCCCAGGGGGGTTCAACGGCACACCCCCAGGGGGGTTCAACGGCACACCCCTTTGGGGTTCAGCGGCACACCCCCTTTGGGGTTCAACGGCACGCCCCCTGGGGGGGTCTTCAGCGACACACCCCGTAGGGTCCCCAGCGGCACGCCCTTCAGGCCGTTCAACGGCACGCCCATCCGGGGCTCCAGCGGTACGCCCTTTTGGCACTACAGCGGCACGCTTGTTCAGCCCTTCAACGGCACAGTGGTGAAGTTCTTTCAACGGGCGACGTGAGGCCCATGCCCTACACATCCTTGGCGCGTAGTGGAGCCATCTGAGGTGGCAGCCGATCGTTGGGCCACGTGGCCTAGTCCACTGACAGCCAGGACAGGCAGGTCAAACCTCATGATCACGGGCCACTTCCCGCTTCGGCGGCCGTGCTCGAAGGCTCCCGCCGCCCGGGGTATAAAAACCCCTCCTCTTCATTTCAAAGGGGGGGACAGACGGAGGGACATACACAGACGAACACACAGAGGGGGAGAGCCTCCGACAGTAGAAGACACACACACAGGAGAAAGAGGTAGAGAGAGAGGAGAAGAAGTGGCCCTCCCGGCCTGAGCTCCATCCGACGGCCACCGGGAAGAAACAAGAGTAAGAGAGAGAGAGCTTGTTGTATTGGGGGAGAGGGTTGGGAACGGTAGCCTATGTCTTAGGCCCCAATATTTTCTCCCATCTTGTATTTCATTCCTCCTCTCGTTCTCCGTCTTGGAGTCTTTTCCTTTTGTCCATGGCCTCATTTGGGCATTTTCTCTTGTAATATGCATGTAGGGATACGGTCCTTGGCATCCCACGAATGGAAACAATCACCCTCCTTGGGCTTTTTCCCGCTATTTCTGTTGGTTTGATCCTGCCTTCATAGTGCATGTAGTGTGTTACCCGTTTCCTCCGTTCCTCCGGTTTCTTTTGAGCCACCACATCAACGTGATGCCTCCCCTTTAAAGCCTGGCTTTGTGAGTCCTTCATTCACTTCCAATAGCCCTCCCTCCTTTTCTGGGATAAGCTGCAAGCCCACACACACTTGGCCCTTTCAATCCTCTGGTAATGCATCACTTTGGCCCCTGACCGACACACTTGCCTTGGCCCTCAGCGGCACACCCAATTGCCCTCAGCGGTACACCCCTATTGGCCCTCAGCGGCACACCTTGTCCAGCCCTCAGCGGCACACCTCATTTGCCCCCCCCAGCGGCACACCCTTCAGCCTCTCAGCAGCCCACTCCTTGGCCTCGCCTCCGAGCCCCTTCCTTCACGTTTTCCGAGGTTATATAAAGGTGTTGCTCCCCCGGGGGCCCACCTTCAGTTGTCGGGTCCCGCCACCCCATGTGGGCGCGTTCCCTTTATCTCACTTACGCCCCGGGTCAAGGGGAGATGCTGCCGAATTTTTTTTGTGAGAAACCAATAAACAATTAAAAAAGGCAAAAGGAGGCAACAAATGAACAGCATAATTAATGAAATCTTCCAACTCGTCGAGCCCCACCCCCCCCCCCCCCCCCCCCCCCCGCCGGCATCACAACTAAAACTGAACCGAACTAATTGACTACCCGGCAGCCCGAACGTCCGATCCGCAAGAAAAGAGACCGAACCGAACCAAGAAAATAAACACGGGAGGAACTTTGTATAAACTACACGAGAGTTAAGAAAAGAAGAAAAGAAAAGCCTTAAAACAAATAGTTGAAAACTGATCGAGTCTCCATCCTCACGCCCTATTGGCCTTCAGCGGTACGCCCTATTGGCCTTCAGCGGTACGCCCCCTTGACCTTCAGCGGTACGCCCCATTGGCCTTCAGCGGTACGCCCCCTTGGCCTTCAGCGGCACGCCCTCATTGGCCTTCAGCGGTAGGTCCCATTGGCCTTCAGCGGTACGCCCCCTTGGCCTTCAACGGCACGCCCTCATTGGCCTTCAGCGGTACGCCCCATTGGCGTTCAGCGGTATACCCCCTTGGCCTTCAGCGGCACGCCCTCATTGGCCTTCAGCGGCACACCCTTATTGGCCTTCAGCGGTACGCCCCATTGCCCTTCAGCGGCACACTCCTCCTGGCCCCTTCAGCGGTACACTCCTTCCCTTCGCCGGTACACCCTCAGCCGCTGTATAGACTTGAGCCAACCAATGTACAGACTTGGCCAGTGTATAGACTTTGGCCAGTGTATAGACTTCACACTCCAATGTATAGACTTAGCCAGTGTTTAGACTTGAGCAGTGTATAGACTTTACGCCCCGACGTATAGACTTTGAGCCATTCGATGTATAGAGACTTTGAGTAGCCAACGTATAGACTTCGAGCCTGGGGAACGTATAGACTTTACACCACCCTCCCTCCTTCACCGACACACTCTCCAGCGGCATGCCTTTTTCAGCCCCCAGCGGTACGCCCCTTTGGCCTTCAGCGGTACGCCCTTTGGCCTTCAGCGGTACGCCCTTTCTAGCCCTTAGCGGCACACCCCAGCCCTCAGCGGTACACTCCCGTTTTCCCCTTCGCCGGCACGCTATACATATTCACATATACAACCTGACAAGGGCACTAACAATAGCGAATGAATCAATAAAAATTATGATAATTAAAGGACTCTGAATGCCCAACATTAATCACGATAAAAGAAGTGGGAGGGGTAATAATAAATAAATAATAACACTAAGAACAATCATGAATGAAAGAAGAGAAATCATCCCGAACGAAGACACGAATAAACAGTAAACATCAGATCAGAAATCCCAGAAGGTATGACTAACAAAACCCCAGATAAAAGACGGACGCTAAGGCCCACACTGCAGTCTTCTCTCCCCCCGGGATCCTAGGCAAAAGGGAATAATAACGCCGCCCTTTCAGGTCGAGCCCGAGTCTCGGGAATCACCCCGATATGGCCAGGCTTTGATCTAACCTCGGGCCGACATCCTAATCGGACCGGATTTATTTTCTCGTTCCGGATATCTTCCAAATCTTCATTAAAAATTGACGCATGTTCGGCAGACATTTGAAAGGATCTACCCCAATTTTCTCATCGTGACTCCGCCGCGGACCCGTGTCCGAATGCGAAAAGGTCCCCGAGTGACCGACGTGGCCGATAGTTTATGGCCCCAATATAACCCTCAGCGTGATCTATTCCCAACCTCTCTTGCACAATTAGTGTTATTCTTTTCGGCCGCGGGGCCCCTAATTTCGGCAATTAATCAAGGGTATTCCCTCGTGTGGGGGATGTAAATGACGTCGTGACCTTCATGGCACGGCGGGATTCGGTCCCGACACGAACCACACAACCGTCTGACGGAGTCAGATCGAGCGCACCATGGGCTCTTCGGAGCCCGAATAAATCGTCACCTCGGTGACTGGCACGCCCACGCACTCAACAAAACGAACAAACCGACGAGAGAATGGAGAGAACATGAGAAGTGCCGAAAAGTGCGTCCACACTCCCAGAGTTTCCGATCCGCGTGGAGGATAGGCGAGAGCAGCGCCTGCGGAACAAGGTCATTCCCTTGGTGAAGGTCGTGTGGCAACGGCACTCTAGTGGTGAGGCCTCGTGGGAACGTGAGGACGAGATGCATCAGCAGTACCCGTATCTGTTTGAGTGAGTCTTCCTCTTCTTTCCCCTTTGGTTGTTCTCAATTTCGAGGACGAAATTCCTTAAGGGGGGAGGGCTGTAATATCATGGACCTTTTGGATCCTTCTTCATGGGTCCCGGATCTGGTTTTCGGAGCGTCTGGCTCTGTTGTGTCCGAAATTTCATTTCGGACATCTTTCGTGTTCGGATCGGCGCGATCCGGAGTCATTTCGGAGGCCCGGAGGCGTTCCGCGGCTTTTTTCGCTTGTGTTTTTCGATTCCCGGTGTGTGTTTCGGCTCTTTCTTCTGAAGCTCGCTACGAGCGAACCGGGCGGTTCACCCGGGCACGAGTGGTACCGTTGCGATCGGTGCGTTCCGAGGATTCCGGAAATATAATTTTCTATTTTTCGGTATTTTTCAAAAAAATCGGATTTTCTATATATTCCTATTTCTTTTCTTTTTCTTTTCCTCTTTCTCTTTCTTCTTCTTCTTCCTCCTTCCTTCCCCAACCGTGACCGCCCTCCTCTCTCCCTCTCTCTCCCATTCGGACGTGGTGAGCCCCTCCCCGGCTGTGGACGGCGGCAGGGCGACGGCGCGGACGCGTGGGTGGCGGCGAGCGTGGGAAGCGTGGGGAGGCGAGCTCGTGGGCGTGCGGCAAGCGTGGGAAGCGTGGGGAGGCGAGGTTTCTAAAAGCGTTCTTCGTGGTTTGTGGACGATCCGGCGGAGCATTCACTCCATTGAGGTAGGGTGACGTTCCTTAGCCTCTTACCGTTCGTTTCCGTGATTTGTAGGCCGTGGGGAGGCCGAGAGAGGCTTGTTTGAGCGGGTTTGGGGTTTTCCATGATTTGGGGAGAGCTCGCCCGATCTACGGTTTTAGCCCGCTATTTCATGTTTTGGTGGCTTAGAAGCATGCTAGGGGTCCTTAGGGGTCATTCCCCTTGATTTCCCCCTCTCCGGTGGAGGCATGGGGGCGTGGTTGGAATTTTTTAGGCGTTTCCACCGTTTTCGGGCGCGGACTGAGAACGCGCTATACTCCAGTAGCGCGTTCTTGATGGTCGCGCTGCCCCGATGGGACGCGTTCATCGGAGAAGATGAACAGTAGGGCGGTTCTAGTCGCGCTAGGGGTCCCTAGCGCAATCTGCCTTGTCGCGCTAGGGGTACCTAGCGCGACCTGCCTTGTCGCGCTAGGAGGCTCTAGCGCGATCTTCCCTGTCGCGCTAGGGGGTCCTAGCACGTTCTTCCTTGTCGCGCTAGGGGTCCCTAGCGCGATCTGTCCTGTCGTCGGGTGTTCCTCTTGGGCCGTGTGTGTGTCCTGGACACCCCGTGGAGTTCCGGGACCGTGCCTTTGGGTGTCCGGAGGTTCCGTTTGCCTTGGTCATGCATTTGGCTGTGGGCGGTGCGTCCGTTTCTTCTCCGACCGTGGTCACCATGCGATGGTGATGGTACGTGGGACGGCCCCCGTACTTCGTCAGGTTCAGACGTTGTTTTCCGTGGTCTTGAGAGTCTACTCCTTCAGTGACCCTCCACTAGTCGTAGCCCACCAGTACGAGGTGCTGGTCTCACCTGGGAGTGGTGTACGGGCATTCACCTTTGAGACGGTTTGTGGACCGGTTACTGTAGTCCCCTCGTCGGTAGCCAGAGTCCGGCTACGGGGGAAAATCGGTCAGAGGACCAGACCTAGTGACGCAAGGTCTGTGTGTGCACACGTGGTTGGGGGCGGTTGGACCCACGTCGACGGGCGTGACCCCAGCTAGTTACTTATTTGTGGTTACTTGTACGGTGTCTGCGCCTCGGGTAGGACCTACCACGTCAGGCGGTTCACCTGCGGCGCGGTGTAAGACGTCAGGGGACGCTACCGGCTGTGCTTCTAGCGGGTGGTACTCCTGTCGAGTACGGAGTGACAGACTGTCAGTCGTGTGTTTTCGACCTTCGGGTTTTGCGGTTCGACCGTTGAGTTTCGGTCTCGTACCGTGGCACGTGTGTCGGTTTGCGTGCTGTAGGGCCAGGTTCTGTAGAGTACAGGGCTTTCCTTTCCGAGGTACTTTCCTACCACTAGTGTAGTGGTTTCTCGTTTTACGAGGTAGGGTTCTAGTGATCCCTACTGAGTCTTATTCCGAGACTCATTCCCTGCGTGTTTTCACCGTGTTTCAGGTGAGGCGCCACCTTCGGGGAGCGCGTCAGGAGTGCAGCGTGGTGCGGGTGCCCAGAGGTAGTGCCAGAGGTCAGAGCCGGGGTATGCCCCGTGTAGCTGTACTTTTCTTTCTTGTCACTGTACTAGTCGTGAACTACTGTTACTGTTGTTGTTATTTGATTGTGGACCATGTAAAATGTTAATTTATTTCCTGCTTAATATTATAACTGTTTAATTTCTGCGATTATTTGTGATACTTGTGTAGTCTCCACACCATCCTTTTAACCCTTCCGAGTCTTCGGGCTCGTGGGTGGCGGTGCGAGTCTCGGGTTATCGGGCCTTCCCGGTAATCGGATTCTCGGGTCGTTACAAGACCTCTCTTAGAATTTTCCATCCTAAACCTTTTGAGGATAGTGTCTATGTACATGGATTGGGATAATCCTAGCATCCTTTTAGATCTATCTCGATAGATCCTTATGCCCAGCACATAGGATGCTTCTCCTAAATCCTTCATGGAGAAGGTCTTGGATAACCAAGACTGAGTTGATGTCAACATCCCTACATCATTCTCAATGAGTAAGATGTCATCAACATAAAGGACCAAGAAGGTCACAGAGCTCCCACTGACCTTCTTGTAAACATAGAGTTCATCTTCATTCCGAATGAAGTTGAAAGATTTGACAGCCTCGCCAAATCTTAAGTTCCAACTTCTATATGCCTTCTTTAATCCATAAACGGACCTTTGAAGCTTGCATACCTTATTAGGATGTAGCTTGGAGGTGAATCCTTCAGGCTGTACCATGCACACCTCTTCTGACAGATTTCCATTAAGAAAAGCTATTTTCACATCCATTTGCCAGATCCCATAATCCAGGTATGCAGCAATGGCAAGGAGAATTCTGATTGACTTAACCATGGCTACCGGTGAAAAAGTCTCGTCATAGTCAATGCCTTGCCTTTGACGATATCATTTCGCCACTAGTCTAGCCTTGTATGTGTCAACCTGTCCATCTGCACTGATTTTTCTATTGAAAATCTATTTGCAGCCGATAGGGACCTTCCCTTCGGGTACATCAACTAAGTTCCAAGCTTTATTGGTGTACATGGACTGAATCTCTGAATCCATCGCCTCTTGGCATTTCTCGGAGTCCGCACTACGGATTGCATCCTGGTACGATTGAGGATCATCATCATCATCGATACATACCTTAGAGGACCCCTTTGAGACATGTCTAATATATCTCTCAGGTTCTCTCGGTAGTCTACCAGATCTCCGAAGTGTCAGTGTTTCACTCTGAATAGGATCAACCGATACAGTCTCATCTAATAAGTTTGTGTCTATGGGTTGTGGTTCTTGGACCTCGTCCAATTCTATCTGACTCCCACTGTTTTTCTGGAGTAGATATTCTCTTTCTAGAAATACAGCTCTCTTAGCCACTAAGACCCTTTGCTCAGAAGGGGGATAGAAATAATATCCAAACGTCTCCTTTGGATATCCCACAAACCTACACTTATCGATTCTCGACTCAAGCTTGTCACTATCGTTCTTCTTTACATGAGCAGGACACCCCCAAATTTTAATGTGATTAAAATTTGATTTCCTGTCCTTCCATATCTCATATGGCATAGAAGGAACTGATTTACTTAAGATCATATTCAATAAATAAGCCGCAGTCTCAATGCATAGCCCCAGAGAGATAATGGTAGTCTTGACATAGACATCATAGATCGGACCATGTCTAACAAGGTCATGTTTCTCCTTTCGGATACACCATTGTGTTGTGGTGTATACGGTGGAGTCCACTGAGAAACAATTCCATTGTCTTTAAGATAAGAAGTGAATTCATGGCTAAGTATTCACCTCCTCTATCCGATCGAAGAGCCTTAATACTCTTGCCAGTCTGTTTCTCTACTTCATTCTTGTATTCCTTAAACTTCTCAAAGGCTTGTGATTTATGTCTCATTAAATACACATAGTCGTATCTTGAGAAGTCATCAATAAAAGAAATGAAATAGAGATGACCCCCTTTCGCCTCCATGGACATGGGTCCACACACATCCGAGTGTATGAGCTCGAGAAGGTCAACAGTCCTCTCACCATGTCCACTAAAGGAGCCTTGGTCATTTTTCCCATGAGACACGACTCACAGGTATCAAATGGCTTGTATTCGAACGAATTCAAATACCCATTTGAGTGTAAGTGAGAGACTCTTTTCTCACCTACATGACCAAGTCTGCAATGCCATAGATATGCAGAATTCACTTCATCAACATTAGAAACTTGCATAACATTAGAACATGTATCCAATACATAAAGACCATTGACTAATGAACCATAGGCTATATTCAAACCATTATTCATTATAGAGCACCCAGTGCTATTAAAAGTCAATGTATATCCAACGTTATACAAACCAGAGATTGAAATAATGTTCTTAATAATATTAGGAACATAATAACAGTCATTCAGCTCCAGAATGACTCCTGAAGGTAAACTGAGGCGTACAGTCCCAACAGCTTTAGCAGAAACTAAAGCTCAATTGCCCATCCTCAGTTCAATCTCCTTTTTGCCCAGTCGACTTCTATTTGCCAGCACCTGCACAGAGTTCCAGATATGAGATGCACATCCAGTATCCAATACCCATGATGTGGATTCCATATATGACAAATTAAGGTCTATGACAAAAATACCTTCATTTAGAATTGCCTTGCAATTCCTTTTCCAATGCCCTGTTTCCCCGCATCGAAAACACTTGTCTTCTTTTTCATTCTTGTTGCCCTTCCCTTTGTCAACCTTGGCGAGTTACTTACCCATGGCTTTTTCTTTCCCTTCCCTTTGTTACTTATGGTGGATATTTGGGTGGCCTTCCTTTTCTTGTTGGCCCGGCCAACAATCATTACAAACGAAGATAGTTTATCTTTCTGCATGGTTCCTTCAGCACTCTTTAACATGTTGAGCAGCTCTGGGAGAGTTGCTTCAATCCTGTTCATGTTAAAGTTCATGATGAAGGAAGAAAATGAATCGGGCAATGACTGGAGTATAAGATCAATGCATAGTTCAAGATCCAACTTGAACCCCAATGCATTGAGTCTTTCAATCCACTCCATCATTTTCAGTACATGGGCCTGTACTGATGAACCCTCAGACATCCGTGTCCTGAAAAGCCTTTTTGAGATATCATATCTCTCAATCCTACCCTGCTCCCCGAAGAGTTTGCGTAGATTGAGAAGTATGCTTCTACAATCAGTCTTTTCAAATTATCTCTGTAACTCGGGAGCCATAGAGGCCAACATGTAACATTGGGCAAGGGAGGAGTCCTCAGACCATTTGACATAAGCCAGTAACTCGCCCTCGTCGACATCAGGAGCTGGCTCAGAATGAACCGTGTCCAACACGTAGGCAATCTTTTCGGCGGTAAGGACTATGCGTAGATTACGCAGCCAATCCGAGTAGTTCGGTCAAGTTAATCTATTTGTATCCAAGATGCCGCGGAGGGGGTTGGACGATGACATTATAATCTGGATAAGAAATAAAAGACAACTTAGCATGTGTTCATATTCTAACTTAGATGTGGTTTTCTATCTTAGTTAGTCCCACTATTTTTCGATCGAACTATATAACCCTCAGTATATAGAACGGGAGATCAGCGAGATCAACCTAGTGGGTCGGAATCCCAACGAGACTGATGTACGACCTTGTGGAAAGCACAACAAGCCATACACCATCTCAAGGGCAGTCAACAGGCACTTGCATCTAATGCAATATCCGATATTCGGCCCCCGAGAAATCATCCCCTTGTGGAAAGCACAACAAAGGATATTCTCGGTTAGATCTAACCATCATTACAACATAGCAATGAGTTCATGACCCGACCCTTGTGGAAAGCACAACAAGGCCGAGTTCAATTCTCCACCCTATTGAGGCCGAGCCTTGGAGTTTAATCACGCCCCCAAACTCATGGACCTTGTGGAAAGCACAACAAATCATGAAATGAAGACGTTCATTCACTCCATAATGATGGAGGGCCACGACGACTCCTAGAGCCACGCTCACCAGATCTAAAATTTAATCGCGAGGGAATTTAATTTTATCTTGATCTCATCCTAGGTGGTAATATAAATATATCCAATATATTTACCGTACCTAGTAGTTTGCACAAAATAAATGCATCTAATGCAAAATTAAAATGCAAGTGATCATGGACTTTAACCCTAATGTAACTAAGGCATCGGCCCGCTTCCGAAGCAGCTGGATCGTCCTCGTCGGGTGTGCTCCGCACTTTCAAACTCCAACGTCGCAGTAATTACAACTTTTACACAGCACGCAGGCCGGAAAAAATGTAAATTACATATCAATAAAATTCCAGAAGCCCTTAGGGCGAGTACAACAATGGAGGAAGATAGAAGTACATTAGAATTTTAACAGAGAGAGAAAGGAGGTTCGCAGACCCCAATTAATTACATTAATCCAAGTCCATGATCACTTGCCAACCCATTCAAATAAAATCAATCAAGGTTATTTTCTGAAAATAATCCTTACTTTTGAATTTAAAAATGGATGTGCAAACAAAAACATGCTAGCTTTGTTTAATTTTAAAAATCGAAGCAGGATTAACTAAAATTAAACACACAAGCAAGCCAATACAAGGTAAATAAAGTAAATCACGTAAAGAACCATCATTTTCCACAGGGGCATGTAATTGAGATAATTATTTAAATTAAATTCAAATTTAATTATCTAATAATTAAATTTAAATTCAAATTTAAACATGTCAATAATTTAAATTTAAATTCAAACTAATTATCCAATAATTTTGTTTGAAAGTAAATTTAAAATAATGCAATTATCCATAATTAGTAATATTCTAAAATTTAAAATTTGAATTTAACAATTATCTAATAATTAAAATTCAAATATTTGAATTTTCTACATTTAACTTTAATAAAATTTAAATTTTAAAATTTTAATTATCTAATAATTAAAATTTTAAAAATTAAAATTTACTGAAGTAAGTTCAATTATTACCATTTTATCTCAACGTAAATAGTAAATATCTCACCTCGGTAAATTCAAAAGAGTTAAAAAAAATTTAACAGTTGACATTTACTATTGAGATAACACAATTAACCTACGAGATAAAATTCTATTTAATTTACTGTGTATTTTTATATATATATCATATATATATATGTATATATTTGAGCACAATAAATTAAAAAAATTTAAAAGTAAATTTTTTAAATTAAAAAAAAATTTGGCGCGGGCCCGCCCCTCGCGCGGGCGTTGATTTACGGGCCCGCGCCCGCAACGCGGGTCAGCGCCGGCGGGCGCTGACTCGCAGGTGCCGCGTGCGCCGCCCTCGCGGCGCACGCGGCCGGCGCACCGCACCCAGGGCCAGTCCGCCCAAATCGGTCCAAAAAAAATTTTTTTTAATTTTTTTTTAAAAATTTTACTCCAGCGATGCCCAGCATCCTGGAAGAAGCGAGATGCCTAGTATCCCCTTCTACAATTAATAATTGAAGGATTTAATGCCCCTAAAACACGGTTCTAAACGGTGATAAAACACCGACCAGTGCGTCAACCTGTCTCTGATACCACTGTAAGGTTTCGTACAACACTATCGGGCAACGCAGCGGATAACAAAAAATTATTTTGTCCGATCCGGTGCTATGGAATCCTAGATCTGTGCTCTAATCGGTGTTTCGATGCCCTAAACCGCTTAATTACGGGTTGGGTATTTATACCTTGCGCGGAACGACGTTGTCCGCAAAGTCCGATGCAGAATACCGAGCCGCACAGATGTACGGCCTCTAGAGTAGATCCACACGGATCCTTGCACAGCGACGGGACCCCCCGGCACGACCTTCCCCGACCCTTTCACCTTCTGGAGAGAGAGAGCAAGAGAGAGGAAGGGGGGAGGAGCTAATCCTCCTCTTTAGGCCTAATGCTTGATTAGCCAAAGAGAGGTTCAAATGAGCTCACGTAGGTGCTATATATATAGAGTTTGGTCCTTTTTGAAAAGGGCTCCAAAAGACCAAAACTGTATATATATCATATCTTATATTATACATATGTATTAAGCCCCATTTACACTCCTTTCCAAAAGGAACAAAAAGGGAAATAATACATACATTTGTATAATAATAATCCGTCACCCAAGAATCCATTGTGTGTGATCCTCTAGATCCATAGTTACTCTAGTTTAAGGCCCATTAACTTCTAATTCCCAATTAGAAGTAAATTAAACGTATTCTTCGCTTCTACTAGAGTCGAATAATAGTTTAATTTATTCCGAACCTTTGAACACGTTGGGTCAAGCAAATCCGCGTGATCCTAGAGGACGCCGGGTTTAAATCAGCCTGTCTGGTACCTGTAAGTCCACATTTACCGCATCGATATAATCCATCGCTCCTTCTATGAGTCTGGTACGATCGAGGGTATGGTTTCTGTCAAACCCCATGATCGTGCCATTTGACTATGACCTCCTTAAAGTGTATGACGTCCGTTCTAAACGAACTCACACGACCCTGGCCAGGGATTTAACGGAGCGTCAATGTCATGACCCATTAACTGTCTGATATATACCCGACAGTGAGCGATCCCCTCTTGACCATTGATGATCTTCACACGTATCCTGGAGTGGTTAATGACTCGACAACTCATGACTTATGGTTAAAGTCACTTAGCTAAGTAATTAAACCATTCCAGTCCTCGTGTAAGATCCGATCAATGTCTCAGGTCAAAGGATCAACGATGCTACTGAGACAGTTGGATCTTCAGTTGACATTAGGTATAATCAACCATCTGAAGATCCAATAGCGGATCAGTTCAGTGTACATCCTCCAAGGACATACACCTACACATATGTGTTGGTGCCCCGCACCAATGACCATGAGACTGGTCACTGACACATCATGTGTACTGGTTTAATAGGTAATCAAAGTCCCCGAGTGATTACCCTCCAACCAGGAACAGTTTAAGGTATGTGTTCATGTAAAGTCAGTCTCATAATCGAGATCCCATCTCGAGTTGAATTTACAACCACATATCCTAGGGACAACGTAAAGTGACACAATCGCATATTTACGCTCAAATATCACTTTATTAATAATGAACAAGATCGTATATATATCGGGTCTACCCGACCCTAAATTGGCCTGTAGCACACCAACACTAACAGGTCCATCTTTCGGTAATGCTCGGGGTCCAGTTTCACCAACTATTAGAGGTGTTGGCCGAGAGGTGGGTAACCATTTTCCGACCGCTACACTTTTTGGTATCGTTTATGAAAAATCGAAACAAGAGTCATGGCACCAAGGACCAGCTAATACAATGTTGGCAACCGGAGAGGCATGATGAGTACCCTCCAGGTGTCTCGGGGAGATGCCAGTGACCACATATCTCAGGGAGAGCACCATCAAACCTCTGCCCACTCCACGGCTGAGGAACTGGTTGACATTAAGCGTCAGCTCCAAGCTTTGACGGAGGCCTAGTAGGGCCTCGTCGACCGACAGGTAGAGCAAGACCGTGCCGCCACTGTCGCCCCTGCACCAAGGAGCAAGGCCCCGTCGGGGGTAGACGATCGAGGGCCCTTGGTCGCCTCTGTGGCACGGACACTCTGTGGGCACCAATACTCCCAACGTTGCTCGTAGAGCCCCCTGCACTCCAACCCTGGCATCGCTCGACGACTGCGATGCTATGACGACGTCGAGCACGAGTTCGAAGGGAAAGTGCGCTACCTAGACGACATAATCCAGGCGGCCACGATGAAGGGTCTAGTCGACGATGACGTCGACTTTCAGGCCCCCTTCTCTCAGAAAATTTTGGAGGCTCCTATCCCTCTGAAGTCCTAGTTGCCGCCGTTCACCCCGTATGACAGCACTACTGACCCAGCCGACCACCTCCATAGCTTCGAGTCCAATCTGGTTTTCCACCGGGTCTCGGATGTTGTAAAGTATTTGGTCTTTACCACCACGTTCCGAGAGAACGCTTGGAGTGGTTCAAATCCCTCCTGGCAGGATCTATCGCTTCCTTCCAACAAATGAAGCGGATGTTCAAGGAGAACTTCCTTGGCTGTGAGAAGGAAACTCGGTCTGCCGTCACTCTGCTCACCATCAAGCAGGGAAGTGACGAGCCCCTATGGGAGTTTGTCGCCCGCTTCCGAAAGGAAACCCTCCGCGTCCCCCGTCTCGACGTCAGCATCGCCACCACTGCGCTGGCCCAGGGGATGCGGAACCACATTCTCCGCTGTTCCTTAGGGGTCCAGGTCCCCACTACCATCATGGAGCTCCTCGCCCTGGCGCAGAAGCACGCCAGTTGCTAGGAGAGTACCACCGCCCTCGGTTGGGCCACCGAGGGCGACCAGGCCGAGCGGAAGCGATCGGCCGACCACCCCAGGTTCGATCGTGACAAGAGGGAGCACCACGACCAAGACGGGCCTAGAGGGAGGACTGCCCCCAAGTAGTACACTCCCCACACTGCTCCCCCGGACCAAATCCTCATGGAGATCTGTGAGGAATCGTTCCTCCGTTGGCCGCCCAAGTTGAAGAGTGACCCTCGTAGGAGGAACTCCAAGAGGTACTGTCGCTTCCACTGTGATTACAGCTGTGACGACCCGGATTCCGGATACCAGGTGCACCCGGTAAGTAGCAACCCTGATAAATAAAATAAATTAAAATGGATTAAAAGATTTAGTAAATAAACGAAAGAGCTAGGAATAAAAATAATTAAACCCTGATGAAAATAACGCCTTAGATATAGGCGCTACTTTACAAGAAAACGCCCTCACCTAAGGCGTGAATTAAAGAAAGGACGCCCAAATAATAAGGCGTCAAATTTCAAACGACCAAAAATAAATAAAAAGGGCAGGTTTGCATAACGTCCTTTGAATGGACGCGTTTTAACAAGAAACGACGCTTGACCAGGCGTCAATTTAAATTCGATGCCCTGACCTAGGTCGTTAATTTAGTTTGAGTTTCGTTCGACCTAGAAGTCTATCCAGGGTAAGTTGATAACTATGAGAAAGAGTTCAAATGTAGTAATAACTCTATCATGGAAGTGTTACTACCAATCGAACACTAACTCTATTAGGATCACCTAAATCCTATAAATAACCTACTGCTTGAACCGTGAACGCTATTTGGCGTTCGGACTATTCTACGGTAGGTGAAGAACCAAGGTTCTTTCTTCTTCTTTTCTGTTTACGATTGTATGAAGAACATTAACAGGTTCTTCGTCTTCTCTTCTTACAGGTTAAGAAGATTCACATTGTGAAGAACGAAAGGGTAAGTTCTTCTTTCTTCCACCTTCAATCAAGTATTATGAAGATAATACTAATGATTGTATATATATGTTCTCTGTAGGAGTCATCATAACCTACTGAAGAATTGAGGGTTCTTCATCTGCAACCTATTACTACCCTTGCTGCTGCTGTTAGGATCGAAAGCTTCAAAAAGACTCTGTTTATAAAACAGAGTATCATTTTTCCCAGAACCTACATCTGTTCATCCGTCAGTTTATCATCATCAAGGTAGGTTTTCTCAAGCATTGTAGCCCAAATCACCATAATAACTATGTTAAACCATATATATTAGTTCATGCATGTAGTTTTCACGAGTTTTAAAGGTTCTATTGTTGGAAAGAAACGCCCTTTTCAAGGGCGCTAATTTTATACGCGACCCAGACTAGGGCGCTATTTAAATAAACGACCCTGACAAGGTCATCAATTCAAAAGATTTGACGCCCTGTACACAGACGTTAATTTAATTACCTGATAATTACCCATGTGAATTAGTCCAATATTCACTTAAACATGATTCTAAACCAGTGCATAATCATTAATCCTGATATTATCCTGTCATGACCATATCTCGTTTTCTGGAAATTTCAATACTTGAAAAATTGTAAATTCTTGAAATACACGACCCTGTATAAGTCGTCTCTCACTCAACTAACGCCCCTGTTCAGGGCGTGAATTGAAAAGTAACGCCCATGTCCAGGGAGTGTTTCTGATAAATTACTGAAAATATATATATTCTGCAAAAATAGTGGTAAAGAATGAACGACCATTGTATACGTCGTCAAATTTAATTAAACGCCCCTTATAAGGGCGCGTTTTTGGTAAAATACGGAAATATTAAAATTTTATAAAAATATAAAATAGATAAACGCCCTTACTGAAGGTGTTAACTACTTGAGTAGTGACTTTACTTAAGTCGTTATTTTCCTGTAAAGATGTTTTTACCCTGTTTCTGATAACCGATGGTTTCAGTATATATATATAGATGTATATCGGCACTATATCTCCACTCCGTGAGTATAGTCCCACGTTTCATGATGTTTTATCGATCACCCTCAACTCTCATTGACATACAAGCTCTCCATTGGACATTTCGTTCCTTTAGACTAGCGAGTTAGTCATAGAGACCTCCGTAAGACTCCTCGTACCTTAGATTCCCTCAAGGTCGACTGAGCTGGTTGTACCCTAAAAACCCATTACACTATTGAATGCCATGTCACTCTAAAGAAACATGGTATACCGGCCCTTATGATATGCAAAGAGTATATCATGAGAATTCTTAATGGGATGATGATATCATGCCATTTGTTGATGTTCTTGTAGACCTCAATTCTATAAATAAGAATGAGGGTATCTTACCTTTGATATACTGTTCA
This sequence comes from Amorphophallus konjac, assembly GCA_022559845.1. NCBI lineage: Eukaryota > Viridiplantae > Streptophyta > Magnoliopsida > Alismatales > Araceae > Amorphophallus > Amorphophallus konjac. Next base: position 455,850,097 of record CM040122.1, on the reverse strand, counting down.
TGTGGACCTCAATTCTATATAAAGAATGTCCATACACGTCATGGTACCCGAGTTAAGGGAACCTAATTCCACCTAGTTTTCATCGTTCATCGTGATTATACCGTTGTTATCACCTATCTATGTCCAATGTCGTATTTTTGGACTCCATTCTCTCAAAGTTATCCTACGTGTCTACAAGCTTAAATTGTTGAAATTTCATATTGGCTATATATATATATATATATATATATATATATATATATATATATATATAAGAGTGGATGTCAAATATACATGATAAATGCCTGCGCATATAGGGCCCGATCTGGTCCTGGGAGGAGCACCCGAAAGTACTTGTGCCTATGGGAGTTGAATGATAAGGTATCTGGCATTATACCGAGTGCATGACTAGCTTGATTGGACATTCCACACAAATCTTGTACTTGACTCGTACTTGACTTGACATGAATTGCGTGACCCGAGAAAGGGTAATTACTTATTTGCTTGATACATGATAGCCAAAGTTCTTGACATGACTTGCTAAAGAGTACTTATTTGAATATCTTGTTATCTTTTCTTGGAAGCTCATGACTAGTTCATCTTGCTGTCTTATTGATAAATTCTCTCTCTATCTTGTCGTTTTATGCAAGCATGCATCGCTACAGTACAAACATGAAAGATGTAATTATTTAAACCCCTTGCTAGCGCTTGAGATATAATTTCCTACTGAGCGTTCGCTCACTCCGTGTGTTCCCTACTTTTCAGGTAATTCCGACGACGAGGGAAGTCAATCGGATGGGGAAAGTCAAGTGTAAAAGAGCTAGAGCTTTTCCAAGTGTCATCTAGTCTTTTTCCTATTTTCTTGAGTCAACTATGTACTTTTCTTTTTTGTTTGAATAGAGTATTGGATTTGTAATAGTCTATCCATTATGAAATAAAGGATTGGGTTATCTTTCTATTTTTGCGCATCTCTGTTTTGGTGTCGAATACACTACTACTCTGATTGACATGATTGATATAAACTCGTCGCGTATATCCGAGTATCTTCCGCGCTCGGGGCGTGATAGTTTTTATGGTATCAGAGCCTAGGGTATTCAATTCCTAGGAAAAACCCAAGTCCAAGGATAAGTTTTAAACCTTCAACCAGTGAGATTGGGTAGAACCAAGGGTTAAAGTTAACATAGTATATGAGTCTTTAAATACAAGCACATATTAATCTAGTTATTATAATTGTAGGATAATGGCTGCCGAACGTGCTCAATGGCGCAACATGCAGCGTACCCTTCAAGGCATGACTCAAGTGCTGCAACAAGTAGCACAAGGAGGTGGACAACGAGCAGGAAGTCTCCACCAGACTTTCAAGAACATGAACCCACCCAAGTTCACGGGTTCTACTGATCCAGATGACGCTGAACACTGGATTAGGGAGATAGAACGTATATTCCGTGTTATGCAATGCACGGATCAGGATACAGTTTTATTAGCTACTTTTCAGTTAGAAAGGGATGCTAGATGCTGGTGGGAATCAATAGAGGCTACTATAAATCAAGATCAGGTTTCGTGGGAAGAATTCGTCGAACACTTCAACGTGAAATATTTCTCGGACCGAGTTCAGGAAAAGAAGGCTGCAGAGTTTGCCGCATTAAAACAACGATCCTTGTCAGTGGCCGAGTATGAGGCCCAATTCTCTAGATTGTCTCGGTATGCTAAGCATCTAGTTAGCACCGAGAAAATGAAGGCTAGGAGGTTTCTTAATGGGCTCAGGCCCCAAGCTATTACTCAACTGGCGCCGATGGACATTCAAGTCTACTCGGAGATAGTACGCCGAGCTCAACTATTAGAAGATGCCACGGAACTGTCTGATAGGATTCGTGGTAAGGATAAGAAGGAACAAGTTACATGTTTGGGTTCTTTTAAACCCAACTTCAAGAAAAGGCCTAGCAATGGAGGAGCATCCTCACAAGACCAAAAGTTCAAGAAGACCAAGCCCTTCTCTATCACCACTACCTCTCCAAATACAGTATGCAAACATTGTGATAAAGCGGGTCATAGAGCAGAAGAATGCTGGAGGAAACTAGGAGCATGTCTCCGTTGTGGGAGTCGTGAGCATCGGATTCCCGATTGCCCACTACTAAATAATCAAGCCGATGATGGAAAACGCCCAGTAACCAAGAATGCTCGTCTTCATGCAATCAAGGAAACCGAGCAAGTAGAAGGAGGCGGCTTAGTGGAAGGTATATTGAAAGTTTGTTCCAGGAATGCATATGTCTTAATTGATACTGGTGCATCACATTCTATTGTTTCTAAAAAGTTTGCTGACCCATTACCCCTAGAACCGGAATGGATAAAGTTAGTTTTATCTACTCCTCTGGATGATGAGACTGATATTACACATCATTACCAAAACTGCGAGGTATTGATTCATGGTCAAAATCTCCCTATTGATCTCATATGTTTAGATCTGAAAGAGTATGATGTTATACTAGGGGCAGATTGGTTATCTAAGTATCAGGCAACGGTTGATTGCCGCAATAGCAAGGTTACATTCAAGGAATTTCCAGAACTAATATTTACTAACCCCAAGAGTCGGAGTAAAAACCCTCTTGTTTCAGCTCTCCGAGCTAGCAAGCTCATCAGGAAAGGATGTACATCTTTCCTTGCCTTTGTCACAGTTAAAGAAGCTAAGGAAGCTAAGTTAGAAGACATTCCAGTGGTACAAGAATTTCCGGACGTGTTTCCGAAAGATTTGTCAGGATTACCCCCGCAAAGAGAAGTGGCCTTCACCATTGACTTAGTCCCTGGTGCTGGTCCGATTTCAAAGGCACCTTATAGGATGTCACCTGCTGAACTCAAGGAGTTAAAGGAGCAATTGATGGAACTCATTAAGAAAGGATTCATTAGACCAAGTACTTCCCAGTGGGGAGCGCCTGTATTATTTGTAAAGAAGAAAGACGGATCCATGAGGTTATGCGTCGACTATCGACAATTGAATCATCTCACTATCAAGAACAAGTATCCACTGCCGAGAATCGATGAATTGTTTGATCAAATTTCAGGATCCATGTACTTTTCCAAAATTGATCTTAGGTCCGGATATCACCAACTAAGAATCAAGGACGAGGATATTCATAAAACCGCATTCAGAAGCAGGTATGGCCATTATGAATTTGTTGTTATGCCTTTCGGACTAACGAATGCCCCTGCTGCCTTTATGCAGTTAATGAATAGTATATTCAGGCCTTATTTAGATCAATTCGTGGTGGTCTTTATTGATGATATATTGATTTATTCCAAGACCAAGGAAGAGCATGAGGAACATTTGAGGATTGCATTACAAATATTGAGGACAAATCAATTATATGCAAAACTTAGCAAGTGTGAATTCTGGCTTGAAGAAGTGACTTTTCTCGGACATGTTATATCAAAGGATGGCTTGTCTGTAGGCCCATCAAAGGTTGAAGCTGTAAGGAACTGGGAAAGACCGACCAATGCTAGCGAGATCCGAAGTTTCTTAGGACTTGCCGACTATTACAGGCGATTCATCAAGGATTTCTCAAAAATCACCATGCCACTTACGAGGTTAACTCGCAAGGAGATCCGTTATGAATGGGATGAGGAATGTGAAAGAAGCTTCCAAACTCTCAAGGATCATCTTACTACAGCTCCTATCTTAGCATTGCCAATTGAAGGAGAAAAGTTCGAGGTATACACTGATGCTTCTGGCATTGGCCTCAGGTGTGTTCTAGTGCAACAAGGGAAGGTTATAGCCTACTCTTCTCGTCAATTAAAGAAGCATGAAGAGAACTACCCCGTCCATGACTTAGAATTGGCCGCGGTAGTATTTGCACTCAAAATATGGAGACATTATCTTTATGGAGTACAGTTTACTGTATACTCCGATCACAAGAGTCTCAAATATCTTTTCTTACAGAAGGAACTAAATATGAGGCAAAGACGATGGCTGGAATATATCAAGGACTTCGACTTCAATATACAATATCATCCCGGAAAGGGTAATCATGTAGCTGATGCCCTTAGTCGAAAGTCGAGAGCACTGTTAGCCAATTGTCTGATTCAAGAATGGAAATTGCTGGAACAATTCTCTGAACTCAATATAAGCATGGACACAGATCCTAGATGTGTCACATTATCTCATATAAGCATACAGTCAGATTTATTATCTGAGATACAAGCACTTCAGGATGACGATCCTACATTAGTAGAAATCAAGGGCAGATTAGAAGGACAATCGGATTTCCAACTAACTTCTGATGGAAGATTAATGTTCAAGAATAGAACTTGTATACCGGACTGCCCAGAATTGAAAAAGAAGGTCTTAGATGAAGCTCACAGATCAAGGTATACGATTCATCCTGGATCTACCAAAATGTACCAAGATGTGAAAAGAAATTTTTGGTGGCCCAACATGAAAAGAGAAATAGGGGACTACGTATCACGCTGTCTCACATGCCAACAAGTCAAGGCGGAACACCAGAAGCCTGCTGGAAAACTACATCCTCTAGATATCCCTAAATGGAAGTGGGAGGATATTGGTATGGATTTCATCATGGGTTTATCTAAATCAAAAAGAGGACATGATGGAATATAGGTTATCATTGATCGATTGACTAAATCAGCGCATTTCTTGCCAATCAAGAGTCGATGGTCAGTTGATGTCTTAGCTGCACTATACATCAAGGAAATAGTCAGATTATATGGTATTCCTGTTTCAATCGTGTCTGACAGAGATCCCCGTTTTACTTCTCATTTTTGGAAAGGACTACAACGTTCGTTGAGAACAAGGCTTAACTTTAGTACAGCCTTTCATCCTCAAACGGATGGTCAGACCGAGAGAACAAATCAAGTAGTTGAAGATATGCTTAGAGCATGCATCACTGATTTTGATGGAAACTAGCATGATCACTTGCCTCTGGTCGAATTTGCATACAATAATAGCTACCAGGCAAGTATACAACTGGCACCTTTTGAAGCCTTATACGGAAGGAGTTGTCGATCACCCTTATTCTGGGATGAAGTTGGAGAGAAACAACTGTTAGGTCCAGAAATGGTAAGGGACACTACCGAGAAGATACAATTGATCAAAGAAAGATTGCAAGTTGCTCAGTCTAGACAAAAGGCTTATGCTGACATAAGAAGAAGAGATCTCGAATTCCAAGTTGGAGATCATGTATTTCTCAAGATATCGCCTGGACGTGGAATACGAAGATTTGGTGTTAAAGGCAAGCTTACCCCAAGATTTATCGGACCTTTTGAGATACTAGAAAGAGTTGGCGAGGTTGCTTATCGCATCGCATTGCCCCCTCAACTGTCCGAAGTACATGATGTGTTCCACATATCTATGTTGAAGAAGTATGTACATGACCCATCACATATTATTGAATATGGAGACCTAGTAATCCAGAAAGATTTGACATATGAACAGAAGCTTATGAAGATCTTAGATCGAGAAGTACGTACCCTAAGGAATAAGGTTATTCCCATGCTAAAAGTACAATGGAATAAGAATTCAGAACAAGAAGCTACATGGGAGACCGAGAAATCTATGATGAAGTAATTTCCAGACTTATTTTAGAAGGTACACACTCTACACTCTCCATATGTAAATGTATGATATAGAATTTGGGGACCAAATTCTTTTTAAGTGGGGGAGGGTGTAGCAACCCTGATAAATAAAATAAATCAAAATGGATTAAAAGATTTAGTAAATAAATGAAAGAGCTTGGAATAAAAATAATTAAACCCTGATGAAAATAACGCCTTAGATATAGGCGCTACTTTACAAGAAATCGCCCTCACCTAAGGCGTGAATTAAAGAAAGGACGCCCAAATAATAAGGCGTCAAATTTCAAACGACCAAAAATAAATAAAAAGGGCAGGTTTGCATAACATCCTTTGAATGGACGCGTTTCAACAAGAAACGACGCTTGACCAGGCGTCAATTTAAATTCGACGCCCTGACCTAGGTCGTTAATTTAGTTTGAGTTTCGTTCGACCCAAGAGTCTATCCAGGGTAAGTTGATAACTATGAGAAAGAGTTCGAATGTAGTAATAACTCTATCATGGAAGTGTTACTTCCAATCGAACACTAACTCTATTAGGATCACATAAATCCTATAAATAACTTACTGTTTGAACCGTGAACGCTATTTGGCGTTCGGACTATTCTACGGTAGGTGAAGAACCAAGGTTCTTTCTTCTTCTTTTCTGTTTACGATTGCATGAAGAACATTAACAGGTTCTTCGTCTTCTCTTCTTACAGGTTAAGAAGATTCACGTTGTGAAGAACGAAAGGGTAAGTTCTTCTTTCTTCCACCTTTTTTTTTTTAAAATTGAAAACCTAACCTAGAGGTAGATGTCTTTCTTCCACCTTCAGTCAAGTATTATGAAGATAATACTAATGATTGTATATATATGTTCTCTGTAGGAGTCATCATAACCTACTGAAGAATTGAGGGTTCTTCATCTGCAACCTATTACTACCCTTGCTGCTGCTCACCACAAGAAAGTTCGCAAATAGCGACCGCCATATTCGGTCTCTATTCAGTCGTTCTTCGGTCGCAAAATCCAATAGCGACCGAACAGACACCACTTAGCGACCGAATATTTCGGTCGCTATATACTAGTCGCTAAATTGCGACCGACATAAGTCGGTCGCGGATACGGTCGCTGATGGCGACCGAATAACTTCGGTCGCCGAATCAGTCGTGCATAGAGACCGATATAACTCGGTCGCAAGAACGGTCCCAGAGTCAATCGGTCTCTATTCGGTCTCTATTCGGTCTCCATTCCGTCGCCAATTTTGTAGTATTTTTTTTAAAAAAAATTATATAAACGACTATATGGTCTCTATTCGGTCGCTATGCGGTCGCCAAAGTTAATATTTTCATAAAATAAGTAATAACTTCGGTCGCTATTCGGTCTCCATGCGGTCGCTAATTAAATTTTTTTTTTTCAAAAATTAATATAAAGCTACTATAAATCACCTGATAAATAACAATTTAATAAAATAAATAACCTGTTACATAACAATTTCATAAAAACATATAAATCAACTACACAACTCATAATCTCCACAAATTTCAAATTCATCACATACAAACACACAAATTAATCATACATCCATAATAAAATGGCAACATACAAATAACTAAAATGAAATCACAAATCCTCCGCATATGTGTCATCCTGGTCGTCGTCTCGTCCAACATCTCGCGACGGATGATCCTGTATATCATTTAAAAAAATTAAAATCAATTCTTTAATAAAGAAATCAATTATTCTTGAAAATTAAAAGCAAAATGTTTTTCATTGAAGTGAAATTGACGAATGATAATTTTAAACGTTTTGCTCAAATCGGTAGTCCGATTTAGAATCCGTCAGCTCTGACAAGTCACGTCTACCTCCCAGGTCGTGTTGGAATGATCGGAATGCCGATCGGATCAGTATTTCACATTCTGGACCCCCGGACCCCGACGGCTTTGATTATAAACCAAGTGCATTTGCAAATTGCACTTTTGAGCGTCGGGCTCAAACCGGATGTCCGATTTAGAATCCGTCAGCTCTGACAAGTCACGTCTACCTCCCAGGTTGTGTTGGAATGATCGGAATGCCGATCGGATCAGTATTTCACATTCTGGACCCCCGGACCCCGACGGCTTTGATTATAAACCAAGTGCATTTGCAAATTGCACTTTTGAGCGTCGGGCTCAAACCGGATGTCCGATTTAGAATCCGTCAGCTCTGACAAGTCACGTCTACCTCCCAGGTCGTGTTGGAATGATCGGAATGCCGATCGGATCAGTATTTCACATTCTGGACCCCCGGACCCCGACGGCTTTGATTATAAACCAAGTGCATTTGCAAATTGCACTTTTGAGCGATTTGCTCAAACCGGTAGTCCGATTTAGAATCCGTCAGCTCTGACAAGTCACGTCTACCTCCCAGGTCGTGTTGGAATGATCGGAATGCCGATCGGATCAGTATTTCACATTCTGGACCCCCGGACCCCGACGGCTTTGATTATAAACCAAGTGCATTTGCAAATTGCACTTTTGAGCGTCGGGCTCAAACCGGATGTCCGATTTAGAATCCGTCAGCTCTGACAAGTCACGTCTACCTCCCAGGTCGTGTTGGAATGATCGGAATGCCGATCGGATCAGTATTTCACATTCTCGACCCCCGGACCCCGACGGCTTTGATTATAAACCAAGTGCATTTGCAAATTGCACTTTTGAGCGTCGGGCTCAAACCGGTAGTCCGATTTAGAATCCGTCAGCTCTGACAAGTCACGTCTACCTCCCAGGTTGTGTTGGAATGATCGGAATGCCGATCGGATCAGTATTTCACATTCTGGACCCCCGGACCCCGACGGCTTTGATTATAAACCAAGTGCATTTGCAAATTGCACTTTTGAGCGATTTGCTCAAACCGGTAGTCCGATTTAGAATCCGTCAGCTCTGACAAGTCACGTCTACCTCCCAGGTCGTGTTGGAATGATCGGAATGCCGATCGGATCAGTATTTCACATTCTGGACCCCCGGACCCCGACGGCTTTGATTATAAACCAAGTGCATTTGCAAATTGCACTTTTGAGCGATTTGCTCAAACCGGTAGTCCGATTTAGAATCCGTCAGCTCTGACAAGTCACGTCTACCTCCCAGGTCGTGTTGGAATGATCGGAATGCCGATCGGATCAGTATTTCACATTCTGGACCCCCGGACCCCGACGGCTTTGATTATAAACCAAGTGCATTTGCAAATTGCACTTTTGAGCGTCGGGCTCAAACCGGATGTCCGATTTAGAATCCGTCAGCTCTGACAAGTCACGTCTACCTCCCAGGTCGTGTTGGAATGATCGGAATGCCGATCGGATCAGTATTTCACATTCTCGACCCCCGGACCCCGACGGCTTTGATTATAAACCAAGTGCATTTGTAAATTGCACTTTTGAGCGTCGGGCTCAAACCGGTAGTCCGATTTAGAATCCGTCAGCTCTGACAAGTCACGTCTACCTCCCAGGTTGTGTTGGAATGATCGGAATGCCGATCGGATCAGTATTTCACATTCTGGACCCCCGGACCCCGACGGCTTTGATTATAAACCAAGTGCATTTGCAAATTACACTTTTGAGCGATTTGCTCAAACCGGTAGTCCGATTTAGAATCCGTCAGCTCTGACAAGTCACGTCTACCTCCCAGGTCGTGTTGGAATGATCGGAATGCCGATCGGATCAGTATTTCACATTCTGGACCCCCGGACCCCGACGGCTTTGATTATAAACCAAGTGCATTTGCAAATTGCACTTTTGAGCGATTTGCTCAAACCGGTAGTCCGATTTAGAATCCGTCAGCTCTGACAAGTCACGTCTACCTCCCAGGTCGTGTTGGAATGATCGGAATGCCGATCGGATCAGTATTTCACATTCTGGACCCCCGGACCCCGACGGCTTTGATTATAAACCAAGTGCATTTGCAAATTGCACTTTTGAGCGTCGGGCTCAAACCGGATGTCCGATTTAGAATCCGTCAGCTCTGACAAGTCACGTCTACCTCCCAGGTCGTGTTGGAATGATCGGAATGCCGATCGGATCAGTATTTCACATTCTCGACCCCCGGACCCCGACGGCTTTGATTATAAACCAAGTGCATTTGCAAATTGCACTTTTGAGCGTCGGGCTCAAACCGGTAGTCCGATTTAGAATCCGTCAGCTCTGACAAGTCACGTCTACCTCCCAGGTTGTGTTGGAATGATCGGAATGCCGATCGGATCAGTATTTCACATTCTGGACCCCCGGACCCCGACGGCTTTGATTATAAACCAAGTGCATTTGCAAATTGCACTTTTGAGCGATTTGCTCAAACCTAAATCTAAAATCCTAAAACCTAAACCTATTCCCAAATCCCTAAACCTTAAACCCTAAACCCGTAAAAATTGTAAACCCTATAGAAAAAAAAACGTAAGCCCTAAAACCCCTAAAAACACTAAACTGCAGACCCCGAACCCCCTAAATCATAAAACCATAAAACCCTTAAAAATTATAAATCTTAAACCCTCCCCTAACCCCTAACCCCACTACGATCCCTTAAACTCCTAAACTGCTAAACCACCGATTGCTAAACCCCAAACCCTCAAACTAAAAATCCCAAACCCTAAACCTTAAAACCCTAAATCTTGAGTTACCCCTAAAACTAGAAACTCTAAAATCCTTAAAAACCACAAACATAAAAGACTAAATCTGAAAAACCCTAAATCCTAAACCTTAAACCCTAAAACTCCTAAACCTAAAAATCAAAAATCTTAATACTATAAACTCTAAACCATAAACCATAAATTTAAAATCATAAACCCTAAAATCACTAATAACATCAAACCCTAAATAAAAGAAACCCAAAAATGTAAACCTATATGTAAAACCCTAAAAGCCCCAAGAACCTTAAACCTTAAAAACATTAAACCCTAAACTCAAAACATTAAACCATAAATCTTGAAAACCTTAAACCCTAAACCCTAAACCTTAAAAATATGAAACCATAATATCTATAAACCATAAAAACTCGAAAAACCCTAAACCCTAAAAATCCTAAATTGTAATAACTATAAACCCTAAAAACATGAAAAACCCTAAACCCTAAAACCTAAAATCCTTAGAAACTAGACCCACTAAACCAAAAACCCCTAAAGCCTAAACTCTCAAAACCGTAATCCACCCCCCTAACCGCTAAACCAAAAACCCCAAATGCTAAATCCAAAACCCTAAACTCATATGCCAAATATAAAATGCAAACAAACCTAAACACCAAACAACTAACCCTAAACCCAAAAACCTAAACCCTAAATAACCCTAAACCTTAAACCCTAACCCTATATGTTAAACCCTAAACATAAAAAAATAAACTCATAACCCCCTAAACTGTAAAACCCTAAAATAATTAAAAACCATAAAATTTAAAACACTAAAATCCTAAACCCACATTGAACCCCTTACCCCACCCCTAATACATAAACTACTAAACCTCAAAACTGTCAAACCTTAAACTTTAAATCTTAAAACCGTAAGCCCTTAAACCTTAAACACTAAACAGCCCCTCAACCCTAAGCCTAGCAACCGTAAACCGAAAAACCCACACTTAAAATCGAAGTCCAAAAACCTGTAGCCCTGAAACCCTTCCTAAACCCTAACACCTAACCCTTAAATCCTAACCCTAAAGCCCCAAACCCTAAACCATAAAGCTTAAAATCCTAAACCCTAAACCCTAAAAGCGCTAAACACCTTAAACCCTAAAAATCCTAAACCTTAAAAGAGTAAAACCTAAATCTAGTACCTAAAACCTAAATCTAAAACCCTAAACCTTAAACACTAAACACTAAACCCTTAAAAACCTTACACTAATCATTAGGAAAGGAGAGGTGAGGCCAATCCAAATACAACACATGTTTGTGAATATATTATCATGCTAACACACAAAAATGACTATTTACATGCACTGGTATTTTACTACAAAAAATGGAAGGTCCATATGACTGTTAATAAAGGCAATATAAAGCACCCAAACACCTGAAAAGTGCACAAAATAATATTCTATCATATTAACAATAACATGGACTATGAAATGCCCTAAACAAAAAATTAGCATGGCCTAAACAAAATTTTCACATTAAATTCCCTGCAGGGGGTTGGGGTGGGGGGGCCGCGGCGGGTTGGAGAGAGAGAGAGAGAGAGAGAGAGAGAGAGAGAGAGAGAGAGAGAGAGGGGTACCTGTGGGGGGGCGGGTTGGAGAGAGAGAGAGAGAGAGAGAGAGAGAGGTACCTGTGGGGGGGGGGCCGCGGCGGGTTGGAGAGAGAGAGAGAGAGAGAGAGAGAGAGAGAGAGGGGTACCTGTGGGGGGGCGGGTTGGAGAGAGAGAGAGAGAGAGAGAGAGAGAGATACCTGTGGGGGGGGGGCCGCGGCGGGTTGGAGAGAGAGAGAGAGAGAGAGAGAGAGAGAGAGGTACCTTGGGGGGGGGCAGCGGCGGGTTGGAGAGAGAGAGAGAGAGAGAGAGAGAGAGAGAGGGCAGCGGCGGGTTGGAGAGAGAGAGAGAGAGAGAGAGAGAGAGAGAGGGGTACCTGTGGGGGGGCCGCGGCGGGTTGGAGAGAGAGAGAGAGAGAGAGAGAGAGAGAGAGAGAGAGAGAGAGAGAGAGGTACCTGTGTGTGAGAGAGAGGAAGCCGGCGACGACGGCGACGGCGAGCGGCGACGGCGAGGCGAGCGGCGCGGCGACGACGGCGAGGCGAGCGGCGCGGAGGGGGGCTCCGGCGGAGGGGGCCTCGGGCGGGAGGCCGCACGGGGAGGGGGGCTCGGGCGGAGGAGGGGGGCTCGGGCGGGAGGCCGCAGGGGGAGGGGGGGCTCCGGCGGAGGGGGGCTCGGGCGGGAGGCCGCAGGGGAAGGGGGGACTCCGGCGGAGGAGGGGGGCTAGGGCGGAGAGGGGGCCGCAGGGGGAGGGGGCCGCAGGGGAAGGGGGCTCGGGCGGGGGCTCGGGCGGGAGGGTGGAGGGGGGGCTAGGGCGGAGAGGGGGCCGCAGGGGGAGGGGGCCGCAGGGGAAGGGGGCTCGGGCGGGGGCTCGGGCGGGAGGGTGGAGGGCGGGAGGGAGGGCTCGGGCGGGCGGGGGTCGCAGGGGGGAGTATAACGGGATCAGCGACCGATTGGCGACCGAATTTAGTTCGGTCGGGAGGGTGGAGGGCGGGAGGGAGGGCTCGGGCGGGGAGGGGCTCGGGCGGGCGGGGGTCGCAGGGGGGAGTATAACGGGATCAGCGACCGATTGGCGACCGAATTTAGTTCGGTCGCCAATAAGTCTCAGATGTGCGACCGATTATTTCGGTCGCCGAATTAGTCTCTATTTGGGACCGACTAGCGACCGATTAAATCGGTCGCTAATTCGGTCGCTATAGCCACTTTTTCTTGTAGTGGCTGTTAGGATCGAAAGCTTCAAAAAGACTCTGTTTATAAAATAGAGTATCGTTTTTCCCAGAACCTACATCTGTTCATCCGTCAGTTTATCATCATCAAGGTAGGTTTTCTCAAGCACTGTAGCCCAAATCACCATAATAACTATGTTAAACTATATATATTAGTTCATGCATGTAGTTTTCACGAGTTTTAAAGGTTCTATTGTTGGAAAGAAACGCCCTTTCCAAGGGCGCTAATTTTATACGCGACCCAGACTAGGGCGCTATTTAAATAAACGACCCTGACAAGGTCGTCAATTCAAAAGATTTGATGCCCTGTACACAGACGTTAATTTAATTACCTGATAATTACCCATGTGAATTAGTCCAATATTCACTTAAACATGATTCTAAACCAGTGCATAATCATTAATCCTGATATTATCCTGTCATGACCATATCTCGTTTTCTGGAAATTTCAATACTTGAAAAATTATAATTTCTTGAAATACACGACCCTGTATAGGTCGTCTCTCACTCAACTAACGCCCTTGTTCAGGGCGTGAATTGAAAAGTAACGTCCCTGTACAGGGCGTGTTTCCGATAAATTACTGAAAATATATATATTCTGCAAAAATAGAGGTAAAGAATGAACGACCATTGTATACGTCGTCAAATTTAATTAAACGCCCCTTATAAGGGCGCATTTTTGGTAAAATACAGAAATATTGAAATTTTACAAAAATGTAAAATAGATAAACGCCCTTACTGAAGGTGTTAACTACTTGAGTAGTGACTTTACTTAAGTCGTTATTTTCCTGTAAAGATGTTTTTACCCTGTTTCTGATAATCGATGGTTTCAGTATATCTATATAAATGTATATCGGCACTATATCTCCACTCCGTGAGTATAGTCCCACGTTTCATGATGTTTTATCGATCACCCTCAACTCTCATTGACATACAAGCTCTCCATTGGACATTCCGTTCCTTCGGACTAGCGAGTTAGTCATAGAGACCTCCGTAAGACTCCTCGTACCTTGGATTCCCTCAAGGTCGACTGAGCTGGTTGTACCCTAAAAACCCATTACACTATTGAATGCCATGTCACTCTAAAGAAACATGGTATACCGGCCCTTATGATATGCAAAGAGTATATCATGAAAATTCTTAATGGGATGATGATATCATGTCATTTGTTGATGTTCTTGTGGACCTCAATTCTATAAATTAGAATGAGGGTATCTTACCTTTGATATACTGTTCATGTGGACCTCAATTCTATATAAAGAATGTCCATACACGTCATGGTACCCGAGTTAAGGGAACCTAATTCCACCTAGTTTTCATCGTTCATCGTGATTATACCGTTGTTATCACCTATCTATGTCCAATGTCGTATTTTTGGACTCCATTCTCTCAGAGTTATCCTACGTGTCTACAAGCTTAAATTGTTGAAATTCCATATTGGCTATATATATATATATATATATATATATATATATATATATACAAGAGTGGATGTCAAATATACATGATAAATGCCTGCGCATATAGGGCCCGATCCGGTCCTGGGAGGAGCACCCGAAAGTACTTGTGCCCATGGGAGTTGAATGATAAGGTATCTGGCATTATACCGAGTGCATGACTAGCTTGATTGGACATTCCACACAAATCTTGTACTTGACTCGTACTTGAATTGACATGAATTGCGTGACCCGAGAAAGGGTAATTACTTGTTTGCTTGATACATGATAGCCAAAGTTCTTGACATGACTTGTTAAAGAGTACTTGTTTGAATATCTTGTTATCTTTTCTTGGAAGCTCATGACTAGTTCATCTTGCTGTCTTATTGATAAATTCTCTCTCTATCTTGTCGTTTTATGCAAGCATGCATCGCTACAGTACAAACATGAAAGATGTAATTATTTAAACCCCTTGCTAGCGCTTGAGATATAATTTCCTACTGAGCGTTCGCTCACTCCGTGTGTTCCCTACTTTTCAGGTAATTCCGACGACGAGGGAAGTCAATCGGATGGAGAAAGTCAAGAGTGAAAGAGCTAGAGCTTTTCCAAGTGTCATCTAGTCTTTTTCCTATTTTCTCGAGTCAACTATGTACTTTTCCTTTTTGTTTGAATAGAGTATTAGATTTGTAATAGTCTATCCATTATGAAATAAAGGATTGGGTTATCTTTCTATTTTTGTGCATCTCTGTTTTGGTGTCGAATACACTACTACTCTGATTGACATGATTGGTATAAACTCGTCGCGCATATCCGAGTATCTTCCGCGCTCGGGGCGTGACAGTTTTTGTGGTATCAGAGCCTAGGGTATTCAATTCCTAGGAAAAACCTAAGTCCAAGGATAAGTTTTAAACCTTCAACCAGTGAGATTGGGTAGAACCAAGGGTTAAAGTTAACATAGTATATGAGTCTTTAAATACAAGCACATATTAATCTAGTTATTATAATTGTAGGATAATGGCTGTCGAACGTGCTCAATGACGCAACATGCAGCGTACCCTTCAAGGCATGACTCAAGTGCTGCAACAAGTAGCACAAGGAGGTGGACAACGAGCAGGAAGTCTCCACCAGACTTTCAAGAACATGAACCCACCCAAGTTCACGGGTTCTACTGATCCAGATGACGTTGAACACTGGATTAGGGAGATAGAACGTATATTCCGTGTTATGCAATGCACGGATCAGGATACAGTTTTATTAGCTACTTTTCAGTTAGAAAGGGATGCTAGATGCTGGTGGGAATCAATAGAGGCTACTATAAATCAAGATCAGGTTTCGTGGGAAGAATTCGTCGAACACTTCAACATGAAATATTTCTCGGACCGAGTTCAGGAAAAGAAGGCTACAGAGTTTGCCGCATTAAAACAACGATCCTTGTCAGTGGCCGAGTATGAGGCCCAATTCTCTAGATTGTCTCGGTATGCTAAGCATCTAGTTAGCACCGAGAAAATGAAGGCTAGGAGGTTTCTTAATGGGCTCAGGCCCCAAGCTATTACTCAACTGGCGCCGATGGACATTCAAGTCTACTCGGAGATAGTACGCCGAGCTCAACTATTAGAAGATGCCACGGAACTGTCTGATAGGATTCGTGGTAAGGATAAGAAGGAACAAGTTACATGTTTGGGTTCTTTTAAACCCAACTTCAAGAAAAGGCCTAGCAATGGAGGAGCATCCTCACAAGACCAAAAGTTCAAGAAGACCAAGCCCTTCTCTATCACCACTACCTCTCCAAATACAGTATGCAAACATTGTGATAAAGCGGGTCATAGAGCAGAAGAATGCTGGAGGAAACTAGGAGCATGTCTCCGTTGTGGGAGTCGTGAGCATCGGATTCCCGATTGCCCACTACTAAATAATCAAGCCGATGATGGAAAACGCCCAGTAACCAAGAATGCTCGTCTTCATGCAATCAAGGAAACCGAGCAAGTAGAAGGAGGCGGCTTAGTGGAAGGTATATTGAAAGTTTGTTCCAGGAATGCATATGTCTTAATTGATACTGGTGCATCACATTCTATTGTTTCTAAAAAGTTTGCTGACCCATTACCCCTAGAACCGGAATGGATAAAGTTAGTTTTATCTACTCCTCTGGATGATGAGACTGATATTACACATCATTACCAAAACTGCGAGGTATTGATTCATGGTCAAAATCTCCCTATTGATCTCATATGTTTAGATCTGAAAGAGTATGATGTTATACTAGGGGCAGATTGGTTATCCAAGTATCAGGCAACGGTTGATTGCCGCAATAGCAAGGTTACATTCAAGGAATTTCCAGAACTAATATTTACTAACCCCAAGAGTCGGAGTAAAAACCCTCTTATTTCAGCTCTCCGAGCTAGCAAGCTCATCAGGAAAGGATGTACATCTTTCCTTGCCTTTGTCACAGTTAAAGAAGCTAAGGAAGCTAAGTTAGAAGACATTCCAGTGGTACAAGAATTTCCGGACGTATTTCCGAAAGATTTGCCGGGATTACCCCCGCAAAGAGAAGTGGCCTTCACCGTTGACTTAGTCCCTGGTGCTGGTCCGATTTCAAAGGCACCTTATAGGATGTCACCTGCTGAACTCAAGGAGTTAAAGTAGCAATTGATGGAACTCATTAAGAAAGGATTCATTAGACCAAGTACTTCCCCGTGGGGAGCGCCTGTATTATTTGTAAAGAAGAAAGACGGATCCATGAGGTTATGCGTCGACTATCGCCAATTGAATCATCTCACTATCAAGAACAAGTATCCACTGCCGAGAATCGATGAATTGTTTGATCAAATTTCAGGATCCATGTACTTTTCCAAAATTGATCTTAGGTCCGGATATCACCAACTAAGAATCAAGGACGAGGATATTCATAAAATCGCATTCAGAAGCAGGTATGGCCATTATGAATTTGTTGTTATGCCTTTCGGACTAACGAATGCCCCTGTTGCCTTTATGCAATTAATGAATAGTATATTCAGGCCTTATTTAGATCAATTCATGGTGGTCTTTATTGATGATATATTGATTTATTCCAAGACCAAGGAAGAGCATGAGGAACATTTGAGGATTGCATTACAAATATTGAGGACAAACCAATTATATGCAAAACTTAGCAAGTGTGAATTCTGGCTTGAAGAAGTGACTTTTCTCGGACATGTTATATCAAAGGATGGCTTGTCTGTAGACCCATCAAAGGTTGAAGCTGTAAGGAACTGGGAAAGACCGACCAATGCTAGCGAGATCCGAAGTTTCTTAGGACTTGCCGGCTATTATAGGCGATTCATCAAGGATTTCTCAAAAATCGCCGTGCCACTTACGAGGTTAACTCGCAAGGAGATCCGTTATGAATGGGATGAGGAATGTGAAAGAAGCTTCCAAACTCTCAAGGATCATCTTACTACAGCTCCTATCTTAGCATTGCCCATTGAAGGAGAAAAGTTCGAGGTATACACTGATGCTTCTGGCATTGGCCTCGGGTGTGTTCTAATGCAACAAGGGAAGGTTATAGCCTACTCTTCTCGTCAATTAAAGAAGCATGAAGAAAACTACCCCGTCAATTAAAGAAGCCTACTCTTCTCGTCAAGGGGAAGCCCGACACAGGTACAGCTAGCAGCTACAACAATGCGCTCCACCAGGAACAGCAGAGGCAGACGGCGAAACCCACCTGAAAAGCAGGGGTGAGTCTCTAAACAGAAACTCAGTAGGGGTCACGCGGATCCCCATTAGAAAACGCACAGTGCAACAGAAGCAACACTAACAACAAGTGTAGCAAAGCATGAAAAGCTACACTACAAAGCTGTAAACAGAACAGGGACAGCAGGAGTAGGGAACAGGCAACGAGCAAGGGGAGCTTAACCAAAAGAAAGAGCGAGGCCGTAAAACACGGAGCACGGCCACCGAGGAGAACTCGGCACTCTAAGCTACTCCAAAAGGCAATAGACGGTCAACAGTAAACTCACACGGTAGGGTACACCAGTCCTTCGGCCAAAACCGGGAAGAGGGCAAAAGCCAACAACACACGGAAAAGGTCTAGAAAAGACCTAGATAGACGACAACCAAACACGAGCAGAACCGTCGTGCACACAGCCCCACGCACGACCAGAACGTCGCGCACACTACTGGACTCCGACCTCGAGTACAACCCCGATAGGGCCACTCGCAAAGGTCGCAACGCACAAGAAATGCGAGAGTCACAGGCCAAAGTGACAGGAGCACCCTCCTCCCAGAAGAACATCCAGATGCGTCCACTAACGACTTACACTGCGCCACAAGTGCCACGTCCAACTCGTCCAAAAGACAACGAAGACTAGACACACCAAGAACCAGGTCCGAGGAACAACGACGTTCCAAGGAAGAACGGCAACTACGGACACAGGACCGCAGTACCAAGCTGCGAGTAACTAGTCAGGGTCACGCCCGTCGGCGCAAGTCCTCAGTCCCTGAAAACGTGTGCACACACTGACCACTACCTAGGCCAGGCCGCTAGCTAGTATTCCCTTCGGTAGGACGCTACTGCAACCGGGGCCCACGGAACTAGCTTAAGAACCGTCTCACAGGAAACACCCCTCCACCACTCCCGGTGGGTCGGTACTCAAGAGACCTTGGGCTACGACTAGGGGAGGCTCACAAGGCACGACTCGAAAGCACAGGTGCTAAAGCACAGATAGTCAAGAAAGACCCGTCTCGTGCACAACGAAGCACCAAGGCAGCCAAACAACCGCCAACAGACTTAGGACCAGGCAGCTAGACCTACAACGTAACGATCTTTGAGTCAGACGACTCAACGGCAAGATCGTCACCAACAGCGGAACCAGCCGCCAATCGGTCTAATCGTAAGCCAGAAGAAATCACGCTCCGCAGAAAACAACACACGGAGACCTGAGGGAAAACCAGAAACCCTCAGCACAATTGGACACGCAAAACGAGGTAAGGCAACACCTCGAGGCATCCAGAACCAGTGTCTCGGGTCGGACAGAACCGCCAAGACACGCACACACTAGGTCACACGTCAACCACTGGGTCACACCGGGTTGACCAGAACCTAACAACAATGCTGGAAAAGTAGGAAAGAGAATCCTACCTCAAGCAAGAAAACTCCTAGCCACCTTACAACGTAGTCTTAGCCCTCATAGGATGTCAGAAGACCTCCATGGGACAGCGGGCAGACCACAAGGCCAAGCCAAGACAAGCAGAAACCGAAGGAACGGAAATCGGAGCACAAGGCATGTAACGCACCACCCCTAGACCGCTACAAACATATGACGGTCTAAACCTGGGCCGTTACACACAAAGTGACGGTCGGGCGACAAGCCGTCACACACACCGCCCTATCCAACTCTAAAGCACAGAAAACAACATGTAACGGCCTGCACCGGCACGTTACATCCACCTGACGCGCTCGACCAGGGCCGTCAGGTCCAACGATACTCAAAACAAAATACAGCGAATGTAACGTGCTATAACAGGCGCGCTACAGGCACCCAACGCGTAGGACGAGGCACGTTACAACCACAACCCAAAGACAAAGCTCACGGCGACTCGAGCCATGTAACGCGCTGGGCCAAGCGCGCTACACACGCCTGACGCGCAGGAGCGAGCGCGTTACAAGCACTGGCTCAAGACAGAAAACCAGGGCTGAGAGGCATGTAACGGCCAGCACAGGGCACGTTACAAACGCCTAACGCACAGGGTAGGGGCCGTTACAAACAGAACAGCACGCAGCCACCCTAACTCGGCCAAAATAGAGTGTGACGGCCAGGGGCAGGCGCGTTACACTCACCCAACGCACGGGGGCACCACCGTCAGAGGCACTGCCTCTTATGGTCAACGTCGGTCAAACGAAAAGTAACGGCCTGGGCAGGGCGCGTTACATCCATCTAATGCGCTGGGTCAAGCGCGTTAGAGGAACCGACTTAACCCCAAAACAAAACGACAAAACGAATGTAACGCCCCAGCCTAGGCGCGTTACATGGGTGTGACGTGCCACCCCAGGGCCGTCACGCACCTAGAAGCCAGAAAGCTTAAAAATACCAAATGAAGTGGCGGTCTATCGTAGGGCCGTCAGAGCCAAGTAACGGCCACTGAAACGACCGCTACATCGGTCACGGCGGGAAAACAGAGGAATGGCCAAATCGGTCCGTTCCACGCCCCATTCACGCCGAAACGCAGGGGAACCAAACCCAAACGACAAATAACAACACCAGGGGGCTAAAAACCCCACATGCAAGCTCAAAAACTCAAGATCCGGGCGATTCTAACGAATCCACCCAAAAAGAGTCAACGAGGTTCCCGGGCTTGAACCGGCCTCGAATGACCACCGATCAACACAAAACAAGCATGGATGGGATCCTAACATCCTAACGGTCAGTTCAACACTAACCAAGCTACAAATGGTTGCCGTTTTCCGGCGAACCCTAAAAACTCTGAAAATCACGGTTTAGACTAAACAAGCCCAAACTCGGCCGTTTCCTTGCCGAACGACGTGTAATGACAGGGAAAACGGAGAGGAAGAAGTGAGGATCAGTCACCCTACCTCCACCGAAGAAACCGAGCCCCAAAAGGTCTAAACCACACCGAAATCCACTCGCGAACCGATCCACCGGCTTTGAATCCACCGTTCGGGATCGCGCCAGAATCGATCCGATCCTCGCCTCATCGCGCACCTAGCCAGCTCCACCACGTCCCCAGCACACGCCCCTAGGCACCCCGTATGCAGTCGGAGCTGAGGAGGCGAAACGAGAGAGAACGGAAGAGAGAGAGATGGCGGCGGCGAATGAGAAGGAAGGAGAGAGGAAGGAAAAGAAATTAAAAAATTTTCCTAATTTTTGAAAATTCCGAAAATGCGCCGAAAATGCATAAATTCAGAAAAATACGTAAAAATAGTCGAAACGACCGGCTCGAAGAGTACATCATCGCTGTAGCATCCACGAGTTCAAGAATTGACAAACAAACTCACCGTAGGGTTTCGTAACTAGTACGAGAGAAAAACCCACACGGCTCGTCAAACTCAACTCGGAAGCCACAAAAGTGAACCGAAACTCAACGAAACCAATCCGAAAGATCCAATAAAAGATCTAAACAGATTCACAAAGGATCCGGCAAGATCCAGGGCATTACGTCCTCCCCTCCTTTAAGAAATTTCACCCTCGAAATTAAGGACTAGCAAGGGATAAGCAGGGAAGAACAACCCGACAACACAACCACGAAAATAACGCAAATCTCGAGAAAAACAGCTCAGAGGAACACCGTCAGACCACCATTACAGGTACACACTCAGCTTCCAAGACACAAGTCCGCAGCACGAGCATGGTACCAAAGTGAGCACATCTGACACCTCCGAAGTAAGGGCAACGTCGTTTAAGTCTTGCCAGGAACGGAGACACGACGGCCACAACAACCGATAACCAACACCGAAAAACACAACGACAGCACGGCAAGCGGCACCTTACACAAGGAGGCACAGTGCTCACAGCTGACAGCTCGACCACAAACACCATCAAGTCAGTCCTCACTCAGATATCACATCTGATCGAGTCGCAAGCTACTCTAGGAAAAGAGCACATCAAAGCTAACCGACAAGACTTGGTCCACACAGAGACACAAAATCATAGAGAAACTGCACTTACAGAAACAACACAGCGGCAGCACCTGCAGGTTTCCGATTCCACTCAGCACACAGAACCATGGAACAGTCCCACACTGGCACAGCGAAGCCTCGGCAATCCCTATCGAGCACCCCTGGCCACTACCTCGAAACAGCACGCTGGAACGGTCCCGAAACTACGTCTCGCGGACGGGAAACGGGACTCAGAAATAGGAGAGTCACATCTCACGTGATAGGAGTACCTGCCCACTAGAAGTAAGGCCGGATGCGTTCACTAATGACTTAGACCGCGCCTCAAGTGTCCCCCTCGACCCTTGATGGAACGAGGACACCGTACTAGTAACCATAGAACAAGTGATTAGCTGGGGTCACGCTCGTTAGCGCTGGTCCAACCGCTCCCAACCACGTGTGCACACACAGACCACACATCCTAGGTCTGGCCCTCTGATTGGTTTTCCCCTCAGTCGGACTCTGGCGTCAAACGTGGGGCCCGACAGTAACCAGTCTAAGAAACCGTCTCTCGGGAAAGCCTCGCCACCACTCCCTGGTAGGACCACTCGCGTGTCGGAAGGCTACGACTAGTGGGGAGTCACTGGTGTGACCACTCTCCGAGGAGAAACTCCGAGAACCACGCACGCATCCTGCGCGAAAGTCGAGAAGAACCAAGTGGCGCCGAGCCACTGGACTCTGGACAGTCCTCTAGACTCACTAAATCCGACGGTCCTTGAGTCACAAGACTCGGGGTCAAGACCGTCGTACGCAACGGCACAATGCTGTTAAGCTAGCCTAATCTCTAGGTCTAAAACCATGGTAGCACGAATATCGAGGCAACTCACGAGCCACCGAGACCATCCCCTTAAAAAGGGAACTCAAGAGACCTCCAGCCCCAGACTAGGCAATTGGACTCGCAGTCCAAGGCCTTACACACGGCCTACGTGGAAAGCACAGAAGCACGATTCCCAAGGTAGCTCACAGGCCACCACGCCGATTCCCCATCCCTGGGAAAGTGGGAAACCTCCAGCCCTAGGCTGGATGATTGGACTCGCAGTCCAGGGCCACGTATACGGCCCAGTTGAGAATCATCTTCCGCAGAAATCCACGACATGCGGGGGAACCCCACCGCAGTCACACCGATACATGGTGACTCGATCGAGCGTAACACGAAAGTCTGAAACACATGAGGTCACCCGGACCCACCACACCTATAGGCACGCTAATCGAGATAACACGGTACCTCTAAACACCCCAGAAACACGGACACGGAACTCACGGGGTGTCCGGGACACTCACGAGGCTGAAGGTCGACCACTGGGTCACAACCGAGTCGACCAGAGACCAACACGACGGTAAACAGCACGACGAGCACGAAGAATCTCCTAGCGGTCTACCCCTGGGCCGCTAATGCCAGGCTAGCAGTCTACCCCTGGACCGCTAAGCCTCAGGAACTCGTAACCCCTAGCGGTCATCTCTCGGACCGCTAGGAAGGTGGCGGTCTTTTGCCTGACCGCTAGGCGATGCCTAGCGGTCTGTCGCATGACCGCTACCCGACCGCCCTCGAACGATTCAAAAATAGAAAACGGTCTTGCCCTGACCGCTACCACGAGCCTGGCAGTCTACACCTAGACCGCGAAGCACTGGCTAGCGGTCTACCTCTGGACCGCTAAACCCCCTGGCGGTCTATTGCATGACCGCCAGCCTAGAACCGACATAGGGGGACCCCTAGCGGTCTCTGGAACGACTGCTAAATCGTCCCGAGCCTGAAAACGGCGAAAATCACAGGAAAGTCCATTCCACGCCCCATTCGCGCCCACGCGAAGGGAAAAACAAGGGGAAACTAGTCCCCTACCTCTCTAGCACCGAGAGGACCCATTTCAACCTCAAAAATACGATCAAAACTCTAGATCGGGCTCACACCCCAAAATCACACTTTTTCCCAAAAATGGCAATAAACCCACGCTCAGTTCGCCACGGCCTACCAAACTCACGGAGAATGAAGTACACGAGTCGAGGGTCCATCTCCCTATCTTCAGCGAAGATTTCACGTGCCGTGGATGCCAATCAACGAAGAAACCGCCGTTGAAGCCTCGCTAGGACACGAACTCGCGGCCGAGCTTCATCGTGCTTCCACCGCCTCGATCCTCACCCATTCTCGCCCGTGTCTCGCCGGCACCATCCCCGCCTCGCACGCGCTCCGCTCCGTCGGCTGCTGGAGAGAGAGGGAGAGAGGAGAGAGCGTGAGAAGAGAGAGGGAGGGAAGAGAGAAATGAGAGGGGAGAGAGAGAAAGAGTTAATATATATAGAAAAACCCAAAAATTTTAGAAATTCAAAAAAATATGAAAAATTACCTCCGCGATCCTCGAGAGGAACACAACGCGCCGGTACTATCCCGGAGTCGGAGAACGTCACGCTTCACCCTGCACAGAGTTCCAAAGGCACATCAGGGAAAACACGTGTAAAGCACAAAATACAATCCGAGACCCACGAAAATGATCCGAAAATATCCAAAAAATCCGAGGCATTACACTACCAGTGCTTCTTGGAAGCCAACCAAGATGTGTTCTCCTGGTCCGAGGATGAGCTCCCTAGCATCCCCGCTGAGTTGGTGGCGTACCAACTCAAGTTGGACCCGAAGTGCCACCCCATACAGCAGCAAAGGCGCCGCTACAATCCTGAGCTATAAGCTATCATTCAGGAACAAGTGAGCGAGAAGCTGCACTCCGGACTACTACGACCCACTCAGTTCCCAGAGTGGGTCGCCAACGTCGTCCTCGTTCTTAAGAATAATGGAAAGTGGCGTATGCGTGTCGACTATATCGACCTCAACAAAGCCACCCCTAAGGACAGCTTCCCTATGTCACGTATTGACCAGCTGGTCTGTAACGACCCAAGATTCGGATACCGGGACAGACCCGATACCATTCGAATCTTGGCCCGCCGCCCATGAGTCGGAGGACTCGGAAGGGCTAAAAGGAGTGTGGAGACACAAAGAAATAGGAAATTAAGCAGGACAATTCAAAAATTAACAGAAATAAATAAATAACTACTATAACAACAGAGTCTAGTCTAACAGAAAGTACAGTCTAATGCAGTAAAATGTACCACATGCCGAGTGAACACTCGGCCCGGCGAGCTGACAACTGAGAACCTCCGAACAGCACTATCGAACCTCGAGGAAGAACCGCCACACCTGAAAAGCAGGGATGAGTCTCAAAAACAGAGACTCAGCAGAGATCCCGCGGAACCCCAACCGGAAACAACGGCGGTAGCGGAAAGGAAAGCTACAACGACAGCAGGAACAACAAACCAATGGCCGATCAAAACTCGGCACTACAGATACTCCTACTGTACCAGAAAATACTCCCCGATCTCATGGTCGGGGGCTACCGAACCACACTAGTACCACTTAGCAAAGTAAAAACCCACGGCAACCACGCCGTAGAGGCCTGTCTCCCAGAGCACGGCCAACCTGGACACGCTGTCCAAGGTGCAACCCCGACCACCCGGTCGCGGATACCGCACCAACAAGATGTAACCTCGGTAAACCTGCTAGCACCAGTCTCACGGCACTAAAAATGACACACGCATCACGGCGAAACAACATGGACTCAACGGTCAACACGACCAAAAACCCGAAGGTCGAAGTCACAGAGACTGATAGTCTGTCACTCCCGACTCGACAAGAGTACCTCCCACTAGAAGCACAATCGGTAGCGTCCCCTGACGTCTTACACCGCACCGTAGGTGTCCGCCTGGCACGATAGCCCCCGGCGGAGGCAAGGACACCGTACAAGTAACCATAAAGCAAGTGACTAGCTGGGGTCACGCTCGTCAGCGTGTGTCCAACTGCCCCCAACCACGTGTGCACATACAGACCATGCGTCCCAGGTCTGGCCTCTAACTGGTTTTCCCCTCAGTCGGACTCTGGCTGCAAGACGTGGGGCCCGACGGAAACCAGTCTAAAAACCATCCTCAAGGTAGCCTCTCCACCACTCTCTGGTGGGACCACTATACATGTAAGCAGGCTACGACTAGTGGAGGGTCACTGAAGGAGTAGACTCTCAAGTCAACGAAAAATAACGTCCGAACCCGACGAAGTACGGGGACCGTCCCATGTACCAGCACCGTCGCACGGTGACCACGGTCAGAGAAGAAACGGGACTCACAGTCCACGGACCACGCACCTGGCCACGCATAAACGTAGAAGCACGGTTCCCAAGGTAGCTCACAGGTCGCCAAACTGAATCTCACTCTCAGGGAAAATTGGGAACCCTCCAGCCCCAGGCTGGGCAACTGGACTCGCAATCCTAGGCCTTACTCATGGTCCACTCGGAAACCTCTTCCTGAAGAAACTCACGACGTGCGGGGAACCCTCGCCGCACTCGCACCGATACACGGTGACTCGGTCAAGCATAACACAAAAGCCCGTAACATGAGGAGTCCCCGGACTCTCAAACTCATGGGCACGTTAAACGAGGTAGCACGATCCTCCCGACACCCTCAGAACACGGACACAAAACCCTCAGGGTGTCTGCGACATCCAAGAGACCGCAAGTCGACCACTGGGTCACAACCGGGTCGCCTAGGGATCCACACAACCCGAAACGATCGCGGCAAGCACGAAGAACCACTTCAACATAACACAGTGCCTGGCGGTCTATCTTTAGGCCGTCACAGCTGTAACGGTCCAAAGCTAGGCCGCCACAGCACTGTAACGGTCCAACACAGGAGCGTTACACGAAACAGGCAACACTGGCTGTGGTGCACCCACCCTGGGGCGTCACAGCCTCTAACGGACCAAGCCTGGTGCGTTAGAAGACAGACCAGAACAGGTTGTGATGCACACCCCTCAGGGCGTTACAACCCCTAACGGACCTACCTAGGCGCGTTAGAAGAAGGGATACGTCAACTCTGACGCACCCTAGCTAGGGCGTCACAGAGCTGTGACGGTCCACCCCTGGTGCGTCAGAGTCTCAGGACCCCAATCGGTCAAAATCATGAAACACGGATGTAACGGTCAGGTCCAGGCGCGTCACACCCTCTGACGATTTATCGTAAGACCGTCAGAGGGACCGATGACCTGACCACGAAACTTGACCCTGTGAAGCACCCTCCTTGGGACGTCATGGCATGTAACGCACCCACCCCAGGGCGTCACAGACTGTGACGGTCACTGGAAGGACCGTCACACCGTCCCGAGAGTGGAACGGCGGAAAACGACCCAAAAATCATCCCACGCCCCCATACCTCCACGGGAGAGGGGGAAAATAAGGGGAAAGCCCCCAAATAGCCCCTAGCATGCATCTAAGGCCTCGGATCGGCCAAAAATGCGATGAAACGGTAGATCGGCCCACGAGCCCTATAACATGGATTTTCCCCAAAAATCTCAAATAGGCCCGCTCGGCTCACCACGGCCTACAAAACTTGCGGGAAAGGAAGCTCACGAGCTGGGAGTCCATCCCCCTACCTCCACCGAAGAAACGACGCGCCGTGGACGCCGATCTACGAAGAAATCGCCGCAAAATCCTCGCCGACTCACGAACGCGCCCCCGAGCATCGCCACGCCTCCACCGCCTCGATCCTCGCCCGTCCTCGCCCGCATCTTCGCCCGCGCAGCCTCCACCTCGCCCCCGCCTCGCTCCGTCGGCCGTCGGAGAAGAGAGGGGGGAAAGAGAGCGTGAGAGAAGAGAGAGGGTGAGATATGAGAGGTGGGGAGAGAAAAAAGGAGGTTAATATATATAGAAAATTCAGAAATTCTCGAAAATACCAAAAAATAGAAAAATATACCCCCACGATCCTCGGAACATGCTGATCACCGTGGTAACGTCCCGGAGTCGGAAAACGCAACGGTTCACACTACACGGGGTTCCGAAGGTCCGACAGCCAAAAACATGCGTAAAACCTGAAACGCAACCTGGGACCCACACAGGCACTCCGAAAATTCCAGAAAAATACCGACATGCTCCTCACAACACCACGGACCCAAGGAAACTCACGGGCACACCACCAACGGGTCCGACAATCTCGTAAAAAATCAGTCCAAAGCTCAATCGGACATGATCCGCAATTCATGAAAAGTGATCTGAAACCCACAGATCTAGATCCGAAAAAACCCGGGGCATTACATGGTCATGCCATGGCCAGGCACGAGATGTTCAGCTTCCTGGATGCATATTCGGGATACCACCAGATCAACATGCACGGGCCCGACCAGGAGAAACCGCGTTCATCACCGACCACGGGCTCTATTGCTACACAAGGATGCCCTTCGGTTTGAAGAATGTGAGAGCCACATACCAGCACCTGGTCAACCGCATGTTCGACTCTCAGATTGGCCGTAACATGGAGGTCTACATCGACGACATGCTCATTAAGAGCCTCCACATGACCGACCACCTAAAAGACCTCGTGGAGGCGTTCGCCACTCTACGAAGGTACAACATGAAATTGAACCTGAGCAAGTGCGCATTCGGGGTCCACTTCGGCAAATTCCTCGGCTTTTTCATGACGTATCAGGGAATCGAGGCCAATCCGGAGTAGATCAGGGTCGTCCTGGAGATGAGGTGACCTGAGCGGATACGTGTCGTCTAGTGTCTCACCGATCGCGTCGCCACCCCCAGCCGCTTCCTCTCCAGGGTTGATGAACGGTGTTTGCCATTCTTCAAGCTAATCAGATAGGCGCACAGCTCGTAGGAGAAGAAGGGGCTTGTCTACTGGAGCCCGGAGTGCAAGGAGGCCTTCGAAGAACTTAAAAAGGGACTTAGTCTCGCTTCCTGTCCTCTCCAAGCCCCTTCCCGATGAGAAGCTCCTGCTCTACCTATCCGTGATGACGAGCACGCTCAGCGCCGTGCTTTCCTGGGAGGATGGTGGAATAATGAGGCCCATGTACTACATCAGTAAAGCCTTCCAAGGAGTAGAATTCTGGTACTCTCGAGCTGAAAAGTCCGCTCTAGCCTTAATAACGGCCACACACAAGTTGCGACCATACTTCTTCCGCCACGCCATCAATGTCCCAACCGACTAACCCCTACGCTAGGTACTCCAGAACCCGGACACCTCAGGGAGGCTAGTCAAGTGGGCAGTTGAGCTCGGAGAGTTTGACATCCGCTTTCTCCTGAGGGCGACCATCAAAGCCCAAGTGTTGGCGAACTTCGTGGCTGAGTGTACACTCCCCGATGAGGAGGATGGTGCCTTACCCATGAAGCCCGTCTGGGAGCTCTGCTTCGATGGGTCGTCGTGGTCAAGCGGCAGCGGAGCTAGCATGATCCTCTCCTCTCTGAATGGGATCGACCTCCAATATGCATTGCGCTTCAACTTCCCAGCCACCAACAACGCGACTGAGTATGAAACTCTCATCTCCTGCATCAACATGGCCAAGCACTTAGGAACCCTCCACCTCCGAACCTTCAGCGACTCCCTTCTAGTTGCCAACTAGGTTAAGGGGGAGTATGAGGCCAGGGAGCCGGCCATGTCCAGCTATCTCCAGAAGGTCAAAGAGGCCTCTTCAGGCCTCGAGTACTTCGAGATCATGCACATCCCAAGGGTGACAAACACTTGTGCTGACGCTCTGTCTCGCCTCGCCTCATCAACGACATTGACCAACTCTTGGTCGGTTCTGATCGTAGAACTCCAACAGCCCAGCATCGGGGAGTCTAAGCTATGGGTCAATGCTATTGATCGTGAGCTATCATGGATGGACCCCATCCTCGACTACCTCGTTCGATAGTGGCTACCCGAGGATCGACCGGAGCCGAGACAAGTCAGAGCGTGGGTTGCCCACTTCTCCCTCATCGGCGAACGCATGTTGGCATCTAAAAAATTGGCACCACGATACAATAAAGCGAGATTGCCTGAAGAAGTCCCGGAAGCTATCAAAGTCAAAATGCCCCAAACTTGATAGCTTAAATGGTGCCGTATCATCAAAAGTGGTGATGGGTTACCATAAAACAGCATCCCGAGGGAAGAACTGAACCCAGAATTACAGGAGGCCCAAGGGCTCCTGAAAATGCACTGCTGCAGACTCAACCATGAGGACTCGGTAGCGAAAAGAGACAAGGATTCCAGAAATAATTACAATGTCGTATCACTATAAACGGTGCCGAATCACTACAAAACGATGTCTCGAGGGACGAATTGAACCCAGAATTGTAGAAGGCCGAGGTGGTCATGAAAACACATTGTTGCAGATTAAACCATGGGAACTCCAGCGGCATGTGGAGCCAAAGGGGGGAGATCGGGATGAAAAGGGCTCATGAAGAACAATCAGAACCCCTTCTAAAGGAAAAACTACGTCCCCCCATCCGTTAGCTCCTGAATCGGTGCCCTCTCCCTCGAGCCTTGAAACGGTGCCCCATTCGACATGCCCCCAAGCCGGCCCTTGAAACGACACCCTCTCCATCAAGCCCTGAAGCGGCACCCCTCAGGCTAGAACAAAGACAGGTGAACCGGCAAGGGATTGTACCCCATCCGGCAGGCCCTCCAAGCCCCTGAACGGACACCTACAAGCGCTGTCGATCCATTGAACGAATTCCACCTGTACCCCTATATAAGGGGCTGTTCTATAAGAGTTTGGAAGGAGAAGTGATTTTCTTTCCTCTTGGGAGATAGTAAGGTAGTTCTCCAGCGAGGATAGCCAACGCACCTTCTCTGTGGAAACTTAGGAGAGGGAAGGAGGGAGAAAGGGAGAGCATCAATCCATAAGTAGGGGGAAGACTTTGTTTTTTTTTAAAAAAAATTCTCATGGTGGAGCAAACCCTTTTTTTGTATCCAGATTGATTCTATGAAATACTATGCACGCCTCATATTTATTGGGCACTCGCGTCCCTCCTTATCTTTGTTGCTATTTTCTCCCTATCCTTATAACAGTCCTACAATCTCTTGTTTCTTTTGATTCACGATTGTAACTTGCCGGTTCATTGAATACTCGAATGGTGTTCTCTCTTTTGAGCAAGTGTTCTATTGTGTTAACAAGGGGGATCTCCTTACAGAAAAGGGGGGGGGGTTCACACTCGGGATTTGTTATGAGCTATGAGCATGATCTCAAGTGCACGACCGTCTGAAATGTTATCGTAATTCTTTTCTTGTTTGATCGTACCGGCACCACCGATCTCTCCTCTCCTTTCGGATTAGGTTTAGGATCCCTACTTGACGGATGTATGAGAAAATGATCGCGTCTTGATAAGTTGATATGTGACGCCCCGACTCGTAGACCCGGTCCATTCGTAAAGACTCACGTCGGATCCCGGTCGAGACGTCACAGTGGGACAACCCAAATGGTACAGTTTCGGTAGAGAATTTCACATAAACACTGAGATATCATTGCAGCGAAAATAATATTACTCGAATCATCAGCTTACATTCAAATGACTTCATCCACATAGATAGAAATAAAGATATCAACTTAACATGTCATTTATTACATAACTAAATTTTCACACACATCTTTCTAACTGACATAACTGTTAGTGTTGGTGTGCTACAGGTCAATTTTGGGTCGGGTAGGCCCAATAGTTGTACGATCTTGTTCATTATTAATAAAGTGGTGTTTGAGCGTAAATATGCGATTGTGTTACTTTATGTTGTCCCTATGATATGTGGTTGTAAAGTCAGCTCGAGATAGGATCTCGAACATGAGATTGACTTTACATGTACACATACCTTAAATTGTTCCTGGTTGGAGGGTAATCACTCGGGGACTTTGATTACCTATTAAACCAGTACACATGATGTGTCAGTGACCAGTCTCATGGTCATTGGTGCGGGGCACCAACACATATGTGTAGGTGTATGTCCTTGGAGGATGTACACTGAACTGATCCACTATTGGATCTTCAGATGGTTGATCATTATACCTAATGTCAATTGAAGATCTAACTGTCTCAGTAGCATCGTTGGTCCTTTGACCTGAGGCATTGATCGGATCTTACACGAGGATTGGAATGGTTTAATCACTTGGCTAAGTAACTTTAACCATAAGTCATGAGTTGCCGAGTCGTTAACCACTCCAGGATACGTGCGAAGATCATCAATGGTCAAGAAGGGATCGCTCACTGTCGGGTATATATCAGACAGTTAATGGGTCATGACATTGACGCTCCGTTAAATCCCTGGCCAGGGTCGTATGAGTTCGTTTAGGACGAACGTCATACACTTTAAGGAGGTCATAGTCAAATGGCATGATCATGGGGTTTGACAGGAACCATACCCTCGATCGTACCAGACTCATAGAATGAGCGAGGGATTATATCGATGCGGTAACTGTGGACTTACAGGTACCAGACAGGCTAGTTTAAACCCGGCGTCCTCTAGGATCACGCGGATTTGCTTGACCCAACGTGATCGAAGGTTCGGTATGAATTAAACTATTATTCGACTCTTGTAGAAGCGAATAATACGTTTAATTTACTTCTAATTAGGAATTAGAAGTTAATGGGCCTTAAACTAGAGTGACTATGGGCCTAGAGGATCACACACAATGGATTCTTGGGTGACGGATAATAATTATACAGGTGTATGTATTAATTCCTTTGATTCCTTTTAGAAAGGAGTGTAAATGGGGCTTAATACATGAGTATAATAATGAAATGGTAATATATATAATTTTGGTCCTTTGGAGGTCTTTTGAAAAGGGCCCAAACTCTATATATAGCCAACCTACGTGAGTTCATTTGAACTCTCGAACTCTTCCAACCTCTCTTAGCTTAACCAAGCTTTAAGGGTTAAGAGAGGAGGATTAGCCTCCCCCCTTTCTCCCCCTTGCTCTCTCTCTCTCTCTCTCCAGAAGGTGATAGAGTCGGGAAGTTACGCCGGGGAGGTACCGTCGCTGCGCAAGGGTCCGTGTGGATCTGCTCTAGAGGCCGTACAGCTGTGCGGCTCGGTTTCTCTGCATCGGGCTTAGCGGACAGCGTCGTTCCGCGCAAGGTGAAACACGCAACCCATAATTAGGGTCTTAGAAACACCGATTAGAGCACAGATTAAGCTTTCCATAACAGCGGGATAGGGCAAATGAAATTTTTGTTATCCGCTGCGTCGCCCGTAGGTGCTGTGCGAAACCTTACAGTGGTATCAGAGCCAGGTTCGCGCTCTGATCGGTGTTTTTATCGCCGTTTAGAACCATGTTTTAGGGGCATATTAAATCTTTAATTATAATTTGTAGAAAGAGATTTGGACATCTCTGTTCTTCATGGATGTTGGGCGTCCAAATAGTAATTTTTAAAAAAAACAATTTTAAAAAACAATTTTTTTGGGTTCCCGCTGGGCGCACTGCGCCGGCGGGCGTCGCCCACGCGGGGGGCCGGCCTCGCCCGCCAAGCGGGCGCCGCCCACGCGGGGCGTCCGCAGCGGGTGGTCAACTCCCGCGCGCGCGGGGTTGACCCGCGGGAATTAAAAAAAGGGTTTTTTTATTTTTTATTTGGAAAAAAATTGGTTTTACCTTCTTTAAATTAATGTGCTCAGGTAGATTAATATATATATTAGATATATATATGAAAATAAACAGTAAATTAATTAGAATTTTATCCTATAAGTTAAATAGTGTTACCTCAAAAGTAAATGTCAAAAGTTAAATTTTATTTAACCGTGTTGAATTTACTGAGGTGAGATAATTATTATTTACCTTGGGATAAAATGGTAATAATTGTAGTTACTTCGGTAAATTCTAATTTTTAAAATTTTTAATTATTAGATAATTAAAAAATTCAAATTTTGAATTTTATTGAAGTTAAATGTGAAATTTTCAATTATTTGAATTTTTAATTATTAGATAATTGTTAAATTCAAATTTTGAATTTTAGAAAATTACTAATTGAGGATAATTACATTATTTTAAATTTACTTTCAAACAAAATTATTGGATAATTAGTTTAAATTTAAATTTAAATTATTGGCATATTTAAAATTTGAATTTAAATTTGATTATTAGGTAATTAAATTTAAATTTAAAATTAATTAATTATCTCATTTAGATGCCCCTGTAGAAAATGATGGTTCTTTACGTGCTTTACTTTATTTACCTTGTATTGGCCTACTTGTGTGTTTAATTTTAGTTAATCATGCGTTGATTTTTAAAATTAAACAAAGCTAGCCTATTTTTTGTTTGCACATCCCATTTTTAAATTCAAAAGTAAGGATTATTTTCAGAAAATAACCCTTGATTGATTTTATTTGAATGGGTTGGCAAGTGATCATGGACTTGGATTAATGTAATTAATTGGGGTCTACGAACCTCCTTTCTCTCTCTCTGTTAAAATTCCAATGTACTTCTATCTTCCTCCATTGTTGTACTCGCCCTAAGGGATGCTGTAATTTGAGTCACATGTAATTTAATTTTTCCGGCCTGCGTGCCGTGTAAAAGTTGTAATTAATGCGGCGTCGGAGATTGAAAGCGCGGAGCACACCCGACGAGGACGATCCAGCTGCTTCGGAAGCGGGCCGGATGTCTTAGTTACATTAGGGTTAAAGTCCATGATCACTTACGTTTCATTTTGCATTGGATGCATTTATTTTGTGCAAACTACTAGGTACGGTAAATATATTGGATATATTTATATTACCACCTAGGGTGAGATCAAGATAAAATTAAATTCCCTCATATTTAAATTTTAGATCTGGTGACTGCCCTTGAGATGGTGTATGACTTGTTGTGCTTTCCACAAGGTCATACATCAGTCTCGTTGGGATTCCGACCCACTAGGTTGATCTCGTTGATCTCCCGTTCTATATACTGAGGGTTATATAGTTCGATCGAAAAATAGTGGGACTAACTAAGATAGAAAACCACATCTAAGTTTGAATTTGAACACATACTAAGTTGTCTTTTATTTCTTATCCAGATTACAATGTCGTCGTCCAACCCCCTCCGCGGCATCTTGGATGCAAATCGCTTAACTGGACCGAACTACTCGGATTGGCTGCGTAATCTACGCATAGTCCTTACCGCCGAAAAGATTGCGTACGTGTTGGACACAGTTCATTCTGAGCCAGCTCTTGATGCCGACGAGGGCGAGTTACTGGCTTATGCCAAGTGGTCTGAGGACTCCTCCCTTGCCCAATGTTACATGTTGGCCTCTATGGCTCCCGAGCTACAGAGGTAATTTGAAAAGACTGATTGTAGAAGTATACTTCTCAATCTACGCCAGCTCTTCGGGGAGCAGGGTAGGATTGAGAGGTATGACATCTCCAAAAGGCTTTTCAGGACACGGATGTCTGAGGGTTCATCAGTGCAGGCCCATGTACTGAAAATGATGGAGTGGATTGAAAGACTCAATGCATTGGGGTTCAAGTTGGATCTTGAACTATGCATTGATCTTATACTCCAATCATTGCCCGATTCGTTTTCTTCCTTCATCATGAACTTTAACATGAACAGGATTGAAGCAACTCTCCCAAAGCTGCTCAATATGTTAAAGAGTGCTGAAGGAACTATGTAGAAAGATAAACCATCTTCGTCTGTAATGGTTATTGGTCGGGCCAACAAGAAAAGGAAGGCCTCTCAAATATCCACCACGAGTAATAAAGGGAAGAGAAAGAAAAAGACCACAGGTAAGCAACTCGCCAAAGTTGACAAAGGGAAGGGCAAGAAGAATGAAAAGGAAGACAAATATTTTCGATGCGGGGAAACTGGGCATTGGAAAAGGAATTGCAAGGTAATTCTAAATGAAGATATTTTTATCATAGACCTTAATTTGTCATATATGGAATCCACATCATGGGTATTGGATACTGGATGTGCATCTCATATCTGTAATTCTGTGCAGGTGCTGGCAAATAGAAGGTGATTGGGCAAAAAGGAGATTGAACTGAGGATGGACAATGGAACTTTAGTTGCTGCCAAAGCTGTCGGGACTGCACGCCTAGTTTACCTTCAGGAGTCATTCTGGAGCTGAATGACTGTTATTATGTTCCTAATATTATTAAGAACATTATTTCAATCTCTGGCTTGTATAACATTGGATACACATTGGCTTTTAATAGCACTGGGTGCTCTATAATGAATAATGATTTGATTATAGTCAATGGTTCATTAGTCAACGATCTTTATGTATTAGATACACGTTCTAATGTTATGCAAATTTCTAATGCTGATGAAGTGAATTCTGCATATCTATGGCATTGCAGACTTGGTCATGTAGGTGGGAAAAGAGTCTCTCACTTACACTCAAATGGGTATTTGAATTCGTTCGAATATAAGCCATTTGATACCTGTGAGTCGTGTCTCATGGGGAAAATGACCAAGGCTCCCTTTGGTGGACATGGTGAGAGAGTTATTGACCTTCTCGAACTCATACATTCGGATGTGTGTGGACCCATGTCCATAGAAGCAAAAGGAGGTTATCTCTATTTCATTTCTTTTATTGATGATTTCTCTAGATATGGCTATGTGTATTTAATGAGACATAATTCACAAGCCTTTGAGAAGTTTAAGGAATACAAGAATGAAGTAGAGAAATAGACTGGCAAAAGTATTAAGGCTCTTCGATCGGATCGAGGAGGTGAATACTTAAGTCATGAATTCACTTCTTATCTTAAAGACTATGGAATAGTTTCTCAGTGGACTTCACCGTATACACCACAGCATAATGGTGTATCCGAAAGGAGAAACAGGACCTTGTTAGACATGGTCCGATCTATGATGTCTATGTCAGGACTACCCTTGTCTCTTTGGGACTATGCGTTAGAGACTGCGACTTATTTATTGAATAGGATCTCAAGTAAATCAGTTCCTTCTATACCATATGAGATATGGAAGGGCAGGAAACCAAATTTTAATCACATTAAAATTTGGGGGTGTCCTGCCCATGTAAAGAAGAACGATAGTGATAAGCTTGAGTCGAGAACCGATACGTGTAGGTTTGTGGGATATCCAAAGGAGACGTTTGGATATTATTTCTATCACCCTTCTGAGCAAAGGGTCTTAGTGGCCAAGAGAGCTGTATTTCTGGAAAGAGAATATTTACTCCAGAAAAACAGTGGGAGCCAGATAGAATTGGACGAGGTCCAAGAATCACAACCCATAGACACACACTCATTAGATGAGACTGTATCGGTTGATCCTATTCAAGGTGAAACACAGACACTACGGAGATCTGGTAGACTACCGAGAGAACCTGAGAGATATGTTGGACATGTCTCAGAGGGGTCCTCTAAGGTATGTATCGATGAGGATGATGATCCTCAGTCGTACCAGGAGGCGATCCGTAGTGTAGACTCCGAGAAATGGCAAGAGGCAATGGATTCAGAGATCCAGTCCATGTACACCAACAAAGTTTGGAACTTAGTTGATGTACCCGAAGGGAAGGTCCCTATCGGCTGCAAATAGATTTTCTAAAGAAAAATCGGTGCAGATGGACAGGTTGAAACATACAAGGCTAGACTAGTGGCGAAAGGATATCGTCAAAGGCAAGGCATTGACTATGACGAGACGTTTTCGTCGGTAGCCATGGTTAAGTCAATCAGAATCCTCCTTGCCATTGCTGCATACCTAGATTATGAGATCTGACAAATGGATGTGAAGATGGCTTTTCTTAATGGAAACCTATCAGAAGAGGTGTACATGGTACATTCTGAGGGATTCACCTCCAAGCTACATCCTAAGAAGGTATGCAAACTTCAAAAGTCCATTTATGGATTAAAGCAGACATCTAGAAGCTGGAACTTAAGATTTGACGAGACAGTCAAATCTTTTTACTTCATTCGGAATGAAGATGAACCCTGTGTTTACAAGAAGGCCAGTGGGAGCTCTGTGACCTTCTTGGTCCTTTATGTTGATGACATCTTACTCATTGGGAATGATGTAGAGATGTTGACATCAACCAAGTCTTGGTTGTCCAAGACCTTCTCCATGAAGGATTTGGGAGAAGCATCATATGTGCTGGGCATAAGGATCTATCGAGATATATCTAAAAGGATGCTAGGATTATCCCAATCCATGTACATAGACACTATCCTAAAAAGGTTTAGGATGGAAAATTCTAAGAGAGGTCTCATTCCCATGAGACATGGAATTTACCTATCTAAGGGGATGAGTCCTAAAACTTCTGAGGAGATGGCACACATGAATAAGGTACCCTATGCTTTGGCGATAAGGTCAATCATGTATGCAATGTTATATACACGGTCTGATGTTGCCAATGCTTTAAGTATTGTCAGTAGATATCAGGCAAATCCAGGCGAAGAGCACTGGAAGCCAGTAAAGTGCATCCTTAAGTACCTGCGAAGGGTTAAGGATCTTTTTCTGCTTTATGGAGGAGAGGACCTATACCTTAGAGCTTACATAGATTCTAGTTTCCAGTCAGGTACAGATAACAGCAAATCCATGTCTGAATTTATATTCATGTTGAATGGAGGGGCAGTCAGTTGGAGAAGTCATCTGGATGAAGAAATTCATCTTGGAACTCGGCTTAGTTCTCGAGATATCAGCTCCCATCCCATTATTTTGTGATAATAATGGGACCATCGCCCAGGCGAAGGAACCGAGATCTCACCAAATGTCAAAGCATATTCTCAGGCGCTTTCACCTTATTCGGGAGATTGTTGATCGTAGAGATGTGACGGTAGAGCGTGTACCGTCAGAAGATAACATAGCAGATCCACTGACTAAGCCTTTGACACAAACTGTATTTGAGCGTCATCGGGATAAGATGGGCCTCAAAGTTGTGGGCAATTGGCTGTAGTTCAAGTGGGAGATTGTTAGTGTTGGTGTGCTACATGTCAATTTCGGGTCGGGTAGGCCCAATAGTTGTACGATCTTGTTCATTATTAATAAAGTGGTGTTTGAGCGTAAATATGCGATTGTGTTACTTTACGTTGTCCCTATGATATGTGGTTGTAAAGTCAACTCGAGATGGGATCTCGATTATGAGACTGACTTTAAATGAACACATATCTTAAACTGTTCCTAGTTGGAGGGTAATCACTCGGGGACTTTGATTACCTATTAAACTAGTACACATGATGTGTCAGTAACCAGTCTCATTGTCATTGGTGCGGGACACCAACACATATGTGTAGGTGTATGTCCTTGGAGGATGTACACTGAACTGATCCGCTATTGGATCTTCAGATGGTTGATTATACCTAATGTCAACTGAAGATCCAATTGTCTCAGTACCATCGTTGATCCTTTGACCTGAGACATTGATCGGATCTTACACGAGGACTGGAATGGTTTAATTACTTAGCTAAGTGACTTTAATTATAAGTCATGAGTTGCCGAGTCCTTAACCACTACAGGATACGTGTGAAGATCATCAATGGTCAAGAGGGGATCGCTCAGTGTCGGGTATATATCAGACAGTTAATGGGTCATGACATTGACGCTCCGTTAAATCCCTGGCCAGGGTCGTGTGAGTTCGTTTAGAACGGACATCATACACTTTAAGGAGGTCATAGTCAAATGGCACGATCATGGGGTTTGACAGGAACCATACCTTCGATCGTACCAGACTCATAGAATGAGCGAGGGATTATATCGATGCGGTAACTGTGGATTTATAGGTACCAGCCAGGCTGGTTTAAACCCGGCGTCCTCTAGGATCACGCAGATTTGCTTGACCCAACGTGATCGAAGGTTCGGAATGAATTAAACTATTATTCGACTCTTGTAGAAGCGAATAATACGTTTAATTTACTTCTAATTAGGAATTAGAAGTTAATGGGCCTTAAACTAGAGTGACTATGAGCCTAGAGGATCACACACAATGGATTCTTGGGTGACGGATAATTATTATACATGTGTATATATTAATTTCCTTTGATTCCTTTTAGAAAGGAGTGTAAATGGGGCTTAATACATGAGTATAATAATGAAATGGTCATATATACAATTTTGGTCCTTTGGAGGTCTTTTGAAAAGGGACAAAACTCTATATATAGCCAACCTACGTGAGTTCATTTGAACTCTCGAACTCTTCCAACCTCTCTTAGCTTAACCAAGTATTAAGGGTTAAGAGAGGAGGATTAACCTCCCCCCTTTCTCCCCCTTGCTCTCTCTCTCTCTCTCCAGAAGGTGATAGAGTCGGGGAAGTTACGCCGGGGAGGTACCGTCGCTGCGCAAGGGTCCGTGTGGATCTGCTCTAGAGGCCATACAGCTGTGCGGCTCGGTTTCTCTGCTTCAGGCTTAGCGGACAGCGTCGTTCCGCGCAAGGTGAAACACGCAACCCATAATTAGGGTCTTAGAAACACCGATTAGAGCACAGATTAAGCTTTCCATAACACCGGGATCGGGTAAATGAAATTTTTGTTATCCGCTGCGTCGTCCGTAGGTGCTGTGCGAAACCTTACAATAACTACCTAAGACAATACTCGTAGTAACTCCAAGCCTCGATCAGACTACTGCGAGATCACTCCTCGCTTTCTTCTACCGCTTCTCCTGAAAATGTTCAACGGGGTGAGTCTACGAATAGACCCAGTAAGAGACTAGCATAGTCCCCAATCATAACATGTATAAACACATTCAAAGTGATTTACGATATTTTATTTCATAATTTATTCTTAGGCATAATTTCAATTAGATAACACATGAGGTTAATACATTTAACCCAATCTCAATTTTTATGATCATAAGTCATGCTATTAACATTTTATAAATACAACATGTACATTAAAATTGTATTCTATCAATGACAAAGTAAATGATAATTCATCATTTGCAAATATAAACAATTACAGTGTAATAACGATAACATGCAATAACAATTCAGTAGGTAGTAATACTAATTTCACTATCGGTTTAATGAGCGGTAACGGTAGGCAGTAACAGTCATTTCAATATCAATTCAGTGCACAGTAATAACAGTTTCAATATTATTTCAATAAGCAGTAATAATAGTTTCGGTTTCAGTTCAGTGAGCAGTAATAGCCATTATAATAATGACTCAATAAACAGTAACAGTAATTTCAATTTTAATTCAGTGAGCAGTAGTAGTCATTTCAATAATGACTCAGTAACAGTATCTATCGTTTCAGTTCAGTAAACAATAGTAGTCATTTCAATAATGACTCAGTAAGCAGTAATAGTCATTTGAATAATGACTCAGTAAACAGTAATAATCATTTCAATTTCAGTTCAGTGAATAGTAGTTTCAATTTC
This sequence comes from Amorphophallus konjac, assembly GCA_022559845.1. Classification (NCBI taxonomy): domain Eukaryota; kingdom Viridiplantae; phylum Streptophyta; class Magnoliopsida; order Alismatales; family Araceae; genus Amorphophallus; species Amorphophallus konjac. The sequence continues at coordinate 455,808,993 of CM040122.1, read as the reverse complement.
AATTCAGTAATTAATAACAGTGATATAACTAGTCAGACACGGTGCCTAAACCACTCATAGAAGGACAGTCAGTCGGTACTCGATCACCTAGGTAAATAGTGATGAGTCTTGGTTACTGCGCAGAACCGGGAGAAGTCCTCTCCACCTTAACCAGTGGTACTTATCCACCTCTAAGATTTCAATCCCCGTTACCCTCGAGGCCAGTACAGTGTGAACCTCTCCATAGGGATATTTCTATGGCTTGGTTCCAGTCTCCCCCTATGGTGGCAGTATCCATTTGGCAGTAATAACAGTGCGGTAAATATACATATATATATAACTCATATTTAATGCACACGTGCCACTCAAAAATCATGCTATGGACACTAAGTATGAAATATGACATTTCTGATAATCTTTTTTTCTGAAACTCTCAATTTATTCAAAATATAATGACATATATATATATATATATATATATATATATCAAAAAAATTTAATTCTATTTATAGAGATCAGAATGTAGTGAAATTTCAGTAAATCAATACATTTACAGGAAGGATTAATACAAAAAAATTCCATCATTTTTCAGACTGTATTTATACTTTTCCCATAATTAGTTATACACCATTTATACATCAAAAATTTATAATTATGATCTCAAAACTTATAGTCCATTGAAATTTCAGAAAAATAACACATTTATAGAAATGATCAATGCAGAGAATTTTCATCACTTTTCAGTCAGTAATGATAATGTTTCCAGAATTACTTATACTCCAACATAAATCATAAATTGACTAAATTTATCTACCATGTTCTGGAGATCATTAAATTTTTACTTCATATCACATTTACATGTAACATTACATAAATCATAAATTGACTAATAATTACATGTATTTCAACATATATCCATAAATTTTCATGCAGTAATTTAAATTTTCCTATAATTACATGTATTTCAACATATATCATAAATTGACTAAATTTAGTTACTATGTTCTGAAATTCATCAAATGTTTACTTCATATTACATTTATATGTAACATTACACAGAAAATTTTCTATAAATTTTCACACAGGAATTTGAATTTTTTCAGAATTGTATAAATTTTCCTATACATGGAAACTTAACTAATTTTACCCAAAACACTCTAAAGATCACCATAATTTGTCAGACCATCATTCATAATAGAAATACCATTTTTGAAACTTTTTATTATTTTTCACATTGCATTACTATTTTTCATATTGTATTACTATTTTTCACACTAAGTAAGAAAAATATATCATGAATACTAAATCAACTAAATATATGCAAAATGATCATAAAATTTATAAAAATTTACAGAACGTTGTTCCAGACAGAAGTATCATATATAAAAATTTTTCATCATTTTTTATTCAATATGCCTAATTTTTAAATTTTTATATCAGTTTCTAAAATTTACAATGATTTATAATAATAGCTTTTAAATGGAGAAAATTATCCAGAATGCTTAAAATGACTAAAATATACTGTGAACTAACTTATAATTATCATATATTAATTCTGTAACATTCTCAGGATTTGTCACAAAATATTAACTTTTATTCAATTTTTTAATTATTTATTTAAACATTGATAATTATACCGGTAAAGATTCCGTTATCAGACTAAGATGAAATTTTCATCACTTAGTTCTAACATGTATTTTAGTCTTCTGGTAAAGTTTCAAGACTTTTCATATAATATTTCTATTTTTTTCATAATTTTATACTTCTAATAAAATATCAAAAATTATGTAATATCACTTACAGACATCAATAATTATTGATATTTTCATAATACAGCAAACGCAACATAAGAACCTCTCTGTGAAATTCTAAGATGTTTGAAAACATGATCTCTAATTTTTATAATTTTTATATTATTGTTTATATATTTTATCATGTATGAAAATTTATTACAATAAATATCGTAATACAGAAATCATGAAAAAAAATTTACATATGGGATTTACAGTAAGATGTATTCCTACAATTTGAGGTGATTTAATATCATCCTTTTAATATTTTAATATAATTAAACACCTTTAAGATAATATTAAAATATTCATAAACGTAAAAATAAATTGAAACAGACATGGAAATATTTACAGAGGGCTTAGAACATTAGATCTCATGATTCTGAAAAGTTTCTAAGTTTATCATACACCGTTGCTAATTTTAAGATATTAGTCACTTAATTATATCATTAATCACATGGTTTAACTTAATAATATCATGAAAATTCGACTAATCTATGATCACCCATAGTGACATAAGGGTCTCTGCATTTAACTATCATTTCAGATGGTCATTAACACGTCTTAAATCAGCTTAAACATGCTAATCTATGCTAATTAAGGGAATAAATGCTAAATCACATATCTTAATGACATATTAACAACTCCCTAATCAGCCTTCCAACATTCTCCTTCTTCTCTTCACGTACTCAGCTCTCAAGAAGAACAAATGAAGCCCCCTATGGTTGCTATTTATGGGGGTTTTCTCCTAATCCATATTAACCCTTCATTTAATCAAGGGTGGAGATTAATTCTATAATTTAATATTATTTAATTAAAATTTTGACCTTCAAGCCTCCACCAACCTCACTCAGCCTAATCTTTTGACTAACCTTCATTTTTTTCTTTTTTTATATATAGGGCACATGGGCTTGACTAAATGATGATAGAAGGCTTAAAACTAATAACAAAGCTTAAAAACTAATCAATTTTTTTTTTAAATGTCGCCACGCGACCGAAAAGGGGGGCGGGGGCGGTTGTGGCGCCCGCCTCACCCGCCCGCTCCCGTGCCCTCGCAGGCGCGTGGGCGGCCGCCCGCCGGCCCGCGGACGCATTTTTTTTATTTTTTTGTTTTTTAACCTTCTATATTTTTTTGCATTTATGACCTTTTTTTCTTTTTATTTCAAACAATTAGCCCCCACATATTTTTAAACTTTTTGGTTACATATTTTTTTTCTTTCTACTATTTCTTTAAACTTTAAAACCCTATTTTTTCTCCATAAAATTTTAAATATCTTTCTTTCCCTTATAATTAATTTCTTTACCATGACTAAAATATATTTAAAGAGACTAACAATTTAAATATTTAGATATAATCAACTTTTTTATTAAATAAATAAAATATTAACTGTAAATTTGTAGGGCATCACATGATATCATGGACGTGACCAAGACTCTCATAACCCCATGCTCGATCGGCTTCAGAGTGTGGTTTTGTCGACTTCGTTCTTGAATAGCAATCAAAGGGAGTAAACTTCCATTTTGGTCTAGAAACTAATTTCCCTGTTCATATTGAGATCAAGGACCGGGCCCTGTGTAGGCCTAGCCCACTGTTCCCCTCTCACTGTTTCTATCACCGAGTGATACGGCACCCTGTTGCTGCTCACCCCACTGTGATCCAGCACACTGCTTTGCCAATTTGTTCTTGCACCATCTATTCTGGCACCTCCTGAAACTTCATATTTTCTTCTTTTATAAAGTGTTCTAGCATGCCTTTCATTGCCGCTATCGTCGAATAATCTGGCATCTTACGCACTATTCCCACCCACACTTCCTTTTCTCCTAAGTGGTGAACCGGCACCACAACTGCGCCATGTGCCTTCTCTCTGGCGAGTGATTCGGCACCTCACCATTCCATTCCATTCCTCACTGGGCGATCCAACGTCCTTCGATGCCTCCCTCGCAGGGTGATCCGACGCCCCCCCTTTTTCGTTGTGTCCCAAATGAGTGATCTGGCGCCCTCCTTTGTCACAGTTTCTCTTGCTCATCAAGCGTTCCATCACCTTTGACCAAAGGGGCAATCCATGCGTATCATGCCAGTGTAATTGGGTTTGGCCTGCACCTGGCGCTTAAGCAGTTGCCTCTTTGAAGCCCAAGTGTTGAGTTCAAAATACAGCCATTGAGCGAACGAAACCGCTGTGTTTAAGAGAGCATGCCTCTGGCTCAGCTCAGAAGGTCCAAGAGATCTCACTCTCTTAGCAGACTAGTTCTCGGGGATATGGCGCCGCAGACCATTATGAATGTTGCCACTTTGTGTGCATTCGATCAACTATGGGACTGTCTCAGATTTCTGTGGACGAGTACCCGCTATATTCCCCCGACATCCTTCTGCATGGGGGGGAGGGGGAGCTGTTGCCAGAATTGTGTTGGAACTCTAGGCTTAATAATCTCCATAAGAGTTGATTTAAGACAATGACATGTAAATTTATTTTCTACCCGAAATTTTTCATCGCTTGAGTCACAACAAAAGAACGTAATCATATCAAAACCAAAAAAATATATAATACAATCAAGATAAAAAAGGGGAAGCAATATAACAAAACCAAAGCAAAAAATAAATAATAATAAATAGGATAAAATCATCTCAGAACAAAAAGGGGGTAATAAAATCAAAACTAAAAAAATGTTTAACTATAAATAATGTAACAAAACTAAAATAACAAAAATGTAATAAAATCAAAATCATAATATATATATATATAATATATATATGATAAAATCTAAACAGCAAAACATAATAAGATTAAAACAACCAAGAATATATATATATAAATAATAATGATAATAAAAGAATCAACAATCATAATGAAATAGTCATGAGCCGTGCAAAGTTTCTTTCCTGCTGAATCAACGAGGTCTCGTTATGAATAATTTTCACTCCTCATTACAAATATCAAGAAAAAAAGTAATTTGCGTTTTCATGCATGCATTAATACAAGTTTCAGGTTATAGGACCCTTTCTCCTGACGATCAATCAAGGATTTTCTCCTTATGAAGAGATATAATTAACGTCGTAACCTTTATGGTGTGGTGGGTCTCGATCCCGGCTCGATATCCCCTCTCGTCTGGTCAATCAGACAGCACACACGCGGCTTCAAGCCTCTTAACCTCGAAGCCGAAACAATTCATCACCTTGTGACTGACACGCTTGCGCACAAAATAAAATAAAGAAACAAATAAATTAAATATAAATATAAATTCTCCACAACGCCTTTATCGACGTTCCCTCTCTCAATCACTCCTTAAGTGCCTCCTCTCCTCCGAAGCCGAGCTGGCCATCTGCGAGGTCCATGAAGTGCTATGCGGCGGCCACGTCGGAGGATGAGCACTCGCTAGGAGCCTTCTTCGCCAAGGGTGTTGGTTACCCGCCATGGAGAAAGACAGCCTCGACTACGTGCGCCAGTTCGACTAGTGTCAACGGGTCGGACACCTCCATCACCCGCTACACATCCTACTGTAACCTCGCCCTTTCGCCAGGTGGGGAGTGGACATCCTCGGACCCTTCCTATAAGCATAGGAACAAAAGAAGTTCTTAATTATCACCATCGACTACTTCACCAAGTGAGTCGAGACGGAGTCGCTCGCCAAAATAACTGGCGAGGCGACTTGGAAGTTCATCATGCGGAGCCTCATTTGTCAGTTCGGGATACCCCAAGTGCTCACCACCGATAACGGATGCTAGTTTGACAATACGCACTTCTGCGAAAAGTGCTCAGAGCTGGACATCTGGAACCACTACACTTCGATAGAACACCCCCAAGCCAACGGGCTGATTGAGAACGCGAACATCACTCTTCTACATGACATCAAGACTAGCCTCCAGCAAGATGGTAAATCATGGATAGATACACTGCCCAGCGTCTTGTGGGCGCACCAAACTACCGCTCGCATCGCCACTGGGGAGACTCCATTCTAGTTGGCTTATGGAGTAGAGGCGGTCAACCCCATGGAAATCTCCAACCCGACACTCAGGGTCAGCCAATTTGACGAGGCACACAACAACCAAGCGCTCTGGGAAAACTTGGATATGCTGCCCCAGGACAGAGAACGAGCCCGAGCACGATTGGTCGCCTACCAATAGCGGATGGCCCAGTACTACAATGCCCAAGTACGGGAATGTAACGACCCGAGAATCCGATTACCGGGAAGGCCCGATAACCCGAGACCCGCACCGCCACCCACGAGCCCGAAGACTCGGAAGGGTTAAAAAGATGGTGTGGAGACTACACAAGTATCACAAATAATTGCAGAAATTAAACAGTTATAGTATTAAGCAGGAAATAAACTAACATTTTACATGGTCCACAATATAAAATAACAGCAACAGCAACAGTAGTCCACAACTAGTACAGTGACAAGAAAGAAAAGTACAGCTACACGGGGCATACCCCAGCTCTGACCTCTGGCACTACCTCTGGGCACCCGCACCACGCTGCACCCCAGACGCGCTCCCCTGGGGCGACGCCTCACCTGAAACACGGTGAAAACACGCAGGGAATGAGTCTCGGAACAAGACTCAGTAGGGATAACTCGGACCCTACCTCGGAAAATGAGAAACCACTACGCTAGCGGTAGGAAAGTACCTCGGAAAAGAGAGCCCTGTACTCTACAAAATAAAGGTCCCATGGCACGCACACCGACACCCGTGCCACGGTAAGAAGACCGAAGCTCAACGGCCAACCCGACAAACCCCAAAGGTCGGAAACACACGACTGAACAGTCTGTCACTCTGTACTCGACAGGAGTACCACCCACTAGAAGCACAGCCGGTAGCGTCCCCTGACGTCTTACACCGCACCGCAGGTGAACCGTCTGACGTGGTAGGTCCTACCCGAGGCGCAGACACCGTACAAGTAACCACAAACAAGTGACTAGCTGGGGTCAGGCCCGTCGACGTGGGTCCAACCGCCCCCAACCACGTGTGCACACACAGACCGCGCGTCCCTGGTCTGGCCATCTGACCGGTTTTCCCCTCAGCCGGACTCTGGCTGCAAGACGTGGGGCCCAACGGTAATCGGTCCACAAACCGTCTCTAAAGGTCGGCCCGTACACCACTCCCTGGTGCGACCAGCACACGCGTACTGGTAGGCTACGACTAGTGGAGGGTCACTGAAGGAGTAGACTCTCAAGTCACGGAAAATAACGTCGCAACCACAGGTACGAGGGACACTCTTTGTACCCACACTAACGCACGGTGACACAAACCGGAGTCACCACCTCCCGGGACCCCACGTCACCCCCACGTGTAGCCCTCAGATGATGCCCCGCATCACTCGGACCACGGGTCAGCACAGGGATCGAGACTAGCTCGTCCGGGACTCAAATTGGCAAGGAAAAGGAGTCGCGGTCACCGGAGGACCGCCTCCCGTGGTCGAGGTCGACCCAGGACCGCTACCACCTAGTCGCGGTCCTCCTGGGACCGCGACCACCCTGGTGCGCGAAAAGTGAACGCGGTCGCCTGATGACCGTCTTCACCTGATAGCGGTCTCCAGGAGACCGCGACCAGACTCCAACGGTCAAAAAACTGTTTCGAAGACCGTGCCGGACCCCATGGTGAAAGCGGTCGCCCCCTGACCGCCACCAGCAGTCGCGGTTAGTCGCAAGACCGCGACCGCCTGCCGACAGAACGAGCCCCAACGGTCGAAAACCTTGGTGAAGGCGGTCCCCACCCGACCGCTACCAGTGAACGCGGCCACTGGTAGACCGCTATCATCTCGGAAAATCGAGAACGGCGGGAAACGGCCAAAAACACCATCCACGCCCCCATACCTCCACCGGAGAGGGGAAAATCAAAGGGGAAGGCCCCCGGGGACCCCTAGCATGATTCTAGGCCATCAAAATGCGAATTCATGCATCAAATCCATAGATCGGGCGACTCTCCCCAAAACATGGAAAAACCCCAAGCATGCTCAAACAAGCCCCTCTCGGCCTCCCCTCGGCCTATAAATCACGGAAAAGATCGGCAAGAGGCTAAGGAACGTCACCCTACCTCGGAGTTGCCCGAAACGCGGCGGATCGCCGCCGATCCTCAAGAATCGCTTGAAGCTTCATGAACTCCCCACGCCCTCACCGAGCACCGAACACCGCCGCGATCGCCACACCGCCGCCTACGCCACGACGTCGTCGCCTCGCCGCAACCGCAGCCGAAGGGGGTGGCGCCGGGGCTAGCACCAGAAGAGGGGGGCGGTCACGGTGGAAACGCACGGGAGAGAATGGAGGAAGAAGAAGAAAGAGAAAAGGAAAAGAAAAGGAAAAGGAAAAAGGAAATGGGAATATATAGAAAATCTGATTTTTTGGAAAAATACCAAAAAATAGAAAAATACATTTCTGGAATCCTCGGAACGCACCGATCGCAACGGTACCACTCGTGCCTGGGGGAACCGCCCGGTTCGCCCGCAGTGAGCTTCCGAAGAAAAAGCCAAAACACACACCGGGAATCGGAAAACACACGCAGAAAAGCCGCGGAACGCCTCCGGGCCTCCGAAATGACTCCGGATCGGGCCGATCCGAACACGAAAGATGTCCGAAATAAAATTTCAGACACAACAGAGCCGGACACTCCAAAAACCAAATCCGGGACCCACGAAGAAAGGATCCGAAAGGTCCGGGATATTACAGCCCTCCCCCCTTAAGGAATTTCGTCCTCGAAATTAAGAACAACCAAATGAGAAAGAAGAGGAAGACTCACTCAAACAGATACGGGAACTGCTGACCCATCTCGTCCTCACGTTCCCACGAAGCCTCACCACCAGAGTGTCGCTGCCACACGACCTTTACCAAGGGAATGACCATGTTCCGTAGGCGCTGCTCTCGCCTATCCTCCACGCGGATCGGAAACTCTGGGAGAGAAAGATCTGGAGTCACCTCAGGCCAAACGGAAAACTCGAGTACATGAGAGTCATCGGGCATATACTTCCGCAACATCGAGACGTGGAACACGTCATGCACCGACGCCAACTCGGGAGGTAACTGCAACCGGTAAGCAACCTCACCGATGCGCTCAACAATCGTGAAAGGACCAATATAGCGGGGACTCAACTTCCCACGCCGTCCAAAACGCATCACCCCCTTCATCGGAGAAACTCTCAAGAACACATGATCGCCCACGGCGAACTCGAGAGGCTGCCTCCTGCGGTCAGCATAACTCTTCTGCCGACTCTGGGCCACCAACATGTTCTGACGAACCAGGTGCACAACGTCCACACATTGCTGCACCAATTCCGGTCCCGTCAAAACACGCTCACCCACCTCAACCCAATCAAGTGGAGTCCGACAAGGACGCACATACAATGCCTCATAAGGAGCCATGCCGATGCTCGAATGATTGCTGTTATTATAGGCAAACTCCACCAACGGTAGGTGATGAATCCAACTCCCTTGCCACTCCAGGCAGCAGGATCTCAGCATGTCCTCCAAAGTCTGAATGGTCCTCTCAGACTGACCATCTGAGTGAGGATGATACGCCGAGCTAAATGCCAATTCCGTGCCAAGAGCTCACTGGAAACTCCTCCAGAATCCAGAAGTGAAGCGCAGATCCCGATCTGACACAATCGAAACGGGAATCCCATGCAACGGCACGATCCGCTCCACATACAAACGAGCCAACTTGGACACGCTCCAGCTGACTTTGACCGGTAACAACCGCGTCACCTTCGTCAGCCGATCCACCAGCAACCAAATACTATCCTGCCCACTCGGGGTCCTCGGCAACCCCACCACAAAATTCGTGGTCACGTGGTCCCACTTCCACGTAGGAACATCCAAGGGCTGGAGAGTAC